>OY253744.1:12694648-13894648 GCA_958009045.1 Oxytorus armatus
GAGAATTTACGCACGGAAAGATCATTGTCCGGACTCTTGCGCGGTGTCTTGCTCGACAATTTTCTCTTCGACGAACGCTTTCTCTTTCTCGCGCTACCGCTATCGAGCTTCGCTGAGTCATTAATGCTAAGATTATTCGAAAAATTTTCCGGTGTATCGTTGTTCGACGAGGCAATTGATATTTCCGAAGGTGCCGGTGATTCCTCGACTACGGGCAATTTCCTCGGTGTTTTTGACAGTCTCAAGGATTGCTCGGTGTGTGTTTTCGGCGAGCCGAGATTCATCGGTGATTTTCTTGGGGTTTTCGTGGAACGATGAGGTGAAAGAGCGACGGTTATCGGACTACTTTCCGGTGTAAAATCGACGATCTTCACGCTGGCGTTGCGACCACGCCGATTGACGACGGGACGTGGACTCGAGGGTGTGGATGCCGTTGCCCTCAAACGTGAAATTCTAACGAATGATTGTTGAACTTCAGCGTCCTCCTTGGACATTGGACCGTCGGCATTGTCGATTGTCTCGTCGTTATTTGCAGTTATCGTCAAATTTTTCGCAAGCTTGCTTCTCTTAGAGCTTCTCACGACTTCGGTAGACTCGTCCTCACTCTTGGGATCGCCTTTTTTCGTGACTTTCTTGCGCCCTCTGGTGCCACGAGATTTCTCCACTCGTGAGTCATCCATTACTGAGCCATCCAGGAGTACAATTTGCTCCGACACAACATCGTTATTCTTGGTTCGTCTTGTACGCTTTTTCGTTATGGTACTGACGTCAAGGGCGACAGATGACTCGTCTAGGGCATTGTCGACCGGAGCTTTCTTTCGCGATCTAGTGCTCTTGCCGGACGGTGTTTCCTGGACAGTCTTTCGCTTGGATTTGTTGACCTCCAGAGATTGATCAGCTTCCGACTCCGCGGATATGATTTTTGACAATTGATGGCCTTTAGAACGGTGGCAAAGATAATTGTTTGAAGTAATTTTTGTTTTTATCAATGGTTACTGGTATGTAACTTTTTTTATATCGGCGCTAATATCACTCACGTGTCCTGATTATGCGCTGACTCGGTGGTGGAGAGTTTTCCTTTGATTTCTTGGAAATTGTGTCGGAAAGTGTATCGTTAGCCCCATCAGCCTTTGCGCCTGTAAAAAGTCTCAACGAAGCTTTTGTAAGGTATCTACTGCGTGCGTCGTTGGGAACAAGGATATTTAGTGTAACATAAAGGAAAAGGACATTTTTTAATAATTTTTTTTCATTTGCCTGAGAATCATTGATTTTCAAAAATATTTTTTCCACGTCGCCCAATCATCATACGTCTCGTCATTATCATTCGTCGATTTGATCGACCGTTAACGGTAGGATCGAAGACGCGAAGAAAATACATATACTTTTAGCATCAGTGCGGAATACCTCGTTTGAAATTAGTGACATTGATAATGGATAAAATGGAAATTTATCGAAAAAAACTTGCCTAACATTTAAGTCGACAATCACAACAAAACAATTTTATTGGTTCGTGCGAACCGCCGAACGAGACGCCATGTTTGTTTCCGCAGCCCGCCCAAACCAGCCCAAACACGCACCAGATGCACGCGCATCACAAATTTTTTTTTCTTTCACAAAAGTCTTTTTTCGAGACACAACGTGAGCCACGAATAATCGTAATATTGCGTACGTACCTCGTCGTGTTTTTCTCGGCGACATCCTCGTTAAGTTTCGAATCCTCCAGTTTTTTCCTTTCGTAGTAAAAACACGAAACCCGGCTCCGATTGAAATCGGCGTTATATATATATGTATATTTTTTATCGCCGACGGAAACAATCACGTCACATGTGAAACTACCGCGTTGGTTTTGAAACTGCCGTACACGGCGCTGCGAGAAAATAATGAGGATATAAAGTCCGTGACCTCGTCCCCCACTCCTTCGTTCAATGCGATATTATTGGACAAGCTTTGGGATAATCGAGAATTTTCATTGGCTGATGAAGAGTTTTGATAACGTAGGTTAACCAATAATCGAGCTCAAAGTCGATTGTGCGTTTAAAAACTATTGGCCAATGTACTAAAATAATTAATTACTTATTATTATTAATGCGTAGTGTATTTGAATGTAATATTTAATCGGTGCGTAGCTATCACACTGCTTAATCGTTTAAGTTTTGTAATTCAATGCCGTTCCAATAGTAAAATTCATTATAATAAACGAAGTAGATAAAAATCCTAAAAACCTAACTTCACTTTATGAATGTTTTGTCTAATTGCTACATTACGTTGGATCTTCTTATTGGAATATTCTCGAATTAAAACTGGGACAATGCATCACGTGAACATCTTCGGAATTTTTAGTTATACACCAAGATCGACGTGAATCTAACCTGGCGTGTGTTGTGCGATTAGCCATTCCGATAAAATCACTCGCCCCACACCGCTCAAAAGCACAAGTAAAATCTGTTGGAAATTGGCTGAAATAATTTTCATTACGTAAAGGTTCTTCTGTGAACGTTCTATCGCAGGGTTACACGATCATCCGTCAAGTCTACGACGAGGTAAAACATATATTGCCAAATCTATTTTTTCCCAACTCTCTATTAAAGAAGTTTTTCACGAGACTCGTCGAAAAGTGAGCAAGATGGATTTTTTTGGAAAATATCACCATGACATTTTGGGAGCTATATTTTGGAGAGCACGTTGAACGAGACACTTGTGCTTTCAAAAGCCAAAAAAAAAGATCGATGGCGACTTTTCATGCCTGAGTGAATAGTCAAAACGATTGTGCGAATAAAGATTGTGATTATTTTTGTTATATTAAACTTCGTCTCGTTGAATCTACTTATTTCCTGTTTTCAGTCGTGCAGGATTTTATTACCTTTAATTTCGTGAAACCTGAAGAAAAATCGACAATCATTCGTAACGAGCGAAAAAATATAGTTTTACATAATACAAATTTACAAAATGTCAGATTTTCTCAAATTCATCGTACCAGTATCACTTTAAGCATCGCATAATTTTATGTTATTCGTTTATCTACTTGCAGCAATCATGTCGGACCTAAACCCAGTGGATCGTCGGATGAAATATCCGTACACCTACACAGCAAAATTTGTTAGTTTCCCGTATCGTTACTACTACAAGCACGCTTGGCTGGTGCGATACTACTTGGCAGGATTTGTTTTGACGATGCCCATCATGTATAAAATCACAAAGCTCGGTAAGTCATTTGAATTCTCGTACTTTGCAGAAAAAAAATGTTGCTTACTTCAACTTCAAGCTTCTCAATGTACGCATAACTTTTTTGTCCCACAGTGTACAATCCTGAGAACGTGGCTAAGTGGAAAGAGATTAGAAGGAAACAATTTTCTGGAGAGAGTCATTAGATGAAAAACAATGAGAAACAATCTTGTTCGGCGTAGCAATCTGTAAGTGTAAACAAATGTCTAAATGATGATCGATTGCCACTAATCCAGAAGTCTGCATATGTAATCTATAAATTAATAAAAGATGCATATATTCGGCAATCGCATTGTTTATTACGAGCGTTCAAAGTTCCTTGCACGCGATACAATGAACAAAAGACAAAAAAAAAACAATCATCGAATATTGTCTCAGTTTTGGAGGCGTTTATTACCAAATTAATAGTATAAAACATACATTATTATAAACGACCGTCCCCGATTGTGCTGTACAATTCAATGGACGATAACATTTTTTTGCGTAGCTTAGATTGTACGTGTAGGCCCAGCCTAAATTTCAAACAATTCGAGGTCTTGCGGACGTTGATAAAACACAAAACAATAAATGAATGAAAGAAAGGTAAGTACTTTTTTTTTCTGACCGAATCTTCGAATATAATGTTACAACTTATTGATAAAATAATTGGATGCGTGATCGTGACCCAGTGGTCCAGGGATTTTTCTAGTGTGACAAATCACTTTTGTCAGACACGCGACGAAATTTCGTACAATTATTCATCGAAATTTCATCAGTGAGTGGATGTACACGATGAAAATAAAAATAATAAATAGTTTCGACGAGGGTCGAGGGGGTGGGGGAATACGTGTTCTTGAACAACGAAAGTATGCTTACTAATGAATAACTACGATTAAAGAGGAAAAAAAAAGAAATTAATCGATACAATATTAGGTACTCAAACGAATAGAGTCCTCGCTTGTACTGGCTCCGGCGGGGAATTTCTTCTATTACATATGGTCTCAGATTCTTCTGGCCGTGCTTTAAACATTTTTTTTTACTTTTTTCTTGCCGCAATCCGACTACGACTATGTTTCGCGTAAATCTCCGATAAGTAATACTGCGTGCGCCCGTGTCACGAATCAGCCTCAGAGAAAAAGGAAAGAAAGAGAAAAAAAAATACTACTTCTTTTTAAATAAATGGAGATAAAAAGTTACAACGTACGAAGGTCCACCGAGAATCGCGACACTAGTGGGCAGATGCTTTTTTTTTCTTCCTTTTTCTCTTTCAACTCGTGATTAACCGCGTAAGAGCGTGTTGATCGTGTTCGAGGCACAGGAATCGCGAAGAGCGTTTGTGATGATCTATAATACAGTACATTTATAAGGTACATCCGATTTATGATTTTATCGCAATTTCGAAGCGTCATCAATGATTCGTAACAACGCTTATCAATAATTTTAACTCTCGTAGTTCGAATCATTATCATCTTCGGCCTCGTCGTCCTCCTCCTCTTCGTCTTCCTCCTCCTCGTCCTCCTCTTCGTCGTCATCGTCCTGTTCCATCTCCTCGTCCCCTTCGTTCTGTGCGTCCTCGTGCTCCTCGTCGCCCTCGTTGATGGTACCGAGACCGTTACCCTCGATTCTCGGTTTTTTTGCGGTAGGCGGTTGATCATTGTCGATCTCTTCTTCCACCGTTAGACCCAGTGCCTTGCACTTTTTCTCAAAGTACGACGAGAGTCGTATACCGGCCCTGTGAACAAAACTATTTTTACAAAGACATAGCCCGAACTCCCGAGACTGAGAGACCGCTTCGTTCGTTCGGAGGCCAAAGATTATGTGACATTACATGATATTATACACGATACTATGAAATCGTAATAGGCAAATCGACTGTATTATATCGAATATTATGAAAATTGAATATTATCACAATCCAACTTGATCGTCATCGAGACGGTCGGCCTGTTTTTTTTTTATTTTATTTTATTTCTTTATTTATCTTATCTTGTGCCCCCGTAAATACGAGGATTCGGACGGAAGTTACGAACAATTGTTCCTAACTTCCGTTCCGTCGTGATTAACATATCACATTTCATGCAACATTTATGACATTTGCAGAAGTCTAGATATGGCGATTGTCGTATGTAGAGCTGGTCAATTATCGTTAATTTGAAAAATAGATAATTGTTTATTCCACAACTTATCTAACATTAATTTTTCTACTAAAAAGTTATATGACTTAACTAATGATTGAACGTTTTGTTAAGGGTTTGAAAAAAATGGTGGATGTTGTAACACTGAACTACGGAATCCCTATAAACCCTCTAAAAACGATATTTCATGTACAATAACGTTAATTCGATTGTTCAAAACAAGAATTGTAATATTAAAGATACATAATTGTATTCACAGGCAAAAGTGATCAACGTAAAATGTAAAAAAAATGAAACGAAAGTCTAACAACGAAGGATCGTTTGTCGTTTTTAACAGAGATTTTCAACGTGAAATTTTAAGGTGACATTGGCCATTTTTGTTTGTATAATCGTTAACGAACGAATTTTGAATACCAATTTGCAATTCATTTAGCCATCAAATCACATCCCATTTGTCGACGGTAAAATAAAAATTTTTTTTTCATTCTCAATACAAAGTGGGACGTTCTTCGGTAGTTCGATTCTTTTTTTTTTTTTTTTTGACAATAT
This sequence comes from Oxytorus armatus, assembly GCA_958009045.1. Taxonomy (NCBI): domain Eukaryota; kingdom Metazoa; phylum Arthropoda; class Insecta; order Hymenoptera; family Ichneumonidae; genus Oxytorus; species Oxytorus armatus. Next base: position 12,700,534 of record OY253744.1, read on the forward strand.
ATAATTCGCTATAAAGTATGCCATGCGTTGTACGAATACATTTGTTTTTTTTTAGCCAAAGATCGTCGATGCGAGCAAGCAGCAAAATTGCGTTACGAATATAACAAAAATAATTTTTTAAACGAGAGAAAGAAAAATTGCCATTCATTATACGAACAGAACAATTGTTATTCAATCGACACATGTGGTTAGTAAGAAGGAAAAACAACAATAACAAGCTTCGAGTTGTCTCTGGCGTCCGAACCCAAGAAAAAATAATCTAATATCGCCATTCCGACCGTACTCACTTGTACACGACACTGTGCTCCTTGTTGTAGGTGTGACAATTCTCAAAGACCAATTGACAATCGGTTACGAATTCTCGAACGTTCTCGTAATTACCATCGTCCAGTTTCGTCTTTATCGTGCCAAAATCCATGGGATTTTTTATGTAATCATAATAATCCGGCACCTCGTCGATCGTCACCGGTGTGAGAAAAGGCCACGAGTCGACGTGTCGCGTTAAATCGGACAAAAGTTCTTTAAGCAGGGCCGTTGTGGATTTTTCTTCGACAACGGCGGTTCTCTTGGACGCTCGTCTCGTTTGACGAGGTATCGCTTCTTCGGACGCGCTACTGTCTGCGATTGAGAGAATATGAAATTGCTTGTTGCCTAGAATTGTTACATTTTTGTTGCTGTTGTTGCGAGATAAACGTGAATCAAGAAACGTGTAAAATCCATGACAAAGGAAAAACAATAAGGCAATTTGATGAACCGCGAAGGATTATTTGTGTTGGTCATACGAATCACTGCAACAGATAGTGCATAGTAGATGCAAAGACCGATGCAACCAGAGGCAATGTTGGATAGAAAAGGACGATTTAGAATTGAAATAAAGAAGCAGGCAGCACAAGCGGAGATGTACAGAATTTAATTATTCAATTGCATTAAAAAATTAATATGTTAGTATTTATCATTCAATTACGGTTGTTCGTTGCTACATTACGATGTTATTAAAACATACCTACAAACATATTTATGTAGAAAATATGATAATCCATGAGAAGAAAATCAAGTGCAAGTACAATTTTTCAGATATAAATGTAAAAGACCGTTCTCTCGTATCTCCGTTTGCGAATCGGTAGATATTATTATGGTTATTTGATATTTTACGGACTATCGACGAATAGGAGTGATAAAAAAATAGTTACTCGGATTCCAAAGTGTGAATCAGTGCCTTAAATTACAAGCGGAAGAATGATTCATTTCCATTAATCTATTAGTGTACAAATTGTCAGTGAAATTAAAAGACCGATTAGCAAAAAGTACCGATTGAACGGATATACCCGTTAAACGGCAAGTACCGATCAACGCGAGAGAATTCATTAACGCGTTCGATTTAATTTCCATGAAAACGAAAAGAAAAAAAAAAGTAACGAAAAAAATACAGGAAAACAGTACTGCCACAACGATATGAGAGAAATGACGAGTGAAAAAAAAACGTCAACACAATGTTTCACTGCTGAATTCAAGGCGAGTGCAATACAGACCGTCCCAGTCGGCAGATTCTGTAGTGAGAAGACTCTTGACGAAGCCGTGGATGCGAGAGCGTGCAGCAGTCGCGCACAGCCTCTCGGTGTCCCTCTCTCTTTCTCGACCCCGTGCTATCAAAACATACACACACCCAAAGCTAAGCCCTGTCTTCTCACTCTTAAATTTTTTTTTCCACCTTTTATCTACCCTCTTGTAACATATCGTACGAAACGGATGCACGATTGTTTTTGTTTTTCGTGCAACGAGGCGACTGAGGCCGAGCGAAAAGTTCGGTAAAAGAAATAATATCGAAGGTTAGCCTCTCGTACGAGAATCTTTGGAGACGAGAAGAGAACGGAGATAGAAAAGTATTGAAAACGTCAAATTCCCATGTACGAGCAAGAATAATATTGCAAATTTGTGAAAATTTATATTTCAGTTAATCAACAAATCGTTTTTTTTTCTTTTTCGTTGTAATTCGTACCTACAGTGATACGAGAGATTATTTGATTTAAGAAAACAAGTCTTACCTATTCTGCTTGAGTGTTTTCGTGGATTTTTACAATCGTTGCATGTCCATTTTCCACGGGGAACTCTCGCCAACGGTGGCTCGAGACAATCGGTGTGAAAACGTTGAGGACACGAGTCACAGGACACCAATCGACCGTTGCTTCCGCAGCTCGTGCAAACAGGTTCGGCTTTAGATCTGTAAGGTTTTAACAAAAAAATTAATTTACTTTACAAGCAGAATTATGTATTTTCGAGAACTATTCGTTTTATTGTGCAATTACTAACTCTGGTTCGCTCTCCTCATCATCGTCATCGTCGTTGGCATCTTCATCGTCATTTTCCGCCTCACCGCCGTCACTATCGGGCACACGTTTTGCTCTGTTGTGCCTAGTTTCTTTGGTCAACGGCGCCGTCTCCTCCTCCGACTCGTCCTCGAATTTTTTTCTCTTCTTTATCTTTTCTTTTGGTTTTGTTTCACGTGGTTTGCACGTCGAACAGAACCAATCGCCCTCGGGTACAGCCTGACGATTTGTAAATCAAAATTAATATATATTTTTTGTTGCTTTCTCTCGGGAAAAACTTCAATTTTTAGCAAAAATGATTGTTTCGAGATATTCGTGGCGGTTTTCAAAATTTTCCACACAACAATTAGAAAATGGAAGAAAGATAAAATTGTCATATTCTCATATTCTAAAGTTGAAAAAAAAACTCCGAAAAGTTAGAATTGTTCTCGTTGTTCCCTCATAATTTTTCCTTGATCACAAAACTTCCTCTACGGGCAAGTCAAAGAGATCGAGACGATTTCTTATACAGAATTCTCCAGGGGATTTTTCAAAATTGTTTTAACTGAATTTTTTTACATACTTACGGTCAATTTTGGTTTTAAACAATAAAGATGATGACCCTTATTGCAACCGTCGCAGAGTAACATATTATCGGCGTTGCGACGCCTACGACAAATACGGCAACGAGCGTTAGTCGCGCTTTTGCCCCACGCAACTTTGTTCTCAAGCGTATTTAGATGTACAAAAAGCTGCGACCAGCTCGTCGATGCCATTAACGACTGTTCCCATCTCTCGCGACTCTCGTCAAGCGAAAATTTCTCTTTATCCTCGACACCCGATGGTTTCTTGAAGAATTTCGTTTCAACCCCGTTCGACAATTGTAAAATAGCACAAGCCATTTGTCTTATGCTGTTCTGTTGCTTGGGATCCGGCGCTATTTCATTTTCACCCGGTGGGCCAAGATATCGTCCTGGATCCTTGTAAACTTTACCGGTCGTGCTACCGACCTCGGAATCCGGAGTTCCGGGTCTGCTGTTTCTCGACTCGTTCTTTATTTTGTCGAGCGTCGTGTTGAAAGGAATATCGGCCTCTGACTCATTAGGGCCGTAGATAAGTTTTTCACACTGTTTGTCGTATCTACCGTTTGTAATGGCGTCTCTCCAGATGTCCCGATCCTTGACCTTCAACGAGCCGAGAAAACCGACCGTCAATTTTTCCTCAAGATCGAGTATAGAATCGCGTAATGTTAATTCCATAACATCGTCGATCGCGACTTCAGACGGAAAATTGAGATTTGTATTTTCGATCTTGTTGCTCCTCTTCGGTGCTTTTGTCGTTGGATCTTTCGGCGGTGGTTCAAACTACGAGAGGGAAATTGAATTAACAACTTTATCCGCGCGTTACAAATATTAATTCGTTATACTTACCAATTCCGGATTAAGTTTGTGTTTCGGACAATCTTCAATTACCGACAGCAAACTATCGGTTTCCTGAACGAGATTGTTCTTGAGTTCACCCTCTCGAATACCACGTTTGTTTAAACCATTTATCACAGCGTCGAGATCCTCTCGGGTTCCGTAGAAGCTCCATTTTGATTCGGATCTCTTACAGTGAACCGGGCATTCCTTGTCGGCGGTGCAGGATATGAGAGTTCGTCTTGCCTCGTTTAAATCCTGCCTGGAATCCTTTCGCGGTGATTTCATTCCATTTTTCTCGGCAATCACGATTTTCTTCGGTGATTTCGACGCCTTGTTAACGCTGTTCTCTTTGTCGCTGAGTTTATCCTCAAATTTATTTCTCAGATACGTGTATGCCGCGTCGCCGTCTTGAAGCTCGGGCAGATGAGGAGTTCCGTCGCGAAGACAACTTCCTGCCCACCATTCGTCGTTCTCGACGAAAAGACCTGTTTTTGTTTTTATCAACGAGATCATACATTACATTACTATTCGTCATGATGGAATTATAAATTTTACTCATGGGAAATCATGCATTTTTCAAAATGTTGCAACTAATATATACTCACCGGGAATCGAAAGCAAACGCCAATATCTACGATGTGCACGATCGGCACCCAAATAAAGCATCATCGAATCGTCTCTCGATGCTTGTCGCAACTCCGTCAATTTGTTATCGCACTCTTCGCGTTTTTTCTCCTCCTCGTAATTGCCACGGGTTATTTTTTTCGGTTTTTGTTCCAAATCGGTCTCAACTTTGCCGTCCTTCTCGCGCTCCTTCATCCTCTCCTTTTCCTCGCGTTCTTTTTTCTGCTCGGCTATTAAAAACAATTTGAGCTCGCGTCTCGCTTGATGAACCTTCTCGTGACGTTCCTCGATAACATCGCGTATCGATGCGAACGTCAACAATTGATTTATCAAACATATAGATACGCTTAGTCTCTCGGTGAGATCAAATTCGCAAACGCTACGATGACCAAGTGTACGAAGTATACGTGATTCGTTCATGCGCAATTGTAAAGCCGGATCGTCGTGATTCGTGTAACCACCTGCGAGAAATATATTGTCGTTGAAACTCAGAAATTTGCAAACAGACTGCCTGAGGTTATGGCAATTTTTGAAATTGTCTTTGTTTTTTTCTTTTTTAATAATTGACATCGTTGGTCAAACGTTTATTTTTAATAGCTCGTTTTAATTGTTGGAAGATACTCTTTCAATTCAATATAGATTATTGGCAAAGGTTATCATTTATAAAACGTACATCTTTCGTTTATAATTAAAATATTTAAGATACAGAGTAAACTCATTGTATCTTCTAATGGAACATTTTGATATGAATTTTAGCCTCGCAAAAAAAAAAAACTAACACGTACTCGATAAAATTTTTGATAAAATTTGATAAAAAATGTTTTTTTTTCTATAATTTAGAACATTTAAATAGTATGCAGCACCGTCACTACCTCAACAATCGAATTATTCTCAACTTGTATGCTTAATTATAAAGGATTCCGAAAATTTACCACGTTGAGAGTATCGCCATTTTGACGCAGCCTCGCTTATCCGACCACCGGAACTGAGAAGATGCTGTCGTAAGATTTCACTCAGTGTAACATGATCAAGTGTGATTTCCGACAATTGACAACCCTGCTGATTTTGACACCACGACGAGGCCATTGTAGCGAGTTTTACGGCTTCGGCCATTGAAGAAACTCCATGTTCCATTTTAACATCGTCACCCCCGCCGTCGGCGTGAATTTCGTCCTCCTCTTCGGCCTGATACTTGAAAATATTCGACAACAAGAGCTGAAGAAGATCGCTCCATGGTCCCGAGGTCTCCTTGACGATCATCGCTTTTTCCAATATATCAAAATTTATACCACTCGGAAAGTATGTCGTGACGTCCAATTCCTCGTTGAAAAATTGCAAAAATTCGATTATCATAGCGAAATCACCGAATCTCTCGTTCGGTACAGAACACTTTATCGGAGTTGGCTCGTGCAACTGTCGTAGATCCTCGCACTCAAGATCCTCACGAGGTTTGTTCCATTCTCTGACGTAAGCCGCGAGAGCAGCAAGTTTTTGCTTTTCCTCCTTTTTACGCTCACGATTCTCAATACGTTCCTCTTGTCGCTTGGCTTTCACCTCCAAAGCACGAGCTTTCAAATCTTCTTTGAACTTTCCGTTCACCCTGCACGAAAAAAACACAAAATTAGAACAATATCAGACTGTCAGCGTAAGATTAACGGCCTTTTAATCGAGATTATATATATATATATATATATATCTCATTTATTTCAATTCTACCTTGGTTTGCGGAATTTCTTTACGGCCAGAGAGCCCTCGGTAAGCTTGCGAAGCGGATCCGGTTTCTCGAATTGTCTGTGCTTCGTTACATCAGCCGTGAGAAATTTGTCCAGTGTCTCTTGCTTGTGTTTTATCACTTTTTTCGGTTGTGGAGTGAAGTCCGGCAATGATCCCACGAATATAGTATCAAAACGTACCTTTGCTATACCGTATTTTTGCTGAACGCTCTCCTAAACAGCAGGGATACGATTGAAAAATCAATTAATGCAAATAATATTTGGGCATTTTTTTTCCTTCCACATTCCATTTCTCACACATTTTAAATACTTTTCTAGATCTTTTAGATTCTTAGTTAAATATTGAATTTTCTTCTTAAAATGTTTCGGAAATCCACGATTGAACATTATCTCCGGTTATTATGCGCATTTTTTAACGATTATTTTTGGTACAATACTTTTTAAACGACAAATAATTGTCTCAAAAATTGAAAGTATTAGCATTATTCATTTGGAATTATGCATTTTTAAAGTAAAAATTAAATTCGCTCGATGTCCGCATAATTCCCCTTACAAGAAAGTTGGACATACTTCGCACCTTTACAACCCAATTACCGGTGCTACTAAGTTCGCACAGGAGTCTCAAGAATATCTTGTTTCGTTCTCTGCTGTACTGCTGTTTTCTTCTTCTAACTTGCGCAGCCTCCACAATCATCAATTGACTAACGTCAGATTCGCCGCAGTCCAACTGTTCAATTTCGTATCTGAATAATTTAGCTGGCGGATGATAATTTCTGTCTTGTGGATTTCTTGAAAAAAATAAAAATGTCAACAAATTAATTTTACTTTCGACCAAAAAGTTTAACTTTTCATTTCGTAAATTCTTTATTAATTTCTCATTCACCTGTTGCTCTCTGGGACGTATGCCTTTATTTGAGCGTCTGTGGGTTCAATGACCTGAAGAACATGGCACTCGCACCATGCATCCTCGGTGAAACTGGCCTCTACCATTTCTCCCACAAAGTAACGATCTCTCGCAAATTGATAAACATCTTCGATCATTTCGTTGAACGATGTTCTACATGTTCTGTTCGCCAGGTACAATATCGGAATTCTCAACTAAAGAAGAAATAATTTAAAAAAAATCAAATCTTCCTCGATGCAATTCTCCTTCTTTAGTAAATCTATTACGACAAACTGTGTACCTCCATGGGAAATTCTTTGAGGCTCTTTTTAGCATTCTCCTCGCACATTAGAGCCTCTTCATAGGTCATATTGGTTTTGCCCGTGATACTGCACGACCAAATAGTCGAGTTGCATAATATAATTCTTTCACAAAATTCACTGGAACAAAAAGGAAGGCATTCGATTTACATTTGGAATTTTTAACAATTAAGATAAAAAAAAAACAATTTAACAAACATTAAAGCTTAATACAGAATAACAGTGCAAATACTTGTAACTTCTACGAGTGATAAAAAATATACAATAAATAAAACCAAAGAATACATTAAAAAATAAATTTTTTTTTAAAATTCTTCAAAGCATTCAAGATACATTGTCTTTATAACCAATGGATTCTCTCGTCGTGTAACGCGAGACGTTCGTTGGGAAAGTTCATTGCCGCGTGTAACACGTACTCGTAGGTAAAAAAAAAACGACGGAAATGAAAAATCGCAAGGTTAAAAATTGAACGTAAAAAAAAAAGGCCGCAACGAAAAATCGAACATTTTTCGAGTTGCTGATAACGAATAACGATTAAAAGGAGGTCAAGTGTCACGAAACAATGTTCGTCTTGACGTGTCTCTGAATGGCTTTTTTCCGTTACTCGCAAGGGCTGTCAGCGGTACTATATACTTACTTGTAGTCCTTGAAGACCTCATTCGTAACCTCGCAATGAAAGACCTCGTCGTCGTCCCTGTAATCGGACGATACGTGAAGTCGTTGAAAAGGTTTTTTTCTCAAAAACGGCATGATGCTTTGTGTTTGGTTACTCCGGCGATTTAACGAGCACGATAGTTGAGATGCGACACTTCTTCTTTTTTTTTCACCGTTAAGACGAAAGGGAAATCAATCAAGCACGCCGAGAAGACGAAGTATGAATCTACGTTTTTTTTTCCGGAAAAGCGGGTACCCGCTGAGCCGCCACTCTCGCGCGGACACACAAACTAGAAACACTCATACGCAGTACAAAATGTACAAACACGAATTGCAAAATAGACGCGACAAAAATGTGCGTAACGCACGTTTTTTTTTTCTTCTCTCTAAACCGACAAATTTTTTTACGATCCACGAATTACTTTATCGATTGACAATTAAACTCCGCTTTACGCACCAATCGCATCGTGAATTATTATGAAAACGTCGATGAAAATCGCGTTTTAATGACAATGAACGATTTTTCTTTTCTTCGCCGAAAACGTTCAGCGTTTGCCAAACGGGCGATGTAACACACATAAACGGATAAGCACGCATCTGCTACTGACTGGCGCAGCGCGCGCGATGCTAAATGGGATTTATTGCGCGCGGTCGGCGAAGGAACGCGGCGGGGGGGGGGGGGCGACGAAAAAAGTTTGTTTCGTGATTCGGGTTACCAACCTTTGAGAATACGGATTTTGGCGCGATAATCGACGCGCGAGGGAAACTGAACGAGATTTGAAAGTATTTGGGGAACAATTAATTCGTTTTCAGATTTCCAATTGATTAACATTGATGTTTGTGTTTTTTTTTTTTTTTTTAAGATAATTAACGACACTTTGTGGGATGCTTTTTTTACGAGCGATCGCGGAGCAGGTGTTCGCATGGAGAAATTTTAGAAAACTTAGGAGTATTTTAGGTTGGTAAACACGAGCGCACTCGACCAATCAGAGACGATTTAAAATTTGGCGGGAATTCACCGATTTCGATAAATCGGAAAATGAGCGGGAATTCTTGGGTCTTTTTAGATATTCATCGATGAGTTTTTTTTTTTTTTACGTCTTCCGGTGCTTTTTAGAACAGAATGTACGCTATATTACCTATACATCACAGAAACGTAATTAAAGGTCATTAATAATGAACGAATTATAAATAATAATAACGAATAAATAGATGGTAAATCAGGAATGTAGTTTATCTGAAACTTTGAATCAGGAATGGAGCATCGTTCCAATAAAAATCTGTTAAAAATGATTTCTTTTCTCGAAAAAAGAATTCGACGACTATGGAAATAAGCTTACATCTCAGCGACTAAAGTTTATTAATGACTCGTTTAGGAAATAATTTTTGAGCGCGTGTGATGTGTATTACAAATCCAGCCACTCAGTGATATATTGACACTTGATTGGTGTCACGGCTCCGACATCGCAACAATTTTTACGCACCTGCAGACGAATACAAAAAACAAAATAACGCTATTTTGTAACAAAATATTACAGTAACAATAAAAAAGCGGGGAAATTAATTGTAATGAGAAGAATTACCGGACAAACGCCGCAAGGAGTTTTTATCAAACCCGGAGGACCTAACAGAGGTTGCACAGCTCTGTATAAATTATTTCCATCCGGTGATAGTATCCTCTCGACTTTGCCGTCATAAACGAGGGTGTTTAATATCATCTCGAGATCTTCCACCGACAGTTTTACCTGTAATTCAACAAATGTTCATAACAGAAAAAGAAAGAAAGGTGAAAATGATAAATCGGAATTACGAAAGATTGGAGAAAGAACATTGAACTAAAGTAAAAGTAAAGTAATAATAAAAAAATTTGTTCGGTTACAATTGTACCTTACTAATTCCAAGGTCTGAAATAAATTTCCAAACTTCTTTGGACGACGCAAAAGTAACGTTTCTCGCTGCTATGGGACCGTTTTTGCACGTTTTGTTGTCCTCGCGTTTTCGATCGAGAAATCTGAAGCACTGCTGATTGAGCACGTCAACGAATTCAGCCTCAAAATCTTGATCTTGGTACCAGGCACCACCTGTTACGGTTCTGTCAGGTTCTAGATTATAGAGCATGTACACCTTCTTCTTACTAGCGGCCACAGATTTAACCGCTTTTATAAATTTCTTTGTCTCCAAATTCTTCAGAATTTTATTCAATTGGGTCAGTATTAGATTCGATTTGAAGCGTATGTCACGTATCCATATTCCCTTGTTGCCGGCATTTTCAATTATTGAATATACAATTTTTTCCTCGTTATCTGCGCCTTTTGCGGTTTTTCCTTTTGCAGGATCCTTCAATCGATACAGCAACGATCCACCTTGTTTGAACAAATCCATGTAACCCTGAGACAAAAGTTTGTTCACTATCTGAGCTTTTTGCATAGGTTCCAGGTCCGGCATCTCGTTGGATATGTCCTTGTCGGAAATACCCTTTGGTTTTGTTCTAGCTAACGCAATCATTCTGAAAAATATAAAACATTGCTTATTTTCAAGAGCAAGTATCGCTAATTATCATTTTAATCACAATTTTTCTCAATGATGCTGTTTCCCCTTGAGTAAAATTGTAATTGGTCAATATTTCAAGGTTTTTTTACGCCAATACATGTGATATGATACGTGAACGTAACCTCAAAATTGTGGACAATCGTCACGACTATCGTGAGGTCGAAAATAAAAAACTAAAATCTCACCTCTGCTCGAGAGCCCCGAGTTCGTCGAGTTCCCTGGAACTCGTAGGCTCTGGGTCATCCACGGATTCCGAATTCGTTTCCATCGTCTATAATAAACCTTGAAAAGTGACGAACACCCTGCCTGGGGCACTTTCTGATCTCGCGCATTCTCGAAAGGTTAAACCTTTGATGGTCAGTACAAAAAAAACATACTTTTCCACTTTGCAAATTTTGTAACGATAAAAGTTCATATTTGGTTCGAATTCTTTCTATTTCCGCTCCAAAAACTCTTCACAAAGAGCCCGAGGGACAATGAGAAATAAACACCAAAAAAGGATAAAACATGATATGCAAAATTTCTACTAAATTTCGTGTTTGCACGCTGTTTTTCTCCATGCAATTTCAAGTTTTTAGTTTTTTTTTGCAGAAACATTTTAAGACGTATTTACCTATTACTTTGTTTAATGTATCAATTTGTACTATGTTTTTTTTAATGATTTCTGGGATGGCTGACAAATAAGTGAAAAAATGACGTCATGAATTTTGAATGGTCCATATAGTTTACAGAACTAAAATTTCAAAGTCATTGATCATTTCTAGAGACAATATTTTTCAGGATAGAATTCCAATTTTTCAACTATTAACATCTGAATAATAAAGACAAATTAAACACAACAATTGTGTGTACAAAGATTAATGACAATGTATGAAGAAAAAGAAACTTTCAGAATATTTAGGCTTGAGATATTTTAAACAAAATTATTGACAACTTAGAATTTTTATTGTTGAAACTCAATATGCTCGTTGTCTTCTATTGCAGTTGATTTGTTTGTTTTAAATCGTAACTCATTGGGATGCAAATTCAGAAAAGGTTTCAGCATTCGTAGCTCGCTCGAATTATCGGTGCCATTTTCTCTTGATCATCGCTGATAAAAAATCAAAATGGACGACAACAGCGACTCGGAAGATTCATTGAAACTTGCTGAAAGATCGTGGAATCGCGTAATCGATGCCGCCTCTAAAGTATTTATTATTATCATTATATCGTACCCCTACCAATATCATCGATTTGTTGTTGTTGTTGTTCTCGTATTTTCCTTCAACGAGTTCTGCTCAATTCCCTTAGACTGGTTATCGGGAAGGAATCGATGAAGGCTCACAGGCTGTTCTTCAAGATGATTTTGATCGAGGTTACGAGGATGGTTTCAAAGCTGCTTTCGAGCTAGGAAAGTACAAAGGAATCGCGGCAATATTTTCCAAGGATCACAAGCATCCGGACGAGATTGCCGAGATACTCGAAAAAACCCGAAGAGGAGCATGCCACATTTGTACATTGGAATCGAAGGAAAAAGGAATTGACGAATCGAATTTATCATCCACGGATATCATTGCTAATCACAGAAAACACGTAGAGTCAACGTTGAAAACGTTGCGCGAATATTTCGAACCCTTCATGAGGGAGAGGGGAATAGACGTAAATCAGCTTAAAATTGAACAGCGTTAAGTTAATATTGTATTATCTTTTTTTAAATTCTTATATCGTTACGATAAAATGTCTTATCTCAAATAAATTCGCGGACGACGGTTATCCCTTGTTTCCTCAATGAATACAAGTTGATTTATTAATTTTTTTCTTTTAACGAATACGTGTTTCCAATACAAAAGAAATCTAACCTGCGAAGTTCAGGTAGAATTTTCTTACAAGTATAATCCCTCTGGAGATCCTTCTTTCTTGCGATAGAGTACGCTCTCTTTCGATTTTTTAAAATCTTCGCTGGTTACTTTCATTCTTCTTTCGCGCAGCGCCATCAATCCGGCCTCGGTGCAAATTGCCTGTTAAAAAATTGTTGGCGTTGTACCACGAGTACGAGATTTGGTGCATGGTGAAATTTTCTTTTTTAAATAGCAGTTAAGAACAAAGCTGCTTACCTTGATGTCAGCGCCTGATAGATCGTCCTTGGCCATAATGAGCTCGGCCAGATTAACATCGGGTGCCAGTGTCATTCGGCTCGTGTGAATGCTGAATATGCGTCTCTTTGTTTTCTCATCGGGCAAAGGAAATTCGATTTTACGATCTATACGACCGGGTCTTATCAACGCCGGGTCTAGAGTTTCGATTCTATTTGTTGCCATTACGACTTTCACATCACCACGACTGTCGAAGCCTTGAAATAATTGTCAAATGACAATTGTGATGAAAAATTGATGAACCAAAAGATGTACCATAATCTCTCTATTGGAATACTAGCGAGAAATCTTACCGTCCAATTGATTGAGTAGTTCCAACATTGTTCTTTGAATTTCACGCTCACCGCCGCTGTTGCTGTCATACCGTTTCGTACCAACCGCGTCGATCTCGTCTATGAAAACGATCGATGGTGCGTGTTCCTCCGCGACTCGAAACAATTCGCGTACGAGTTTAGGTCCGTCGCCCAAATATTTTTGTATAAGCTCCGAGCCAACGACTCGCAAAAACGTGGCGGACGTTTGATTCGCCACGGCTTTTGCCAGGAGAGTTTTTCCGGTACCCGGTGGACCATACAGTATAACACCTTTTGGTGGCTTGATACCCATTTCCTCGTAATATTCGGGATGAGTCAGTGGCAATTCGACGGATTCTTTGATCTCTTGAATTTGAGTATCGAGTCCTGCGAGGAAGGAAGAAAATCCGATAATTTTACTCTTTGAAAAGTAAACTCGTAAATTGTTTATGGACGAATGCTTCACATTCTTGATAGTTATACAAACAAAACTCGGTATTTTTCGAATAGAAAAAGCGGACTAAAAATTATTTTATCAGAAAATACGTTCGAAAGATTGCTGTGGGAAAAGTAAAAACTTTGTGTTATTGAGAATTATTTTCAATAAGTACCTATGAAAAACCCATGCTTAAATGTCGGAAAAAATGTATTGTATTTTTTTTACTTTGCAAAAGAAATTCTATGACATCGATTTTTTAAATATTTGTTTTATTTGTAAAATGAAAATATGATTTGTATGAATGCACTGTTTATTAGTGAATCCTTGAGATACATAGAAAAAAAAATTGAGGATACTTACCACCAATATCAGCGTAAGTTTCCTGTGGTGCTTTTTCCAATTTCATAACGGTCACCATGGGATCCGTGTCATCGCCGAGAACACCGACAACGGCATGAACTTTGTGATTCAAAAGGACGGAACAGCCGGGCTCAAGTTGATCCTTGTCGACGAAAGATAGAATAGAGACATAGTGCTCGGAGCCTACGGAAGTCGATACTATTGCGTGATTATCGTCGATTATTTCTTCCAGCGTGCCAACTGACATCGGAGTTCCTCTAAGATCATCGACTTTAGATCTTTCCTCCTCGTTCTTTTCCTCCTGTGGCTTCAGTCTCTCCTGATTCCTTATGAACTCTTCCTCCATCAGAAGATAATCCTTTATCCTCTCGAGCTTCAGAAGCTTCAGTCGGCATCTCGTGTGGGGTGTTACTTGAGGCAACTTGAGTGCTACATCGGGTCCCTTGGTGCGACGCTTCTTCTTACCGACTCTCGTTGGTATTGGAGGTTCGTACTTCTTCTTCTTATCTTTGTCGTCTTTCTTGTCACCGCCTGTACCGCCTGCACCCGACTGATTCTGACCCTGTTTATTATCGGGAAATCGTGAATAAATACGGTAGAACGGAGTACAGCAGTGATGGACAGATGTTGCGAAATTTTAATTTGTAACTGTGAAAATTGTTTTGTGACTTTTTTGAGAAAATATGCCTCAATTTGAGAAAATTTGGATCAAAGAAAATAAAGAAAAATATCTCACATTTAACTGTCACCAAGAAATTTTATCAATTTTCGCTCGTTAGGTTTGATTGAATAATGTAACTTTAATGGCCATCAATTTTTAGATCTCCATGAATAACAGTTATCCAGTAAGAACATTTATTTATGTTGAATTTGTTAATAGATATGTGTACCAAGTTTTACCATCAGGCAAAAGTCAATGAGTCACAGATTTTTTTTCAGCCATATCAAATTCATGCATGTGACTGTCAAATTTTTCACGAGTATCACATTTGATGGAATTTAAAGAAAACTTGAGTAACAATGCCTGGGTAGTGAGCATCATCGATTTTGTACTCATCACCAAATTAACACAAAAGTTATGCGGATATAATTGAGTCCTTGAAAACTTGTAACAAAATGACAAATTTTCCATTACGGGAACATTGAGCTACGAAATAGATTTTTTAAAAGTGAACAAAACTTTTATTAAAAACATTTTATACACAGCGAGGATTAACTGGAGTTTGGTGCGTACAAACATTGAGTGAAAGAAGAAATATTTTAAAGATATAAAGGCAAATAATTTGCTATGTAAAAATCACCACTGATGTAATTCACTAGTAAATATTTTGTTCGGGACTAACTTAAATTTATTTTTCAGAACTTTAATTAATTAGCAAAAAATAAACATATCTTACAAAACGGATAGCTGAAGCTACAAAATCACGTAACATGGAATACTGTCTCATGTCCAAAATGTAAATATAGAGGTAAATCATAATTTATCCATCAAAGTCAGAGAACATCAGAAACGGAATTGAAAATATTTCTATGCGACTAGCAAATATTTAATTTTATTTACTGAATAATCAAAAAACCATGAAACTTATGCACATTTTTTCAATAGATTTTTTTACATGCCTTGTAGATAAGCCTATAGTGCGGTTGGCACAAAAATAACAAAAGAAATAAATCTAAAATACATATAATAAATTTGAAATAAATTTCTAATACAATATTAGTATTTTTCCATGGTTACACTAGTGCATACACTAGTGTAACCATGTCAGTTATTTTTATATATGATCAAGACAGACATGCCCTGAGTGCACATCAATGTGGCGAGCGGAATTCGCAGCATCATTTACAATATTTATACATTGCGATCGACCTGCGAGACAAGAAAGAAGGAAAAAAAAACAAAACAAAAATAAAACATAAATAGATTGGAATAATTAATATTTTACGTTGCAATAACTATTCCCTGTTATCCAGTGATTAACCGGTGTACACACATTGTAGGATATTTCATACAAATTTTTCTACACGATCAGCAAAACTAACCTAAAATATCTCATATCTGTCGAACAAAAGGTGCGTTAAAATAACAGAAAAGACAAATATTTGAAAAATTTATCGGGAATCAATCAGCTGGATAATCCAAAAGAAAATATTAAAATTGTACGAAATTATGAAGAACTTACCATGTCGCCGAAACTTTTTTGACAGTAAACTCGAAATCACAAGTCACTTTGTGGAGGAGGCGGCCATCTTAATGTATCTTCGATCAGGGGGTGGAAACCCCCATGTTAAGTAGCGCAGCCACTGTTTGTAGCGCTACCTAGGCACGTTCCTTGGAGTTGGAACTAAAAATATATACATCCAGCCGTGGCGCGCTATTTGAATGAAGAGTGGGCATGAAAATAAATAGTCGGTCGGTATAGTAGATCAAACCGAATATTTCAAGAAATGAAAAAAAAAGAAGTTATTCCAATGATTTATTTCCAAATCATTTATATGTGAATATATGCAAATATATATGTATTTATTTACATTCATTTATATTAAGTGGATAAAATGTGATTTGTATTATAAAATTTGATGTCGATTATCGAAGCTACCGTCTCCTCCTCGAGTCGCAACAAATCGGACCAAAACATACCACCAAATTCCCCACAGTCATCAGATTCTTGTTGCACCTGTTCGCGACGCTGAAAGGAATTTATTCGTTAATTATTATTTTTTAATTAAATAATTTTTGTTCGTTGGAACATTGTATGCTGCTGAAGCTTTGGAACAATAACTTCATAATTAAAAATGAATTGTCAGATAACAGACGTACCCTTATCTTCGAGAGCAGTGATACATCTAGAAACGAACGAAGAGCCATTTTCATCAAGAATAGTCCGATGTACCTTGCGGAGCGTAAGTCTGAAAAGAAATTCAATTTTTCTGTTGTAACAAGATTCCCAATCCTAGCCACATGGTTAATGTTACGATACTACAATTTCACATAAATGGATGTTCAAATTAAAACTATCGATGCAAATCGCTTCATAAATAAATACTGACTTACTGGCTCAAGATTCATTAATTCGTGTATTCACAAAAAATGTTACGACTCTACGAACAAGATTTTTACAATGTTTATTTAGTATATTTTACCTTTTGTATTTTCAATTGCAATTCCGTCATGTACCGCTTCAAGTCTTTGGAAACTTCGTGACCCTGACGATAAAACGTTAACCAGCCGAACATAAATCCCAATAGCTGAAATATCAAAGTGGATTATGCTTAAAAAGAAAACGAAAAATTACTGAATTGTACCTTAATAGAGAAAACTTTAGGAATTTTCAAACGGAAGATGTTCGATGGAAATAATTTCATCGAGACACGCGGCGACAATTAGAAGATCGCGCCGAGTCATTTTAACGACACGCGCACACCTCGAGGAAATTACAATAATCATAAATAACGAAATATTTAACAATTTTTTAAAAATCCGATTATATTTTAACAAAACGACGACAGCTGCGAGTATAACCTCGAATCACGCGCAGCACTGGCGCTACTGTTACGACTAAATAGGTCGGTAAAACGGGTAAAAGCTTGCCAGATGTTCTAGTTCTACTTTTCGCTCCTATCATGTAAGGTGCGCTAGCTGTGCGTCGATAGTGGCGCACTCTGGACACGTTCCTTCTCACGTGAACTAATAATAGAGCCGTGGTTTTTGTATGCAAGTGAACACCCCCTGTCTTCGATATATATGGATCGTTCGATATATCGCGGCAACGATCGATGATCTTTGGATGTATCGAAAACCGATATTCGATTGTTTTTCTATTTTTCGAAAATTAAAAAAGCACATCAGTAGCGGATTTGTAGAAAAAAAACAAAACGTAGAGCAATTTTTCTTTAATACGAGCACGAGGTAATTGAAAATCTTCTAACCGGTCGTCGGTAGAAGAGCACGGGACTGTAAAAAATTCTATACTCGGTCACGTGCGTTTCGGTTAGATTCACTTGCACCGTGTAGAGGCGCGCTGCTGTTGGCTAGGCCGGGTCGTTCGCAACTACTGTAGATTCGCGCATTACGCGTTGTCCGCGCGTTGCCCACTCAGTATATCATTATATCTCCTCCCGTTTGTAGGCTGCTTGTGTCAGTTTTTTTTTTCCTCTTCCCTCTGTCATCACGGGGAGCGTTAAGACGTTATAACGTTCTTTTTACCCTAGCCCGAGGATGGCCGCGATGCTGTCCAATTGTTCGCGGATCGCTCCGCGGGCTCTCACACGTTTAGCAGCTTCACGAGCCAAGGTAAGATTATATTTCATTCATTTCTTCGATATCTTTTAACCCTCGTATCTCTCGAGGATCTCGCAGCAGCCGACAAACGTTCCGCGAGTTTCCCCACATCGACTTTTTTTTCTTTCACTCCGTTAGGTCGGTCGTCTGCTACAAAGAAAAAGACCATTTTATATTTGCCGTCGCATTTCTTCCAATTGAAATTCCAAATTCGTCTCGTGTTTCTCACGACGTTACATAATCGTCGTTTTTTTTTTCACTCAACGGCACACATCTCCGTATCTTTTCCTCTTCTGGTATAACACGCCCGCGTTACTAATCTCTGTCAATACTTACAATGTCAATTTTAACATATCATTTTTATTCGCGAAACGCTCGATTGTACCGTGCAAACTCCATCGATCATCCTTTTATCGTTACAACCGTGTATAACGATATTGGTTTTTTTTTTTTCCATACTACATTATCGCAATAATTTATTTTTGACTTGCCCACCCACAATACCCTCATGACTCCAATCTTTTTTTTTTTTTTCGTTGGCTGCTTGTTATGTCATCGTGAAAAAAAAGACCGTTTCTATGAATCTTTGTTGAAAAATTTTGCGCAGCAGCGAATATTTAGGCTCGATGGCAAATGTTTGATAGCGCTCTCAATCGCACGTCACTGTTACAATGTAATTGTCCTTTGTTGTACTCGACATGGACTCGTAGATAGTAGGGCGTTATAGAAAAAAAAAATTTTAAGCGTTGTCAATCTTTCGTTATAGTCGATAATTGTGACGTTACAGTAATTTGTTTCTCTGCGCAGATCGTGAGGACGTTTCATCAAGAAGGTAAATGAACAATACTAAAACAACAAAAGAGAGTATGTCATTGGCGTTACATTGACGATTATACATCTGAGACTATCTGTTTTTCACGTCGAATTTTCCAGGGCGTATACTTCTACTGCAAACGAAATGCAGAGACAACGAGATAGCACCTCGGTGAGTCGTAGATTGAGGGATAGACAGAGTGCGCGTGAAATTTAGAGATATCGGGTAAATTCGTGAATCCAGACAATTTTTCGTTTCGCAATAAATATTATTTTATATTTAAACATTATTTTTATAAGATACTTTTATGTTATATCAGTATGGGTATTTATTTCATTGTATGGCTTAAGTCGTCTTTTACTTCCCTTGCCCCCACAATTGGTCGTTCCACGAATCTATACATACCAACAATTAAATTACTCCATTTACGTTATAACTGTATTTATAAAATAAATGAATGTTATAAATATATCTTGTGTATATTGAAAATTATATTTCTTCAAAACATGTATGTTCTCAGTTCCAACAAACCCGGTGTCTCTTATTGCTGGAACGTTCAGACAAGACAGATCCGTTCGACGCAGGCCTTGTGTGAGTTTGCTCTCATCTAAATTATCCTTACGATCAATCGCGTGCAAAAATTGAAATCACCTAATCAAAAAAAAAAATGATAAATTTCACGATTCTCTCTTCAAGATCATTTCAAGTTCTTTTCTCGCTTTCTCGCGTTAAAATCCCAAAAAAACATCGTATATTTCCAAACATTTTTCCTCTACCAATTACAAAAAATGGCAGATTGTATATAATTTTCTTATTTTCGTTGGAAATTCGATTTAAAGGGGACGTAAAAGAGGTGGTGGTTCCTGCGTTTGCGGACAGTATCAGCGAGGGCGACGTGAGGTGGGAAAAAAAAGCTGGCGATCAAGTGAAAGAGGATGATGTTTTGTGTGAGATCGAAACCGATAAGGTAAAAAAAAAGTCACACCGTGAATGTAGATAAGAAAATCCGTTGTGCGATTAGATCATTTCGATTGACGCGTCCCTTTTGTTTTTCTTTCGCAGACCTCCGTGCCTGTACCATCACCCGGACCCGGAGTGATCAAAGAATTATTCGTCAATGACGGTGACACCGTGAAACCGGGCCAAAAATTATGTACCATCGACATCGGAGCTAGCGGTGGAGCAGCTGCACCGGCTGCCGCTGCGCCAGCACCGAAAGCTGCATCCGCTGCGGCTGCACCACCTCCGCCGCCGCCACCTCCATCAGCCCCCGCCGCAGCTGCGCCCCCAAAACTATCGCCCGCGGCTCCGCCAACGCCACCGGCAGCAAGACCTCCGCCACCCCAAGCACCCACTGCCTCAATGCCGGTCGCTGCCATCAAACACGCTCAAGTAACTATTTTTATCGAATCATGATTTTTCATTTATCAATGGACTCATCTGTTTGTCTCATTTTTTATCTCCAATTATAAAAAAAATGTTAACGTGCGGATTACTGTAATCAGTGGCGTCTCTTTTTTCGGAAAGCTTCTTCCATGAAAAAGTGTCCCAATCGGCGGTGTTCGCGAATCCGCCTGTACGAGAAAACAAAATAATATTGAACGAACGTAGAAATATTTAATTTCCCCGGTTTTTTTTTTCACTTTGAAACCGAATTACTCATTTCTCTGTCGATTTATTGTCCATTATTGCAAAAGAAATCGAAATTTTCGGATCGCTTGATCATTGTGATCTATTTTTAAATCATTTTTTTATTTATTCTTTATATAAATGTATCACCATTTTTCCAGTCTTTGGAGGGAGCAAAGGTTCAACTGCCACCAACGGATTATACTCGCGAGATAATAGGTACGCGAACGGAACAACGTGTCAAAATGAATCGCATGAGATTGCGCATAGCCGAACGTCTCAAGGATGCCCAAAACACCAACGCAATGCTCACGACTTTCAACGAGATCGACATGAGGTTCGCGAATATATTCACCTTTGCATATTTTCCGGATTCCTCACTCTTCGAGTTCCGAAAAAAAAAAAACAAAAAAAAAACACTCCATAGCTTTGATCGAAACAATATTTTTAACGATTTTTTCAGTCGTCTAATGGAATTCCGTAAGACCAATCAGGAGGCGTTCATGAAGAAATACGGTTTGAAATTGGGTTTCATGAGCGCATTCATAGCTGCGAGTGCTTACGCACTGAGAGATCAGCCGGTCGTGAATGCCGTTATAGATGGCGGTGAAATTGTCTACAGGGATTACGTTGATATAAGTGTTGCCGTCGCGACACCCAAGGGTCTCGTAGTACCAGTTTTACGTAGCGTTGAGAACAAAAATTTCGCCGAAATTGAGATAGCAATGGCGGCGATCGGTGATAAAGCGAGAAAGGGAAAGATATCGGTCGAGGATATGGACGGTGGTACGTTCACGATAAGCAACGGTGGAGTTTTTGGTTCGCTTCTTGGTACGCCAATTATAAATCCACCCCAAAGCGCTATTCTCGGTATGCACGGCACTTTCGAGAGACCAATAGCCGTCAAGGGACAGGTGTGTATTTTGTTTTATTTACGAAAAATCGTTGAGAAGAATTTACGGTAGTTCTGTAGGTAAGCTTAAGTTTTAGACTTCCGGGACTATTACATTTTTTTCGTGACCCCTGAACGGTTTGAAACCTTTTCGGTTTTTTGGAATCTTTTCGCTACACTTTAATTTATTTTCTTCCATTTTCTATGGACCCTTTCTAATATCAGTGATTATAATGCGCAAAAAAATACAATAGAATAGATTTTTACCTTTGTAAAATCAACGTACAGCAGGACCTTGATTTTAAGAACAAACTGGGACCAGAAGTTCTTATAATCGAGGCTGCCCAGTCCTTATAACGCGAACAGCCACTCACGCGGTCATGGCCAAGATCGTGTCATACCATATGATCGGGGCGCCCTTTCTCGTCATGTTTAGGGTTATGTACGTCCACATTTTTTTTACACAAGTACACTACGTTATGCTAACGTGCAAATAACCAAACGTAAACAGGGCCCCAATGACTTAAGTGAAATACGACTACGGTACTGGCCGTCGTGACGTAATGTATTTCACCATGACAC
Source organism: Oxytorus armatus (assembly GCA_958009045.1). Lineage (NCBI taxonomy): Eukaryota > Metazoa > Arthropoda > Insecta > Hymenoptera > Ichneumonidae > Oxytorus > Oxytorus armatus. Next base: position 12,722,445 of record OY253744.1, read on the forward strand.
ACGAAGCAAAAGAGTGGGGGGATTTTCCATAAAGTCGAACCTCTTAAGGGGGGGGGGGGGGGGGTAAGGTTAATTCGTACAAAAAAAGGCATGTTTTTGTGATTTTTTTGTGACGACACAGTTAAAATCTCTTTATTAAAACTAATGGTACAGTAAAATATGACATTCGAAGAATATTATATAAAATTTTCACGAAGAAATATTAAAAAATACGGCAATGGCAGCAATTATTCGGACGTGTCTCGGAAAAAAGTAGAATTGCGGTGTCCCTCATAACTTGATGCTGGATCATCTGAAATGAAAAAATGGAAGTTCATTTGTTAGATAATAGTTTTCCCCAGGTAACGCTGGGAGGGTATTTCGAAATTTCAATTTTTCAATTTTTTGGAGCATTTTGAAGGGAAAAACGCGATTTTTACGAAAAAAATCGGTTAATTTGTTGTTGTAAAATAAAAAATTATTAACAAATTTGAAAAAAACTCTCCAGCGTTACCTCGTAAATTATGTACAGAATTAGTGTTCAAAATTTCAAAGGGATCGGTGCTGTAGTTTTCAAGTTATGAGGGACACCGACTTTAAAAACGTGAGTTGTGAGGAAAACGCTTTAAAGTTTTGAACACTAAAAAATCTGGTATGAAACGTTCATAAGCGAATTTTATCGGCTTACCTCACACTGAATCGTCAATGCCAGGTTCATAAAGGATGTTGCTATCATCAAAGATGTCTAAAGCACCTTTTTGCTCCTGTCTACGACGAATCCTGCCTTCTTTAGTTTTTTAGGTATTTTTATTTTTTTATTTTTTAGGTAGTTTTAGAGGTATAGCGTTAAAGACCAGGAGATTAATAAAACAATAACTTCAAGAATATTGCTTAGATCGGTTTAAAATTTTAAGGACATATTCTTGAAATGTTAAACAATAAGATAAGACAAAGAAAAATCGATTTTTCGAAAGTGAAAACCCTTACCCCGCCCTTAAAAACGAGGTCCGCGCGTAAATTCAATGTTCACAAATCTGTTTAAAATTTTTCCTTCAGGTTGTAATACGCCCGATGATGTACATCGCTCTGACCTACGATCACCGGCTGATTGACGGACGTGAGGCTGTGATGTTCCTGCGAAAGATCAAGGACGCTGTCGAAGATCCCCGAATCATTCTAGCAGGCCTGTAAAAAAATAACAACAAAGAAACTTAAAGAATGACAAGAACAAAGGAAAGGAAAAAAAAACCAAGCGACGCGCAAACATTCTCACCGAATCGCTTCGAAGGCGCCTCTCATCCCTTCCAGGACGATTGTACAGTAATCAGTATCACATTATGTTCCTCGAGTTTCGGTTCGAGGCTCAAACTACTCGTTTTTCTCTTTCCATTTGATTTCATTTCCTTATAACGCTTTTTCCATCGCGCTTAAACGATTTTACAATCCGTAAATTGTCCTTACTCCCGAAACGCGTGATATCACCATTTTGCTTTTCTTTTCGCCAGTATTTGACTCACGGGACATTTTTTGACTCGCGAAACTTTTCAAGTTCAAGTCCCGTCATTGGGTTTTTGTTGTCCTTTTCATCCTTCGTTACAAAAGATTGTAAATAAATGTAAGAAACTTATAGTTTGTGTACGAAGTTCGTGGCAGAGAAGGGTTGCGAGGCAACGACAAGGTATTCTCAACTCGGCATCGAGCGTGAGTTTGAACGAACAAAAGCCATTCGAACGAATTATTGTAGAAAAATAAGCATAAATAATTATTCTAAAAAGGAGTAATTACCCGTAATTACTTTATTGAAATAATTGTTTCAATGGTTTTTGATTCGAACGAAGTAAATTTGCAATTACAATCGCGTTTGGAAGGTACAGCTCCGATAGAATTTTCCTGGCTGCCTCATCGATGATAGTATCATTTTTATCGAAACCTCAAAGGCGTCGAGTGATTCATTTTATAAAGCACTCATCGGTGAAAAATATTAAATTCTCACAAAACTTCGGGTTCGCCTTAATCCTAACTTAAACACATTTTAATATTTATATCGTATCGTCCAGAAAAAAAAACAATGATAATCAGCACACACCAAGTGTCTCGTCGATAATAATCGAGGGACGAACGAAAATGAACGAGAGAAAAAAAAAACGGCCACTCCTTTAATCTCGAAAGTGGTGCTTGGTAAAGGACATTCGTAGTACGTCATTTATCGCAATAGTTTATTTATTTTAATTCCAACGTACCTCGAAAGGACTATTTGAGACGTCATGGAAGTGCGCAAATCACGTTGTATAACGATGCTCAGATTTGTTATAGATGTAACGAGATGAGAGGTAACAAAAAACGAAGTAATAAAAACAAAACGATTACCTTAGTCATTTGAAATTTTATCCAATACCTGTCGCGCCTCTGTAGTACGTAAATTTTCTTTTGAACTTTATCGTAAATTTCTTTTCATTTTGTTCTTTCTTTCCACTCATGATGCCCATTAAAGTGACGATATGCGATGAAATTTGGGATATTTCATTGTTTCGCTGAAGCATTTTTTGGAGGCCGTTTTTTTGTAGGAAAATAAAAATGAATCGTTTTGGATATTTAGGATGTTTTTATTTACATATTAAAGATACAAAAAAAAATTTGTTGAAAAAATTGAATAGTTTATTATTATTATTATTATTATTTATCGAAGTTGGCACCTCGAAAAAAAAGCGCGTAGGTGGCCCCGGTGATTTTGGCTCTTGATGTTATCTGAAATCAAAAATTTTTGATAATTCTTAATCTATAGACATGTCATTCTGGTCGGAACTACTGAAGTTAAATTTCGGAGAAAATTTTGGAGAAAAAAAACTTTTTTCCAAAGTTTAACTTCAGTAGTTCCGACCAGAATGACATGTCTATAGATTAAGAATTATCAAGAATTTTTTATTTCAGATAACGTCAAGAGCCAAAATCACCGGGGCCACCCACGCGCTTTTTTTTCGAGGTGCCAATTCCGATCAATAATAATAATAATAGTAAACTATTAAATTTTTTCAAAAAGATTTTTTTTGTATTTTTAATATGTAAATAAAAACATCCTAAATATTCAAAACGATTAATTTTTATTTTCCTACAAAAAAACGCCCTCCAAAAAAGACATGAAAATCGGCTTAAGTTACCAGACTACTACCTTAATGGATTCGCAGTAGCTGATTCAATCGAACATTGTTCTTCTTTCGATGTGCAAGGACTCGATAAATAAACGATAAAAAAATAAAAAATGAACAACCTAACTTAAAGTAAATTTTCGTAATTTTTACAAAATATCCTTCTCGAATCAGACAAAAAATGTCCTCGTTCCAAAACACTTCTCTAAATCTTACGAAGATTAAGTAACTAAAATACTAAAAGGGACTAAAATAAAGATGGAATTTTTAATTGAACATCATGGTACAACTGTAATGTTATATTTGTATTTTTGTGTGTTTGTGTTTTTTTTTTTTTTTTCAAGCATTCTGACTTTTCACAATATTCACATTTAGTCCCGGAATAACACAATTCAGTTACAATTTACATTTATTTACGATGCTCGATATATTACTATTTCTATCGATAAAACATAACGAGCGATGAACACGCGTTTATATAATATATAATGGACTTTATTCAATCGTAACGCCAGTCTCGAAACACGTCGTAACAATTATATATCGTCTTCGTCGTCGTCATTGTCAAATCCACAATAATCTTGATGCTTCGTCCTTTTATTTAATTTTTTTTTTTCGCTTCGCTATATATATAATCCGACTTTTCTTCGCTCTTCAATCAAATCAAGCGACGAAACAATTTATTTTTTTTTGTTTCTTACATTTAAATGCTTTAACACCGATAACACCTATACATTCATCGTATACGTTTCTGCCCCCCTCTCTAGCCTTTATGAAATTAATGTTTTTTCCATTCATTTTCGTCATCCAAAGAAAAGTCGTCATGCAAAGCGATGATTGTTTGTACTCGCAATTTAATTGCGAGTTAAAACCAGAATTTTCAATGAAATTCACTTTAAACAGAGTCCGAATCTGACATAAAAATCCGGAATTTTAAAACGAGAAAAATAATATTGACTTTTTAATTATTCGCCGGTATATTTCTTCAGCTGGAACGAAGTATTCGTTCGAGTGAAGAAAAAAAAAACATCAAAAATTATATTACCACGAAGAATTATAAATAATTATTGTAATGTTGGTAACCAAAAACGTAGAATTGTCTTGTTTTTTTGAATAACTTAAATGAGAATAATTTTCAATTATTATTCTTTTATAATGAATATTAATATTTCTTTATCTCCAAGAATTCGTAATTATTTGGTTGAACAAGCATTTTAAATGATTCATCACTCGAACGCTCCTCATTTCTCTTTCGCGGCTCGTAATGCAATTTCTCTGCAAATGCATTCTCGAAATCATAAAAAAAAAATCTGCAATTCGTTATATTTGACTGTGATTGTTAAAGGTGCCATTTGAGTCAGTCATTTGCTCAATAAGCATACGGAACACATTTGTTTTTTTCTATTTCGCCAATGTAAAATTAACTGAACGAAATTGTGACAGAAATTGGTAATGCTAAAGCAGTCAAAAAAAAACAAATCGCGTATCAGAGTTTTTCCTTAACGAAATTTGTAGTTTTCGAAATATTTTTTCTAATGGAATGAGAAATTTCGTTAAGAAAAATTAATATTTTTGCGAATCGCAACGGAGCATGGATAACGTACGAATACACGTTTCTATTCGGCCCTTTTGTAATTCTTTTTTGCCTTTTTTTTTTAACAATATTTAGCTTTTTGTTCGCCTCTTTCAACCTTTCAAACAACGTCAAGTCATATTATTATCTTTAAGCTGTTATTTCTGCGCTTTTTTTGTCTTTATTTTCACTATATCTATATATACCGTGATAATTATTTTCCGGCGGTTCTCGTGACTCTTTGAGCGAAACAGTGAAATCAGGATCCGAGACAGATATCGATATGACGAGTCGCGCAAACGGCCGAAATATATTAGGTACGCGTAGATATGCACCGGTTAAATTGCGTTCGTCGGATAAAGGGTTTATAATTAATCGCGAGAAATTTCACGAATTTTCCAGATTTCGAGGCTCCATACTTTTATCATATTATTGGATTTTCTCTGTCTCTCTCTCTCTCTTTCTCTTTCTCTTTTTATCGTTTTTAAAGCCCCTTTTTCGTACCGGAACTTATGACCCGATATCCTCTCCGTTCTCTGCGATGTCGAACGCAATTATTCTTCTTCCTTGGATTTGCTCAATTTAGAACTCGGTCTGAGGCCGTTTTGCCAGCCACTCGACGATCTCCGGTATCTCGTGAACTCGCTGCTTCAATCCACGTAGAGCCGGATAACTCTCGAGCGGAGTTGTACCGAATATCTGCTCGAAATTCTCGAGGGCAACCGCGAACACAAAATCCGCCCACGTTGTCTGCATTATCCAAATGAACGAAACGAAAAAAAAATCGCATTAATTTCAAACGCTAATTGTATGTACAATTTTTTTGTGAGATTATACAACTTAATTTTTGTGTTCGAAGTTTTTTATCCTGAGATATTTCGGCGCAATATCTCTAGTCTGTAGATGTATGAACGGAAGTGACCAAATTTTTGCTATCTCAATCCGTCCTTCGGTCATTTGTCGGATCTTAATTTTTGAATTCTCGAGATAGCGTTTTTTTAAAATGTATATAGTTTTTTTTCGTAATTTCTATTCAGCAACGAAAGAACATTAGAGAATCCAACATGTATTTTTACATTTTGAAAAAAAAAATGAGTTGGTGCAGTAAAATCGCTGCAATTTTTATTCCAGATATACTTTTGGGACTCTATTCTATGATCATTCTCTTTATAACCGTTCAAGCTTTAAAATATCACTTGATTCATTGAGCTACAAAGTATTCTTGATTTTTTACTGATTTTTTAAATTCGAGCCATCGTTTTCCAGGAACTTCCGAAGTGACCCATACGGCAACAAAATAGAAATATTGGTACGAATCAAAGGGTATTCTCCAAGTCCACTTAACGATGTTTTCGAATCACTTCCTAATAAGCCTAAATCGGTCAAACGGGAGCAAAGTTATGGTCATTCGAGATTTCGTTATTTCGTTAGGTGGGGAGAACATGTTAAAAAAAAATGTCATCCAGTTTTTATCATGTTTTAAATCCCTGTTCGATCGAAAAAATTTCCGCTGATCGCTAATCACGACGTTTTTATCGAATACTCAAACATTCATTGTGAAAACGGAGAAATTCCAACGCCACTGTGTTTAAGTTGTCCAATTTTATATACTCACATTGGAACCGACAGCGTATCCACCGTTCTCCCTTATAGTCTCTTCGAATTTATTGAGATAAAATGGTATGGTCTCCTTTAGGAGCTTAACTTTACGTTCTTCCTTTTTGAAAAGATCCTCCTCCGTTCGGAATTGGAATAAAACTGCAAGTTTTAGAATATCACGGTACGTTATTTACTTAATTTTTTGTATAGTAAAAATAAAAAAATTAGATCATCCACCCTCTAAAATCTATTCGATACTGATTTACCATTTTTAATGTATAGTATACTATATGCACTATATCTTAATCTTAATCTCGTAAATTAAGTACAAATATTTGAAACTTTGTTTAAATCTTCAAATTTTCCATTATTTACCTAATTTCAGATCACCGACAGTGTCGACGAGAGCATCACAAAGCATCGATTCCCACGCGTTTTCGCCGGCGAGACCGTACTTTTGAGCAAGATATCGCGCAAACGCGTTGCTCTGTGCTATCGGTTTTCCGTCGATTTCCAACACGGGCAACATCCCGTAAGGCATCGCTGAAATAGTTCAAGCATATGACATATATCAAAAGACGATTCGCCATGAGCTACAAAACCTTTACCGTGGTTACAAATAGACACACGTGTGTTATATTGCATATGTACGTGGGCTGCTCTCGTGAAAAGAAAAACTCATTTCTTTTCCCATAGAGTGCATCAAACGTTCTTTATGTGGTCTTTCAGAAATTCTACAAGCCTCTTAGAGCGAACTTTACGATTGCCCTCCGGGCAATGAACAACAGTAAAAGCTTCTTGTACATTAGACGTTTTCTCATATTTTTGTTGTATACAAAGATTTAAAAAAAAACAGAGAAAATTCGTACGTGGATAAAAATATACTTTGCCCGATGAAAATAATGATGAAAAAAAATTATTATAATGGAACATGAGAATTTCAATTGTAATGGAAAGTTTCAGGTAAATACGGTACACATGAAACCAAATAACGACGTAATTTCGTTTTTATATTTATAAATCTCCATCGAATAAAACAAAATCGCGGAAGTACGTGGTCCAGGAAATAATAATACTAATTACTCCAATGAAATTTTACTAAATATACAATATTACTTTTTATAATACGAATTATTATTATAGTTGTACGGTCAATTTGGTCAAATATCAAAAGTTTATTTGCAAAATTTGTATCACGAGAGAACACATAGATCTTGAGATAAAATTATAATCCCTCGATAGTCTTTATTTGAGAACTTTTTATAAAATTCTTCGCTACTCAAAATCAGTGATTTTAGAATGAAGATGAGTCTTATAATAATCTTTGATGTGTATTTTTTAGAATGTTCCCGAAATAGTGACCGCAAACGTTTTGAAGCCCTTTACATAATTTAACATTGTATCTCAAATAATCGAATGTCAACACGAGGATAGTTTTAATAATTTACAGGCAGAATTAACATTTAAGCAATATTTTCATACGTTGATTCTACGCCCCCCTGTAAAATCCTCATCTGTGTTAATAGGGGTGAGTAATCGAAGAGTACTTTCCCCTTGGTCCAGGGGTGTATTATAGTTTTTGAATGGCAATCACAGTTCTTTAATGATCCTCGGATTTTTAACGATTGTCGAGAAAGAAAAATGTTCGAAAATTGCCAAAATATTTATATAATCCTGCCGCATTGTTATTTAAAACTTGCACCACCGCTAATTAAGCATTGTCGTAACTTAGATGCAACAGTAGATTATCAAGCAGTCATTTATACTCATGCAGTCACCATTTGCATGATTATTAAAAATTTGCATAATTTTCTGATAAAATTGGGACAGCATTATTATCTGATTCTCATCTCTATTCTGAAACCGTTGATTCTACGTCCCCGCATAGTCCGCTATGCCAATAGGGGTACGGAGGACTCTGGGAAAAGCCTCCCGTATAAATGTTATCAAAGGATTAACATTATATATCTTGCGAATACGTATGCAACCTTGCTTCTATTCTCTGACCCGTATGATTCTTTGATTTCGTAAAAAAGTTCACGTATTTGTGTATCTCGTTGACTCACTTTTCTTGAGCTCGGGCCAACGCTCCTTGGGAATTCTCTCATCCACGTAATCTACACCGGCATGAGCGAATATATAACGAATATGCTCGGCCCGACCGCGAGCATTAAAGTAGATGAGTTTGTAGTGCGGCTTGTCCTCCGCCATTCTCCGACACTACTGCCAAAGTTCTGAAACTAATTTGATAAAAAAAAGATAACAACAATAAATAAATGAAATGTGGTTGAATTTTTCAATTATTCTCATTTCAATAAATAACAAAAAAAATTACATTATCAAATATTTATGTAAAAGATTCATTGAGTGGTGTTCGATTAACTTAAAGTCTGTTATGCACGTAAAACATCGAGAATAATAATTTTTTATTTTAATTGTACATTTTATCTTATTTGTCTATTAACCCTCGATGATCACATTTCTCCCCAGTTGCGCCCTGGTCACACGGGATCAAAATAACGCCAGCCTCTTTTAAATCGTTGCCGTACGAACAGACTCGGTCCAATTAGGTTAAAAAAATTAAGGTCTATATTTCGAACATCGTAGAGTATAAAATAAACACGCTTACGTAACAGATCAAATGGTAACGTGGTGAAAAAAAAATTGTAAAGTATTAAGGGGGGAAATAGTGTTAGACGGTTCAAAAAATCGATTTTTTTTGAATTTCATAAATTGTTAGTAAAACTATTGAAAAATATGTTCCTAAAATTTTAAATGAAAATTCCGACTCGTTCTATTGTTATAAGCCATTAAAGTGAGTAGCTCTCCTTCAGGCCCCGAGCGCGCTATTTTTTCAAACGCGTTTTTCTGAAAACGACTTTTTTTGAACTTGCGTACACGCTAGTTTGAAAAGTTTTCAACCAATCGTTTTGAAAATTGGCAGTTACTTTCTTCATAGTATTGCGCTCTATATGAACCTAAAATCGGAATATTATCATTATTTGAAATAATTTTTTTTTTGCAAATAAAATTGTAAAAAATGGCAAAAAATCATGCTTTTTGGTTTTGACCCCTGTAAAAAATTCAATTTTCTATTTTTTTGATAGCATTTAGGTTCATATAGAAGAGAGACATATAATAAAAGTAATTCCAACCTCGTTTGATTTCAGATTAAAATTGCGGCTTCCAGAATGTACACAAAATGCTGAGTCTGATTGTGACCTGCAATATGGGGTCGCTAATATCTTCGGTGTTTTTCAAGGAAATTCTTCAAAAATTTTATAGTATATACTTAAATATATGTATAAAATATTCTTAAAGTTTCAATAGATTATATTCATTTTTTATACTATAAAAAAATTCATGAATATCATTGAGAAAACGCTGTCCTAACCCTATGACCCCTCTTAAATTAAACTTTGACGTATAGTCTATATAAAAAGCCTATCTACGGTTTACAGTACAAATTTCTGGCACGGAAACGTACCGAATAAATCTTACTCAATGTCCGGCTCATTGAAGAGTCTGGAAAGAGCATTGGAGCTTTCCGGAAAATAAATTCAGATGGTTCGCAACTATTGCGAATCGTAGCAACATTTCGCCTCGCTTTGCGCTGGCGGAATCGCAAATGCTATAAGACAATTTCAACGATTTCTTCTGTCCTAATATATTTATATATATATATACGTATGTATACATGTATATCGTATATATATATACGATATACATGTGTAGGTTAGGTAGTCTCCATTAACGTGCCGATTCTCGAAGGATGATAAGCCAAACGGGTAACGGACCGGTAACACGCGAATCGATCGTTACCCTCGAAATAAACCGTACCAATCTCGTTACACATACGATACGTATATAATTGTACCGCGTACATGGTAGTCCGCGGGAATTCGGGTGTAATACATCGAAGATTGGTTCGGTTAATGTGAATTTGTCGACGATGATTAATTCAAATTTTTAACAAACTTTGAGAACTCAAAAGTATTTTTATTATCGTGATAAAACCTTTGTACGTCTTTTTGACTCTTTTACTAAATTTTTTTGTAACTTCGTTAAAAAAATGTCCTTGCTATATCAAAGTTGAAAAGTCAATAAAAGACGGAGTTGATAAAATTTGTACGAAAAGTTAAAAAAAAAACTTTGAATTTCTAAGGAGGCCTTTGGTAACTAATTTTTAGTGTATTACGTTAAGATGTATTTGCAAACACTTAAGACATTGAAAAAATATTGGTTAATATAAAAAATTTGTTTATTTAATTATTTATGCTCAAATGTATATTACTTTGAAACAAGAAATTGATCGATAACACTTCGATAGGATCAAAAATGCTACATTTGTGACCAGCACGATGACTCATTCGTTTTTTTTTTTTGTAAATTTCTTGTTAATTCACGTATTAATTTGTGCTTTTATTCGATACTCTAATGAATCCAGTAAATCACTTTTATTTTCAAACAAATATCCTCGTACTGCCCTTTTACAGTTTCTTGTATGCGTGCGGTGAAATGACGATAGGAGACGCGACGGCAAATGAATCGAGGATGAGAATAGGGAGAACAAGATCTTAGTGTGAATCGCGCGACTTAAGTGAGAGATATAAGAAATTGAGAAAAGTGTTGCGGAAAAGAAGCGACGGATCTCTCGTAAAATCGGGTCAAGATACAACCAAGTCACTTCATACTCAACGACGTGTACGGTCGAGCAATTCGACGCGCTCAACAATGACTCCTCTAGCGAAAGTATACACGTTCGAAGGTGGTGACAGGAGAAAAAAGCGAAAAAAAAATAAATAAAAATGAAAAAAAAAACGACATAAAGAAAGAAAGAAAAAGAGAAAAATGACACAAGTGAAAGCTCGAGATTGTTGGAAAAAAAAGTATGAGAAAAAGAAAAGCTCCGAGGATCTATCGACGCCGGAGGATTCGTTCGTGCCGGAGGGACCAGCGTATAGAATACAAACTTTCTTTATCTTCGAGGATTTTCGAGAGCCTCTTAAAGATGAGGAAAAACTAGAGAATCCTCGTCATTCTCTCGAGATATCTTTTAGTTTTTCGCGAACTGAGATTTTCATTTTTATCACGACTATTCAATTCAATTCAATCATTTTTCGATCATACAATTTGTTGGAGATTGTGACTTGACGTAATGGACCAACATGTGAGCAATACATTCATCTTCTTATTAGCCACATTAGGTCAAGTAGGCACAAAAAAAAATGTTGATCACATTACACACTTCAGACCCTATGAAGTCTCGAAAAAAATTTTTTTTCCCTAAATAACTTGGTCGCTATTTTCGAAACACCTCACTCTAGTTGCATACCAAATTTCAAGTTAAGGGGGGAAATAGGGTTAGACGGTTCAAAAAATCGATTTTTTAAATTTCATAAATCGTTAGTAAAACTATTGAAAAATATGTTCCCAAAAGTTTTGAATGAAAATTCCGACTCGTTCTATTGTTATAAGCCATCAAAGTGAGTAGCTCTCCTTCAGGCCCCGAGCGCGCTATTTTTTCAAACGCGTTTTTCTGAAAACGACTTTTTTGAACTTGCGTGCACGCTAGTTTGAAAAGTTTTCAACCAATCGTTTTGAAAATTGGCAGTTACTTTCTTCATAGTATTGCGCTCTATATGAACCTAAAATCGGAATATTATCATCATTTGAAATAATTTTTTTTTTGCAATTAAAGTTTTAAAAAATGGCAAAAAATCATGCTTTTTTGTTTTGACCCCTGTAAAAAATTCAATTTTCTATTTTTTTGATAGCATTTAGGTTCATATAGAAGAGAGACATATAATAAAAGTAAATTCCAACCTCGTTTGATTTCAGATGAAAATTGCGGCTTCCAGAATGTACGCAAAATGCTGAGTCTGATTGTGACCTGCAATATGGGGTCGCTAATATCTTCGGTGTTTTTCAAGGAAATTCTTCAAAAATTTTATAGTATATACTTAAATATATGTATAAAATATTCTCAAAGTTTCAATAAATTATATTCATTTTTTATATTATAAAAAAGTTTATGAAAATCATTGAGAAAACGCTGTCCTAACCATATCCCCCCCCTTAATAAATTAAACCGTTGAGCAGTTAAAGGTCTGTGAAAGATGGACAGATGAACGGACGTACAGTGGTGTTTCGTTATGGAAGCCTAAAAATCAATCTTTTTAAACTAAATTAAATAAAAATTTGGCAATCATTAATGAAGTAAAGTTAACATTTAAGATTAGATCATAATATTAAGATAAAAAAATATATTAAAGATTTGTCAACGTTAAATGTCCTTTTCTTGGTATAACACTTCGAATAAGAAGTTCATATTCTTTATGGGCACTGACAAGAGAGCAGTTGATGTATTTTTACGAGTTTCTCCCTTGAAACTTGTTACGGTTATCTCGCGAACAACCATTATTCCGTCGCACATTTTGTCTTATACAAAGCTCGCCAGGACGCGACAAGTAAAGAATAAAGAACGGTTGGAAAAGTATTTTTCGTTCGTTTCAACGTCGTTGTAAGAATTTCACCATTATTTTCCACTTTGTATGCAGGAAAAATGTAATATACGTCCACCGGGTGTTTGAGTGTATCACCGTGTGTGCTTCTGAACTGGTGCAGTTGAAATATCGCCACAAGTACGTTATTGAACGCGGAAAACTTGTCGTTTCTAGTGTGGGCAAACTCGTGGGAAAACATACAATTTTCCGCGACGGGAGCGGTTGATGCACAGAGGCCTGAGTATATATATATATATATATATACGATCTAAACATATATACGAAGCACACGTTTCTTGGTCGGTTCACATCGACGTCGACCCATTTCGAATCTCGGCTCGCCTTTCGAAGAAAAATCGATATTATCGAAGTTCTCGTATCTTCCTCGTGAACTCGAAACCCGATATCAAGGCGTCTACTGTCGTTACATCTCTCGGTTATACACCTTGGTAAATGATGTTGTCACTACAGGCTCGTACAAAACGTACTCCGTTACTCGGACAAATTTTAGATAAAAATCGTCGAATTTAAATGGATGAAATATTTTATACTCAGGTTCATTTTTACCGCCGCAAATCCTCCAAGACCAGACAGCAGGTGTGAGGAATCGGAATTTCAAGACGAGAATTTACGTTAGCATAACTTGGCGTAAATTAAAAAAAAATGTTAATAATGGCGGATGCTTTTGAGAAAAAAATTCTACACACATTGAATGATTAAATAAAAAATTATTAATAATAAAGCATATGTTACTTTGCGTAACTTGCATCGGCAAATTACTTTTCGAGGGCGCAAATTTTAATGATCATTGTAAGGATTAAAAATATGTAAAATAATATCATGTCATTATGGAAATAATTTGTTAATAATAATGATAGTTTATTATTCTCCAGTAATTCGGTATTTAATTGAATTGTCATTTATTTGGTAATGTTGAAGATTGCTTAATTCTTGGCTTAAGATTTGTGTAATTAAAATAAATTTTATTCGATTTCGATTCGTTTCTCTTAATTTAAGTATTTTGCTTTACGTATAATAAATGATTTTTTTCAGTTTAAACAAATTATTTATTTCAAGCGATCTTATATATAGATTTAATTTAAAGTAATTAATCACGTAAATAAATTGAGTCATTGAAATTTTCGTTTTCATTTTAAGGGTTTAGGCCACTCTAGAGGCCGAAAAAATAGGCTTTTTTGGGGATTTTTTTTCAGAAAAACTACAAAATATATCGAGATTACAAAATAGGATGTTTATCATATATATCAGTGACTGTATACAATAATTTTTTTCAAGCAATTAATTTCAAAATGGCGGCTGTGCAGAATTTTTCGATGACGTCTCCGTTTTTGTTGGCCGAAAACATAACTCAGACAATTTTCAACTGATTCAGTTGAAATTTTGAATATATCTTTAAAAATACATTGTCTATAGAAGTGCGTAGGATTTTTTCGATATATTGATTTTTGGCCAAATGGCGCACTTCTGAAGTGAAAAGCGAAAAATTTGCTTAAAAAATCGTCAGAAAATTGTTAATAACAAATGAACTATACAATATAAAAAAAAAAAATCCTACGCTCTGCCATAGACAATGTATTTTTAAAGATATATTCGAAATTTCAAGTGAATCGGTTTAAAATTGTCTGAGTTATGTTTCCGGCCAAGAAAAACGGAGACGTCATCGCAAAAACGTTGCACAGCCGCCATTTTGAAATTAATCGCTTGAAAAAAATGATTATATACAGTCACTGATATGTATGATAAACACCCTATTTTGTAATCTCGATTTATTTTGTAGTTTTTCTGAAGAAAAGTCCCTAAAAAAGCCTATTTTTCAGCCTCTAGAGTGGCCTAACCCGTTAAATAAAATTAATGAAATAAAAATAATGTTTTATCTCTATTTGATTGCCAACTGAAAAATTGGAAAGTAAAAAACATGAAAATTATTCTCAAACACTCTATACTCGTCACAGAGTGTATGCTGATATTATTTTCCATAAAATGTGTACCATGATGTATATACTACTCGACAAAAGTGCCATCATCGCTGGCTGTACAAGCGATTTCCTTCGATACCTTGAGGACTTTCCACCGGATAGAAGATCATGCGAAATATGAATGAGGCACTATATCCGATAGAGCGATATTGTATATAAAGATGGAAGGCTCGTGATGCAAAGAAAAATGATCCTTTCGCGCGACACCAGGCGTTGTCTTCGTGTATCTCGAAGCGATAAGAAACTTTTGTTTTTAGTCAACGAAGTTTTCCTTTACTTTACTTTATTTCCTTTTTATTCTTCCTCATTTCCTTGCGGCTATTAGTCGACGATCAGATTATATCTGTTGTGCGGTACTTTTATCGATGTTTGTTCATCATTAATTTTACCCATCCAGTTTCCTCATTTTCTATTATATATGTCAGTCACGTAAAAGTCTACGTTTTTTTTTATCCAAATGATTTAGCTTTGAGTGAACTATCAAGATAAAGAGTGGAATAAAAAGTACAATATTTAAGAAATAAGAAACTTTCGAGTATGAATTTGAAATGAAAACTACGTTTAACTATGAACTAAATTTATTTATTTATTTTCAACTCTTTTCTAACTGTATTCATTTTCTTTAACTCTTTCGATATTAAACTCATTTATATGCGTAAAAATTAACAATTCTTGAGATCAATCGTTTTTATAGTGTTAATGATACAAAAATTCCACTACAATACATAAAAAGTTTTTATGCAATAACGATTGAATTGTAATTTAGTGTTTGAAGATTATTGCAAGGGATGATGAATCTTCTATTTCGAGCATTTAACAATATTGTCAAAATAAACATATTTTCTGAGTTTGTCAAACAAATGCGTGTATGTAAGAGTGGTGAGATTTTGTAAAATTCTTTACGTTTAATAATTCAAACATTTCTA
This sequence comes from Oxytorus armatus, assembly GCA_958009045.1. Lineage (NCBI taxonomy): Eukaryota > Metazoa > Arthropoda > Insecta > Hymenoptera > Ichneumonidae > Oxytorus > Oxytorus armatus. The sequence goes on from OY253744.1 coordinate 12,738,168, forward strand.
CGACCCAAAATAAACAATTCAATGTGGGGTATCGTATTACATTGGTATATGCTTCCCCCATAATTTATAATTGATCTTAAGGGATGCATAAAAATCATCCATTTGACGATGTCCGACCTTTCTTAAAAGTTTTACTTTGACAATTTCCGGTATTTATTTGTACTAACAGAAAATTTCACAAAACAATATGCCAAATGACCACTAATTCTCAGATATTCTCTCTCTATATATATATTAGGGCGGGCCAAATAAAATGACTAATTTTTTTTTTCCTCGATATAATGAAAAATGTATTGTTTGGCATCTCAAAAAAACCCTCTGCAAGTATGAGCCCTTCATATATAAATTAAGAGGTCCCTCATCGCGAATTTTCATTTCCCATTTAAATAGCATGGAAACATTTTTTTTTTAACTTTGAAATTTTATTAGACTTAAACCGTTGATGTTACGAGAGTTTTCTAGCACATTTTAGTAGAACATTTGATGCTCTACAAAAAAGCTCTCTTGTGTCTAATCGATAAAAGTAACCGTACAAAAAATAATCGGTGATAATTACCTCCGGATTCTCTCATATTTGTTTGAAAACAATTAGTAATATATTAGTAGTATATTAGTATATTAGTAATATATTAGTAGTATATTAGTATATTAGTATATTAGTAATATATTAGTAGTATATATTAGTAGTATATTTATTCATATTGATAACTGAAATTTAAAAAAATTTGAAATTTAAGTACTAAAAACGAGATAAGTAGAATCCAGACCTAATTATTACCGATTATTTTTTGTATGGTTACTTTTATCGATTAGACACAAGAGAGCTTTTTTGTAGAGCATCAAATGTTCTACAAAAATGTGCTAAAAGACTCTCCTAACATCAACGGTTTAAGTCTAATAAACTTCCAAAGTTAAAAAAAAAATGTTTCCATGTTATTTAAATGGGAAATGAAAATTCGCAATGAGGGACCTTTTAATTTAAATATGAAGGGCTCATACTTGCAGAGGGTTTTTTTGAGATGCCAAACAATACATTTTTCATTATATCGAGGAAAAAAAAAAATAGTCATTTCATTTGACCCACCCTAATATATATATTAAAATAACGTTTGAAACCGCTTGAATGTGTATATGATTACATGAATATGGGTATATCGAGTGATTAATTGAATGGTTATTAGTGGAATGAGACAGATCGATAGCGTCAGTACAGTCGGACGAAGATTGATCGCTTGGCAACACCGTTTACAATGGCCGATGATTTTCACCATTCGTACTTTTTCCATCCTCGGTACTCTGGCACATTGACAGACGGTCTGTCTTTGTAACATTGCCATGGACAATTAAAACAAATATATCGCCCAAAAAACGGTCTTTCTCGTAAATATAGAAAATCCTCTTTGGTACATTAATCTTTTATATTCAAGTGTCATTGTCAAATTATCATTGATATAAAATCGTCCTATCCAACAAGTAATGCTGTCGTCTGTGACCGAGAATAGAAAAAGAATTCTCATCAATTATAAATCCTACAGCAAAGTCGTGAATTAAAAAAGAACCAAGATCCGTTTTAAAAGTTTAATGGTAAATGACTGATTGATTTGACTATAAAATCTGAATGTGATTACAAAATTTTACATTATTTAAAGCTCGCGCGAGTAAGAACAAGTGGGATTCTCTTGAATTACTTTCAGAATTATGTCAATTATAAACAAATTATTCTGAATAACACTGAATTGTTTGAAATATAAAAGTTACATAAAAGTTAAAAAAAAAATTAAATCATAAAAAAGTTTAACTACATTTTTATTTTACTTATTCATACTGAATATTCAGATGGAAGGTCTGGACGCGAATAGCACAAATTATTCTATGCTATATGGCAGGTGCTTTTTATTGAATATTTGCAACTTATTTCTTTTTTTCTTCCGTGTCATATATAGATACTTTATGTGCCTCGTGGGGGAAAAAAATGCATTAATATCAGAGACGAAGGGCCGAATGATATTTCATTTCCGTAATGTGTCTGGCTGGATGTGTTATTTATCGGGTAAAAGGATGAAATGTATGGATTAGTTTGGTCCTGGCATACCGAGCGTGAAATTTAAAATCGATTCGCAATATACCGCATGTTTTGTGTCCTATATAAATTATTATCTAGTTTATATAGAGTGCATTATATAATGGTGTTTAGCAAAATGTAAAGAGTTTTTCATTTAGATTTTGTACAACTACTGTTTTTCGTACGTAAGAAATTTCATAAGGGTGGAAATAGGGTTAGACGGTTCAAAAAATCGATTTTTTTTTAATTTCATAAATTTTTAGTAAAACTATTGAAAAATATGTTCCCAAAATTTTAAATGAACATTCCGACTCGTTCTATTGTTATAAGCCATTAAAGTGAGTAGCTCTCCTTCAGGCCCCGAGCGCGCCACGTGTATAACCGAGCGTTTTTCTGACAACGACTTTTTTTGAACTTGCGTACACGCTAGTTTAAAAAGTTTTCAACCAATCGTTTTGAAAATTGGCAGTTATTTTCTTCATAGTATTGCGCTCTATATGAACCTAAAATCGGAATATTATCATTATTTAAAATAGTTGTTTTTTTGCAAATAAAGTTGTAAAAAATGGCAAAAAATCATGCTTTTTTGTTTTGACCCTTGTAAAAAATTCAATTTTCTATTTTTTTGATAGCATTTAGGTTCATATAGAAGAGAGACATATAATAGAAGTAAATTCCAACCTCGTTTGATTTCAGATGAAAATTGCGGCTTCCAGAATGTACGCAAAATGCCGAGTCTGATTGTGACCTGCAATATGGGGTCGCTAATATCTTCGGTGTTTTTCAAGGAAATTCTTCAAAAAATGTATAGCATATATTTAAATATACGTATAAAATATTCTCAAAGTTTCAATAAATTATATTCATTTTGATACTATAAAAAAATTCATGAAAATCATTGAAACAACGCTGTCCTAACCCTATTTCCTCCCTTAACAATGTCGTAAGTGTGTGCGGATAGTACGAAAGATATGTTTTTCACGTAGATAATAACGTTTGATATCAAAGTGGACTCTTTTTTTTATGTATAAAAAATCGCCACCTTCCTCGCATCGCAGTTTCTCGCGGGGAAATAAGCCAATGAGCACTGAATTGGAATCGATGGTGTTGATTCGAGAGACCATCGCATTTGCTATATCCAATGTTTTTCTCAACTATATATAAGACAGTATCCCTCGGGGAGTGCACGAAGATCTATAACGCTTGGCGTGCGAACGTTCTATTCCCCAATACCTTTCCATGAGCTTTTTCTCTTCATTCGCCTGGACCAAACTACGAGATCGACCTCTCGGGATATTCTGTGATCGTTGAACGTAATACTTTATTCTCGTAAATATAGACCATTAAATGTTTTTGTTTTTAATCAAGAAAAGTACATTTATGCAGTCTGCGAGAAATGATTATTTTTCTTTTAAATTAATAATTTCGTTTTAGGACAATTCTTCTTTACCATCGCCTCAAATGAAGATTGCATATCCGTCGGAATATCGGGAAATTGATTTTTTTTTTAATTATAAAAAAGATTACTTTTACGAATTCGCCATTAAAATTGCCAATATTTCCAAGGATACCAAGTTTAATAAATTTGGGAAAAAAAAACAATCGATCAACAAACGAATTGACGAAAGAGTTTGTTTAAAATAGAGCGAGATTTATTGACCTTTAAGCAAGTGTTTTCGGTTTTTCGTGAAACAGTATGTGCGGTATGTCAGTTGTTTAGGGTTTTCGCAATGGGATTTGGAGATTAATGATTTTTCCATGATGGACGCGTTGGGGCGAAATACTAAGCTAAGGGGAGTAAATCTATCTCGAGAGTATAAAGGAAGAGGAAATCAGCGAAGGCTTTGAGGGTTGATAAGATGGTGAAGTTTCATCGATGGGCGAACAAAAAATGGTGGTTCACGACGCGAGGTGATAAATTTCATGAATATTCTGGCTATACATCAGGGGGTTAGTGAACCTATGGACAAAGGCGCCCATCAGTGGCAGCAGAAACAGAGAGAGAGAGAGAACTCACGTCGACGTAAAATCAATGCCCACAGCTGATGTTACCAAGGGACGAAATATTAATTCGACGACGGACCAAGAGACGTTTTTGGTTAACACGAACAAGCTTATCGTCAAGAGAAACTTCGAAAGGAACGGAAAATAGAATGGACGTTTCAGTAAATAATAAAAATTGAGCACAAACTTGAGTGAAAGCGAAAAAATGAATAATAAGTAAAGTACAAAAATAAAAATTGAATTAAAAAACTAAAAATAATTTTAGCAAACTCGAGTACGAAGAGAAAATGAAGTGAAAAAGTTGAGCAAAGAAATAATTGTACAGAAAAAAGGATGACTCCATCGTGTTGAGAAACTTTTGACCTTCATCCATTCGGTCAGCGCGGATTTTTTTAAATCTCTCCCTTCTCAAGCATTTTTTCATTTTTTCGTCGGTTTCCTTTACCTCTCATTCTTCGACTTTGAAGAAAGGAAAATGAATGAGAAAGGACAAAAAAATGAGCAAAAGCGTGAGATAAAATAGTGAGAGAGGAAGAGAGAGAGAGAGAGAGAAAAAAATGGTTGCATCGTTGAAAAGCTCTTTCAACCCCCCGTTTAGTTTGTCGTCACGGATTTTTTTTTATCTCGCTCCATCCTCGTTCTCTCTTTTACCTGTTTCCTTTTCCTCTCATTTTGCGTTTCTCTCAGAGTCCTTTCCGTTTTTTTTTTCTTTCATTTTCCTATCTTTTCCTAAGAGCCTCTATCCATCTTGTACTTTACTCTCATTAATTATAAGAACGCGAGGAAGCGAAATTTTCTTTGAAATTTATATTCGCGAGGGCAGCTCGGTATGATTATATATGCAGAGAATATCCGAGAAAATTTCATAATAGTCAATTAAATCTCGGCCTATTCCCATAGTTCTGACAAGCTTCGTATCACTATGCCATAAAATCGATTTGGCCAAGATTGTAAAAAAGATTATCTTGCAAAAACTTAAATCACGTGGTAGAAATATTTTTAATAAATCTGCTGATACCATTCATATTTCTCGTGTCTGCTGTATCGAAAAATGACGTGTGAGTGAAAATAACAAGTAAAAACTGTTAGGGTATGAATTTAATGTTTCGGACCATCCCTCAACTGTCTACTATCATTATTTTTCTGTACAATTGAGTACACGATCTGTCATATTCTGTCGACCTTTCGTAATATTCTTTTTTCCACGTTACAAGCAGTAGCTTCGTCGTTAATCCTCGGTACGAAGAGTTTCACTGAAGACTTTGCAGAGTGAAGCATCAACTGGGACGACCAGAGAACTCTTTTCCAACGGAAGAAACGAACGGGACGGAGAAACGTATAAATTTAATTTTGTAGATGTTCATGAGAAATTCTTCACGTTCATTCTTCGTCGTTTTTCTTATAAAGGATTTTAATATTCAAATTGTTATATACTGATTTTATCTACTACTTATAAATGGGAAAATATTAATAATAATAATAATAAGCAAGATACGGAGAATTTATGGTTTATTGTTTTTTATATCGAGACATTTTGGATTTATGAAAGATTGTGGCGTCTTTCCTGATTTTCAAGAGTCATTGAAATGATTAATAATAATAATTTTCAATATGCAATTCATTTCTGGACGTAAAAACATAATTTCATTAATATCAATGATACATTGATAGATAAAGATATTTATTTTTCAATAATAATTAAACAATTCAGTCTTTTTTATGTGCAGTTGTTCCAAGATATGTAAATTTTTTTTAAAGTCAAAATTGATAAAACCAAATGTTACAAGATAAAAGACCTTCATAAAAATCATTTTAATAATCCTGTGAGTAAAGTTGCAATTATTCGGTTAAGAAATCATTCAAAAAGATTTTAATGAAGATACTTACTGGGTGAAAATAAAAATTGACAACTTTATCGAATAATTATTTTTTTACAACGTAACATTTGGTTAAAATTAATATTTTCCCAGAATGCATGTTCATAATGATTGTTAAAAAATTATTTCCAACGATTTTTCATCCCGAACAAGCACCTTGAGGGTGGAAATTTGTCGTAGACAAATCTACGAGACAACTTTTTAACAAGCTGCAGCATTTCTTTCGTTGTTTTTTCTTCGTTGAAATTATTCACTGGGTCAATGTGATCGCGACAGTAAATAGATTTGTACGCCATTTCCGTGGACCTCAGGTAAATGAATTTTTTCATTCGCTCTACCATTGGTCGTGAATGCTTAAATCAGCCAGTAAATAGGTCGATTTGAGAGCACTTGGCGGGGGATTGTAGGTGCGAGAACGGGGAAAAAAAATTCTCGCAAATTCAATTCCCTTTCTCGGTAGACGAGAGAATGTAATCGGATTCTTTAACATTCTCTCGTCAACGGTCTTGACTCAAGAAACAGCGAGAAAATTATTTTATATTACGGCACCTATCCGCCAGGAAAGAATCAACAAAGAAAAAAAATGTTCAAGATACTTTCCCTTCCATTTTTTTTTCACAATGGCGCTGAGTCATGCAGATCTGAGATTATTAAAGTTTCGTTATTATATTTCCTATCGGATTCCCATAATTTATCACCTGTCAACGACGTTCTCTCTAATTTTCTTTTTCACATTAAACTTTTATTTATTCTTTTCCTCTGTAGATATATTTTTATATATTTCCCTTAATCTACCTACACAATGGTATGTGAGCATCGGTATTAAGCACCGGCGGGCCATTGTCAAAGGATCCACGAGGGCGACCTTGCGGAATTTTTAACGAAGCATAAAAAAAAAAAACCAAGCGAGAATACTCGACCAAAATTCCGTTCACTTTTTCGGTGGCCTCGGCGAAACGCAAAGCTTTTTTTTTTTCATTCTCATCCCTTTTCGACTGACTTGCTCTCTTGAGGCTACCCTCTCGTGCACGTGCAAGCACCACTCGTTATCTCACAACCTCGAGAGAACAGACTTTTCTTAATATTTCGGCATTTAAAAAAAACGTTTTTTTTTACATCTCTTCGATATTGATAACAATAATGATTCAAAGAAGGAAAAGCGTTTAAAAAAATGTTCAATAAAATTGCGAACACGATTCTTAAGTACCACTTAAATTTCCTGTCAGGAAATTTAGGAGGTACTTGGGGAATCGTGTACTTACGTACTTAGGTAGCTGTCGTGAATATCGACAAGCCAGAGCACACAAAAGACGTACGTTTAAACACCCACCAGGCTTATTTATCGTTCGAGATAATTGAAATTAATTTCTCGTTGACGATGCAGTTGCGAACGATGGGCGCAATAGTGACAAGGAGTTTATATGCATATATATATACATACACACACCTGGTACACACGTATAATAAACGTTAGATTTATGGGACAATTAATGTTAGCGTGCTGCTGTTGATGGCAGAAGAGTGTTGAAGGTTGAATATAAAATATATAAAAAGTTCAGCATTAGCAGCTAATACAATCCTCCTAAATTTTCAAATTTAATTTTTTATCGTGTCCTCGACTTCCTGGTAATATATTATTCACCGATCGTCAATTAATTTACCCATTGAAGCTACGATTAGTCGTAAATACTCGTTAGCGTTCCCGGACGATAAAAACATCAAGAGAAAAAAAGATGGTTCGACCATCCCGATGCCAAAAATAATTCACCCTCACGTGGATGCGACCATGTTGGGTCATTTGAGGGAGAAAAAGCCTCTGAAGGTCATACATTTTCGACGAAAAACACAGAAATAAACTGAAAACAGTATTGAGGCAATTTAGCTGGCGAGAATTAGGACAAGAAATAACGATGACGATGGATTCTGATAACAAAGTACATTGAAGGTCACGATTTATGAATGAAAAATCACTGGACGAAGGTAATATGGATACCAAGAATGTATACACGATCAATAATAATAATAATAATAATGAAGACAATGTCAATTTATGGGATATAATAATAATAATGAAGACAATGTCAATTTATGGGACAGAAGGTCATTGAAGATCATAATTGCATTATGCAACAAAAAATCGTCTTAAATGAATCCCGTTTGGTTTATACATACGCATACGAAATTAAAGTCATAACGCAATTGATTAAAAACATTAATTTCCTTGTTAACAATAAATCGAGAAACAATTCACCCAAAAAGTTCAACGTTTCAATATCCTTGGATGCTGTAGATAGTTTGACTACGGTGTTTACCATAATGATGAGTGGCACAAAAGCTCACCAAGGGTAAAAATAACCCTTTCGAAAGTAAGAAAAAATCTGTAATTTTACCATCTACATTACGTGTTTCATTAAAATGAATAATATTCTGGAATTAATAAACTCTCGAGTATTGAATTTTGTACAGATATGTAATTGGAAGAACAGTCAAGGATTTAGTAAAAAAAATAAAAATAAAGCATGCTCAGCCGTTCAACGACTTTGTTTTTGTAAAATCATCAATTGTTTTTTCTCGATACTATCTATCAACAAATTTTTTACAGCGCCAGGTGTTTACTATAATGATTAGTGGCACAAAAGCTCACCAAGGGTAAAAATAACTCTTTCGAAAGTAAGAAAAAATCGGTAATTTTACCACCTACATTACGTGTTTCATTAAAGGGAATAATATTCTGGAATTAATAATAACCTCTCGATTATTAATGAATTTTGAAAGAACAGTCAAGAATGTACCAAAAAAATAAAAAATAAAGCATGCACAGTCGTTCAACGATTTTGTTTTTGTAAATTCATTAATTGTTCATTCTCGATACTATCTATCAATAAACTTTTTCCAGCCCCAGTAGAATCGTGCCGCTTCAAATATCGTATCGTATACTATAGAGGGGATGACATTGACCCAGGGAACGTGCTCTACGTTTCGATCAGAGTGTAGCTCGAAAAATATCGTATTTCTATTCACGAAACGACAATACGAGGGGTTTTTTGTTGATGGAACGAGGTAATACGTGAACGGTGGTTGTATCAGAGGGGCGAGTTTTATAAAAAACGACTCACCGACGTATCGACGGAAGTCCGGATTTCGATAGGCACTCGAGCAAAGCTCGGAACGAACTGAATAGTCCGAACTCGTATGAACCGATCCGCGGTGCTCCCGTACTTTTAGGGGGTTGGAGGAGTGCGTTGGGATGGGATCGGAGTCCTTTCACGTGTGTGTGTGTATATATAGATATATATATATATATATATATATATATGCGTGTTCCTTTCTTCGTCTCGACTTTTTCTTACGAGCTCGAGGTGTCTCTGTTGGTCTCGCGCATTTCGTGTTACAATACGAACGGCGTTAAAACGTCCCGCGCAACCTCGCGAAATTTATGACGTACCGAAGGGGTTGGTCGACAAACCCCGCCAACCATCCACCCGTCCGTGCTTTCCCAACCATCCCCATCCTCGCCTCGAGCGGATTCGGCGGCTCTATGAGGCGCGCGCGCGCGCCCTCGCCCTTTACAGCACTTATATCTATCTCTCTATATGTATTATGTATATAATGTGACAGGTTGGCCCTTATAAATTGCCACCCTAAACCTGAATATTTAAAAGCCCCATTGAGTTTTGTTACACTACTAAATTAAAGCTCTAATCGTGTAAATTTCGTACACGATACTAATACTCTTCACTAATTGAAGCTTGAAACGCCCTTCGAGCCACAATTTCATCCTGCCAATCTATCTAATTTAATTTCGAAGCTTATGTTACCTTCCAAAGGTGCAGTTTATAACACGTTTTCACGCGTATAATTAGTTAGTTCTGTTACGTAACTAAACTTTGGGGTTAAAAATGCGATGAAATTTACAGACTTTCCTTTAACGGAGGAAATAGGATTAGACGGTTCAAAAAATCGATTTTTTTTTTATTTCATAAATTGTTAGTAAAACTATTGAAAAATATGTTCCGAAAATTAAAAATGAAAATTCCGACTCGTTCTATTGTTATAAGCCATTAAAGTGATATGCTCTCCTTCAGGTCCCGAGCGCGCTATTTTTTCAAACGCGTTTTTCTAAAAACGCCTTTCTTGAACTTGCGTACACGCTAGTTTGAAAATTTTTTAACCGGTCGTTTTGAAAATTGGCAGTTGCTTTCTTCATAGTATTGCGCTCTATATGAACCTAAAATCGGAAAATTATCATTATTTAAAATAATTTTTTTTCTGCAAATAAAGTTGTAAAAAATGGCAAAAAATCATGCTTTTTTGTTTTGACCCCTATAAAAAATTCAATTTTTCTATTTTTTTGATAGCATTTAGGTTCATGTAGAAGAGAGACATATAATAAAAGTAAATTCCAACCTCGTTTGATTTCAGATGAAAATTGCGGCTTCCAGAATGTACGGAAAATGCTGAGTCTGATTGTGACCTGCAATATGGGGTCGCTAATATCTTCGGTGTTTTTCAAGGAAATTCTTCAAAAATTGTATAGTATATACTTAAATATATGTATAAAATATTCTCAAAGTTTCAATAAATTATATTCATTTTTTATACTATAAAAAAATTCATGAAAATCATTGAGAAAACGCTGTCCTAACCCTATTTCATCCTTTAAGCTTTAATTTAGTGGTACAACACTACAAGTTAGGTGGAAAGGATGTAAATTTTACGAAACGAACCGACAGACGTACAGATAAATATAGATCGACTTTTTACGTTATAAAAATATCAAGGGTCGCGACAGCGTTTCGACGTCAAGTAATTAAAAAAAAGTTTTCAAGAACGTCTACCGCTGTCTCTATACACTAAGTTTGTAGATATTATACTAAAAATATGAAGATAGATGTACCCATTGTTTTTGCTGCTTTGGAAATCCTACCCCTTTCCCTACACCACAGCTCATCCACAGCCGGATATTTTCCATAGGGGATGAAAATCCTCGGTAGAGAGAGAGAGAGAGAGAGAGAGAGAGAGACAGAATTCTCGACACCCCCCACACTCGAAATCCTTCTATATATACGCGGACATACACATATTTCGTGGTTACGTATATAATATATAAGGTAGGTCTAAAACAATTGTCCTCGCGTTCGCTCTCGTAGTATATAACCCTCGAGCACAGAGAGAGCCCCGCCGAGTTGATAATAAGAGAGAAGGCGCGGTGCCAGAAGCTCTTCAATCTGCGCTCTCTCGCTTCATTTTTTTTTTACTTCGTTTTTTCTTCATCAAAGAGAACAAAAGCCGAGAATTTACCAGGCACCGGTATGACCATTACGGACGATTACTTTTTTTTTACACCGCTCTTAAATTACACCGTCTCCCATAGACTGATCTATGTACGAACGAATCATTTATCGACTAACGACGATTATTTGTACCGTGAGAAAATAATGGGCCATTGTTAGTTTAATTCTGGGGCACCGGCTATTTGGAGAATTAAATTGTTTATTTTTTAATTTGAATACGGAAAAATGAGTTTATCCTAAGCCCAGTAGATCCTTTTCAAAATGATACCAGTTTTGCCATTGGCAATCAACGGCACATCAATGGGGGTTGCCTTTGACCAAAACTGCCTTCGTATCGCTAAGGGATACTCCGTCATCTTCTAGTGAGAACTTGCGCCGTTTTTTTCTCTCGAGGGACATTAGTAACGTGAGATTGAAAACGTGATATCTAATGGCGAATACGAGAAAAAATATACTACTAATCAATATTTGATCCTCAGAAGACATGTTCTTTCAAATTAAAGATAACAGATTAACTTAGCTGATGTCGAGTGCCTCGGGTTCGGCGCGGTTAACCTTGTGGGCGCCCGTGACTTCTGACTTCTGACGCAATGTTTACATGTACGTTCTGAAATAGTGCAATGCCTTAAGGGGGGAAATAGGGTTAAGACAGCGTTTTTTCAATGATTTTCATGAATTTTTTTATAGTATAAAAAAAATGAATATAATTTATTGAAACTTTGAGAATATTTTATACATATATTTAAGTGTATACTATAAAATTTTTGAAGAATTTCCTTGAAAAACATCGGAGATATTAGCGACCCCATATTGCAGGTCATAATCAGACTCAGCATTTTGCGTACATTCTGGAAGCCGCAATTTTCATCTGAAATCAAACGACGTTTGGAATTTACTTTTATTATATGTCTCTCTTCTATATGAACCTAAATGCTATCAAAAAAATAGAAAATTGAATTTTTTACAGGGGTCAAAACAAAAACGCATGATTTTTTGCCATTTTTTACAACTTTATTTGCAAAAAACCATTATTTTAAATAATGGTAATATTCAGATTTTAGATTCATATAGAGTGCAATACTATGAAGAAAGTAACTGCGAATTTTCAAAACGATTGATTGAAAACTTTTCAAACTAGCGTGTACGCAAGTTCAAAAAAAGTCGTTTTCAGAAAAACGCGTTTGAAAAAATAGTACCAAGAAAAACAAGCAATATGGGGTCGCTAATATTTTATAGTATATACTCAAATACATTTATAAAAATTTTATAGTATATACTTAAATATATGTATAAAATATTCTCAAAGTTTCAATAAATTATATTCTCTTTTTATACCATAAAAAAATTCATGAAAATTATTGAGGAAACGCTGTCCTGACCCTATTTCACCCCTTAATGGCTTATGAATAGAACGAGTCGGAATGTTCATTAAAAATTTTGGGAACATATTTTTCAATAGTTTTACTAACAATTTATGAAATAAAAAAATCGATTTTTTGAACCGTCTAACCCTATTTCCCCCCTTAACATAAAAATAGAACTCTCTGTTGACCGCAGAATTGGGAGCTTAATTGATTGTTCAAATATACGCAATATTCAATTACTTATGTTTATTACGGCAATTGTTTATCCATGTATTATTTGTAACGACATTTCAACTTCCGTTTTCAATTTATTTCATTTACATTAGAAGTCAAAAACAAAAATTGTTAGAATTATCACATATGAAGCAGTTTTTAGATGTAATTGGAGATTCGCAAACCTCTGCCAACCACCTGATATTTTGGGCCTCTTGGGAACAAATTACCATGTATACCAAGTCGTTAATTTCGTTCACGGCGTCATCAGCGCCTCGGAGGGCTTTGAAAATGACGTTTACTCCCCGTCACGTGTCAGGATTTCCGCGTAATACAATATAGCTGATGTTTCATTGCGTATGTCACCCCGAAGAGGAGAACTTATAATATGCACGCGTTAGAGGTGGAGTTTGACGCTGTCGGGAAGAAGCGTCAGAGATGGCAACACACATCGCAAGTTGGAATGAGTGTTGGATGGCCCATGTGGACCCACATACTATATAAGCATAAATAAATATATATATATATAAACGGGAGAGACGAGGATTGTGCATTAAATATTATGCCGTTAATTGGCCAGGCCGAGCCAGTTAGTTTTCATTACGTTGCCTCCATCTTCGTGGGTTTCGCACAATGGAACAACCTCCGACTCCTCAACCCACGGGATATCGGGGCCACTAGGCCTATGTGCGTTGCCATATACACGTTTTACCAACTGGATGCCCTTTTTTTTCCGACTGATCAGTAGACCACGGAAATTAATGAAAAACCGCTTAACAAATCATCGACACGCTAATCCAAAATGTTTTCTGATGTTAATTGATAATTATGAGAGCGATTAATTAGGTTTTGTATTGATATGAATATTGAAGGTCAAGTTGAAGACGCTGATAGATAATTGAGGTCAGGGGTGAAAGTACAAGTGGGTCGCCATTTTATTGAGCGGGAAAAATGGATTTACTTGATTCACATTGCATTGATACATTTTTTTAAAAGAACTTTAAGATTAAGATTTTCTTTAAGATTTTCCTGGCTTCCTGATACTCTTTGTGAAGTTATATACTGGAGACTCGTCTCATTGCGCATTTGGCTTGATTATTTCGCACGAAAAAGCTCAAAAGTAACGTACCAATCAATATCCCAAAGAATTGATAATAAATTGAATTTTCTTATCATCATATCTCTTTCTTATCGATTAGTCCCAATAAAAACTGGCGCACAGAATAATTAAACCGTCGTGTCTGTCGCAATTATTCAGTCATTAATTGAAACAAAAAAAAAAGGAACATCGGTTTCCGATGTCTTAAATCGGTTTCCAATTGTTTCCGCACGTTACGACATCGATTTTCACCCCTAAAAGTCACTTGATATTTTCATTGAATTTTTAACGCTATCGAATTTTTTTTTCCAATAAATTCAAGGCCGCAAAGCCGCGAGTAAAGTGTTTCAAAGTGGTATTTAATTAAATGCCGATATCATAAAGTGAAGAAAAAAAATAAATATTACTGGTTGAACGTTTTTTTTTTTTTCTATGGATTTTTTTATGGAAAACGAAGCGAATGGACGCGTGTGGATCATCGCGAGTATGTTATAATCGCTATCGCAAGATACAGTGTCAACAGTGGGCAATACCAGAAGCGGATTGGTAAACGCGTAGGAGTTCACGAATAAATGAAAGCCCTCTAAAAAGCTCCTCTCTCGCTAAACGCGTCCGCAACGTCCGCAACTTTTGTTATCTCGGGTATGTAGCAGATGATGCAGTTTAGTGCAAGGTTAGCCGGCGATGAGTGGAGTGCTCGCAATCGGCTCTGCTGAGGACCGTTTCCCTCGGTCTCGCGGATAAACCGAGATACACAAAGAAGAAGAAAAAAGTTGAGGGGAAAAAAAAACAATCACGAGCGTCATCATCGTAATCGTCAATACTAATGTGAGTGAAAATAGACTCGAATTATCATAGTTATCGGAATGCACGTAGTGATTTATATGGTAACGATGGAAATGAACGGCGTCGGGAAGTATTTCATTATTTACCCCTGCGCCAATGAAAGCTTTGTGTTTGTTTCAAAAGAAAATGTCGACCTTGACCGAGAAGTGCTTCGACATTGAGAAACGAAAGAGATCTCACTCTGTGGCGTATTCTTCGATTCATCGATTCATCGAGTGACCCAAAACGGTGGAAACGAAGCTAAAAATAGCATTTCGGCAATACAGACGCACACTCAATGATTCATACGAGTCTTGTAACGTTGAACGAAAGTGGGCATGGAAAAATCATTTATCGTAATGCCATTTGAAATGCCTACAAGTCGAAAGGGTGTTTTCGATATCATTTTACATGCTAACTTATGTGAAACGCTCCTGTGACTTTTATCAGTCAACGTTTAACGAGATGATACTTATTTGCATACATATTGTACACTGTTGGTATTTGCAATAATTTCTCATCAAATGGATAAGTGGTTAACGTAGTAGTCTGGTAACTTAAGCCGATTTTCATGTCTTTTTTGGAGGGCGTTTTTTTGTGGGAAAATAAAAATGAATCGTTTTGGATATTTAGGATGTTTTTATTTACATATTAAAGATACGAAAAAAAATTTGTTGAACAAATTTAATAGTTTATTATTATTATTATTATTGATCGAAGCTGGCACCTCGAAAAAAAAGCGCGTGGGTGGCCCCGGTGATTTTGGCTCTTGATGTTATCTGAAATAAAAAATTCTTGATAATTCTTAATTTATAGACATGTCATTCTGGTCGGAACTACTGAAGTTAAATTTCATGGATAAATAACAAAATGGCTGACTTTGGAAAAAAAAATTTTGTTATTTTCCCACTTTGTTATTTATCCATGAAATTTAACTTCAGTACTTCCGACCAGAATGACATGTCTATAGATTAAGAATTATCAAAAATTTTTGATTGCAGATAACATCAAGAGCCAAAATCACCAGGGCCACCCACGCGCTTTTTTTTCGAAGTGCCAATTTCGATCAATAATAGTAATAATAATAAACTATTAAATTTTTACACAAATTTTTTTTTTTGTATCTTTAATATGTAAATAAAAACATCCTAAATATCCAAAACGATTCATTTTTATTTTCCTACAAAAAAACGCCCTCCAAAAAAGACATGAAAATCGGCTGAAGTTACCAGACTACTACTTTAAAGGGACCATCCCGTTTGAAGGCTTTTTTTTTACGCATTTTTTTGGGAATTTTTTTTTGGCGAACTAAATGAAGATAGATCTGCGAAATTTTTACCACATATTTAGTCACACTTTGAACACACATTAGAATTTTTTCAACCCGAAATCGTCGCTCATTACCGAGGTGCACGGCAACGTAGCCACTCAATTTCAAAAAACGGTTAGCACGATTGCGGGCGTTCTGCTTATCTGAAACGAAAAAAACAAACGGCATTTTAATCTGCGAAGTTGTAACTAGTCTTGGAACTAGGATTATCAAAATAATATTGAAATGTCAATTTTTGGCAACTTGTCGAACTCTTATCGTCAATTTTGGTTTTTTTTTCACGACTTCTTCAGCATGAAAAAAAAAACTTTTCCATACTTTTTGATAATCCTAGTTCCAAGACTAGATAAATCTTCACAAATTAAAATGTCGTTCGATTTTTTTGTTTCAGATAAGCAGAACGCCCGCAATCGTGATAACTGTTTTTTGCAAATGAGTGGCTAAGTGGCCGTGTACTTCAGCGATGAGCGACGATTTCGGGCTGAGAAAATTGTAAAGTGTGCTCAAAATGTGAATAAATATGTGGTACAAATTTCGCAGTTGTATCTTTATTTAGTTCGCTAAAAAAAATTCTCCAAAAAGCGTAAAAAAGAGCCTTCACACGGGATAGCCCCCGAGTAAATATCGTGCCAACTCATTTGTATGTCATATATCTCTATACGATCGTAATGTACATCGTGAAAATGTGTACAAAAGGAATTAATGGAGAACATTTTATAAGTTTCTGGACTTGTTGGTTCATTGTTCGGAAAACTTTGCGAAATTTTCATAAAAAATGAAGAAATACTTCACACGGACATGTCAATTTTATCAATATACATGTATATGTCAAAGGTGTGCGTGTCTGTACTGTATGTGTTACTGTTTAACGATGATAACGTAAACTGACTTATGAGTCTGTTTTAATTCGACAATATACTTGCGTAACTTTGTACCTGCACACACTTGAACGTATCACGACAGATATATGGGGCAGAGATATAATAAATTTCATAGC
Organism: Oxytorus armatus; assembly: GCA_958009045.1. Classification (NCBI taxonomy): domain Eukaryota; kingdom Metazoa; phylum Arthropoda; class Insecta; order Hymenoptera; family Ichneumonidae; genus Oxytorus; species Oxytorus armatus. The sequence continues at coordinate 12,755,233 of OY253744.1, forward strand.
AACCTTTCATATTATTTTTGAGGTAATTCCCGAGTTTTGTGGCATCACATATTGTCGAAATCGTTATTGTCCTAATTTTTTCTTTCCTTCGTTTTATCAATGAGTTCAGCAAATGTTATTGAAATTTGAGATTAAACTAAAAAAAAACTACGTCATCCGTATTTCAGGACTGCATTTTAGCACTTTTCTCTTGGACTTTTGACTTTCTGGAGAATTTTTTTGACAAATCTCGGAGTCATGTAAAATATCCCTCCAAAAAATGATTTTTGTTCTATTTCCATATTTTCAAATAAAACCCAATTATTATTGAAAACCGTTACTTTCATTATTTTTTCGTTAACTTATCATTTCTATTTTTGGATTACACTCGTGCTTGCGCTTCTTTACTTTTTGGAACATAATCATTTAACAACTTGATAGTTCACACAAGACATTAGTATATCGTGAAGTATTTAAGATTCGTTGAATTTCAATATATTTAAAAATTGAAATTCAACGAATTTCAATTTTTAAATGACGTAATTACTATCTTTGTTATTTATAACTATGTCTCGAAATAAAGTTTAAGCAAATAATGTCCAAGTCTGCTCGACATATATTTCTTTCATTCACTGACACAGTGACGTTATGTGACGGGTGATAAGCGCTAGTCAACCATTTTTGTTCTTCAAACTAAATTTATGCATCGATCCGACATTCACCGGAGCAGGTCATAACCTCGCGACTTCTTGGTTTCTACGATTCTAGCATTATAGGCGGTAAAGTTTGTACGAAAGAAAAAAAAACCGAAAGAAAAAGACAGGAGCGGATTATTAAGGTAGTAGTCTGGTAACTTAAGCCGATTTTCATGTCTTTTTTGGAGGGCGTTTTTTTGTAGGAAAATAAAAATGAATCGTTTCGGATATTTAGAATGTTTTTATTTACATATAAAAGATTAAAAAAAAAAATTTTGAAAAAATTTAATAGTTTATTATTATTATTATTATTGATCGAAGTTGGCACCTCGAAAAAAAAGCGCGTGGGTGGCCCCGGTGATTTTGGCTCTTGATGTTATCTGAAATAAAAAATTCTTGATAATTCTTAATCTATAGACATGTCATTCTGGTCGGAACTACTGAAGCTAAATTTCATGGATAAATAACAAAATGGAAAAGGACGTTTTTTTCCAAAGTCCGCCATTTTGTTATTTATCCATGAAATTTAACTTCAGTAGTTCCGACCAGAATGACATGTCTATAGATTAAGAATTATCAAGAATTTTTGATTTCAGATAACATCAAGAGCCAAAATCATCGGGACCACCCACGCGCTTTTTTTTCGAGGTGCCAACTTCGATCAATAATAATAATAATAACAAACTATTCAATTTTTCCAACAAAATTTTTTTTTGTATCTTTAATATATAAATAAAAACATCCTAAATATCTAAAACGATTCATTTTTATTTTCCTACAAAAAAACGCCCTCCAAAAAAGACATAAAAATCGGCTCAAGTTACCAGACTACTACCTTTAGTAAAAGTCCAATTCGACTTTTTCCGTCGTTATTTTTGTAAAAATCATTTTAACGGTAGTCAATTTTCTCCTTGAGTTCACTAAATAACTGAAATAACATAAAAGTTTTCGAGTAATGATATAAGCAATGATATAAATGATATAAAATGATACGAGCAATGATATGAAAAGCAACAAAAGATTGGCTATACAAGGGAGAATGAATTGCGAATCGGAACAGCGAGACGGGAAAAAATTGCGGAAATCGCGTTTTACCGTCGACTGACGAGATATGGCGAGTGGAGTGTTGAGGGAGAAGAGGGGATTACATGTGAGCGTGAGTTTCCGATGAATCAACGAATAAATTGGGAAAATTAATTGGAAGCCCTGAACGGGAAAGAGACAACGAAGCTCTCGAGTTACACGACGCATCGTGTTGTTCCCCGCGAGTATACTCTATGGACATATATGGTCGACATAAACAGAGCAAACCCGATAACAACACATCTGTATACATATGTATATACACGAGACCCTTCTAAACTTTGATGTATCAAGTGAATTGCATAACGAACGATAGAATGGTAGTCACCATAGTTGACAAACGCTGATGCACTTTGGGTACATCTCGTGAATTCCCAATTGAACGAGAGTAAAAAAAAAGGAGTAAGAGCCATTGAAAAGCCGTTCGAATGGAAAACCATTGAAAAATTATTTCGCAACGCAATAGTTATGAACAAATTAAAAAAAGCGGACTAATTATTCAATTCGGATTAATTACTCACGATGAATTGTATTGTGAAACTTATAATTTATGATTTTTATCACTCGTATGGTGTCCTCTGGTATAAAATATTTCGTGGTTAAGGGAATTTACACGAGGGATCAATCTAACGACTTTTCCAAATCTGAGATTGTTTTCGATCGAAGTACAATTCTAATTAACACAAATCTACATTTTTCATAATCGTATGCTCCTGAGAGGCGGATCATCTTACTAACAAAGAAATAGTCATCGAAGGTAATTACGAATAATGATTCTTAAATGAGAAAAAATTAATTGGTCACGAAGGAGTATTTGTTTGAAATTTTTTGTTATTTGAAAAATGTACTTTTTTTTCGGAATAATGATTATCAGAGGCTAACCTTGAATACTTTATGATACGATGACGATTTTATCGCCGCCGTATGTTCCATTCGCGCAAGAATAAGTATATCTATATTTCATTTTTGAAACGCTGATGAATAATGTCGTGTCGATGAATTGAATTATATCTGTCCATAATGTATATGTCGAACGGAGGTGTGGCTGTTTCTGTTACACATCTGTCTCCCCGGTAAATCCTTACCGTAACGTTTTAAAACACGTGTATGCCTCGGTCATAATTAATTACTGTCTATTTCCGTTTCTTCGATCGGTGTTTTTTTTTCTCTCTTTTAATAATCAGTTTCTTATCTCGCGTCTCGAATGTGCTTGTGCTTATTTCATCAATAAAGTTGTTCACGCGTCTCTCAACAAAAGTGTTACCAAAATTGTATAAAATTGATGTATTGTATAAAATCGATGGATACATATATTCATACTAGGCCGTGCCATTTTTAGGCAAATTATTTTTTTCTTTCCGAACAAGTTGTAAACTCTCAAAACGGGAAAAAAAGAAGTCTGTCAAAATGTTAGCGTTAAGCGGGGAAATAGGGTTAGGACAGCGTTTTCGCAATAATTTTCATGAATTTTTTTATAGTATAAAAAATGAATATAATTTATTGAAACTTTGAGTATATTTTATACATATATTTAAGTATATACTATAAAATTGTTGAAGAATTTCCTTGAAAAACACCGCAGATATTAGCGACCCCATATTGCAGGTCACAATCAGACTCAGAATTTTGCGTACATTCTGGAAGCCGCAATTTTCATCTGAAATCAAACGAGGTTGGAATTTACTTTTATTATATGTCTCTCTTCTATATGAACCTAAATGGTATTAAAAAAATAGAAAATTGAATTTTTTACAGGGGTCAAAACAAAAAAAGCATGATTTTTTGCCATTTTTTACAACTTTATTTGCAAAACAAAATTTATTTTAAATAATGATAATATTCCGATTTTAGGTTCATATAGAGCGCAATACTATGAAGAAAGTAACTGCCAATTTTCAAAACGATTGGTTGAAAACTTTTCAAACTAGCGTGTACGAAAGTTAAAAAAAAAAGTCGTTTTCAGAAAAACGCGTTTGAAAAAATAGCAAAATGCTGAGTCTGATTGTGACCTGCAATATGGGGTCGCTAATATCTGATGTGTTTTTCAAGGAAATTCTTCAAAAATTCTATAGTATATACTTAAATATATGTATAAAATATTCTCAAAGTTTCAATAAATTATATTCATTTTTTATTCTATGAAAAAATTCACGAAAATCATTGAGAAAACGCTGTCCTAACCCTATTTCCCCCCTTAATGGCTTATGACAATAGAACGAGTCGGAATTTTTATTTAAAACTTTGAGAACATATTTTTCAATAGTTTTACTAACAATTTATGAAATAAAAAAAATCGATTTTTTGAACCGTCTAATCCTATTTTCCCCCTTAATGTTCAAAGGTCGCTCATCACGATTTCCTATTTACTATCTAAATAACATGGAAAATTTTTCTTTATATCTGCAAAATTGATGGGCAACCTCTGAATATTAATATTAAGGGCTAAAATGTTGACATACTTCTTTTTTTCGATTTTTGAGACTAAAAGAAAAAAACGTTGCACAATCTAATATGTATATAATATATACATTATACATATTAGATTGGGCAACTTTTTTTTTCATTTTTAGCCCTTAATATTAATATTCAGAGGTTGCTCATCAATTTTGCAGATATAAAGAAAAAATTGTCATGTTATTTAGATGGGAAATCGTGATGAGCGACCTTTGAATATTAATATTAAGGGCTAAAATGTTGACAGACTTCTTTTTTTCCCTTTTCGAGAGTATACAATCTGTATGGATAGAAAAAAAAAGTTGTCCAAAAATGAGACGGTCTAATGTGCACTTATGTCTCGCGTGTTATACGTCATGCAATTTGCACGGCTCTTATTGTTTATTCATCGTATCATATCGAATGCGATAATTCAACATGAGTTACGTATATGCGAAATAACTTGCGAGAAATCGTGATCACATATTCTTCTTTTTTCGCGTTTTTCATTCTATATACAGTCTCGTCGTATTGTTTTCCATTGAATTTTTATTCTTTTCTGAATCGCATTAAAATTTCATACTTTCAACGACTTTTACAATAATTACACTGATAAAAATCGATTTGATGAAAATAAATGTTTACTGATCACAAATGTACGTAATAAAAGTTATGGAAATTGAAATGAGTGGGTATGTGGAGAGATTTATGACCAGATTCATTCTACTTGCTGAACAATTTTACTAATTGGTCAGAATCACTTTGACGTAATTGAAAAATAAATTTCGTTGACAAATAAACCTTATTTAAACACAAGTTAATTTAATACGGTGCATCTTTTTTCTGTCACCCTTTCGCAATAAACATATATACCGGTCTTTTTATATTATAGTCCTTTGATCCAAAAGTTTACTGTCTTTGTCTGTCTTCGTCCTGATACATGGAAACATATACGAGGTCTGTTCAAAAAGTATCGCGAATTTTGAATTTCCGCGGGCTACGTATATTCGATTTTCGATTTTTTTTTCTGGCGTTAGGTTGGTACTCATGTCCCTCACTTATGCTGAAAAAATCGGCCATTTTGAATGTTTAGTTAATTGTTGACAGCTGTTTTGGTTAGACGTGTTTTGGCTTCTCTTCGATTTTTGCCTATTAAATTAAAAATTCAAAATTCGCGATACTTTTTTAACAGACCTCGTATGTTTCATCTTTCAATGTTGCTCAATAAGATCTGTCTTCTTCACAGACGAATTAATTAAACTTGAAGAGTGTCGTATATAATTTAGAATGGAATTTTTTTTGAATTACACGAAATGAGATCAAACTGAAAAAGGAAAATGTTCTGCTGATGACATTTTTAAACGTCTCGCGGTAGATCCCGGATTGTTGGTGTAATTGTCGATTCTCTATGCACATCAGCATACGCTTTTGGAGATAAATGACAGAAGAAAGAAGAGAAGATAACACAAAAGAAAGAAACGGAGAAGGAAAAAAAAATTGACGAGAAGAACAATGGTCGAATCGCGGGGAGGTCGTTACGATTGACCGGGGATGATGATCTATCTTGCATGGTCGCACTCGATTGGCTTGTTATCGTCGATTCGATTGAATTTAATCGTATCATCGCACCCAATGTATAACTGACGACAACGTCGTCGACATCGTCGTTGTCGTCCCCGAGTCAGCTATCACTCCGCCTCTCAATCACATCGCGTGCAATATACACTTACGTACTGTACATTCACTATATGTAACAGTTAATAGACACGCTTTTATATTGGTCACGTACATATATAAATGTAGAAATATGTACGTGTGTATAAAATCGTCTCTATATATGTCTTTATAGATGAAAAAGATATAGAGAAAGAGAGAGAGAGAGAGAGAGAGAGAGAGAGAGAGAGAGGATTACAGAGATGGGATTCGTCCGAATTACATCCAGGTCAATTTCTCGTTGGACGTTCGTTTAAATATCCTCAAGTGTTTTAAAGTGAGACTTGAGTGTAATGCATACGCGCTTCAGGGTGCTCACTTCCTTTTCTTTCTCCTTTTCCTTCTTCTTCTTCGAGTATACTTGTTTAAACCGCACCGTAACGACCGCACCGTAGCCAGCAGCCAACGAGAGATAAAAATTGTTCAAAACTCGTTTTATACCCCCATTGCTTTAATGTCAATTTGTACAAATTTTTTGCTTCTAATCAACTTCATATTTTTGTTCGACTTTCAATATACTTTTTTGCGCCATTGCTAGAGATCATTTCGCGAAAATTATTTTAACTTTGAATGAGTTTAGCTTAGTCGTTGATTTAACCCTTCAAATTTCGAAAACTGAAGACCGAGCCCTCGAAATCTATACCTGGAACTTTCAGCCGTTGTTACGTTTCTTCTCGTCATTCAAACCTTCGAAATGTATTTCTCGAAATTTAGAATAACAAAAAAAACGAGAGATAGAGGGATATAATTTGAGGGATGTTTTGAGAGGAGAAAAATTCGCTAGAAAACGAAATGAGTATTACTCCAGTGAAATTACGTATATATATGGTGACGAGTGGTCAAATATTAGAGACGGAAAAAAAAGAGGATATGTCGGATGGTAGAAGATTGAGTACACTTACGCAACGCGGATATAATGACGAGCTGTACACGGGGACGCCGAGAGGCGTACCGTTTTCCAGGATTATGAAAGTAGGGCTGACACGCTCCCTCCGTTACGAGCCTTTTCCACTTTCTCGTTCTATCTCCCTTACTCTTTAGTCCTCTTTCACCATTAAAAGCTTTTTCCCCTTCCTCGCTCATTCTTTCGCACTCTTTCTCTTGCTCTACAAATCTTCTTCCCCGTTTCGAGCTTTCTCCCAACCTCCCTTTCTATCTTTCTCTCTTCCTATCTTATTCTTTTGGTTCTCACAAACCCCGTGATACGTTCAGGTTTTTCTCCTCAGCTTCTCATAATACGTGTAGTTCGTTTCGCTGTCGCTTCTGCCCATGTATATGGCTTAATGTCAAAAGGGCGTATCGATTATGTAAAAAATATAGTGTTAACGTCTTTCTGGCGTTAAATAGTTTATATCTATCCCATGGACGATTCAGAAGAAGAGTGGAGACAGAGAGAGAGAGAGAGAGAACGTTTACTCATTGCCATCATATACACGAGCTTAGAAAACGTTGGGGCGAGGGCGAGAGAGCTTTTAGCTTTCCGTCGTGTATGTCGGTTCGGCTCTTACTCGGCATAGCAACGAGCGAGATCGATTCGAAAGCATCAGCCGCGCGGGGGGCGGGGGGGGGATGATATGAACAAAGATGGAAACCCAGAAAAGAATGGAATGTTACTATTTATGACTAGACATTTACATACAAAGATCTAGGGGAGGAGCTTCGTAGAATACATAGCGTTTGTTTATGTATATCGAACTCCATTTTGGAAATGAGGATCATGTGACAGAATCGAGGTTAATAAAGAATTATTATCTTACGACGAAATAATCGCTAGAGAATATAAAGGGATGGAGTTTAAAGTATTTCCAATTGTTAAAAAATAGCATTTAGAAAAAAAATGTGTCGATAGCTGCGTGAGAGGTTGCTTGAAATAAATTTTTCATAATTCGCAAACGATTTCAACTGCTGGCCTCGAATTTGGCACACAAGTTCAACAAACAGCGTTCGCCTTTAAGGGACAATTTTGAATGTGAATTTATTTTTGAATTTTTTATTTTACGAAACAATTGATTTTTAATTATTTTTCATTGGGATCGTGTCCATCATCCTGATAGAATCCTGTGGATTATGGACATTTTTTTCATTCAATAAAATAAATTCATTACTTATACAATTTTGAAACTTTTGTACGAACGTACATCGATGTACAAGATCGCCTGGACAATAAATATGTAAATTATGAATTATCGGCATTTGGCTTGGTCCCTCTCTCCTTCTCTCGCGAATTGAGAATCTCTGGACACCTCTATATCCGTTAGTGCTCGTGGGCGAGGTCGTTTCGGTTAGTTATAGGTCATGTGAAGTACAAACGCACGTGACGTCCAACAGAACGCTTTGTTGCACCTGCGCTATTAGTTGCAGCAATCAATTGACCCATATCTATAGATATGCGTGTAACGAGGGATTACTTGACGAAATGGCCTCGCTGAAACTAAATGGCAAAATTGGCAAGCACATTAGAAAGCAAGAAAAGATGAAAATAAAAACGTGAAATCTGGTGATGCGCTTAAATTTGGCATTAATTAAGATTTTTATATTCTCCAGAACGGAAAAGTTAAGAAAATTTCATTTTCAACTTACTAAACACTCGATTGCAAGAATAATTAACAAATTTATGTCCTAGAAATAATTACAACAAAGAACAAAAAATCCTGTAACAGAAAGTTCAGTGTATTAAACGGTTTCTGTTGAAAACGAAATATCAAAGTGAAAGATACATCGACAAGTAGTTTGATTCAATAAATCGATGGTCTTCAACAAAATGAAGTGCGTTAAATATTATTCTGGTACATTGTTGCCAAAATTTGACATCAATTAATATTTTGATATTCTCCAGAACGGAAAAGTGAAGAAAATTTTATTTTCAACTTACTAAACACTCGATTGCAAGAATAATTAATAAATTTATGTCCTAGAAATAATTACAACAAAGAACAAAAAATCCTGTAACAGAAAGTTCAGTGTATTAAACGGTTTCTATTGAAAACGAAATATCAAAGTGAAAGATACATCGACAAGTAGTTTGATTCAATAAATCGAAGGTCTCCAACAAAATGAAGTGCGTTGAATATTATTCTGGTACATTGTTGCCAAAATTTGACATTAATTAATATTTTTATATTCTCCAGAACGGAAAAGTTGAGAAAATTTAATTTTCAACTTACTAAACACTCGATTGCAAGAATAATTAACAAATTTCTGCCCTAGAAATAATTACAACAAAGAACAAAAAATCCTGTAACAGAAAGTTCAGTGTATTAAACGGTTTCTGTTGAAAACGAAATATCAAAGGGAAACATCTACAAGTAGTTTAATTCAATAAATCGATGGTCTCCAACAAAATGGAGTGGGTTAAATATTATTCTAGAACATTGTACTGTAATTCCACAAAATTCAATGGTTTTATATACACATCAAATGCTAACAGCCATAAGAACGTATCGCACATAATTGAGCGTGTAAAATTATGAGAAATATATCCTTCTGAATTTAAGACTTTGATAACGTTATGACGTAATTACGGTCTTGTAGACTTAATTTGTAATTGCAGCGGATTTGAAAAACCGCTATAACCGGTATCATCTTTCGCAGCTGGTAAGCTTTTGTGGCTGATATTAATAAATATTCCGGTCTCGCTTTACAACGGAGATTACCCGGGGAATGAAACAACCGCGCACACGTTTTACAGACAAAATTGTTTCGTATATGCAAGAACCAGCAAATCGTAAATTAAAGTGTAAATACAATCGTGACATCGAATTTGCGATATATATAATATTATTGATTTCAATGGATATGCTTAAAGTAGAAATAAACTTTATTTGAATAGCTTTGAATCCGATGATTTCAATGTGATTGATCTCACCCTAATAATTTCAGGCCTGTCACACAGTCGATGTCTCATTATTTGCATCCATTCAACAAATCGAACAATCTCCAGCCTCAACGTTAAACAAAAATTGAGATAAAAATAAAATGTTTTAGATGAAAATTTATTAAAACCCAGTTATCGCCACTGAGATTTTTTTCCGAGCCTCATGAATTTAATTGTTATTCGTGATGGATAAAATACATATATCTGTGTGTCGATGAGGTGTCCGAGAAAAAAAAACTGCGATAAAACCTCTATGGAATATTTATCTTATTTCTTTTTTCTCCAACGCTTCGGGCGTGATATTGACATTGCAATGTTCAAATTGAATATTCAATTCCCGAACGTCCGGGAATATTCTGCCGGTCGATAAAATTCGACGACCTTCACCTTTTCTCGGTGAACAAAAAAAAAACAATTTTTCTCCATTTTCATCTATAAACCACTGAGAGCTTTCAGTTACTTCGTTTTCCCGAGAAAACAATTTCAACCACGACACACAAAATTCTCAATCGTTCAACAATTTGAAATGTCAATCTTCTTCCGAGATGGGTTATCGAAATGAATAATTTTTCAAGCCATTATTTTCCATATACAAGTAGGAAAAATAGTTGGTACATTTTTTCAAACAAAAAGATGTTTAAGAATTAATTACAAAAAAACTGAATTATCGAATGATCGGACAAAAACAAAGGGATTCATTGAAATAAAAACATTACTTTATTCATAAATGAAAACCGTTGTTCCAATAAAATGGAACGTTATTCTGAAACAAATAAAATAATTGTATAAACAAATTTTTGGTAAACGAGAACACGAATCAATTTGCTAATAAATCATCGCCGAAAAGAATAAAATTTGGGAATGGAATTGACTAAAATTTGAACTATTATTTTCATACTTTATGAACATCTCGTTTAATTTCAAGATACGAAAAATTACAATGTCGTTGAAATTTTTTTCTCCCCAAATCATACAGTATATAAGAGATGGTCGAAATATTGCGAGTATATTCGCGCGAAAGTTTAAAGCGACGAACGGAGACGCTCTCGTGTCAATCTCGCACTTTGTCATTTAAGTTTTAAGTAGTCAGAAGGTCGAACGTTTTTCCACGAGCTTTTTATACGAAGCTTCGGTTATGTGCCATGATACTATATATAAGTATGTACTATGTACGAGATATTGTACATAGATAAGTGCTATATTAGAAACGCGTGACTTAGAACCGTGGTCCACTAATGGTCAAACGAGTTCTCTGTCGCGTACCATCGGAGATATTGTATAATCTCTACCGAGAGTTCTGATGATTTATTTTATAAGCCTGTAACTTATGATATCGGAATGATATTTCTATTATTATAAAAGTTACGAGTGTTCTTGACATTTTTCGATTTTACTTACCAATGCATTATTTCTCAACGAAATGTTACGAGCATTATATAAGGGATAAATTGTGAATAAAGTGGACTGTCACTTTTATTGACCCGTGCAGCACATATCGAGGAGAAATAAACGTCATTGAGGGTGGACACCCTTAGTGTGACGTTACGGGGTATAGGATACCAAACCGTGTGACGTTAGATGCTATAGGTGAATGTGACTTGTTTTATATGTTCAAGTGAATCGACCTTTTTGTATATTACTACTATAATAAAGCTGGGGAGTTTGTTTGTTTGAACGCGCTGATCTCAGGGAATACTAATCGGATTTGAAAAATTCTTTTTGCATTCGATAGCTCGTTTATTCGGAAAGGCCCTAGGCTATATAACTTCATGATATAGACCTAAGGAGCGGCGACGGCGTCGGTTTTGTTTTTGGTAATTGGTCCTTTTATTTTTCGACATAATTTCCGGATGGTATTTATAGTTAATGATATGCACTTGGTTATGTACTTATACTGCGTATGAAACAAATATATAATCAAAATTTAACGCGGGTGAAACCGCGGGGCACAACTAGACATATATATAGATATGTATATATATATATATATATATATTAGAGCGATTTTTTTTTCGACTATTTTTTTTTTCAGTCCTCACCCGAAATTTTGTTGGATATGTCGAAAAAGAAATTCCCTGAAAGTTACAGCCCTTAATATTAATTCTAAGTACTTTCCCAAAGCGTGAGAAGATTTTCCATCTAAAATACACGTAAATCGAATTTTTTTTTTTTCAAATTTCTATAACTCAGCTGCATTTTATGCTATCATATTGTTCTTGGTTTTGATTTACTCAGAATAAAACAATCTAAAAAAGTACCTTTTGCGGCAAAAGTGTAAATTGTACTGGTGAGTTGGTACGGGTCACTGAAGTTGATTTATACCCAAAATTCTCGTTATTTTGCTGTTATCTCCGAAACAATTAACTTTACGAAAAAAATGTTAACGAAAAATTTGTTGGAAATTTAATTTCCTATAAAAGAGGTCCTATCTACTCAATTGCTTAGATTAATATTTCTTGAGATATTGAACTTTTTTTTATTTTTTATTTTTTTTATTATTTAATATTTCATATTTTATAAATGTTATACTACTCATAAGTTAAAGTTCAATATCTCAAGAAATATTAATCTAAGCAATTGGGTCGATAAGACCTTTTATGTAGGAAATTAAATTTTCAACAAATTTTTCGTTTACCTTTTGCTCGTAAAGTTAATTGTTTCAGAGATAACAGCAATAAAACGAGAATTTTGGGTAAAAATCAACTTCAGTGCCCCGTACCAACTCACCAGTACAATTTACACTTTCACCGCAAAAGGCACTTTTTTAGATTGTTATATTCTGAGTAAATCGAAACCAAGAACAATATGATAGCATAAAATGCGGCTGAGTTAAAGAAATTTGAAAAAATAAATAAAATTCGATTTACGTGTATTTTAAATGGAAAATCTTCTCACGCTTTGGGAAAGTACTTAGAATTAATATTAAGGGCTGTAACTTTCAGGGAATTTCTTTTTCGACATATCCAACAAAATTTCGGGTGGGGACTGAAAAAAAAAAAATAGTCGAAAAAAAAAAATCGCCCTAATATATATAAATAAGCGTTGAAATTGCCTATTCTGTATGAGTCCGGCATTGTATGTACACCGTACAAACATCGAGCCAATCTCAGGCCACGTTAACCATCTCGCCCTCGTCTTTTTTTTCGCTATATCCAACCCTCTCATATCAGTCTCCATCTGTCAAGCTTTCCCCACATTCCTGCTCAGAATCTTTCATCTACCCCGCTTTCTCTTTCTCTTTCTCTGTCTCTCTCCCTCGTTCATGTACACCGAAAGTCTCTGAGTTACAAGCTCGAAAACAAACAAAAAATGGGCCACTGCTTTTATTCTACAGAGGCGAAAAAGTCGATTGCTCACGATGAGAATGAAAATAAATATTGGCAGAATACATTTTCTTCATTTGCAGCATATGCAACGTTTGCCTATTGGTTATTTCTTTTTCTCTTTTCAATCAATGACGATCGATAAAACGTTCAGCGTTTGGATGAGCATCACAGCATTCACAGAACCATGTAAATCCTTTGAATATGATTTACATTGTGAATTTTGTACAAAATAACCAATGAACTACGAAAATAAATTAAACAACGAAATCTTTGTATTATTGTTGAAAAAAAAAAGTTAACACTTTCAGATCAATCGATCGTTTCCGATGAATTAATCATAAATGAAAATGTTATTGTTGCAAATGTATTTTCACATGATTCATGCTTTTTTTTCTCATTTCCCTCTCCCTCCACTTTTTGGAAAACCGAATAACTCGAGTATCTCTGAATTCGTTACAGTCAACAGATTCATTGAAAAATATCTCAATTGTAGTTGAATTCCTCGATGCTCATTGTTTCATTTATATAATTGGTTGTAAATGTGTTTGCGTCATGAATCAACCCCATATACGTTTCGTGTTTAAATCTTCACGAAGAGATCCACGGCTTTAGATATCTTTAGAGCGAGCATAGACAAAAGTAATTCGCGTGGCGAGACGCGATGATTACGAGCGACAAAAAAAAATCACTTTCGAACTGGTACAAATCTATTAATGATTTTTATGTACTACATATATACAGAATGTTATATTGTACTGAGTTTTTATAATATTTTTTAATGCTACGCGTTATAAAATTGTTTTACGAAATTTGGAGTGTGATTACACTTACATATCATTCATTATAAATTAGAAATCGTATCGAAAAGAAAAAAATGACCTCATTAAGTCTCACTAAGCCTTCTGAGGTATGTTTTTACGCAGAAATACTATCAAAAAATCGTTCGTTATGCTATCAGAATATTTTTGGTCAATTTTGTTGATTTGAAAAAATATATTTTTTTAGATGTATTTTTGAAGTAAGTATATTCCACAAGCACACTCTCGTACACACGACTATAAGTAATACAATTTTACATATCGTTAATTGTGGCATGTACTAATATTTGTATGAAACTATATTTACTTAATCTTCGAGTATGAAGATTCTCTTTCTGATGTGTTAAGCAATAAAAACACATCGTCAGGGACTCTCTTGTCGTCGACTATTATCGTATAATGTCGTCAGGGTATACTTACCAAATGACTGTTGATAAGCTATGCGGGCGCCACGTTTGGTCTTTGCGCCATTCTTGACATATTTCTTGATAACTATTTCGACATTGTAGAGATAAATAGGAGAAGGGGGAAGCGTTTATGAGTAATCATCATTTGTAGTGAAGATCGTTAAAGAGTATACGGATTGTAACATAATAAAGGCATACAAAGAAGAAACGAGGGAAAAGTCACCCATTCGTAATCGAAATTGTTAATTACAAAACAAAAATTGATAAAGATGAAAATTTACCATGGAATCAAATAATGTATAATTTAAGTGTCAATCATTTTTTTCATTTTTCATCGTTTTTCATCTTATTATTTGATCCTACCGTATTAAAATGGTGTTTCATTCAATTTTTTGAAAAGTCACGCCTCGATATTACTATTCAACTTTCTGGCTTGTCATTGCTCAAAATTAATTTCTATCAAATGTTTTATGCGCTTATCGCTGAATGAGAAGAAAAAAAAAAGCGTGACAACGATGACTTACATTTGATGTTCTTATCTATCTGTTAATTGTTTCTACCTAACGGTTTGTTTGTCCCAGAAAACATAATAAATCAATAAATCATTTTTATCTCAACCGCAAAAAAGAAAAAACCATACTAATTTATCATTCGCCAAGTTCGTTCAACGTGGCGTTCAAAAGCTCTTGATAACTTCACATATCTGTTCTATTAATACGAAAATTTCCATTGAAAAATGGGTACACACATTTATCAACGAAATATTCGAATTTTACATTTAATTTCCGTTCATCGCTCTCTGTACGTATTTTGTTTACACTTACGAACAAAAATACGTACAAATGTCACAGTGACAAGTAAATTAAAGCTTAATAATGCATATAGACAGATCGAGAAATCGTCAATACAGTAATTCTCTGAAAATTATCTTTGATGGCACGCACATAGGCATGAATCAACGTCATAGTAATAATACGATATTCGAACGCCTATATAGCATCCTGATTCCTTGCTAGGATATTTGTACCTAACTCAACGAGCTCACCGAACGTCGATGAATTATTGATGAAGCACCTGCATGTGTATGAGTGTGTGAATACATTTGAATAAACTGCAGCTACGGAAACTCGCGCGAGAACAAAAAAAAAACCTGCAGAATATGTATGTGCATCGTCACGTCAAACAAAAATGCCTCAACTCACGTGATTTAATACGTAAAGTCATGTGAGTCGCGTCCTTTTGTTGGCTAGCATTCAACATTTATGTACTGGCACAGTGATTGACCACTCAGCGTAGACGAGAGAGGAAAAAGTGGATTTGTGGAATTTGGAGGAAAATACTCATGTTGAATTTTTCATATTAATAAATGATAAATGACTAGTTACGGAAATACGTGGAATTGGTGTTGAATTAATTCAAAAAATCACAGTTGTGACAACTATAAAAGGTTTTTGCAATAAACCGATGATAGAAAACAATTATACGACCAAATAATTTGACTCGTTTTTATTCCATCATCAAGTTATTGCTGGTAAATACGATTTCTTGAAAAATTGTAAAGAAACATCTACATCCTTTAACAATCGACAATGTATGGTTATACGTAAACGCGGTGACTCGCATATCGAGTTTGGTGAATCTATCAAGCACACAGTTGACCAATGAGAAGCTTTTCAAGGATAAGGCGTGACGGTTTATTATTCATATATCTATATATATGCGATATATGAGTATGGCTACAGGGGCAACACGGCTTTTATTCCTATTAATCTGTTGTCGTCGCAAACAGCCCGGAAGACAGGATATTTTCAATATGCCGTAAACAGTACTATAACATATAGCGTTAACATAAAATCCATTTCATTCGATGTTTATTATCACACCCACGTAACGACTTTTGTTTTTATGAATAAACTTTATGAATATCTAAACAGGTTGTGCAGAGAAAAAATGTTATAACAAGGATACTCGAGCGCGATATACTCGAGCGATGGTATAATTGGGACAATTAAACGTTCGTAAATCATGTACTTCTAGAAACGACGAGCACAAGCCGGTAAAACTCGCTTCGAATGTTACAATTTACTAGTTGGTTTCGAAGTACAAACGAGTGATACTCAGCGAGCCCTATACACATTTATTCGTTTTGTTTTAATTATTAGGATCTCATTGTATAACTTTTCAGATTTATACGCCCTTTGCCCTACCTTTCCCACAGGGAAACTGCGAATAAACTGGCAGATAGAGATAGCCATCTCTATCTGCCAGTATATTTCACTTCGTTTCGGTCGTAGTACCATCGGGAACTCAGAGAAACTGCTTGCCGCTCAGCGAAATACAATATGAAAATATAATATTAAATTGGTTTCAGAGTTGAATTACTTTCGTATAAAATTTCAAGGATTTCCATTTAAATAAATAATATTTCATTTACCTGAGAATGCTTCCATGATGAATATCTCGTTAGTCTTCTTTTTTTTTTCAAATTTCAAATAATTGAAAATCTAATTTTCGAAGAACGCTCGACAAAAGTGTAATTACTTTAATTACACGAAATGATTCGTTTCAGTTGTTGGAATTTATGCTATTTATGTTTTATTACACATATACTGTTAGAGAGAAAATGATGATTGGGAACATGTTATTATAAATCACAAAAATCGTAACTGCACTTTCTAGAAAAATTAGGAAATAAAAATTTGTCTCTGAGCCCCTTATTTCCCTCTCTGATCTCTCAAACGTTAGCAAAGTTAGGCAAACGACTCTTACCCCACAGAATTCCAGCGCCACTGGGAAAACTACCTCGTGTCGATTTATCCAAAAATCCTATTACAAGGGGGAGGGTCGTGTAACGAAATTACGGACAATTTCGGAACGTTTTACGTCCTAACGTATAGTTGTAACACCCCAACTTTATTGCGTCTATACCGCAATATCCGTTTCTCGAAAAAAAAAAAAAAAATTACAAGACAGTAAAATCGATCGGTGAAAAATATTTCTGAATCAATTGACCCAGTTTCGTATATTTTAGGCACTATCAGCGTTCACAGTCACGCCAAGCTTTTTTACAATAACCCCTTCCAATTTGACGCCGGAGTGTGATAACGACACATATGGCTCGTATAATATATGTACACAAAAAGTAAAATATACGAACAAAAAGTAAAATAAAATTCCATTATTGAATTATCGATACATTCGATAATGCGTGTGAGGAAAGAAAAATAAGACACAGTGAGCTTTGTGTAGTAAAACAAACGTTAATAAATTAAACTGTAATAATTAAGATAAAGTGATTATTTTTCTTCAGGAGTATAAATTTATCAAAGTGCATTTTCTACGTACTGCAATTAATCAACGAGTCTGGTCGATCATGCAAACTCGAGAATTAATTCTAGCGCAGTAGCGATAGAAAAAAAAGAAGTTAAACAAGTCATTGGGGAAACTTGATTTTCATATATAGTCATCAGATTGACCAGGTAACTAGCAATTAACGATGCTTGAAAATATACTCCAACAATTAGATGCTATGGGAATTTAAAAAGAAAATTACCATTTTCAAGGTATTAAATAGTTTGAGTGTAAATAACATTAAAATATCAAAGAAGATATTAAAAGAGCAGTTGTAAAAGGGTGATTTAGCAAATATCGAGAATATTTTTTGTTTTAAGCCACTTGTTTTTTGTTTTTTGTTTTACACTCCTTACTTTTGAGTTTTCATAGAGGAGGCATATTTGTTATCATGTAAAAAAATCTTCATTTTCACATATTTGCAAAGGGTGATGAAGAAAGCAAAAATGAGAACAGGGAGAAACTTGCTCGCAGAGGAAGTGAATGCACACAAGTTATAAAGAAGCAACGTGCCCAGTTTTATTTTGCACCTTTTCTTAATTTAATTGTTGAAAAAGCTAACAAGATTCTAACCTTGTGGTTGTAACTTCGCAAGTGTTACATGAAGCCTTTCTGCGAAAATATATCCAAAACTCACGGTTTTTTTTCCCTCTATTTTTCTCGTAAATCTAATTCTTGGATGAGACTGTATATTCTTCCTTCATACTGCGTCGGCCACAGAGAAGCTCGGCACTACTGCAAACTATTCGCGCAGTTCGTCGAAGCTATCGTATATTTTACCATCCACTTTTCTACCACTTCCTCCTTTATTGCGCGATGTACAAAATGGATTTTTTTAAATAAAAAAAAAACACTTGGCAGTTTTAATGAATCTCAGCTCCAAATTTCCTACCAACGGGTGTTCAAATTTGTTCACTCAATCCCATTCTATAAAATAACGCGTGTAGGTATAGGAACAGTAATAAAAAAGTAAATTGAGCAATTGGATGAATAAATAAAAATTTGATATTCATCGTGGCAAAACGATTAATGACATTATTTCATTATTTTAATCTTTATATTAATAATAATCATATCTAGATGAGAAATAGAGAATAATTTTAAAGTATTACATATTTGTCGATGATACTAAGCTTTTTTTGTCATCTAAAAACAAAAATTCTTTTCTAGCTTAAACTAAAGCATCTATAAACTCAATAAGTTCAATTTTCCAGTATGAGGTCAAGAAAATCGAGTTAATATGAGAGTATACAAAAGTAATATTTTTACAAATAATTGTCGTGTAATAAAAATTATTTACAAATGTTCTTCAGAGAATCATTACAGAGGTCATTTATTTTTGATGTTCAGTCACTAATAGCTATCACGTCGACAGCAAAACCACCACCTTAATGTATGTATGTATATATATGTATATATATATATATATATATATATATATATATATATATATATATATACGGGGGAAGACAATGAAACAATGAACGGAGCGAGCATCCCTACGGTCGCTTTTTATTAACTCTAGGAAGGCGTTAATGAGTCTCTCGACCTTCCTGGGGACAACTGGCGGGGGCATAAGCGGTTACGCGCCTCATCGTTAATCGAGCCGACGAGGCGTCAAAAGACTTTAGACGCGGAACAAATTTGTCTGAACTACATATAGATATATTTGTTAAAAGACAATTTACAAAATATTTGTGTGAATTATTGCTGAGGTGGGTGAACAATTGAAATAGCTACCAACCGATAACAAGAGTTATAGATAGTTAACCACTTTTATTCCGGCATCAAATTGTCAACCAAATACATTGACGCACAATCCCGGACCAATATAAATCCCTAAACCATCGTTCGTAAAAGTATCCCTTAAATGTATCCCTTTTAAGTACCTTTGTCACATTCTTTAAAAATGTTACCTTCACTATTATTTTAACTAAGTCATGAATGAACAATAGTCGAAGGTTTTGGACCTGCTTTAATAATCGTAACCAATGTAATTTAACAAAGATTTCGAGGCGACGCCAAAAAGGGTACCGGAAATCTTTCTATACTGTCGGCGATAAAACTACCTTTCGATCTTTTACCAGCTAGATTGTCATATATACATATAGTTTTGATAACCCTCCGGACAATAATCCTTTGAGGAGAGCTTGGTTAGAAGATTGCATTCTCGACTCTCGTTATCCTCACATCAGTGTGTACGTAAAGGTATGACCCAGGTCGATGAATCTGCATAGTACATGACGGTGGTACATCGACCACAAGTCAATAAACTCCACGTTGATGGGCCATCAATGGCCCCGTATGTAATTGTATTATATACGAAACGTTCTGCAACGATCAATATTGGAACATCATAAAACGAATGATTTACTTCAAAGGTTTTATTGACGGACATAATAAACGGTTATATTTATCGCTCAAATCGTACATTTTTCCAAATTAAAAAGTCATTAGCGTTGAAGAGTCAGATTGTGAAGAAACGGAAGAAACGTGACTGCTGCTCAACACTAATTAAAAACAAGTTAAGGCGAAATAATGCACCGACAGAATTTCCACCAGTGTAAAAGATATAAGCCGCAAATCGGAAACAGAGTAATCACTTCAGACAATAGTATCGCCTTTCTCATAATATAGCCCAAGCCAGAGATTAAAGCTCCGCTGTAGCTGGAAATATTAATCATCTTGGAGAAAATACGAAAATGAATTCCAACGGTTGTGTAGCATTTCACTTTAAGCACGTCATATATTCATTTATGCCGTTGCGAAAATGAATAAAATTGCAGGTAAAAGTTCGAGTGCGAATATTGTCGCACTATTTAATCTTTTGTTAAGAGAAAGATTGAAAGTATAAAATAAAATTGACATTTTATATTTTTTTTTTATATTTGTAGCGCGACACCCGTTTTCGGGATTTTACGAGTGTTTATATGGAAGGAAAAATTGAGTTTACATTTACTCGAGATGTAGTATAGCAGTCAGTAACAAAAAATAGTGAATACCATTTCACTAGAAGAAGATTGTGATTTTGAGAAAAAGTAAAACGTTAGCGAAGAGCGTAAAGTCATTGGGTGTCCAGTAATAAATTGTTTTTCCTCCAACGCTTGTTCGCAATTCTTGTTACCGACTCTCGTATTCTCTAATCGCACAGAGAAGGAGAAGAGATTCGGCCTCGCCCAAAGGTGAACAACCCAGTTACCGACGATGTTTCATTTTTTTTTACAAGGGTACCATAATTTTACCATAATTGGCTACCACTACCGTTCGGTAAACAGCCAATGGTGAAGCCGTTGCAGCCCTGTCAGTAATGGGTACATTTGTATATTCTTGTTTAACCTTATGAAATTACATGGTGCAGCTGAGAGTTTCTTATAGGAATCACTATGACGGGCCCATTTACTTTACAGAAACGAGCTACTGCAATCTTATATTCTTCGCAGGTTACCTCTTGTCAGGAAAACTCGCAAAATTGTAAAGCAAGGCTTTTTTGGAAATCATTGCATTAATGTGCGCGCACATTTGTCAACATAACTCCGACAGATAAGTATAATTTTTGAAAAATTACTGACACACTTGCAGCATCTGTCGTTTGGTGAATTGTGTTGCTCAAGTTGGGTTTTTCACTAGCAACAATTGTTGGATATTTATTGGTAAATTTGCAAAAAAAAAACGGTGTTCTATCTTTGGAAATGATTTCGAAAAGGAGTGCTTCATTGAACGGATATTTGAAAAGACAATGAAAATGAAATATAATTTTTTTATTCTATTATGAACATGTTCCCTGTTCACGATCGAAATTTTAATATTTTAAGTCGTAGAAAATGAAAATGAAATTATTGAACATTTGAATTTATCACTTTTCAGGCTTTTATTCAGTAAAATCCCACGTCTTTGTCAATATATCTGCTGTTTCAATGGGGAACAGCAACCGGGCTGGCTGATAATTGGAAAGGGTTGGAAATAGGTGCTCGTTACCCTGCTATATATTACGAAAAGTACCATATATATGTCTGTAGGAAAATTCACAGTGTTATGCACAACTGTGGAGAATTTGCGTTTAGAACGCAACATCACTTTTACGTAGAGCAAATTCTCGTTACGCTTCCATGACGTCCTGTCAACTTGTACTAATTGTACACAAATACACACGCATACACACACATATATGTATACAGGGTGTCCCAATAACTATTAGCACCTTACATATCGTCGAAACTATAAGGTTCACAGAAATATTTGCAATATTGGCAGAACTAGCGTACATCGCATTTTGCACCGTCACAAATTTCACCCGCACCATGTTAGTCTTCACCAAGAATTGCATGGGAACGAATGGGAAGAATTATTACAGCCTGTGCATCAATAAGTTCTGACGCTGCAAAACTTGCAAGTCAATCAATCGAAAAAAGAATCCAATATTGCATTGATACTGATGGTCGTCATTTCGAACACTTACTCCAAACGTAGTAATTTTATTTACTACCGAAACTGTAAGTATTATCGCATTTCTGTACTTTCGGGGTTTTTTTGTGATTACAGCGCCATCTATCACGAATCGAAAAAAAAATTGTAACAAAAGTTACGTATTTTTTTATGGGGAATCCGAATCTACAATAAAAAATGGGGGTTCCCATTTAAGATTTCAAAGTTGCCCCACCCCCAGCCCAGAGGGTGGGGGTGGGGGTGAGTACTTTGGTATCATTGGATGGCCCCCTTCGTACTGTGCAATTTTGATTCAGCAAATATTTCTGTGAACCTTATAGTTTCGAAGATATCTAAGGTGCTAATAGTTATTGGGACACCCTGTATATTATATATTATATATAATACACGTGTATCCGGGGTTGAGCGTTATTCTCGCGTTAATAAGAACGAGG
Source organism: Oxytorus armatus (assembly GCA_958009045.1). Taxonomy (NCBI): domain Eukaryota; kingdom Metazoa; phylum Arthropoda; class Insecta; order Hymenoptera; family Ichneumonidae; genus Oxytorus; species Oxytorus armatus. The sequence continues at coordinate 12,777,789 of OY253744.1, forward strand.
AAGGAATTGTGTTCGCGCGTAAAACGGAAGATGTCATGATGATTCTAGAGCAATATACATACGGTTTCGCGAGTGAGAGAATGAACAGGAGACGATATAATATGGCGGAAAGTGATAAAGTTAGTATAATTGGAACGAGCAAACTTTGCGCACTATAATTTCCTTATTCCTCGTCAGTAAACCCACACCATAAACACCCTCATGAAATCATTAGTTGGCTAAAATATCGTGTTCCCTGGAGTGATTATCGAAACTAATTCTAATCTGACGATTAAATCGCATGAACCGTTTTGCCTAGAGTTAAATGTGCTAAAGAAAAATCTTTCCTTGGAATAAGTTATTTAAATTCTTGTCCGAGTGATGTTACACAAATTTGTTGTAAGTTTGAGTACAAGCTCACTTTTTCACGAGTTTTTTCGTATCATGTACCAGCGGTGATGAAAAAAATTGCCACTTCGTTCGCAACTTCCCTCGTACTTTTACTCGGAATTGAGCGAGTGAGAGAGAGAGAAAGACACGCCGAAGGCTATGCCAATGATATGGGTCATTAAGTAACTGACTTCATGTGACGCGTTACAAGTTCCGACGACGATAAGCGTGTATAATTTTCACCTTTACATGTATATATCAGTCCATTAAATGTTCGATGTTGAATCACCCGCCGCTATGTATTCGTGGAGGTAAAAAATGAAAAATTGTATACGCATCGTGCACGACCACTTTTTCCTGCTTCACAACCTTGCCAACCTTGCGCGATTTATTGAACGCAACATTTAAGCAAAAGACAGACAATAATATAGTATTTAATATTAATAATTTCATGTGACATTGGATCATGTCCAAAATATATATAGATCAGGATGTTTCAGAACAAGTGGTACACGTAATGGTGGACGATTTCGGATGGTACCCTCAGCAAAACTACTTACAATTAGTCGGGGTTTAAAAAAATAATTTTCAACAGTTTTCGGTAGAATTTTGTATAATTGTGTTCTGTGTACAATCTTAAAGTCCCGAAGATTTATGGATCATTTTATTTCTCTTTGTGCAATCTGCTAAGGAACTCGTACTAACTATTCGAGGCATAAATGCTACCAACAGAAAATGGAATTTTTGTCTCTGGAATATACAGCATTGAACTCCGATGATGAAAAGGGTTTATCAAGAGGCAGCGTGTCGCGAGGCTGAGTAATAAAAAAAAACATTAAACATCGCTACCGCGGTTTTATATACTTTTGTATGTTTAGTCGAACGAAAAGTGCCTTGTGCAAACGCTCTACAACGCGGAACGAATAAGATATATTCCTCTGAAATAAGCGCAATATATTTACACTCTTTAATATTGTGATCTTACGTACCCGCGATTATAAAATTGGTTAAATTCTTTTGCGCCTGATGTTTTTCCTAGAAGACAAACGATCTTATCTGACCTACTACTGTCACAGCTATTATCACTAAATCTATGGTAATATACTCGCGTATTATTAATTAAAATTTTCTAATTCACTGTATGATAGTTTATTTGGTTTTAATTATGAACGAAACAGGATTCATTTTTATTTCCGTAAATGCATATTGAAACGACGAGAAGAGCTTCATTACTTTGCAATAAAATAAACACTCTAAATAAAATCAATCGTATTGAAGATATTTAGAATATTATATCTAAGTAATAATATAATATTGCTAGAAAAATATTGAAAAGGTTCAAAAATAAATTTGCTCGGCAAATATTCCGATTTTTCATTGTGTATGAAGTGATCACAGATCTTTTTCAATTCCTGAATTATGGGAATATGGAAATTTTTCCATAACCTGCGTTTTCCTGTAGTTCTCGTCATACTCCTCGTTTCTATTTCGTTCACAATTTTATCCTCAAAGTACATCCAATTGTCAAAAAATGTATTATTGAAACGTATCCGGAAATTGTAAAAAAAATTATAACAAATTAGAATTCAAGGATCAAGAAAAAAAACCTCTTGTTTTGACAATTTCATCTGTGATTAAAAGAATTATAGAATTCTCATACAGCGGTTTAACATTTTCGTTAACTCTACGCATATGCATTTTTTTTTCTACCAATCGATTCTGATATTTCCGGTTCTAATTATTCAATCTATGATCTCCAACCAACTCGTCTATGGTTGCGAGATGAATGACGATGATTCGACAAACGTACATTATAATTTTAGATAATCACGTTTTTATCGCTTTTATCCAGTGACTCGAGGAACAAACCGGTACGACCGGCTTTTCGACTATCGTTAGAGGGATTTAGGAAGAACTTGAGCGCTCTTGCATGTTGACGTATATAATCACAAGGTTACGTCAAATATAGACGAACAGGTTGGAAAAATTACCTCGTTGCATATCCTCAATCGTATTACCTCAAAAAAAATTGTTTTTTTAATCAATTGTATAGCAGTCGAAGATAATGTGGTATAGTTATTGTAACTTAAATGACTTAACACTTGTACATGTGAATTAAAATGCGTTTTACTGTGATTGAGGAGATTTTTTTTATCAAATTCGATCCTACCGGAGGTCGAGGAGGAAGCAAGATGCTCTCGAGTATCGGTTTGATCGATACTCGCAATATCGTCGAATGCTACCGTGAATTATATTTTTATTTCCTCTTGTCGACATTACGTAATTTTTCATCAAATTTCCATAAACAACGATGTTATTTATTCTCACGTTTTTTTTAATCATTAAAATGAATATTTATCCCATAGGAATTGTCAAAGTTTGCAAATTTGTATACAAGCTTATGCGTTAATTTAACTACCGTGATTTTTAAAATAATTTTTTTTATTCTTAAAAGAATAATCGTGTGTCGAATGCCCTTAATGATGGATGTAACTTTTGTTGTAGTTAGAATCCACATTTTCTAAAGCGTTTATGAATTTTTATGATTTCTTGTCGAAAGATATGAATAGAGAATAATAATAATTTTATAACGAAGTCAATCGGATTAAAATAATTCTCTCTTTCTCTCTCTCTCATTCTCTCTCTATGAAGAAGCGTCAATTTTTTTTTTCGATCTTGACTTCACATATATATTTATATATATATTAGGGCGATTTTTTTTTCGCCTATTTTTTTTTTCAGTCCCCACCCGAAACTTTGTTGGATATGTCGAAAAAGAAATTCCCTGAAAGTTACACCCCTTAATATTAATTCTAAGTACTTTCCCAAAGCGTGAGAAGATTTTTCATCTAAAATACACGTAAATCGAATTTTTTTTTTTCAAATTTCTATAACTCAGCTGCATTTTATGCTATCATATTGTTCTTGGTTTCGATTAACTCAGAATAAAACAATCTAAAAAAGTGCCTTTTGCGGCGAAAGTGTAAATTGTACTAGTGAGTTGGTACGGGTCACTGAAGTTGATTTTTACCCAAAATTCTCGTTTTTTTGCTGTTATCTCCGAAACAATTAACTTTACGAAAAAAATGTAAACGAAAAATTTGTTGGAAATTTAATTTCCTATAAAAAAGGTCCCATTGACCCAATTGCTTAGATTAATATTTCTTGAGATATTGAACTTTTTTTATTTTATATTTTTTTTATTATTTTATATTTCATATTTTCTAAATTTTATACTACGTATTTTATACGAGTTAAAGTTCAATATCTCAAGAAATATTAATCTAAGCAATTGGGTCGATAGGACCTTTTTTGTAGGAAATTAAATTTCCAATAAATTTTTCGTTTACATTTTTTTCGTAAAGTTAATTGTTTCGGAGATAACAGCAAAAAAACGAGAATTTTGGGTAAAAATCAACTTCAGTGACCCGTACCAACTCACCAGTACAATTTAAACTTTCACCGCAAAGGGCACTTTTTTAGATTGTTTTATTCCGAGTAAATCGAAACCAAGAACAGTATGATAGCATAAAATGCGGCTGAGTTATAGGCATTTGAAAAAAAAAATCGATTTACGTGTATTTTAGATGGAAAATCTTCTCACGCTTTGGGAGAGTACTTAGAATTAATATTAAGTGCTGTAACTTTCAGGGAATTTCTTTTTCGACATATCTAACAAAATTTCGGGTGAGGTCTGAAAAAAAAAATAGTCGAAAAAAAAATCGCCCTAATATACATATTTGTTATATTTTCAAATATCGATTATATATTGATAAAAGAATATTTGAATGATTTTGCATGATTATTTGAAATTTTGTGTTTCAAATTCCGCGCTTATAAATCCTAACTGAGTTTGGCACGCGCTGCGAACTTATCTCCTCGTGATTGTTTGCAGTTTCCGTGTTTGTATTATTGTTTCTTGTTTTCGTCATGCGCTGGTTCTATTTGCGTACATGAAATAAGTCACGATGATTTTGATTCTAGGAGGATCACGAAAAGTGACGCGGTTCATTTTGCAATGGTCCACAATTGTCAATAGTAATAAATGATTCGCGTTGAAAAAAAAATCTCATCTATTCGTATCCACACGATAATCTACGTTCTCGTTTCTCATTCATGAGTTAAATAAAAAACATATTTCAGAAATGATAATTAAATTATTTAGCCGTTATCGATTAATCACTAATGATAATAGTAAATTGATTCACGGGAATATGCGAAGAATTTTTCAACAGTACTCTCATCGTAAAGCGACACTTTCCTCAAACGTGAATTGGCGAACATAAAAAAAAATACGTATAGGAACGGTGTAAATGAAGAAACAGTATGGAAGGGTCTTCCCCATGCGACCGTCGCGTCGTTTCCGATGAGTCATGGGGAAATGTCTCGAGTCTCTCGACTCGCGGTTAGTCTGTTTCACGAGAGAAAAAGTCCACCGAGCCGCGTTCCCGGAGGGAATGCATGCAACGGCCTTGTCGAGACTCGTGTCTCACGTCGGAAATTAAACGATTGAATTCTTTAAACTTTGATGGCACAATCCGATAAAACAAAAGACTCTAATTAGGAGAAAAAGGTTGACGTTACTCAATTTTGTTGTCGTCAGAAACTTTCAATAATTAATTATAAAAGATGAATATAATAGTAAAATGCATTGTTATTATTATTATCATTATTATAGTACACTATTAGTTTAAAGGGCCACGGTAGCGGATATAAAATCATGTGCACATTTAACAATTTTTTTTTCTATGAAAAAATAATTTATTTACAAAACTAATTGCACATCTATTTAGTATAAATATCAAGCTAATGAAAAATATTTTTTTTTGTTTTCTTTGTCATACAAAATGGCCGACTACTGCTATTTGCTTTTGGTATCTTTTTTTTCGGTCGTCACATTTGTCATTCACAATTTTTGACCGAGAACAAAAGAAAAATTCTCGTAAATCTACATCAGAATACCTAGAGAAGTGCGTACGGAATTTGAAAAACATTGTTTCGTTCGAATATTGTAGGCATTTGAACTTAAAAGGTGAATTATCAGTAAAAAATTTCGTATCATACTGCTCATAAAATGGAAAGTTTTAAATTAATCGGAAATATCCGTACGTACTTCTTTGCGAAATGCATTTAGAAATATAATTTTTTAATTTGAAGTCAATCGGGTAAAAATTGTCGAAGTTATCGCGCGGCGCGCTCGACCGTACCCAATGGTCGTGCCAGGGGTAGGCTTACGTTATACGCTCAAAGTCGGTGAAAAAAAATACCAACTACTATGATCATAAAGCATCGTTTGAGCAAAAAGAAAAACATTGATTTTCTGAAAATTCTACTGTGGCCAAACCCCTTAAGCAAAATGTAATTAGAAATTTTCGACGAGACAAAAAACAGTGGTCATATTCACAGTGGTTTTTTTCAGTCATTGTCAAAGCGATTGGAGTAAAATTTAGAAGCTTGGATGTAAAGAAGTTACATCTTTGTCGTGGAAGATTTACTCCAATTGTAAAAATTATTCCAAAAGAAAATCACTACCAATACATTCACCATGGCGTTAGTAAAATTGGCGAAATATTTTTTGTCGTGTAGCTTCAATAGATTTTTGACAATTTTTTCAATCAACAAAATCCACTCATAATTTTCTGTGTTCGCAATATCTGATCTCGTCCTCAAATTTCCTGGGTCCATTATCGCTTGGGGGTTACTTTTGTATTTTAATCTAAGCGTTATAGACTTGATCGTCAATGGTGTATGAAAGGCACTGAAGGAAAGATCGAACTTACAAGATCGTTTAATTGTTGATGCGACAGAATTATGAAAATTCCAGTGACGTCACGGGCTCGTTTGTCCCAGACAGAGAGAGGTCCAATGGTGGTAAACAGATATTGTGCCCCTCCGGTTTAGGTGGTATCGAGGTGGGGATATTCAGGATCGTGTTCGTCTGTACGATCGTTCGGTGTGTTGCGTGCGTGCAACGTTGCTCTTGGCAGTCGACAGAAGGCAAAGAAGGTAGACGGCATATAAAGAACCCCTACCTCGGATATTCACTCGAGATCGACAAGTCAACGGGTTCTCTCGTACACAAACGAGACGACGATATGTGAGCTTTCTTGAAAATCGGGGGAAACAACCACGTTACAAATACATTTTACGCCGGTATATATTTATATTTCGCGAAATAATACATCGATTTCGATATCGCGCCGATCTTTCGACAAAAATCAAACCGGTGGATCGCGCCCGTGGATCTTCATGCACTGTTCTTTACTTGTTTTACATTAAATTTATTTATTGTGATCACTAACCGACTGTTGGGGTTTTTTTTCTTAAAAGCCTCATATCAGTGAGAGGAAATAATCGATTGCGATTTAAAGCAATCGGAATTATCGTTTTTTTTTTATTATTTATTTAATGGACGTGCGAGTGCAAACAGTGGCGAATAGAGCTATGATGATTTATTCGTTTCGTTTAATTTTGTGATACGTATTCGTGCGATATACATAGTTTAATTAAGTTTAGTTCGTTAAAATGTTTAATCATCGACAATAGACGAGTGATTATTCGTTAAATTTCAACGATAACGATATTGGAAAAAGTATTGAAATTTCTGGAGAAATAAAAACAAACATTCATACGTGTATTCATATGTATATGAAAGAGCGACGATTTTTCGGTGATATTTGGATTTACAAAGCGGACGATATTTGTTCGTGCAACGTGGAAACTCCGAAAGGAGCGGATTGTGACGAGGAGAAGTGGGTATTATACGAGAAAAAAAAATGTACGTATCTTTTTTATGTTTTGTACTTACATACTTGTCTTTATAGTACAATCAATAGAGAATATTGTGGCGCATTAAAAATGAACGACTTCTTTTTTTAATTAGGTTCAGTATCACGTACTGAATGTGAATTAACAAAATGGCTACAAATTAAGGGAGCGGAAGTGCCGTCATTTTGAGGAAAACCGTATTGGCCAATATCTCCGCTACCGTGCACTTTAGGCAAAAAATGGTAATAACCTTTCTTGTAGATAATTGAATTTCCCATATTTTTTTTTATAATTTTTTTTTGTATCAGTTACCGTTTACGACTTATACGGCTGTTAAAATTTATTAATTCACTTTTTGACCTGTATCTCTCCTAATAATTGTTTGGACAATCAAATGCTAATAACTTATCTTTTGAATCCATAAATTTACCACACCTTTTTTTTAAACTCTTTTGTCTAAAGTTAATATTCTCAAAGTTATAACGCGTTTTTATTAGCCTTGCACCCAGTAGCGCAACATTGAACGCGTTATAACTTTGAGAATATTAATTTTGGACAAAAAAGTTTTAAATAAAAGTTGTGGGAAATATATGGATTTAAAAGATGAGTTATTAGCATTTTATTGTTTAAACAATTATTAGGAGAGATACAGGTCAAAAAGTGAATAAATAAATTTTAACAGTCGTATGAGTCGTGAACGGTAAGTGATACAAAAAAAATTATTTCGAAAAAAAGATGGGAAATTAAATTATCTACAAGAAAGGTTATTACCATTTTTGGCCTAAAGTGCACGGCAACGGAGATATTGGCCAATACGGTTTTCCTCAAAATGGCGGTACTTCCGCTCCCTTAATTTGTAACCATTTTGTTAATTCACATTCAGTCGTGATACTGAATCTTATTGAAAAAAAAAAAAATTGTCGATTATTTTTAGTGCGATGCGGACACGAGTAAGGACTCCCTATTGATTGTACTATTACATTTTCTGTCGGTTAAACGATACTAGGTAGTGCGAATGCGATAACGGCTGTAAACGTTGTTTCGATCGTAAAAGAACTTTTATTGATCATTATTTTCAGCTATCTACGACTGTGTACCGTATATCGTTTCCTGAAATATTACCAAGTTTTCTATCGTTCTGAATTTAACAAAATTTGTTTAATTTTTCGATTTAAATTTAACAAATAATCAAACTTAAATGTCATTTTTTTTGTCTACAATTGACTGCAATTTCATTTATTGAAAAATTACATAATTATAATAATAATCAACGATCAATAATAGTAATATTATAATGGTTCAAATTATTGACAATTACAACTTTTTGTTACGATAAACTTTTAACTTTCCGCTGTTGATACATTCATTTCTCGTATACATTTTCATCAACATTGAATTTTCGAATAATTGAGCAATTCCGCAGACTGAAAACTGCAAATTAATTCGTTAACTTTACCTTGTTCAATGATTGCGAATTGAGTAAAGGAAAAATCATGAATTTCCATTAAACGTGTATGACGAGGAAAAAGGTTGACATTTCACGAGTAACACACGTGTGTCTTATGTCACCAATTTCAATTCTTTCCGTGTTTATAATTATCGCCTTTTTACGCGTTCGATAATTAACTCGAAGTAATTAGAAAACCCTCCACTGTATTATTGAATGCCGCACAAAGAACGCCAAGATCTTATGAATAATTTATACCGGATAGCGATCGAAGTGCATAGCAGTGCAATCTCAGTGTGTTTACAGTGCATCTATACTTCGTCTTACCGATCAGATTTCTCGCCCTTGTCAATAGGATCTTAAATAATTATTATTGTTATTGTTATTATTGTCATTATTATTATTATTATTACATCAATTATTGAATAATACCGTAAGGAGTCCAGCATTTTGATTAATTGGCGTGTGACCGTTACGAATAATTCACGATCTTGTACAATATGACTACATACAGATATAAGATGCAATATGATCGTGAAATTGAACGAGAATCATTATTCAGTGTTGGGCTGCATTCACAATCTCTCGTGTGTATCATCCGTCGACGTTGTTACCTTCTGCATGGTAACTCCATGATAAACTAAACTCGTAACGTTTTAACACAAACTGAAAGGCCATTTAATAACGAAAAATAATAGATAGAATAAAATTTTTTTTTTTAAGGGAACATAAACAGCTTGTAATTGTGAAAAATTAACCGATATTTACACAAAAGGATATATCCTTATGCCTTTATCCATGATAAACTAAACTTTTAACGTTTTAACACAAATTGAAATGCTATCTAATAACGAAAAATAATCAACAAAACTGAAATTTTTTTTTTTTTTTTAAATGAACATAAACATATTTTCATTGTGAAAAATTAATCGATATCCTTCATACTAATAGCGATGGATTACGAAAAAAGAGTGAAATTGATTCATTTATTCGAATATTTCCTGTATTAACTAATTAATTAGTAATAATAGTTTGATTTGTATTACTGCATCTTGGTCCTCGTTCGGTGGAGATATGAAGACTGTTCGATAGTTCCAGATAATTTTACACAATGTAATACTTAAAAATATTGTAAATATTTTTCTTCTCAAATATTTCTCTCAATACTTAATAGGATTTGTTACAGTATAGGGACGTTCGTACATTTCGTTCTGTTCGAGAGGGTTTTCGAAATGAGAATCCTCTCTCATCGACAAAACGAGAAAAATTCTTTTTTCCACAGACTTTCCCTAAGGGCTTTGGCATCCAGCGACCTTGTAGACTTGTGGTACTTTTCCACGGACCATCGTCGTCTTATGGCCTCTCGAGTGGGCACAACTCAATTATGGAATTATCGAAAAATGTCTCGCACAAAAACAGTTTTCTTAAGTTTGTTTTTCTCATTAAAAATACATATTTTCGTTCGATTTCACTTTTTTTCCTCGTTGACTTTCCTCTAACAGTTGGTTGCTCAGTGATTTACGTTATAATTTTTGTTTCTATGGGCTCAAATTACGTAGAATTTGTCGTGCATTCGAAAAAAATCATGCTTATTAATTTATTTTATTTCGTAATTTTGAATAATATTATTTTAATATCTTAACGGCTTCTTAACGGCCGTTTCACTATGTACTTGACCTGTCTTAACTCAACTTCTTTTCGTGTACGGTCTCATGGCTTATAATCACAATTGTTACTTTTGGTCGATAAATTAAGACAATAGATTACGTGATATCATACTAAATGATTTCATAGAGAAAGACTTATTTATAGGCATATATATCGCAACGCTGTCCGATAAATCATCGAAATGACGTTTTACGATGTCGACGCTTTGTTTCTCCTCTCCCATATATATGTTTGAATGATTAGACATTTGCCACATATGTGTCTAGACTCGCAATCCGATTCAATTCGGAATGCGTGGAGATATGAGAATTTCGAAAGAAACTTAAATGGTTTTCGTGGGATCAAATAAATTGGTCCCGAAGTCCGAACTTTGTTTAAAGCACGTTTCGTACGATATAAAATGACAATAGCAAGAATAATAATAATAATCTCTCTATATTATATAAATATATCGCCGCCGCCGCCGTGTACAAGAGTTCAGGACAGCGAGCGAGATCGAGTACGCTGGGTGAGGGGAACGAGCGGGGGCGCGGGCCGCTTGGCCGGTGGGGCCGGGGGGGGGGGGGGGGGGGTGAAGCGCGCAGGGCGGCAGATTCCCCCTAGTATATATATACATTTGGTTTTATTTTCTTTGTTTCAACGTATACCTTTCGGTTTTTTACGTATGACCGTTCCTTTTTCCATCTTTTCCATTTTTCCCACCGCACTTCGCTAAGCTAACTTGCATTGTCTTAGCTACGCTGTATCGCATTTGCCATGGGCACAGGGAAATTACGGAAAACCTGTGTCGATACAGACGGCTGTGTTTCAACTGAGTTTCAGTTGTCCCAACTACATCAGAAACTCTATAAAATTGCCTCCCGCTCAGCAGTCGGCGCTCCAGTCCATAAACGGTTAAGTGGTCATCCATCCAAGTAGCGACCGTGGCCAAGGCTGGTTAACTTGGAAGCGCGCCCCGACCGCGCTTCCACTGTTGTCGGTTAATGATAATAATAATATTAATAATTTGATAATAATATAATTGAAATAAACCGACAGCAGTGGACGCGTGGTCGGTGTGCGTCTTCGGCGATCTCCGATGTTAAGGGGGGAAATAGAGTTAGGACAGCGTTTTCTCAATGATTTTCATGAATTTTTTTATAGTATAAAAAATGAATATAATTGATTGAAACTTTGAGAATATTTTATACATATATTTAAGTATATACTATAAAATTTTTATACATATATTTAAGTATATACTATAAAATTTTTATACATATATTTAAGTATATACTATAAAATATTAGCGACCCCATATTGCTTGTTTTTCTTGGTACTATTTTTTCAAACGCGTTTTTCTGAAAACGACTTTTTTTTAACTTGCGTACACGCTAGTTTGAAAGATTTTCAACCAATCGTTTTGAAAATTGGCAGTTACTTTCTTCATAGTATTGCGCTCTATATGAACCTAAAATCGGAATATTATCGTTATTTGAAATAATTTTTTTTTGCAAATAAAGTTGTAAAAAATGGCAAAAATCATGCTTTTTTGTTTTAACCCCTGTAAAAATAATTCAATTTTCTATTTTTTTGATAGCATTTAGGTTCGTATAGAAGAGAGACCTATAATAAAAGTATATTCCAACCTCGTTTGATTTCAGATGAAAATTGCGGCTTCCAGAATGTACGCAAAATGCTGAGTCTGATTGTGACCTGCAATATGGGGTTGCTAATATTTTATAGTATATACATAAATATATGTATAAAAATTTTATAGTATATACTTAAATATACGTATAAAATATTCTCAAAGTTTCAATAAATTATATTCATTTTTTATACTATAAAAAAATTCATGAAAATCATTGAGAAAACGCTGTCTTAACCCTATTTCCCCCCTTAAGCAGTATTGGCCGCGGCCAGTACTGGGATGTATGACCGCTTAGCCGTGCACTGGCTTTTACATGCCAACTACCGAGCGGGAGGCAGTTGTTTCTGAGTTTCTGATCATAACACAACTCGCACTCAGTGAAAATTAAAAAAGCCGTCTGTATCGGACCGGGTTTTCGGCAGTTTCCCGGTGCCTACGACGAATGCAATACAGTGTAGCTAAAAAGCGGCTGCAGATGCTACGGAAGTTAGGTTAGCTCAGTATAGTGAGGGTAGGGATGATAGGAGGGAAAATTGGAAAGGGTTATAAGTGAAGACCTACAAGGGTATACGTTAGAACACAAACAATAAAGAAAAAATATATATATCTATATAATTGAAATACATTCTAATCAACGTATACTAATAATTAATATAAATCTTATTATTGATATGATGTTTTTTTTTTTCAGAAAAAACAATGACCGTGGCGGTAGAAACGACAAAGGCCGAAGACGGCGAGGGCCGAAAGAAAATCGAGACCTTTGACGATATTTTGCCCTATGTCGGTGAGGCTGGCACTTATCAATGGTTGCTCTTCATACTTCTTCTGCCATTCACATTCGTCTATGCGTTTCTCTATTTTACACAATTTTTCTTAACCCTTGTGCCGAACGAGCACTGGTGCAATGTGCCCGAGCTTGATGGATGGAATCTCACAGATTCTGAAAAGTAAGTCCTCCCTTTTTTTTCATTATTAGCATATCAACAACAAATACAATTGGAACAAGAACAGTGGCGAAATTATCGTCAATTTTTATACTTCCTCGCTATTTCAGAGCAAAGCAATCGATCATATTTGTCAGCGAATAATCAAGTAAATATAATGCGTAAAATCATTTTAAGAATAAAATGAAAATACTTCAATTTTTATCCTCAATGAACAATTCTAACAGTAATTTTTTTTTATTCGTTAATCTATTTCTCAGAATTCTTCGCGATTATTATCATTTTGTACCTCTATCTACCGATCTTAAACCTGAAACATTGTACTCGCGAATTATACAAGCGAAAATATAACAAAATGATAGAAGAAAAAGATGAAGAATTTTACGATAAACCTTTCTGAGAATTTAACAGTTCGTCGGTAACATTCGCATTCTGTAAAATATTGAACGATACGCTTCAATAGCCTCTTGCAGAGTTTGGACAAAAAAAAATGTTACAGTCATTGGCCGCAGACAAGGTCAGAGAAAATGTTTTCTTGGCATTCCCCAATGAATAGTACTGTGGGCAGGAGAAAGACACAAATATATGCCAATCATTATTTAATTTTGTAGTTTTGTAGCGCTTTTAACGCGAGAAAATTTACCAGCAGTTGATAACAAAAGGTTCGAAGGATATTGTTTAAACCAGCAGAAGATATGTGGAAATCGAAAATTCCAGGAAAATAAATGTATAAACGACCGTCGTATAATAAGGCTAAACGTTTGTTTTTCCTCGAAATCTTAACCTTCCCCAAATAACATTATTTCGAAACGTTCATCAACGAACCACGGTGAATCTGCGAAGCGATTAAAGTATTTTCAATTGCCCTTAAATAGCCAATAGCTGTTCCTATTCAGTTAATAGGCACATACATAAAATGTAAGCAGGACATTTTTCGAATATTGGATCTGAAACGCGAAGACACTTGAAACAACACAAAAAACACATTGAAAATATTTCCTATGCCAATGACTGTATCGTTTACTCCAAACACAAGAGATAAAGAATCGAAAGAATGCACAGTGGGATAGAACACAAGACTACACGCAATATTATACACACAGAAGAAGAAAAAAACGTGTATACTTATATATACGAAAAAACCAGTCCGAAGAATCGACCTTGCGTAGATTCCACAAGATGGGAAGTCTTTGACTCGCGGAACTCCGGTTACAATCGACGAAGGCCGTTTTCGTCAGACACACTGCTGAAGCATTTTACTTGCACGTGGCTAACCATCCACTATTAATCGAGCACTCCGTTGTATTTTTTTCATTACATTTTTTCTGACTATTTTACCTGTTAATCGAAACGACGAAAACTCCCACTCGGCCATTGCTGTATCGTGATGTCTTTTAAAGCTGTTGTACGTTGAAAATTTATCTTTGTTATTTCTACGAGACATTCTTTTTCTTCACATTTTTTATTGGCACTCGCTGATTTGACAGGATTGAGGAAAAAAAAATGATTCATTAAATTAATTATATTAAGGTAAATTTATTCTTTTAGAGATGTGTCTTAATGGTACAATGATAATAATCAATTAGCAGAGTATGCGCGATAAAAAAGTTTTGTGCGCTTCATACAAACGTTGACAAATGCTTAGTGCCACAGGTGAACGACAAAACAATATTTCACATTTTACAATATCATTTTGTAGATTTATCAAGTGAGACAACTCGTTTATTTCATTGACAAGAAGATTTTGTACAATTTAACATTTTTTTTTGTGAACCATCACATAATTGATCAAACGTTTTGTTTACTGTGCAAAAATTATCAGACTTCCCGAAACAAATATCCACGATAAATTTTTCTCTAGTAAAAAAAATGATATTTTTCCAGTTTTGCAATTCTTCTCGTGAGGTACTGACAATATTGATATCGATACAGATTGTATGACACCTAAAAAATATCTTGTTACATCATTTTTTTATATAATTGTTACACAATCTCGATTTATTGTTAATTTACCTCTGCCATCCTCTCGATACCTCCGTCATCAGTAGAACAGAGAGGGAAGAAAAAGGTTGAGTGAAAAAAAAAAAACCACAAAGCTTTCGTTCATTAAAACGATACATCTCTCGTCATCGTCAGATCGAACGATGCTTGGTTCAGTTGGGTCGCACTTCAAGAGGACCATATACATAAAATACAGTCATTGACAATTTTCTTTCTGCGGTCTTTCATTCATACCATGCACACGCTTCGATTGTAAAATGTTTAGGAGAAAAACACGTATTTATCTCGCTTACGCACGTGAATTTGTCATCGAGGCGTGAAACCGTTTACCTTCAGTTTTCTCTTATCACATCAACCATAAATGTCATACTCGTTTCTGACAGTCTCGCATTATTCAGATATATATATGGACAATAAATTATACATATCGTGAGATATTATTCTACACGAATGTTATCATCATGTTGATAATAAAAATAATAATGTTATTACTATGATTATTTATTAATCTCATTTCCTCAACGAATTGTAGAAACTTTAGGATATTCCGCTATAATTTTGGCATCGCCACAAAGGTTAGAAGAACGTGATTATTAAAGTATGTTGTTCTCTGTCGGAAAAAAACTTTTTGCTTTCTGGCCGAATTCTATAATTCTTATATATTTGTCTTGTAAGTGTAGATTGAATTTTTTGCTTGTCTGTAAATTCGTCGTATGATTAAGAGTAAACTGTTAGGCAGATCAATGTTTAGGAAGCTTTCAACGCTTTATTATAACCGCCCCTACGGGGTTAACGCATCTTTTTATGCTGCTCTTTCTTTATGTTGCTCTGATCCTAGAGATATTGATCAATTTTACGAAACATAGAACATTTTTTTCTCAATATGATGATTTTAGTAACAACTTTTATAATTTTGGTTCTATTTCAAATCTGTTGTGCTTAATTCGTAGGGGAGGGTTTAACAACGAATTTATACTTCATAAACGTTTGTTTGTTCAGCGGTTTATTTTTAAATCATTAGCAGAATTTATAAACGAGCAAAACATTCAAAGTACTCGTATAAGACAAATATACGAGTTACAGAACTCTGCCTGAAAGCAAAATATTCTTTTTTCGACCGTAAACAACACACTTTAGCACTCGTTCTAATGGTCGATCGAATGCTGCCATTAAAATGGCGGGAGTAAAAGGTAATAAACGGCGATGTTCGGCTAATCGTTAGCTTCCAGTATCTCGCAATTGATCGCTGTAGTACATACAGCAACGACAAATTTCAATTATTCTTCCCAATAACTATCCGCAAAATAAAAATGAACAGAACCAATCTCTTTTTCTTTCCTCAATTTCCCTTGACTATTTTATTTATTTTTTAAAACGAATATGCACTGATGTACATCTGAATTTATAAGCGAAATATATGGAAAAAATAAATAAAAAATAAATAAAATACACTCACCCGAAAAAAAAGCGGTACACTTAAAATTTGGAAAAAAATCACTAAATTTCAAATGACGGTAACTGCGTAAATAATGAAGATAGAAAGGTCTTTAAAAAATGAAAATAAAGCTTGGAATCTCTACTTAAAGGATCGATTTATTTCAATGTTACGAGATAAATTTATTGAAAATGGCGGATGACAAAGCGAGAGCATGCGGAATTGAAAAATATTGGTCCGAGTTTGCGACGGACCATGGCGTGAGTCAGGTGTCGCAACACAATGGGATAAAAAAGCATGTGATAGGACAGAGTCTCCTCTTTAAAATGCTTTTTTAATCGTTTCGATCCGATGATTTTCTGCCGAGTTATTCGCATTTGAAGAAAAAGGATGTTTTTTTACTTTAAATGCGAATAACTCGGCGAAAAATCATCGTATCGAAACGATTAAAAAAACATTTTAAAGAGGAGACTCTGTACTACCACATGCTTTTTATTCCATTGTGTTGCGACACCTGACTCACGCCATGGGTCATCGCAAACTCGGACTAATATTTTTCAATTCCGCATGCTCTCGCTTTGTCATCCGCTATTTTCAATAAATTTATCTCGCAACATTTAAATAAATCGATCCTTTAAGTAGAGATTCCAAGCTTTATTTTCATTTTTTAAAGACCTCTCTATCTTCATTATTTACGCAGTTACCGGCATTTGAAATTTAGTGATTTTTTTTCCAAATCTTAAGTGTACCGCTTTTTTTTCGGGTGAGTGTAGTTAAGTGAAATCACTTGACTATTTTATTGATTTCAAAAAATGAATTTGCACTGACTTACATCTGACTTTATAAGCGAAATATATGGAAATAATAATAATAGATTTTTTTCAAACGTAATTTTCAAAAAATAAATACACCGTAATCGTATCGTTTTTGTGTTTTTTAGGATAGCCTTATCTATCCCTAACGCTAATAACGTCGAGCTATCAGCCGAGGGCGCCACAATGTTTTCAAGATGTCAAATGTTCGCGGTTAATTATACGGAAATTCTGCAATCTGGAACAAGGCATAGTAATCCAGAGTGGCCCATTGTGCCCTGTCAGCATGGTTGGAGTTTCAATTTTACGAAAATCCCTTACGCGTCAATCGCTGCCGAGGTAAAGAATCGAAATTCAATAAATCGTAATATTAACCGTTAATTTATCGTACTTTATTTATTTAACGTGTCATGCACGTAAGGCAACGTCTCGTAAAATTATAAATCAAGCGATTGTTTTTAAATGTACTTTAATTTGTAATTACAGCAATTCATCAATTTTCCTGTTTGTCCGAATTCGTTTCGCTACTAGTATTCATACTTTTACAAATTTTGTACTAGCCAATGAATATTTTCTATCGGCCTCATTAAAAATATTGATCCAACGATATTTGTCGATCTAAATAATAAGAAAATAATTGTGTGCAATGTAAAGCTTTTTAAAATACTTTATCTTCACTGCTGATATTTTGTAATAATTGTTGTATTTTTTGCAATAGCTCGAATGGGTTTGTGACAAAACTTATTTATCGTCGGCTGCCCAATCGGCATTTTTCGTCGGCAGTATAATCGGTGGTTTCATCTTCGGTTACATAGCCGATCGTTACGGTCGTATTCCCGCCTTGGTATCTTGCAATGCCGTTGGATTTTTTGCCTCCGTAGCGACAGCATTTTGCAACAGTTTTTGGTCGTTTACTCTCGCGAGGCTCATTGTCGGCACTTCGTTCGACAATTGTTTCAATATACTCTTCATTATAGGTGAGTGGAAGTTATTGAAAATTTTATTTTATTTTTTCATGTTCGCACAATCGTCTCGAGTCAATTTTCTTGAAACAATATCTTTCGGTTGTTTATCAAATTAACAAATGCCATTTATCCGTTAGTTATCGAGTATGTGGGTCCGCAATACAGAACATTGATGGCAAACGCATCTTTTGGCATTTATTTCGCGATTGCTGCGAGTATGTTGCCTTGGATGGCATTTTGGATCGCCGATTGGCGAATACTGAGTGTCGTAACCGCGGTTCCATTGGTAACGGCTTTCTTTGGACCGTGGCTCGCACCCGAGAGCGCAAGGTATGAAATAAAATATTAATATCAACGGGAAATACTTATCATCGTAATTATTAATCGTAATAATTCAATCGCTCACTATTTTCGTCCAAGCTCGCTTGTAAACAATTGATGATGAAAAAAAAAATGATTTATTTTTTATACAGATGGTACCTCATGAGCGGCCAAACTGACAAAGCAGTTGTAATGCTAAAAAAATTCGCCAAGGTCAATGGAAAAACTGTCAAGCAAGAGATATTCGACGAATTTGAAAAAAGTTGTAACGCCATTATCGAGAAGGACAAGTCTCATACTCAATATACCGTTTTGGATCTATTCAAGAAACCACGACTCGCTCGAATCACCATTATTCTCGTCATTTACTGGTAAAATCGAAAAAATTTTCTTTTCAATTTATACCTTAGTCTCAATTTATTATTGTCTCAAATTCAATGCAATTGAAATTATTTTTTGAAATGTTATTTTAAGGTAGTAATCTGGTAACTGGGCGTTTTTTTGTAGGAAGATAAAAATGAATCGTTTTGGATATTTAGGATGTTTTTATTTACATATTAAGGATACAAAAAAATTGGTTTTTCAAAAAATTTAATAGTTTATTATTATTATTATTATTGATCGAAGTTGGCACCTCGAGAAAAAAGCGCGTGGGTGGCCCCGATGATTTTGGCTCTTGATGTTATCTGAAATAAAAAATTCTTGATAATTCTTAATCTATAGACATGTCATTCTGGTCGGAACTACTGAAGTTAAATTTCATGGATAAATAACAAAATGGCGGACTTTGGAAAAAAAACGTTTTTTTGTTGTTATTTATCCATGAAATTTAACTTCAGTAGTTCCGACCAGAATGACATGTCTATAGATTAAGAATTATCAAGAATTTTTTATTTCAGATAACATCAAGAGCCAAAATCACCGGGGCCACCCACGCGCTTTTTTTTCGATGTGCCAACTTCGATCAATAATAATAATAATAATAAACTATTAAATTTTTTCAAAGAAAATTTTTTTTGTATCTTTAATATGTAAATAACAACATCCTAAATATCCAAAACGGTTCATTTTTATTTTCCTACAAAAAAACGCCCTCCAAAAAAGACATGAAAATCGGCTTAAGTTACCAGACTACTACCTTAAATCATTCGCTAAATTTGTGGCAAGACAAATGTCTGACGCATATAAATTTCGTAATTTTCAATACTCTATTATTCGAATATGTCAGTTGAACGTTGAAAATTACGAAATTAAAAATGGACAAACTGTCCGAAAAATGTTCAATCTCAAAGAAGTGTTTTAAAAAAATTTTACCAATTTTTAACACCATCAGTATATCTGTATAATGTAAGATACAAGTTACTGCATTCATCTCAGAAACGGGACGGTTAATGTTGTTCAAATTTTGTACGTACGAAGATTATGTGTCTGTCAATAACATTTTAAATTGTCACGTCTCATTAAGAGGAGGCTAAACATGGGCGGTAAGCGTATCAATGCAACAGAGATAGCGGAATAAAGATTGTGCGATGACGAGATAGAGGGGGTCCTTTAGCCTCCTCTTAAGTTGAATTTGTGTCTCCTTAATTTAAATTACGCTCCTTTTTTTAAACTGTACAATTGCTTCACTATCATTGGTTATAATATCTTCAATTTTACGCAATGTAAAGTATGTTTTTTTTTTGTAAAAATCAAAAAATGTTAATACCTCTTCGAAATATACAATGTGTCAATGTCTTTCAGGCTCTTGATCATTCTGGCATTTGACGGTCATGTTTGGAACATGAAGCTTCTCGATCCCGATGTCTTCACGTCCTTCTCATTGGCCGCACTCACCGAACTTCCGGCTGCAGTTTTGCTCGCTCTCTTTCTGGATCGATGGGGCAGACGATGGATGGGTTTCGCGTCAATGTTCATTTGCGGTATCTTCTCTTTCGTAGCTCTCGCTACACCATCCGGTAAGTCTTGTCTCGAAGCTCATTAACGATGTGTATATATATATATATATATATATATATATATATATATATATATATATATAATGAGAGACTGAGTGTTAAAGAGAGTAGGAGAGAGAAAGAGAGGGTGAGATTGAGAGTGCGATACTGTGAGGCCCGGGGGTTAAACACGAAACGTTTTCGATCGATAGATTATTTCTCCAGGTCCCATCACCGTCGCCATGGCGATTCTCGCCCGACTGGGTGTCAATGTAGCCGCGAACATCGGCTTTCAATACGCTGCCGAGATGTTGCCGACCGTTGTACGAGCACAGGGTGTATCCCTCATTCACATCATCGGATATTTTGCTCACATTATCGGACCCTACGTCATCTACTTGGTAAGCATCTTTCGACAACGAAATCTCTTCTATCCACACAATTTTCCAAATTATAACGGCCGCAGCCTCGCAGGACAAAAAATTAACCGAAATAAAATGTCTTTTATTTTTTTTCACTTTATCAAAAATTAAATCTCATCGATTAGGCAATAAGTTCAAAATTCATGAAGAATGATGAAAGGAACCCTTTGCATATTTTAAACACCACAGAATTGAAATTTTTTGCCATACCCATGAAAAAAAAAAACAAACGACAAGTATTTAAAAAAAATAACGTTTCGTTCCATTGATGAATGAAAAGTGTATTCTGTTGCATTGT
This sequence comes from Oxytorus armatus, assembly GCA_958009045.1. Classification (NCBI taxonomy): domain Eukaryota; kingdom Metazoa; phylum Arthropoda; class Insecta; order Hymenoptera; family Ichneumonidae; genus Oxytorus; species Oxytorus armatus. The sequence continues at coordinate 12,798,812 of OY253744.1, forward strand.
TAAATGGAGTTGGGTGGGGGGCTCTACGATCTCTTTCAACTTGCCTAAAATAAATATCGAGATTCTAATTTCAAAGGTTTTAGGAAAAAATTAATTCTTTTCTAAAAATAAAAGAAACATTAACAAAATTGAATTCCTTCTACAATTCAGTGTATACCGATTTGAATATTCATTGCCATAATCAGAGATAAACATTTCAATCAATCTCTCGTTTGGAATTTTCAATCCAATATTTTTTCCCCAAAATAAAAGAACTAAATGCATTTTTTTCTGGCTTTCAATCGCAAAGTCCCCTTACCTTCAGCCCTCGGCCTCTCTTAAATTAATAAAATAATGATAACCGATGAATGTTCAGGCTGACGTGTCACCCTCATTGCCGCTCATTTGTCTCGGCTCCATATCAATATTCGACGCCTTTCTGACGCTGACACTGCCGGAAACCGTTGACCAGGACCTTCCGGAATCTCTTCAGGAGGGCAACGACTTTGGGAAGGATCAAAGTTTCTGGTGGCTCCCATGTGTATCGTCGTAAGTCTGAATCCTTAAATACAGATTATTTGCAATTACCAATTTCATCGATTATTTACAACAACAAAAAATGAAATTCCATTAGATCGCACCAGAAAAAGAGGAAATACAGAAGAAAAATCGGTACTACGAACGCCGGTTACAATCCGGGTAGTCTGACAAGGATCGATTCAACAAGGCTATAGCATCGCCATTCTCGCCTATGTGTGCGTGTACCTGTGTAACTGTATGTGAGTGTACTCGGATAGGCAATTTAAAAAAAAACCGACCAAATCTCATGATTCAACCGAATTTCTTGTATATATATATATTACGTAGTCGTTAAACTCGTATTTCCGATCACGGTTAGATCGAGTTCGTTAACCGAGATCGTGTAAATTCGACGAATGAATTTTCTTTAATCGTTAAAATTCATTTTGACGTATACTCTGAATTGGCCGATTCGAAGATTTTTGGCTAGTTCGACAAAAATTCGTTTAATCTCATTTCTTTTCGTTTCATCTTAAAAATCGCTTTCATCGCTGACAGCTGTGAGAAGAAAAAGATTACAAGAATCGTCGATTCGTTTCGTTTATGATCGACTACAAAGCGCGAAAAGATTTCTCCTCACCATAATTAATCGTATATACGAACATTCAATTGTTGCAGAACGGCGATCGCGTCCGTGACCCGTAATTTTTTCGAGCTGTCGTGATCGCGCGCACAAAAAAAGAACCCCTAAAACTCACGAGAACTCTGCTTTATAATCGAAAAGTATTTAGTCGTTCAAGGGGAAATTTGAGGAGAAATGTAGCAACCGCGTTTTATCGTTGCATGAATATCCTGAATCACGAGTATTACCAATTCAATTCTTTAAAAAAACATAATATTACCTTTTGTCCACAGCAACGTTGTTAAGGTAGTAGTCTGGTAACTTAAGTCGATTTTCATGTCTTTTTTGGAGGGCGTTTTTTTGTAGGAAATTAACAATTTTTATTTACATATTAAAGATACAAAAAAAAAATTTTTTGAAAAAATTGAATAGTTTATTATTAATATTATTGATCGAAGTTGGCACCTCGAAGTTGGCAGCCCGGGTCCTAACTTTTTTTCTACCGAACCGTGTGCTTGCAAATTTTAACAGGCTACTCTACACACTCATAGTTCTCGTCGGAAACACCGAGAAATTTTTTCACCCCTAACTTTTTATTTTACAACCCCTTCTTTGCTAAAATAAAAGGACTTTAGCAAAGAAGGGGTTGTAAAATAAAATCGTAGGGGTGAAAAAATTTCTCGATGGTTCCGACGAGATCTATAAGTGTGTAGAGTAGCCTGTTAAAATTTGAAAGCAATCGGTTCGGTAGAAAAAAAGTTAGGACCCGGGCTGCCAACTTCGAGGTGCCAACTTCGATCAATAATAATAATAATAATAAACTATTAAATTAAAAAAAAAAAATTTTTTTTGGTATCTTTAATATGTAAATAGAAACATCCTAAATATCCAAAACGATTCATTTTTATTTTTCTACAAAAAAACGCCCTCCAAAAAAGACATGAAAATCGGCTTAAGTTACCGGACTACTACCTTAAAAATCGCTCAGACTCGTTTTGCCTCAAAGGAGCATACCTTTAGAGGTTTCCACTGTATAAAAACGCTGGGCAAGAATATAAAAAAATGATTGACCTTTTTCAATCACTTCCGCGATGCTTAGCAAATTTTCATAATTTTTAATAACAAAAACGAGATGAACGCGAGAGAACGTACAAATCGCTTCTCGCATTGTACAGTTACTTTTTAAGTAAAAAAAAAAACAATAAAACAATCAAGTACAACGTTCGTTATTAGACGTAAGCTGAGTTAAAAAATACAATTTCTTCATCGATGAAAAGACAAATTGATGAAAAAAAAAAGATTACGTAGCAATTAAGACGAAATAAAGTGAAAATTTTATTCTAAAAGACAAACTTGTTGTTCGACATGATTCATCCTATGGGCGGCAATAAAATTACGCTAAACGAGGCCGTGTGGTCATTATTCTACGATTTTACGAACAAAAATGTGCGTTAAAATGAATATCTGCGTTTTCGCCAATTTAGAAACGAAAGAGACAGAAAAAAAACATTATTATATTCAATGAAATCACGAATTTGTGATATATTTATCGTTACGTCGAGCAATTGTTGTGACTGCATCGTTCGACCACGGTTTTGTGACAGCAGGGTAAGGACCAAAAACTGTCGTCCCGACCGAAATCCTCGCCCTGACGAAGAGTCTGTGGAAGATCGCGACCGAGAGTTTCCGGCAGAAAGAGTACTAGAGCAGCCGTTATGAACGATATCGCACCGAGAATTAGCATCGGTAGAGCGGTCCAGTATTGGGCCTGTAATTTAATAATTGCCAGTTTTATAAATTTTTTTTTTAAATTCGTCGAGGTCCATGATCATTAATCGTTTTTTCTTTAGGGAAGGGGATTATTGTTTTGTTTCTTACGGTATCGATGAGATAAGGCGCGACGCAATGAGCCATTATCCCGAAGATGTGTATTAAGGAAACACCCTGAGCTCGAACCGGAGTTGGCAGTAATTCAGCAGCATATTGAAGACCGATATTGGCCGCCATGTTCAAGCAAAATCGGGAAAGAACTGACATCGTTAATTGTGCTGCACCTGGATGGAAAGACGGATTTAAAAAGATCAGTATCCAACGTTAATAATAACGCGAGAAATATTATATTGGATATGGGACGATAAATAAACGTAGAAATGCCGTAGATTATATTTCTTTGTCTTTGCTTTATATCTTGTACGAGGAAGGAACGTCTGTTCTAAATTCTACAAGAGACTAAATGCTGGTCATGAAGACCAAAGAGTATTGCCACCCAAAGGCAAAAAGGGTGCTATGTTCTATCGGCAGAATTTCAAGTATTGCATTTGAGAGGTACGGAAACTCGAGACTCGTCTAGGGTGCCATAAACAGAGTCGGCTGCGCCGGACAGACGGTCAGGGACAGTTCAAAAAATCAATTTTTTTTTAATTTCATAAATTGTTAGTAAAACTATTGAAAAATATGTTCCCAAAATGTTAAATGAAAATTCCGACTCGTTCTATTGTTATAAGCCATTGAGGGGAGAAATAGGGTTAGGACAGCGTTTTCTCAATGATTTTCATGAATTTTTTTATAGTATAAAAAATTAATATAAATTATTGAAACTTTGAGAATATTTTATACATATATTTAAGTATATACTATAAAATTTCTAAAGAATTTCCTGAAAAACACAGCAGATATTAGCGATCCCATATTGCAGATCACAATCAGACTCAGCATTTTGCTATTTTTTCAATCGCGTTTTTCTGAAAACGACTTTTTTTGAACATGCGTACACGCTAGTTTGAAAAGTTTTCAACCAATCGTTTTTAAAATTGGCAGTTACTTTCTTCATAGTATTGCGCTCTATATGAACCTAAAATCGGAATATTATCATTATTTAAAACAATTTTTTTTTTGCAATAAAGTTGTAAAAATGGCAAAAAATCATGCTTTTTTGTTTTGACCCCTGTAAAAAATTCAATTTTCTATTTTTTTGATAGCATTTAGGTTCATATAGAAGAGAGACATATAATAAATGTAAATTCCAACCTTGTTTGATTTCAGATGAAAATTGCGGCTTCCAGAATGTACGCAAAATGCCGAGTCTGATTGTGACCTGCAATATGGGGTCGCTAATATCCCCGGTGTTTTTCAAGAAAATTCTTTAAAAATTTTATAGTATATACTTGAATATATGTATAAAATATTCTCAAAGTTTCAATAAATTATATTCATTTTTTATACTACAAAAAAATTCATGAAAATCATTGAGAAAACGCTGTCCTAACCCTATTTCCCTCCTTAATGGTTTTGCCCGTTAAGTAGGAAAATATGGATAATGTAAAAAGGAACCTTCGAAAAGAACCAAGCGCGGTTAAAAATCGCCTAGGATGCTCGTGTTAACACTCTACATCGATTCGTTTTCGAACTCGTAATTTACACGTAAAATCCAACATATTATTTAAAAAATGTATCGAAACGACGCTTGTGAACAATTTTTTTCCATTTGTGAAAATCATTTGGGATGTGCAAAAAATGTATAATAAAATTACGGACTTTTGATCATCAGGACCAATCCATAATTCACGAATCACGAATTTTTCTATGTTCTTGACAGATCGTATAATCTTTGGTGCGTGTAAAGTTTCGAAAAGTTTGCTCGTATCCAGTCTTCGGAGATGTACGCGATTTTTTTCTTGTGAACTAATTCTTTTACACTGAAAATTACAAACGGCAGGTGTTGAAAGTTCAAATTTCTCTGTCATTGTCGTCTCGATATTAGAGCAGTGTACGAGTATATAAAAATTCAACACAAATTATTCATCTCTTCTCTTCCGATATCAGCGCTATAACGTTCATTCGTAAAAACAAAAATATTGTTATTATTGCCATAGTCGTGGCTTCTTAAATCGAAAAGAATGAATTATCAAAAGGAAACAAATGAAAAATCGTGTACAGTTGTTACGTATTTAAATCTTAACATTATTACGTTAAACGACTTACCGGAAGTGAGATAGAGCTCGGCGAAACTGAAGACGCCGGTAGCGGCCATTGTTATAAATCCGCAGAATCTTCGACCCCAACGATCGAGTGTTAGGGTGAGCAATAAGCCGGCCGGTAATTCAGTGGCGCATGCCAATGAGAATGATATAAAGACGTTACTCTGAAGGAGCTTCAGGGAATATACGTGACCGTCGAAAACTATCACCGTCAAAAACCTATAAATTTGAAAATTTATATAATCATAGTGCGTGTAACGGTAATAAAAAAAGTGAGCGATCCTCGAGTCGTTTTGTCACTTACCAGAAGCACGTCAGTATTATGACGTTCCTCGTGAGACGCGGAGTTTTGAAAAGATCGAGAAACGTTGCCGTTTCCGTTTGCGTTCGAGCATTGTGCGCGTTTCTCTAAAGATACAAAGGAGAGAGAGGGAGAGTGAAATTGAATGAATTTAAGGTAGTAGTCTGGTAACTTAAGCCGATTTTCATGTGTTTTTTGGAGGGCGTTTTTTTGTAGGAAAATAAAAATGAATCGTTTTGGATATTTAGGATGTTTTTATTTACATATTAAAGATACAAAAAAAAATTTTTTTGAACAAATTTAATACTTTATTATTATTATTATTATTGATCGAAGTTGGCACCCCGAAAAAAAAGCGTGTGGGTGGCCCCAGTGATTTTGGCTCTTGATGTTATCTGAAATAAAAAATTCTTGATAATTCTTAATCTATAGACATGTCATTCTGGTCGGAACTACTGAAGTTAAATTTCATGGATAAATAACAAAAAAAAACGTTTTTTTCCAAAGTCCGCCATTTTGTTATTTATCCATGAAATTTAACTTCAGTAGTTCCGACCAGAATGACATGTCTATAGATTAAGAATTATCAAGAATTTTTGATTTCAGATAACATCAAGAGCCAAAATCACTGGGGCCACCCACGCGCTTTTTTTCGAGGTGCCAACTTCGATCAATAATAATAATAATAAACTATAAAATTTTTTCAAAAACATTTTTTTTTGTATCTTTAATATGTAAATAAAAACATCCTAAATATCCAAAACGATTAATTTTTATTTTCCTGAAAAAAAACGCCCTCGAAAAAAGACATGAAAATCGGCTTAAGTTACCAGACTACCTTAATTCGTGAATGAATTTTAATATCGCAGAATAAACTCTTTGAGGACAGAGTTACGTATTTATCAAGAATTTCGTGTTTTTCATATTTGCTCACTTCTTTCGAAAGGCTATAAAATCACAGACAAACAAACGATTTCCGTTGCTCCTGATTTTTGTCGTGAGCTGTCGTTCAATTTTTGAAACATTTATTTTTATTTCGAATCCAATAGCGCAAAGGTGGATTAGGCTGAGATACGTTGTTCTTTAAATAACTACACTAAAAAATAAACATTTATATTACGGAGTTCCGCCGCACAATCGTTCACATAAAACTTCAGTGGTCAAAAGTACTTACTACAAGAAACAATGATAAAAATCAGGAACCACAAAAATTGGAATCTTAACGAATAAACGTTTGAAACATAAGTCTAAAAAAGCAGTTCGAACTTGATTTTCAAAGTGTTAATCTTTGACTCACCACAAAAAGCCGGTAAATCCTTGGATCAGGATTTTTGCCATTTATCCTCGCGATCTTCTTCAGCTTCTCTACAACAATGTCGAACTTGCAGTGCGCGATGTACCAGCTTTAACACACAAATATCCACATGTCGTGTGAAAAAAATGGATTTAAAAAAAAAAAGTTCTCGCGACCATGTAAAATTCGCTTACCGCGCGCTTTCCGGCAATATCCAAGGTGTCACTAAACCGCTCAATAATGGAATCGCACTAACGTACGCGAAGTATCTCCAATTCGCGATGTAATAAGCCAACCACGGTAATATCGTACTACCGAGAGCGAAATATATTCCAAAAGCGATGTTGAAGACCAAAGTACGTCTCTTTACCGCGACATACTCGACGACTGTGTTATTTCGTGCGGAAAAAACAAAAAATTCGACGACAGTGATTATCGTGTTTTTTCAACGATCACATTTTTCAAGTGATATTTTTTTTAAAGCTCAACGTTTGCACATGCGTATGTGTTTGTGCGTGTTTTTTTTTTAACTCACCTATAATGAGTGGAATATTGATGCAGTTATCGAACGCTAGTCCGGTGAGAAATCGGCATATGGCGAAGGACCAAAAACTCGTTGCGCTCGCGGTCGTTATCGCAGCTAAAAGTCCGACGATGTTACACAATACGAGGGACGGTATTCGACCTTTGTGATCGGCTATCCATCCAAACAATATTCCACCGACAATGGAACCGCAGAAATATATCGCCTGGGCTGTCGAAATGAGGTACTCCTTCTTGCATACCCAATCTAGCTAATCGGCAAGGGTCACGGAACAGTCAATTCGCATTCTCCTTTGGTTTTTTATCCTGTGTTTCTCAATAACTTCATACGAGCCTCCTTCCACCTCCGTTTCCTTGGCAGTGAAAATAACGAGTTTTGGGAAGTACTGAACGTCCATTTTGTGTCGTTTGATAAATTATTAATTACAATTGTTAATTTGCCGGAAGAATTTCTGACGGCATTGTTTGATATTTTCGTAAATATTTTTTGAACATTAATCTTGAACTTTAAAAATTTCCTGAACTCTAGGATATACAGCAAAATGGTATCTCGTTCTTTTCGCCAAACAAAACACAGTGTTAAATATGATTATGTAAATTATTATTTCGCTCGAATTGATCGCACCTCGACGCCTATACTCTTGTAAGGTATCTGCGTAAAATTGTATTCCCAACGTTGACACTCTATCGTGTTGTTCGATTGCCAATCGGATGTTTCGATATTCTCGTTGTGTTTGAAGAATTCGGTGAAATTAATATTCTTCATTTTGCACTTGTCGTAATACGGATAAACCTCCGATCGCGGTATCGCAACTTGCACTCTGAAATAATAATAATAATCATTTTAACATTATACAAATCGGATAGATAGAATTTTACCTGTGGGTGCCATGTAGAAAATTATTTTTCGTTAACAATTTAAAAATGAATATCTTTCGAATTTTTTCTATCGTTCTCTAATAAAGTCATTATGAATAATTATTATTCTGAACAATACTTTGTAACTTTATGATTTTTGTTTTTTTTCACAATAATTGTTCCCGTTCGGCAGTATGACCATTCAAAATGGTTTATTCTTTCAAATCATAGTTTGTCTTTGTCATCCAAACAACCCAAACAATCCAAACTCATTTGAGACAATTCAGTAAATTCCATATGAAACTTGTGGGAATGGCACATCAGTAATTTATTCGAAAATTCTGTACGAATCGTACTTAAATGTTGTTTTAGAGTTCACTTCGTAAGTGCATTACACATTTTATGATCGCGACCCCGAGCATCATTTAACTGTCGTTGTTGCACCACTATATGTTGCTACTGTAATAATCGTTAAGTGAAACAATCCTAAACGTTTAATGAGATACGACATTATAGACGTCGGTTTCTTTCCAGCTCGAAAGACCACGATCGAGTATATCTTGTCTCGACTGCGAAGACATTTTATCAAAAGTGACAGAATCATACGATTATCAGTCAGTGAGACTTTGTTTTGGTTCGACGCACGAGATAACTAGCGAATAAATTGCTCGAATATAATTGAACAGTGTTATCGTTGTCGCTATGACTATTAATCGGACGAAAGAAACCCGTTGACGATTCCTAATGTCGACAGTGATTTGTTATAATCAGTAGTTAATGACATTAGAATTTTATGAAGTAATAAATATGAGTTGATGGATACATCCCGTAATATGCACTGCAACATTTATGATAGAACTATTAACACTGCTGATAAACAGTGCACAGAAATATTTGAAAGTTTGAAAATAAATTTGAGACCAGGAATGCGTTTTTCTTGCAAATTTAATTGCAAAACTTGAAAAAATCGGAACGTATGCTCCAATAATTTCAGTTTCGAAGTTTCAATATTCATTACTCTCAATGATATTGTAAAAATTATATGAAATCAAAGGGACCGACTGAAAATCATTAAAATTATTATTAAAACAAAAGAGTTACATATACTAATCAAAAACTATTACAATCCTGAAATAAGTAGCCAAAATAGCTATACCATCAGAATATTTACTTCAATATAACTTATGAAACTTATCGCTAGCCGTGATCAATTATCACTGATTAAAAAAATGGTGGTTGGGAATTTTCATTATTCTGACCTTTCTTCCTGTGTCATATTCATGCCCTGAATGGCATCGACATAGCACCAGTGTTCCTGTGGCACGAGGGTCAGGAAGAACTGGGAAAAGTAGAGATTCGCGTAAGCCACACTGTAGGGTAGCAATGCAAGAAGAAGGTACCACTGATATCTTCCAAAGTTTCCCACATAAGGTAACATGTCGTCGAACGTTTCGAGCTTTCGTCTGAGTGCCGTTGTTTCACTTGGTTCATTATCACCCGACAGAGATGTCGTTTTTATCTCTTCCTTCATGATTTTACGACGTTGAGGCGCTCAAGGCGCGAATTATAAAAATCCTATATCGAGGGTAAAAAAAAACAACATCACCTTTTAGGCGCAAACAAATGATTTTACTAATTACATACTGAAATTTAAATATATATAATTTGTTCGATTCTAAATTCGCATTTAAGAACAATTGGAACGGAATTCTCATTCTCCATTCTTAGTTCTCGACGGATATCGGTTTAATAAATAGTATTCAATAAATCATAATTTACTCTCTGACACTTTATCACAATAATTAGCATTACGCTGCGAAATGTCACGCTGTTAAATTAGCGAGCGATAAGTGTTTGCACCCGAAAAAAAAACTAATTGCTTGTCACGTGGTATCGAGAGCATTGAGTGAAAAAAAATGGAGGATAATCGAAAAATTCAATAATGGAACAAAAGTTCTGAATAAAACTCATTGAAACCATTGATTTATCAGTAAATGGTAACAATTGAATCCAAGATGTTACCGGCTTTTATCGAATATCAAATTTCTATTGGGCTTAAACTATTTATTTGTGGTACACGTTTTTATGTATGAATTTTTTCGTTAAAATATAACGAAGCTAGTATATGTAACATACAGTTTCAAAATATGGTTTTCCATTTCACCTATAAGAATAGTATATTTTTCCCAACATCGATGTAAAAATTAATTTCACATATACAACATTTCACCAGATATATAATTGTTTCGTAAGGGATTTTTCAATTTAGCATTGCGTATTTCGAGACTTTACAATGAAATTGTATACGATGAGTTTTTTCTTAAATGCCCACAGATCGAATGCATAAACGATTCGATTGAAAGAATCTTGACCCTTAACTCCTCGTGAATAATTGCTTGATTGCGTCTCACTGACGAGTTCGATGACTGAAAACTTTCCACGAAAAAAAAAACTATATACATAACATATATGTATGTATTCAAGGGAAAAGACAAAGAGTGTCTCGATAATGATGACTTATTGGTGAACTCGTAAAAAATAAAAGAGATGATTTAACTAGTTGCTCGCTCTGCGTTTTTGCCATATATTTATGTAAATGAAGATGGACAAAATCGAAATTAATAATCGATCGAATCAGATGAAATCAAACTTTAACAAAAATTTGATTAAATTTCAGTACATTTTTGTTATTAACTTTCTCAATTTAATATAACATAAAAAAATACAATACTCATTGAAAAAAAAAAAAAATTTTCACTGTTGAAAAATGTATTTTGGAGCAGTGAAGGAATAACGAATTAAATTATTGATTATTTTTACAAATATCAAACCGTTACATCGCGACAAATCAATCTTCACCGACATCGGAGGAAAAAAATCGAATTAAAAAATTCCGAACTCCGGCAAAGTTTCACAATCGATAAAAAAAATTAACGAAAAAATTCTTTCGCAACATCCATTAAATGTTATCGTTCCCAATAAATAATTCCACAATCTTAAATGTACGTCATCTTAAAATAACACAAATTAAATGGCAAACAATCGTCCCAAGCACAATCTTATCACGTTCAGACATTGATCGGACAAAAAATCAATCGAATTAAATCCCCAAACCCGTAAAATTCGAATTATAATAATTTTTTTTCAATGAAAGTTATATAATTATTCAATGATTAAAAAGAAATTGTTCGTTACCTTAGAAAATTGAATCGTTCACCTCTTGTCGAAACTTTGCTGATCACTATTTAACTCGATTGTCCCGTGTGCTCTTTCTTTTCGTCTCGTAAAAACTGTTGCAAGTCTAGCTGCATTGATTAAATCCTCGGTGCATAATGTTCACAGGTCGTGAGTTATTTATTCATCGGCATATTATAATACATACAGTATAATGCGGTACACGATATAATTATTCAGTGATATAAAAAATTAAATAATATTTTACGAATAAATTGTCGAGCAATATTGTCTTGGCTTCGAACCGAGAACGTTCGAGTCGCTCGAGCTTCTCTTCTCTTACAACGAGAACGAATAATCAATGTGCCGGTGGCAGCGTCAGCTGTCACGAGGGTGAAACCAGAGTGGGGATATCAGCAAAGATCCAAGCAACTGTACTGTATCCTCGTATTTCTGGTTGCCGAGAAGTAAAAAGGCCTAATCTCCCGTCATTTTATCCGTCAAATGTTGTGAAGTTACGGCCTTTTGTACCGGTAGCAATCGATTGCAGGTACAAGAATACGATCGTGCTCGTTGTCGTCTCTGTTCCGAGTTATTCTTGGACGGCTGGCCATGAACGAACATTCTGCTTATCCACTCGCAATGGATTCGTATAACACGTGTATCTAATTACGGCGAGATTGCGCTCGATACAAACAATTGAAATGAGCGAACGAATACGGAAGGGGTTTAAAAACTGCACGGTGCTTTTTTGTATTTATTAATATTACTATTATTAGTTTTTCAAACGTATACCTTTTCAGGTTTTTACGTCACTTCCTATTTATTTCCATTTCCATTCCATTCCTTGAGACCTCCACTAGCATGTTATGCGCAGACACTATTTTCAAATGCACTACCACATTTGCAAGAGGGCACAGGGAAATTGCGTAAAATCTGTGCCAATACAGGCGACATGCACCGAGGCGACATTTGACGGAATATTCGTTGTTCTACCATCAGAAACACGGAAAAAACTGAACGCCCTAACTGAGTAGTAGGCGCGCAAGCTAGTGAAAGCTGCTAAACGGTCACCCGTTCGATTATTGACCGCAACCAACACTAATATGCGGTAGACCACGGAAACCGCGAACTGACCGTGCTTCCACTACCGTCGGTCGACACTACCTTGTTATTTTCCAATATTCACAAAGCTCCCCATAAGTATTCAATTATGGTTTTCAATTTTGGCTCACTTCCATAGAGAGGAAGCTTCATAAAAACAATAACATTTTGTCAAACAACAACAAGATTATAGTTTTTTTTTAGCCTGTAGATTGATTTTGCCAAAATTCAACAGCCAAACATACAAATACCGAAAGCTCATAAAAGTTCTTCATCAATTTGAACCACTTTTTTTTCATGAAGAAAACGAACATTTTTGTCGGTCTTTTAGAAGTGTTGAAAATAATTTTTTTTCGCACTAAAATCCCTCAACGTGATTCCTCAGCGTACTATAAACGAGATGTAACGGTCTGAGCACCGGTTATGTCTATTATCACAGACTGCAGTTATATACTAGCATATGTAATCGATGCCAGCAGACTCAATTCGCACACTTCTCATATTCGCCTGATCGCTCTTTAGACATTCATCGATTGCATAAGCCAGCGGTGTTCAGCAAGTACATTCACACGCGCATTCAGTGAATTTTGCCTTTTTTTTAATTAAATTCCTTCTAGGTTGCTAAATTCTATTATTCGTTGTACAAAACGAAGAAATCACCAAAACGACCTTTTATAAATTCTCGTCGGAAATTTCAAAGCTCGTGCAAATAGAATATTATTACTTTATGAAAAATGTCACTAAATATAAAGATATTTAGTGACATTTTTCGTAATGTGAATTTTGCTTTTTTTTAAATTAAATTCCTTCCAGGTTGCTAAGTGCTATTATTCTTTGTACGGGAAGAATAAATCACCAAAACGACCTTTTATAAATTCTCTTTGGAAATTTCAAAGCAAATAGATTATTATTACTTTACGGAAAATGTTACTAAATATAATGATATTTAGTGACATTTCTCGTAATGTGAGTTTTGTTTTTTGTTATATTAAATTCCTTCCAGGTTGCAAAGTGCTACTATTCTTTGTACAGGAAAAAGAAATCACCAAAACGACCTTTTATAAATTCTCTTTGGAAATTTCAAAGCTCGTGCAAATAGAATATTATTACTTTACGAAAAATCTCACTAAATATAAAGATATTTAGTGACATTTTTCGTAATGTGAATTTTGCTTTTTTTTAAACTAAATTCCTTCCAGGTTGCTGAGTGCTATTATTCGTTGGACAGAAAGAAGTAATCACTAAAACGACCTTTTATAAATTCTTACCGGAAATTTCAAAGCTCGTGCAAATAGAATATTATTACTTTACGAAAAATGTCACTAAATATCTTTATATTTAGTGACATTTTCCGAAATGTAAGTTTTGCTTTTTTTTAAATTAAATTCCTTCCAGGTTGCTAAGTGCTATTATTCTTTGTACAGGAAGAAGAAATCACCAAAACGACCTATTATAAATTCTCGTCGGAAATTACAAAGCTCGTGCAAATAGAATATTATTACTTTACGAAAAATGTCACTAAATATAAAGATATTTAGTGACATTTTTCGTAATGTGAGTTTTGTTTTTTGTTATATTAAATTCCTTCCAGGTTGCTAAGTGCTATTATTCTTTGTACAGGGAGAAGAAATCACCAAAACGACCTTTTATAAATTCTGATCGGACATTTCAAAGTTCGTACAGATAGAATATTATTATTTTACGAAAAATGTCACTAAATATACAGATATTTAGTGACATTTTTCGTAATGTGAATTTTGCTTTTTTTTAAATAAAATTCCTTCCAGGTTGCTAAGTGCTATTATTCTTTGTACAGGAAGAAGAAATCACCAAAACGACCTTTTATAAATTCTCTTTGGAAATATCAAAGCAAATAGAATATTATTAGTTTACGAAAAATGTCACTAAATATAAAGATATTTAGTGACATTTTTCGTAATGTGAGTTTTGTTTTTTTTTAAATTAAATTCCATCCAGGTTGCTAAGTGCTATTATTCTTTGTACAGGAAGAAGAAATCTCCAAAACGACCTTTTATAAATTGTTGTCGGAAATTTCAAAGCTCGTGCAAATAGAATATTATTATTTTACGAAAAACGTCACTAAATATAGAGATATTTAGTGACATTTTTCGTAATGTGAGTTTTGCTTTTTTTTAAATTAAATTCCTTCCAGGTTGCTAAGTGCTATTATTCTTTGTATAGGAAGAAGAAATCACCAAAACGACCTTTTATAAATTCTCGTCGAAAATTTCAAAGCTCGTGCAAATAGAATATTATTATTTTATTCAGAGATATTTAGTGACATTTTTCGTAATTAAAAATGTACGTACCGAATTCAAAAAATATGTTTATATTAGCAGTAAATAATTTAATGTCAGCAGTGCCAGAATAGTGAATGGTTGAACTGTTCGGTAAGATTTTTTTCCTGGCATTATTTTACATATTCATTATAACCATTGTTTGAATCGCCGAATCGAAAACAACGAAAAAAAAACATAACCGTTGCGTTCGTCATTGTGGACATTCTGACATGGGTATTGTTGGAATGTGACAGATTGCACAGTTCGTCGATGCAATTTTGCCACGTAATAATAATTAACGAAAACGGCACGTGCTATTAACGACAAGGTCGGTTAGGAAAACATTAGTCAAACTGCTTTTCAGCCTTGAAAAAATCGGGTATAAATTACTCGAGGACTGTCGTTGTCACGTATATGCCTTTGCTAAATACCGGTGAATGCAAATTTGTATATTATCATTATTACACCAACTTGATACATAGAGACTGTGCGGCAGACATTTCTAAAACCCTTTTTTTTAAATTACTTGGTCGTCAAGACGCTACCGCGTTTCTTGATGAATACAAAGCATGAGTAATGAACTAAACGATGATGCATATATGTATATTTAGATTTGATGATTTTATTACTGAGTAGCAACATTTTCATTTCGACGTCGCAATCCTTTTCACGGATCATAAATAAAATTTTGTCGAGGCACATTGACATATAGTCGTAATAAAACTTAACTCTTCAAAGCCTCTAAACATGGAGGCACGACAAGTGGGATTGCAAAAAAATGATGAGACCAGATAGAGATTAATAGTTTCAATAATAGTATTTATTTTTGTTTTCCAATAAAAAAGATCAAAGAAAAAGAAAGTTTCGTCTTAAGTTTACAGCTTGGCTGATTATGCGTATCACGCTGTTAATAAAAAGATCGCAGGACGGATGAATATAAATAATAAATATATTTGGGAATTTGTAGAAATTATGCCAAGTACATTAATAGTCAATTATTCTATGCCTATATACATGGGTACCATTTACAAAAAAAAAACTATCAAAATTATTATCCCAAATAAATAATAAATAGCAATCATTCATAATTCAATTAATTATAAAGAATTAATAAAAAACAATAATTATTCTAAATACATTTTTATTATTATTTATCATTCATTTGGGAGAGTGCTCAATTCGAAAAGTCGTTTTTCATACTAATGATGCCCATCCTCGTAGTACACAGCATTCACGTAACGAGAGTTCCCCAGAGTTAATCCATCTCTGGCCTCGAATCGTCGAGAGACACGAGGGCAAAGATCAGATGCTGGGCCATTGAAACGATGTAAGCTGTTGCACGCCGGGACAACGATATATTCGAGCTATTTGTATTAAGTAATATGAGGATTTCGATTCTCGTACCAGCCGAGACAGTGAGAAAGCGTTTGAAAGAGAAGAGAGAGCGAGAGATCGGATGGGCCCGTATTTTTTTAAATCCGTATACTCCGAGATACACGAGTCGTAATCATTGTCGTTCAACGCTACAAAAGAACCGACGTGCGAACCGATCAAATGCAAAATTTATTATCGTGAATATTATTATTTATTATTAACCCCTGACGGGGAATAACTATTATTAGATGCGTTCATAAGAGATTGTTTTTCTTTTTCGATCGAAGACACCGTTCAATCTCTCGCGATATTGTTATCCATCGTGGAAAGGAGTGCAATTAGTCGTTATAAAAAAAAAGTGGAACAATCCACAATCGTTTTGTTAACGCGGATTCTCGAATCGCCTCCTCCTTGAAGACTTTTGACGTTTATACAGTTTCATCCTAAAGTCGCAATCAATAATAATTGAATTCGTGAGTTTTTGATACCGGTCCGTAAGTAGGCGTCTAGATTACACCTTAACAGTTTCGAAGCCGTGGCCACAATCGTTTTGTTAACGCGGATTCTCGAATCGCCTCCTCCTTGAAGACTTTTGACGTTTATACAGTTTCATCCTAAAGTCGCAATCAATAATAATTGAATTCGTGAGTTTTTGATACCGGTCCGTAAGTAGGCGTCTAGATTACACCTTAACAGTTTCGAAGCCGTTCATTCAACAGCTTCATTAGTGGAATTACAAAGTTGACACTATAACCCAATTTTTAAATTCTGTGCGTCCAAAAACATGATCGTTTGCGATTTAAAAAAAAGTTTTTTGGAATATTTGCAACATAAACTTTTTTTTTACTGCAGTATTAATATATTTCTGGCGTTATCATTATGAAATCTCAATGTTCCTAATATCATCTATGTGGATTATTTTTGCCAAACTTTCACTTCATCACGATGTCCTAAAATTCTCATCGAATCTAATTTTTGGTTGTAACTGTAAACGTCGAAGTATACTTATACATAAATATGCTCGAAATATATAGGTCTTATTATTTCTTTAATCTTGCCGCCAATCGGCCTTCGTTTGAGAGAGAAATGTCATTATTCACATTCTCGTTGACGCTAATAATACTAAAGGATTCTGTGACAAAGTTTTTTTTTTACTTCAATTTAAGCCTGTGACGAAATCGTTGGACACAGGTACGATCGCGATACAGAACGACGACGGAAAATGACGAGAAATAAATGAGATGTCTCGTGTAAGTAAATGAGATTTTCAATTCGTTACTCGAGCCTTGGTGAACGACTTCTTATTGATGAATGTTAAAGAAAACTCCTGCATTGACGTCACGATGGTAAGATACTCTTTTAAAAAGGAAATTAGGAAAATTGTCCATCGTTCTCTATCGCGTGGATTGACAGTGATTATCACCGTACGACAAAAAAAAAACCATTGTGACAAAATATAATTGTGAAAAAATGACTAAAGTCTTTTTTCAAAAATTAAGAAGAATTTTGAATGGTTTTTTTTATGAAATCATATTTTTTTTTAACGATTCTTCACTCGAACGGTATTCATCCCTGCCACAAAGTTCAATTGTCCATCGGTATGAGGAAAGACAAATACGAATTTTGCTTTCCAATCGTTCGGCTTGTCGTGAAAGAGGAACGATCTATAAATCTCGGGTGTTTATACATATTTTGTGCTTAATTTCAATATATATATATATATATATATATATATATATATATATATATATATATATATAAAGGATTGAATGAATGAATTATATATTTGTCACGAGTTTAACGCAAACATGCCATTCACCTAGAGTCGTACGACCTCGATAGGTGCAGCATTGGCATTCCTGCGCGACCGTATGCTCGATCGCTGAATCATGCTGCTGCGAAGGGCCTCCCCGCGAATTGATGCGCGCATAGAATTTCTCACGCTACCGTGCCTGTACGCCCTCGCTATTGAACTGCACTGAACTTCTTCCTCGTCCGCTTTCCTGAAAAAAAAAGAAAGAAAAACGGTTCAGTCAAAAACGCTGATTTTTCGTAAATCAATAATGGTAGAGATTAATAAATTAGGTCATCATATCATTAGAAACACACATCTGTCGAGTCAATGTTTTGTAGAAGAATATTTCTGCCACTTATGTTATTGAAAAATGTTCAATTGCAATGATTAACTAATAATGAAGGTTCCGAAGAAGATCGGTGGATTCACGGAAGAATGTTCGTGAGGGTAATTGTCGAAACAGGAAAAACCAAAACATCGAATACCAATGGATGCATTGGAACGATCCATGAATACGCGCCCATTGACATTCGACTTTTGATCTTTCACTATTTCGACCGTTCGACTTTTTGGTCTTTCCTATTTCGATCGTAAGATTTTTAGAATTTCCGTTTTGCCGACTGTTCGATTTTTTGGTGTTTGGCTATATTTCAACCCCTACCCTTTCGCGAGACACTGATGGTTAGGTTATTCGTAATTCCATCATAGAATCCATAACGAAAATATCTATAAGTGTAATTGTAGTGAAGATCAAATTATGTAGAATCACGGATAATGAAATATCCTGGAAATTTACATTTATACTGAAAAATTCGGTTTGACGGCAGAAAGAAAAAACCTTTTACTTTTGGTAACCGGAAAATTTTGTTAGATTTCTGCGAAAAGAGAAAAAGTTTTTTTGAACGATTTTCGACTTTCCTATACGATTCTCCATTACCAATAGAACCGTAGTTGGGTTTTCTTAAACAAAAAAATATTTATCGTCTGGAAAGTCAACTGTGTTCACTTAGGAATTTATGAATATTATCGCAATGGACTTTAGTGAATAACCATAAAATTTTATCCGGAGCCTTATATTTTGTTTGCTTCATGAAATGTGCAATTTTTCCTGAGGTTCGAGTTGGATTTTACCTTCAAAGTTCCAACCCCAGCTAAAATAGACATTCCACAAAAAAAAAACGCTGATTGTCTGGGCAAATACTCACTTCATGAGACAAGGCATGTCCCATATACCCTGATCCTTGCCAAATTCTTCGCCGTCCTGCAACGTTTGTGGCAAATCTTTGTCCAACGTTTCGGGCAAAAATAACGAGAGGATACCACCAATTATGCCCAGTATACCGAGCACGAGTAACGGTAAAATTGGCGATATAACGGCGAGATAAACGACGAAAGGCGCAACGATACTAGCAACGTATCCCATTATGTGAATGAGCGCAACACCCTGAGCCCTCACTACCGTTGGCAATAATTCAGCGGCATATTGAAGACCTATGTTGTACGATACGTTGACACAAAATCTTCCGATTAAAGCCAGAGTGGCCGAATAAATATCTGAAAAAAAAAACAAAGAAAATTGTTACATATGGAAAATCGCTGCAATCTCGGTTCTCGCTAGAGTTAAAACTTTATTCTGCATACTAATTATATTCGTATTCGTTCAAGCTTTAAAATACCGCTCAATTCATTGGGCTACGAAGAATTTTTTATTTTTTTATATATTTTTTAAGTAGAACGATCGACGTTTGTAAAATTTACAATCCTTCTCATAATTTTCCAGTGATTTTCGAAGCGGACCTTACGTCCATAATAATTGACATATTAGGGTGAATCAACCGACATTCTCCAAGTCTCCTCGTGATTTTTTATTCAATAAATTATTGCAAATGTCTAAATAGTCGTTTGTTAAAAACATAATTTCCATAAATTCTTCATATTCTTGTAATACAATTGTGAAAAAATTGAATCTTAACAACTTACGATTGGATACGGCGCAGGCCCATATACTGAATACCCCCGATACCACCATAGATCCGCAGGCGAGCCATCTTCGACCCCATCGATCGAGAACCAATGTTAAAATCGTGTCTGCTGGCAATTCCGTCGCCGAAGCAATCGTAAACGTTACGAAAACATTAAGACCAAGATTGTCAACGTTTCGTACGTGACCGTCGAATACCAACGACACTGCCATCCTAATAATTAAACATTTACGATAATGAAATATAATATACACGAACAATGTATTGAATGTGCGCGACTCTCGTTCATGACTAAAAACAATAAGTTTATAAATATTTTTATTTTTCCAACTCCGAACGGCGAAAATATTCTACCGTTAAACTTTTTGCATCTCCGCGTTCACGTGCCATCCATTTCCGCGTGCATCAGACAAACAGTTGTTAAAAAATGCGCAATTTATTTTATTCATCGTTATACGATTTTTCAAATTCAAATTTTAATAGAGACGATAATGTATAGTTGACCCGGGAACCTACCAAATTACTGTCAAAAGCAATGTGATATTACGAAGACGAGGGCTTCTAAACAGATCCAGAACGGAATACGATTTTTCCAATTCCTCGGCTTTTCGAATTCTATCACAGCTGTTCTGAAAGGGCACAGTAAATATCGAGGTGAACGATAGCACGAGATTTCTTACGTACAAAACAAAAAACATTGCAAGTATTGAAAGATACCAAATAAGATTAGAAAACAATAAAAATGAATTGTTGTATCATTACCAAATACAAATAGCATACCTTAAAAGTTGTATAAACGTTGTCAGACACTTTTGTGCCGTTTAAACGTTCGAATCTCTTCAAGATCGTGATGGCCTTGTCCACTTGACCTTGGCTCACGAGCCATCGAGCACTTTCGGGTACGAGCCAAGGGGTTGCAATTGCAAGTACTAAGGGTGCGGAAGTTGCGACGCACGTCCATCTCCAATCGGCCAGGAAATAAGCGATCCATGGCAAAAGGCACGACGCCATTGTGAAAAACAATGCTATCGACATGTTCGCTACGAACGTCCGCCATTTTGGTCCCACGTATTCCAACACTGTTGACGAATTTTATGTACCACTGATTACAATCAAGCAGACATAAAAATACAATTGCATCGAAGGTGAAAAAAAAAAGAGGTTCGATTCGATGCGTTGCCATACAAATTTGTATCGTTGTATCTCTAATATTATTAATTATGACTGTTAATGCAAAGCTCATTTGTTGTCTTTACCTATGACGATAAAACGTGGAATTTCGTCCAAAAAAAGTCGGTATTCAATGCTCCGGCTAATGATGCGAAAATAATGATATGGATATATTTATAACTGTGTTCAAATATCCAGCATAAAATGCTGGAAAGTAGTATTATCGCGCGTAGCAAGTTTTAATGTGAAACAGCCGCATTCTTTTCATTTAGATGACATAAATATCGGTATAATTATTACATGATATTTATATATAATAAAAAATCGCTGTCAATTTTCTTTTTAAATAGTATTAACAATATTGTTGAAATGAAAGATGACAAAAGTTTAAAATCAAATAACTTTCATATTTCATCTAAAGTATCGGGCAAAAAAATGTTACTGGAAAGAAGATCATCGTTGTATTAACGGAAGAAATAACACAATCAATCTGGAGACTGTGATTGGCTCGCTCATTGGGTGAACCGTTAATTACCGAAGGTCGACGGTACTTGAACGGGTGTACGACCTCGTGTCTCTCCTTTCCGCCTATATTGTGTTCAATCTTTCTGTGTATGCACACTCGTTACCGTCAATTACGACGTACAACTCTGAGATATATACCTCTATACCTAACTGGAGCGCACAAACATTTATTCTCGATCCAATTATGGATAATGACCGAGTTACTCTTGCCGCGCCGGAAATCTATTACGAAGGCTCGTTCGAGCGTCATCAAACAGAATGCGCGTCAACGATATCGCGTCGATATAACTGTCGAAATAAATCATTTGCACACGTGCTAACGTACGGGCGTTTGAACAAATTGGCTATTTCGTTAACAAATCTAACGAGCAACGGTACTTGTCGAACACGTGCTCGTGATATATAATATTTGCATTAGTGTTTGGGCGTAAGTAAAACGAGTATTTCAGAGTCAGAACGGTATTATGGTCACTACCACTCCCAGCTAGCACATTGGCAAAAAAGTTGTTCGAATGCTGTTTAAAGGGGTGCCTAACATCCCCCTACAAGATTACCCTAAAACATATACTTTTGTAAACATTGAACAATAATTATAGTGATTTTATTGTTCAATGCATTTATTTATGCTAATTTCTAAAATGATGTCTTTTCGTTCAGTTTATTCAAGGAATAATCTGTACCGCGATTATATTTGCACATAATTCGGTGATCAATAATTTTTTATGTTAATTACACGTGCTGTAGCATTTTCCCATTTGATTACAGTTGTTTGATTTTAAAAAGTTTGTAAAAATAAGTTTCTCAATTTAGCACTCATTTGATTAATTGGCAGTGTTGTAACTGGCTTTAAAACACTAGAATAGTGTTTCTTCATGTACCGTGGAATTACCGGTTCCGGCGATTCATTTGCTTCGAGTGAACTTAAAAAAAATATTGAAGGGACTTTATATAGTGTTGAAATTCCTCGAGGCATTTACAAATTTCTTTCACATTATATATATTGTACAAAGAAAAGAACGGCACACATCTTGACATTGCCCCACGATGAATCTGACATATAAGTGTGAAAAAGTGAAAGTAAATGAAGCGAGTATAAATATTGCGGAAAAACTAATTAAACGTTTGATAGACTTTAGCAATCGATCAAAATTAATGGAATTGGAGGTGCCCTCCAAACAGATCTATTCAGTCGTAAGATCATTGTCGAAAATTTTCTGAAATTAATATTTTCATTTTCAAGACAAAGTGTCGAGAATATAAAATTTCTTTATATTCCTGTTAATGCAATTTCATTCTTCAAACGTTTTTAAAGTTTAAATATTTTTTTATTTCTCTAAAAATGTTTTGTCAACATTTTGTTAATTTTTCTAACGTGCCAAATTCAACTTCTTTTCAAATGAATTGCATTAAACATTTCTTCATTTCATATCTCCATTGGCATAATGTTTTTGCTTGCAAATTTACACTATTGTTTGTAGCGTATAACGACATTCTCTTTGATCTTATATACGAATGTTTATTTTTTTCTTATAATTTTTTAGATTGACGGCTCTGCGTCCCTGAAGCTGTCTAATTTCAAGGTAGATATATATATAACCTCTCATATCCGTCTCCGTTTATACAAATGTTCGATCTTTCGTTTCTTTACGATCGGTTTGACCATCCGATTGGAAAGGTAAATCGCGTGTCGCGAAGCAATGCTTATATATCAATGCTCCTATAAAGACACACATGAGATGTTTCAGTATTCAAATACAGCGAGTTAGCGATCTACAACGTTTGCTTCATCGAGTGCGGTACTACGATCGATTCGTTTTCCAACAATTGCAACTGTTATTATATAAGATTATATGCAGCACAAAGAATTCACGATGTTCAATGCCACCTCGTTGTGAAATGAAAATTATGATCCAGGGAAAAAAATCTAGATTTTCTTGTCTTTGAATGATATAAATTGAACTGAGAACTTAAGTTTGTTCTAACCAAGCAAAGTGTAATGAAAGATAATAAAATTTTGTTTCGTCAAAATGAACTTATGTTTTATTTTTTGTAATTTCTTCATTCAATTCAGTACAAAAATTAAAAAAATGGCTTAATAAACAATAGATGTGTTGGTTAATTTTCGTAAATTAAATGTAACGAATTATAGGATTAATCTTGCTACTATAATAAAGCTGGAGAGTTTGTATGTTTGTATGTTTGTTCGAATACGCTAATCTCAGAAACTATTAATCTGATTTGGACGCTATATAACTTTATGCTATGACTCTAAGAGGAGCGGCGACAACGCGTTGAATCGGGGGACAGAAATTAAACGCGGGTGAAACCGCGGGGCACAGCTCGTAAACAATAAGATCGATTTTGCAGAGTAAGAGTAGGCTGCAATTTTTTATTATTTTCATTATTATCTCGTTTCATACCTAATATATACATCATCGTGAAACAATTGTCGAACGCAAATCCAACTAGGAAACGGCATACGGCAAATTGCCAAAAGTTTCCCGAGAACGCGGTCATGATGCCCGCACCAAAACCAACGACATTGGTACCAACGAGTGCCGGTATTCTTCCATAACGATCGGCTATCCATCCGAATATAAGTCCACCAAATATCGCACCGACGAAAAATATACTCTGAGCTACAGTGGGCAGTGCAGCGTTCTCGCAAACCCACTCGAACTGAAATAAATAAAAAATACAGATTTTTTACCCCTCTATAATGTAAACAAGTTTTTCTATTTGTTAATTTTTGTTTTCAGTTTATAGAAAAAAAAATCAGGTTAAATCGATCAATTCTTTAAACTTTCTTAATCGATTCGGCTTGAGCAAGTGAATTTAAGTTAAAAATGTTGTGGCAAGGATATTCTTTTGGAAATAAATTCTTAAATGTCTTATTATCCACGGAATTGCAATTGAAAAAGTAATTTCTCCAAAATAGCCCAATGATCTTGAAATAAATTGCCTATATATTAAAAGGATAAATATCCTTCAAATGCATAATTTATTCAATGAAAATAATTTATTTCTCTGTCTGTTCATAACAACAGAGGTAAACCTATAATTATGTGATTTAGAGCTTAATTATATATTAAATAGTAACTGTAGACGTCACTCATCTAAAAAGATTCAAATGTCTTTTTTGCAATATATTCAAATTTTAATTGAATAGATAAATATAGTTTAATTGGATGATTTGATGAATAAAAATCACGTTCTCCCTCTCTGTGCTTGGACAGGGTGCTGCCGCAGGATTTATACGACGCAAACTCGTATTATATGACGCAACGAGACAGGGAGTAATTGATTCAACCCGCGATATCGGATTTCCCCGCACGATGTAAAAGTCTTAATAACATTATAGTGATTGTTCGAAGATTTTTCAATAATTAATAATTATTCGTTCGCTGGTCAAAGTAGATAATATTTATATACATATACGAATGTGACAATGATATACCTCGGTAGAAACAGTGTGATAAGGTAGATCTGTGAAATTAAATTCCCACCCATTTTGGCATTTTTGTCGTGGCCACGAAGGATCAGCCACACGAATAGTTCCATTTTCGAGTATCATCGTGTAATTTACATTGTACATCGAACATTTGGAATATCCAAGACTCGTCGCGTCGCTTCCCTCGTCGGCCAATGGAATCGCGAGGGCAAGTCTGCGAAGGAACAAAAAAAAATAGACGAAAATTAATTAACGAGTAGAAAATCGATAAATTGTAATTTTGTAATGTGTTAAAACTTTTTTTTTTTAATATGGGTCCAGAGAGACTTCGAAGGAAAATGTACTTTTTCGTGATTTCGCGTTTTCCGTAAATATCTTTTTTCTCTTCTTTCTCTTTTTCTTTTAACGTATTAAACTCTACATTGTTTATATGAAAAAAATTAATTTAATTTCTGTAAAATCATCTTATTTCAGTTGGAATTTGAACGATTTCTATGCTAAAATTCATTTTTGTCAACTACACAACGACAAAAAATTCATTAAATTGAATTTTTCGAATTGTTATAACCCAGCTGGCGAAAAACGATCGGATGGAAAATTTGCATTATAAACGCACGTGCTTTCTATACATCTAACACATTGCTCGTTAATGCATGCCTTTCCAATTCATATACTTAAGCAACTCAATGAACATCGGGCATTATACTATATGTGACAAAAATGTGAATAACTCGTGACACCTCAATTTGCACACGTAATACATGTCATTTTACTAAAAGGAAAAAATGTATTATCGACAATATGATAATTTAGGGTGTGAACTCATTATTGGTATATTACACACAACAATATAAAATACGAATATATCGTATCATACCAATAATATATTTTATGTAATTCATAATTTTTGCAAATAATTGCATTTAAAACTGAATTTTGAGCATTAAAGTTAAAAAAAAAATTCACGTCACGACGAATTAATCTTGCCAATATTTATTAACGTTTTATCTTGTCCTCATTTTTATGCTCACAATCTTCCACAACGAGATTCGTTTTGACGTTAAATAAAATTCATATTGTTCAACAAACGCAATAAAAACGAGGCGTTGCATCATTCGTACGTCAATCGGAATTCAGTAATTTATTGGATACGAATGCAAAGTTGAGATATTGTCACGGAAATGATTCTTCGAAGAGAAAATAAAATGGAATTGTTTCGTCGTAATGATTCGTTATTATCACGCTACTTTGTAAAAGTTGCACATTGCTTGATCGAAATGGATTTAACGGAAGAATCGACGAGTTCGTTTTTTTTTTCTAGACGTTATCACGGAGCGAAATTTGAGTCATGTGCGCAACAATGACACGGTCTAATGAACGAACGATATAACGAGCGATTGTCATGCAAACATGAAAATCATTGCTCACACTATAATCATTTTTATAGATATATGGAACTGCAGAAGAATTAACGCCACTAACGATTACGGAAACTTGCGTGTCAAATGCACCCGACGTCATTCTGTCCGCATGATCCTGACAGTGCCAATGAGTTTCGAAACGAGCATGAGCTTATTTCATCGAGTCAGAGACGATTCGTATTACTGAACTTTTCTGTGGCAATATTATACTTTTCTTTACTAATCCTCTTTGCTATGCAAAGTTAGTAAACGTTCAACTAACCATTATTCTTATTATTATTATTATTTTGTCACCATCGTTATTACGTGCTAGTTTTATTTTTCCACGTCTTTACTAATCCTCAAGCTTCCTATATATTGAGGAAAAAATACTGAAAGGAAGCAAAATGTACTAATTTTTTTTTTTTGCACTATTCCCGCTGGTGTCACTTTTCATCATTTTAGCGAACGTAACGATTTTTCTCAGATATGCTACTTTTATTCTCATTTACAATTTCTATTTTATTGCATGGATTACTTTTATTATTATTACTTGTTTCAATTCACACCGCAAAAAATCAAGTATCCCAAAAAATCAAGGGAAACAGGGTTAGACGGTTAGAAAAATCGATTTTTTTTTAATTTCATAAATTGTTAGTAAAACTATTGAAAAATATGTTCCCAAAATTTTAAATGAAAATTCCGACTCGTTCTTTTGTTATAAGCCATTAAAGTGAGTATTTTCTGAAAATGACTTTTTTTGAACTTGCGTACACGCTAGTTTGAAAAGTTTTCAACCAATCGTTTTGAAAATTGGCAGTTACTTTCTTCATAGTATTGCGCTCTATATGAACCTAAAATCGGAATATTATCATTATTTGAAATAATTTTTTTTTTTGCAAATAAAGTTGTAAAAAATGGCAAAAAATCATGCTTTTTTTACCCCTGTAAATATTCAATTTTCTATTTTTTTGATAGCATTTAGGTTCATATAGAAGAGAGACATATAATAAAAGTAAATTCCAACCTCGTTTGATTTCAGATGAAAATTGCGGCTTCCAGAATGTACGCAAAATGCTGAGTTTGATTGTGACCTGCAATATGGATGGGGTCGCTAATATCTTCGGTGTTTTTCAAGGAAATTCTTCAAAAATTGTATAGTATATACTTAAATATTCGTATAAAATATTTTCAAAGTTTCAAGAATTATATTCATTTTTTATACTATAAAAAAATTCATGAAAATCATTGAGAAAACGCTGTCGTAACCCTATTTCCCCCCTTAATGATACTAAATGGTTTTGAAAGACCGTCTCATAGGTAATTTTTCGTCAAATTTTAATATATATAATATGTCTTTCAGACATTATACTCTAAAAATTGTCAAAAAAATGATAAATTACGAGTTTTGAAAAACATTAGGGATTACATTAGGATGTACTTTTGTCTTTGCCGCGTGGGACTTTTCTAAATTTCTGCTCTTATGTTTAAACAACCCAAATTTATCGAAGTTTAAATATACTTTGCGGACAATATTCTCGTGGTGCTGTGACGAATTTTTTTTTCTGCCGCACACTTTTTCTCGATGTTTTTGTTTGTGCTGTGCATATCGTTGGGAAGAAAAATGCTCACACTAGATTCTATAAAACGAAGCAAACGTGAGTAAAATAGTACGTGTTTAGCATGAACCGTGACGTTTATGTTGAAATAGACGTTGGTACTATACACGGGACGTTATTTTTTTGCTTTCACGCTCTCATTGCTCGGTGCGAAGGTTCTGCATAAGCAATGATAGTATAGCATCGATATACAAACAAAGAATTCCGTATGATATCTGCTCTATGAGAATTTATATAGACTTTTTACTTGTATATTTTTTATATACAGGCTTATACCGAGACAGTTAAAAACCCAATGTAATCAGACATTGTACTTCGGTCCATTTTTTTTCATTTTTTAAGTACTTTTTCATCTTCCATGATCAGATCAATTTTTATGCTAGAATAACTTAAATTCTTGAATTGGATTTTTTTATTGATGAAATCATGCAAATTCCGGTTAAGTATATACTTTATTTTCGTTGCTACTTTAACATGCTTCGAATGATCTAAACAGGTCATATAAAGAAAAAAACTAATCGCTATAAATTTACATATACGAAATTGTCATTTCCTTTTTTTTTCATCAGTTTACATAGTTTTGATAATAGTAACCTCGAACCTTTATGAAAAATTTTATGTACTTCCACAAAGGCAAAAATGAATATATGATGTGTTTAAAAAATACCGTTGTCTTTCCGCAAAGTCGTGAAATCCCGGAACCGTGTGCGTCGCAAAACAAATCGTTTTTCACGTGTATTTTTCGTAAAATATAAAATAAATGTTGCAAAATGTCGTAAATAACATATTTGGCGAATGTAATTAAACTTTAACAATGTACTGGCCGTTTAATTGTATCTGTAACATACTTAATGTAAGAATAATCCTTTCAGCAATCTTTTCAGGAAGCCGGAGACATGAATTTTACACGATGACGATTATTCCACACGATGAATGGAAAAGAAATTCTTCCCTTCATTTAATTTCTTGTGAAGAATAAATAATACTATAACGCTGACATAATTCGCGACCTATGAGGCACGTGCCGTTGCTTCTTGTTTTTTCTCGTTGTTTCTCGTTCGTGTTATTGTTTTACCAAATAAGAATGAAATAATTGAAAATTATGAATGAAAACTGTTATGACTGACTTTGTACAGAGGCGAACAATCCTCTTTGGAGAATTTTATGTATTTAAGTAAAAAGATAATAGAATATTGAATATATCGTTTGAACGATTGGTAGTGTGCAAGAAAAATGCAAGAAAAATAACAGCCCTTAGTTTTCATGAGAGGGCCTGGAAGAGGGCAAAAAAGTGAATTAATAGGGGATAAAAATATCAGTGATATCTGTAAACTTGTAATTGGTCACTTATAACAGTTATTATACCAACTGCAATGTTTCTTCGACCCTAGTATAATCCCAATGATACTACTCACGTTTATGACCTTATGACGATGCTATGTTAATTTTCTTATGAGGAAAAATGACCATTTACAGCGTTTTTTTAAACAAAAAGTCATTGCACGTCGTACGAGGTTGAAGATTTTGAAATTCTCGCTTTCTACGCAAGAAAACATGTATAGATAACATATATGCCACTCTATTATGATATGTATACCAATGAAAAGTATACACTTATGCGATCATCAGCTGAGATCGACGACGCGTGACCGTTACTGTATGGTTATCGTTTTATCACATTACCTCAGGTGATCATTTTTTTTTTTTCTTTAATTCGCCCCTTCGACCGAATGTCCGTCAATATTATTATGATTATTCATATATCATTGTTGCAATTACTAGTATGAATAATATAATCATTATTGTTATAATTATTCCTATGCGTCATATAAAAGAAACTTGTAGAAAAGTGAGTGGTAAGTGTCCAAGTAGGGATTCGATCTTTTTGAAAAAAATTAAAATTGAAAAAAGAAAAATATATGTGATTATTCTTGACCTCGATAAATGCCAATGACTCCTTATCATGGAGACATACATCACGGATGCCACGAGTGTAATTACGATGAAAAACATTAATATCTTATTACACACTTT
The DNA here is from genome assembly GCA_958009045.1 of Oxytorus armatus. Classification (NCBI taxonomy): domain Eukaryota; kingdom Metazoa; phylum Arthropoda; class Insecta; order Hymenoptera; family Ichneumonidae; genus Oxytorus; species Oxytorus armatus. The sequence goes on from OY253744.1 coordinate 12,828,833, forward strand.
ACTTTAAGATTACCGATGCTTATGCGATTGTTTATCGCACATTAAAATCTCGAAAGTTCTATTCAATCGTTATCCATGCGCGCGATCTATGCGAGAGAGAAAATTCACTCGTACTCGTAATTGCCATTACGATTTTTTTAAATCATCGTATTGCCGATTTTCAAAGCGTCTGAAATCGCGGACTAACGATAAAATAAAAATAATACTTGCGCATAATGGTTTGATGATAAAACTCAACGTTTAAACTTGATTAGCCCAAAACATAGTTTATAAAATCCGGAGGTCGTGATATCTCGAAACCGGCTGGACCGATTTACCGTAAATTTGAGGTAAATGTTGTTAAATAGTTTTTCCTCTTGGCCTCGATGAAAATTTTCTTCACTTTCTTCATTTTCTTCAATTGCTTAATTTTTTCTTTGAACTAACTCAACAAATTGAAAATTTTGACTCGCCTCGTTGACGTCGACGAAAATAAGGATGATTCGTGTGGAAATACGTTCATTTAAAAGAAAATCGAAATATCCTTTAATGCATCAACAATTAAATTAAAAAAAAATCACCGAATCGAATTAAATAGATAATTATCAAGATAGAAATTTCCATAATTCATCTTTTTTTTCCTTCACATCTGGGAAAATTACTTCGTAACAAGCGTCAACCGTTAATGATTATCCATCGGACAGCAGGTCCCTCGTGATTATTGAAAATAATCAATCATTACTTAATCATTATTATTATTATTATTATTTAATAATTTATTCTTTCGGTTTGTTTCTATTTATAGACATATGTCTGATGTTTTTTAAGCCGTATCCGTTTGGAGAACCACTCGGTGACGTTTATTTAGCATAATGTTAACGACAGGTCCGAGATGAAATCTGCTGACGGGTAATATTTTATTAAAAATGTGTTCACGTTGATTAACAAATTATTCGTTTTAACTCAGTGCGTTATTTAACACGTGAGGCCGTCAATGTCGTAAGAATTTTAAAACCATGTACACGCGTTTGACAATGCACTGAATCATCATTATTGCAAAACTTGTTCTCTATTTTTTCACGTTGTCTATTAGGGAATTATAATTTTAATGATCAAGCAATTTTTTAATAATTTAACATCGATTTTCGTGTTTCCGCAAGATTATTGTTCGGTTTTATGTTGGAGAATCACCAGTTACTTTCTCAGACAGTGCAAACAGCCATTTAATTGTGAGACAGAATTTACAATGTTCTAGTAATCTGAGACTTAGTGATCCCGGTTGTATTGTCGAAAAACAAGTGCATAGGTAAATTTGCCTGTGCACAGATAACAATTAAAATCGCCATTTACCAACCAAATCGTTTTTCACTGATAATCGATGAGGTGAGCGCGGGAATTGAATCCGCGACGTCGCGATTTACAGACTAATCAGTAAACCACTCGCCCCTCCTTCGAGCGATTTTGTTTACCGTCAACGCGTTTAAAAATACTTTCGTATTATATTTTGATATGTCACTTCGTACTAATACCGTTTTTTTTTTTTTTTTTCATGCAACTTATATTAAGTTTTTTTAGTTGCATTTGAAATGGTTATCGTAAATACTCCTATCCTCTTTGTACTCGGTCGTTCCGGTGATTTTTTTTCATCTGTATCGAAGATATTATGCTCTTGATTTAAAAAAAAAATCCTACATCGACGAAATATACAAAAAAGTTGTCGTGAAGTGAATAAGCACAGAAAACCGGACGTAGTGTACCTCGGATATTCCATTGCAATTGCTCTTGAAAATGACCGTGACACGATTGCTCACTGAACCACTCGAACGTTTAATTACTAACGAAAAAGTTAACGATTAATAGAGGAACTTTACGATTCTATTGTAATTAACATCGAGATTATTGACCTTTTTAACGAACATGCATTTACAGATGTACGAAACTTGATTCTGATTTGGTTTATGTTAATTGTTAAAGTGTAACGACTTCTTATCGTGAACCAATTACATACAAGCTATTGTTTTTTTTTCATAACAAATCCATTTTGAAATCAATTGATTAAAAAATGTTTACCTTCTCACGTCGCGAAACAATACAAAATAGAAATATATGATAAAAAGAAGTTTGACAGATTTTCATCGATATTCGAAAATTGTACAAACCTTTCTTCCATCGTGAGATTTTCAAGCTCCGGTATCCTGCACCAGTGTCCCTCGGGCACGAGGGTTATGAAAATTTGGGAGAAGTAGACCCAAGCAACGAAGAATGCAAATGGTATCATCAGAATGAAAAGAATTTTTTGATAAAATCCAAATTCCCCAATGTACGGCAGTAACTCGTCAAAATCCATATCCTTCTCGTCGATTATTTTATTCGATGTCGCGGCGTTTGTCGCGACCTCGGACTGTCCGTTTGTCGCGATTTGTTGCTGACCCGAGCAAGAATTCGGCGGATTTGGTTTTGTCAAACAGTCCGGTCTGGGAGGATCAAACTTTTCTTGCGGTGACATTTTTCAAAATTCTCGTCTATACGCTCCCGAAAAACGACTAATTTTCTAAACCTTTCGAATAAAACGAAAAAAAAAAAAAACATATAATTCAATCAACGGAACATTTACATAACGTCGAATGGAAAGATTTTTTTAAATTTTTGCACTTTAACTCAAATTCACTCGAACACTGACCGTTATTATTTTTGAAAATTATTATTATCGATAATTAATCAAATACTATGGAACTTGTAATTTTCCTCACTTTTTATTTATCGATCAAATGATTGATCGAAATTTTATTTTATCGCACTTCATCCTCACGCCGATTATCACAATTTCAACAAAATTATTAAAAACTACGAGCACCGAAGTGGTTCGAAGGAGTGGGTGGGAAAAAAAAAAAAGGAAAAAAGAACAACGATGTCAGGCTAGCGAGTTATAATTTATAAACCAAGCAAATCCTGACTCGATGAACAAAACGATATGCACCGCTTGGACGTCTGTACCGCTGTTATAGCCATCGACGATGGAGGTATATCTCCCTCCTCTCTAACTCAGTACGGCTAACGCGAACAGAATTCAATGTACTCCAGGTGGCATTGAAGAAATCCGGAGGTCTCGTTTCATTCTCGGACATATATACATCTATGCATATACAAGCTCGCGATATAATAGTACAAATTAGTCATGATAGTTTATTAGAACTTCCCTTTCGCTCAAACGGAGCATTGAACTATAATTCGCCATTGATGTCGGAAATAAAAGGTAATTAGTGAAAATTATGACATATAGATGACAAATAGTTGAGAACGAACAAAAGATACGAGAGGCTGTCTCAATTATACGCACATCATGTATTGATGATTAAACATTTAAGGGGGGTAATAGGGTTAGGACAGCGTTTTCTCAATGATTTTCATGAATTTTTTTATAGTATAAAAAATGAATATAATTTATTGAAATTTTGAGAATATTTTATACATATATTTAAGTATATACTATAAAATTTTTGAAGAATTTCCTTGAAAAACCCCGCAGATATTAGCGACCCCATATTGCAGGTCACAATCAGACTCAGAATTTTGCGTACATTCTGGAAGCCGCAATTTTCATCTGAAATCAAACGAGGTTTGGAATTTACTTTTATTATATGCCTCTCTTCTATATGAACCTAAATGCTATAAAAAAAATAGAAAATTTAATTTTTTACATGGGTCAAAACAAAAAAGCATGATTTTTTACCATTTTTACAACTTTATTTGCAAAAAAAAAATTATTTTAAATAATGATAATATTCCGATTTTAGGTTCATATAGAGCGCAATACTATGAAGAAAGTAACTGCCAATTTTCAAAACGATTGGTTGAAACCTTTTCAAACTAGCGTGTACGCAAGTTAAAAAAAGTCGTTGTCAGAAAAACGCGTTTGAAAAAATAGTACCAAGAAATACAAAGTCAAGGCAGTCATACATTTTTTCGGTGTTTTTCAAGGAAATTCTTCAAAAATTTTATAGTATATACTTAGATATATGTATAAAATATTCTCAAAGTTTCAATAAATTATATTCATTTTTTATACCATAAAAAAATTCATGAAAATCATTGAGAAAACGCTGTCCTAACCCTATTTCCCCCCTTAATGGCTTATAACAATAGAACGAGTCGGAATTTTCATTAAAAATTTTGGGAACATATTTTTCAATAGTTTTACTAGAAATTTATGAAATAAAAAAAAATCGATTTTTTGAACCGTCTAACCCTATTTCCTCCCTTAAGGGGTGTAACCACGGTGGCGGGTATAAAATCATGTGCACATTTAACAATTTTTTTCACGAAAAAGTAATTTATTTATAAAACTAATTGCACATTCGTTTAGTATAAATATCAAGCTAATAAAAAATATTTTTTTTGTTACATAAAATGGCCGACTATCGCTATTTGCTTTTGGTATCTTTTTTTTGAGACGCTTCGCGGCGTGATATTTGGCATCCACAATTTTTGACCTTGAACAAAAAAGAAAAATTCTCGTTAATCTACTTCAGAACACGTAGGAATTGTTGATTAATTTTTAACTTTTCATTTTCTGAGCAGTTTTATACGAAATTTTTCATGTAAAATTCACCTTTTAAGTTCAAATGCCTACAATATTCGAATAAAAAAATATTTTTCAAATTCCGTACGTACTTCTCTAGGTATTCTGATGTAGATTAACAAGAATTTTTTTTTTGTTCTAGGTCAAAAATTGTGGATGCCAAATGTCACGCATCGAAAAAAAAAAATAGATACAAAAGCAAATAGCAATAGTCGGCCATTTTGTATAACAAAAAAACAAAAAAAATATTTTTCATTGGCTTGATATTTATACTGAATAGATATGTAATTAGTTTTATAAATAAATCTTCTGTTTTCTTACAAAAAAACATATTTAATGTGCACATGGTTTTGCACCCGCTACCGTGGCCCTACTCCTGAATGATAAAAGAAACTAACGAATTATCAATTATATTGTAAATAGGTTGATATCCTAATTATAGATGATACAATTATAAGATCTATATAAGTAACGTTTTTTATTTATTAATCAGGAGAAAAGTTCTTCAGCGAGGTACCTCATCGGATCATTGGTACCACATAAATACCGATTTTTCAAATATTTTCATAACTTACCTTTTTACGTTTCAATCTCATGACTTATTGATCTAGGAATAGAAATTAGTAAACAATAGCAATTATACTTTTATAATTATTTCAATGTCCAACTAATAAATAATATTTCAGGTTTTTTTATTTAAAAATGATTCTCTTGAAATTCATCGTAATAGCTGCAATTTGACCTATACTAGACTGAATTAGCAAAATTTTGCATAGATTTAGTAATCTCTTTTGTTCAATGCCCAACCAACCCAATGCCCAAACCGAAACAATCCAAACAAATGAACGCTGAATTAACATCGTACATTTGTGATAAGATTGAAAATACAGTCGGTTACCTTACAATACGATTTTCAATACCGTGAAAGTTTCTTTTATTCTTAACAATTGTCGTTATCGAACAATATTTAACGATGGCATGTCCGTTGAAAAACGTGCATTGAATACCTTATTGTTGAGCGCAATTGACTTATTGCGTGGTAAAACAATTTTTCATGTTATCTTCACACACGTGTCTGGTCGCGCGTTTAAATGTCTTAAGTCATATTAAACAAAGTGTGTATGTACAAATGTACGAATAACGTGAGATATTAACTCTGTGGATAGATTAGGGCAAGGTTGATGAGTAAAATCGATTTTTTAATATTTCTTATATAATCATCCGAATTGCGTTATCGTAGAAAACGCATAGTGCTTTATCACGAACAAGTGGATTTTACGACCTCAATTCATCAAAATGATCTCTCGATGTCTGCGACGACGTAGATATTTCTAGTTTTTATTTGACGTACAGATAAATTGTACACATTGGAAATATAGATTTAGAGTCGATAATACTTGAGTTTTTTGATAAGATGAGAAAAACGTACAACTACGATCATAAAAGCGAAATCTAAAGAGATTATGTGGCTTATATGGTTTATATCAACTTAGTATGTCGTAACGATAGTAATTTTGTTTCTCTTTGATCGACACAACGCTGCAACTGGAGGTGAAAAGCTTCTGAACAAATATAATTCATTCAGTCGTACATGAATATTCATCAGCACGTTCTTTCGAGAGCGTGAATGTTCGAAATAATAAGATTCAATTATTTTATTTCATTCCTTAGAAAGTGACCGGTAGATAAGCGATCTTCATTTATGTACGAGTATAAAATGACAGTCAATTAACTTAAATAATTGAATTTATTGTATAAAAAAATTGATAATAATTATGAGTTCTTTGTTAGGTACTTGTCGAAACTTTATTAGTTACGTATTTGATCGAATAATTTGATATGTGTCCTGCTACCTATTAAAAATTGAGCTCTGGAATTTCGATATTTTTCCTCCCCCACTCGTACTTACCATTAACAAATAACTCAATATGGATTTAAAAACGGAAGTGCATTCTTCAAGCAATTATCCTTATTTTTCTTTTCGATTCTCAAAGATCCTTGAATCATAAAAAATCGCACAAAGTTCCGGATAGTTACTGCAAGTAATTCAGCCAACCACGCACTTTATTAAATTTGCAAACGCGCACCCAATTATATTACATGCTTGGGCGACACTTTAACGTGGAGAAACCTCATCAATCGTCAAGATCGTCCACTTAGTAAGTTGGCTTGTTGTACGGTCGATCGAAGTCAATCATCTTTTCCTATCGATTCATTATTATTGCAGGGACAAATAAATAATGATGCTCGTACAGCCTGAGGCACATTCCCGAAAGATATCCATTTTTACTGGAATTACAGTTTTTTTTTCCATCACTTATATCAATCACCTAGTTACAGAGTCTCGTTCCACGCACTCCCTAAAAATCGAGACTGTCATCATCGACGAGTTTAAGCTATAAGATGAGATTGTGGGATTAAATAAACGATAAAACGATTGGTTTTGTGATGATAAAGAAGAAGCGTTCTGAAAGATTCAACGATTGTGATAAAAATTATTTCAAGCCATGAAGATTCGACGATGAGAGATATACAGAGAGTAAATATTATGTTCTTTGGTTTTTCCATAACGGATGACGAAGGTCAATCACGCTTATGGCTGGCTAATTAACGGTTTCGTATTAATATCAACTCTAGCACTATATGTGGTTTAATTCGATTGACAGTGGAATGAAAAAGAAGAAAAATCCAACTGTATTGTTCCGGACGCGTTGATCTTTATGTGATAGTTGGTCGTTACGGATAATAAAAGAGATTTTTAATGAGGATATTTATTGGCCATGTAAGACTTCGGTCAATTCTACGATTGCCTTCGTCGTATACGTATATTATATTACCGGAAGGCAGCAACTCCGAGGTCGGATAGAATATATGTCCATTAAAAATAGGATGCAGCTGCAGTAATTGGCGTTCATTTTTTTTTCTTGTATATTGACACTAATGAGAATTTTCCTGCGAATAATCCTTAAATTCCGTCCAAAGGTCCTTTTTGACACCATCGTCGGTTTGTTACCTTGAAATATTGGCAAACCTCATCATAACCAGGAGATATTTCGTGGGATGGAATCCTCAATAAAGAAAGTATTTCACTCGCTGTAGACAGAAAAATTCTTCATGGAGTGAACATTGAGAACGTGAGAAAATTTTTTTTTTTTTTATAGATATGTAGAAACATAAGTGTGATATGAATCCTTTCAGTGGTTCCATTACCGCGGAGTCTTTAATAGATTTAATGTTCCTTGAAGGACGCGTCGACTGACGACTTCACGTGCGATGCTGGATAATTAGTTGCAATGTCAGTGAATCAACATCAGCTTGTCCGTAATTATTTATCGAAATATATATATACGCGTATATATAGTAAAATAAGTTTTGTAGGTGTATAGGTTTTAGCTTATACATCAAATTGATCGAGAAACGGCCGTTAGCGTCTGATAAAAAATTTTTACTCTTTCCACAATTTTTCATATTTGTACTCGAACCTTTTTCGGAGTCAAATCTCTTGTTTGCTATTTACAAAAGATACCCGAAAAACGATTCCTCCTGTCAATCAGTTGGGATGTTATTTGCTCGATAAATCAAAGTGAAAAACAAAATTTTTATAGCCTGGAATGGAATTTTTTGCAAGCATTCACGATTATTCTTGAACGTTATCTGTTAAATAAACAAATTATTTTTTTACACCGTAACTCGTCACGGCTACAGTGACGATGATGGGAGGAGAAGATTCAGCGCATGAACTTTGTTCACATTGACCGAAAATCGGAAAAATTTGTCTGCGAAACAACTGTGAAGAATTCTGTAGATTGCCGATGTGTCAAATCAACAATGAAAACAAATTATTTACCAATAATCAAGTGGGTGAAAGTTTGCAGCATAAAAACAAAATTCACGAAAATCATCTCACAAAATGCAAATTTGCTGTACAATTTGCTAAATGATTAAGTTAGATGTCAAACTAAATAAATTACTAATTAGAAAAACTGAATTTTACTATTCGTAGAATCAATCTCGTTTGCTATTAAAACTATGTATTTGAATTTCGTATTTTTCGCGCCTATGTTCACGACACCCAGTACGCATGCCTGCAGCAAAGCTAGTACTAGAAATCGCCGTTGTGGCGTTGATATCGGCGCGGTGGTAAAGATGGCGCGTTGCCTATCTGCCACACGTCAGTGTCCTGCAAATACGCAGAGAACTGAGTAAATACAGCGTTATTTTGGCTAAAACATTTTTGCATTATTTCACGAACGTTTGAAGCAAAGAATCTACCACTCTTCATCAATTGTACAAACATATCTATCGTTTACGCGCAACGTTCTGCGATCCCTAGATGGGAATCACCAAAATGACCCGAATTTCAATCGAAAAACGTTGTTGCCTCTAGAAAGTTCGCGGCATGTTTTGAAGGTTAGACTGTGCCAAATACGACAATAGAAACTTTGCTCCAATTGGCAAAAAACAACAAAAACGTTTGAAAAAATACGTATTTAGAAAAGCCTACCAAACACCATGCACGTTAGTTCTTTCGGAACATTTTTTTCTCAATATTGACGATATTAGCTCGAATATAAATGTGTATACCTTTTTGTTCACAGGCATCGTTTGTTCGCGACGATATGTGACAACTCGGCGGCTCGTGGTATTCGAGCAAACGAGTATAGGGAATAAATTCGTTTTACTCTCGCTAAATTCCTCTTAACATTGTCACAATGCCACGTCCAAGAATACTCAGTTCGTACAATCACAAAGGTCAACCGGATCACTGCATTGTCAACCGGAGCGAAACATCGAACGGTTGTAACCTAGACGTTACAGATATAAAGGTCGATGAGCCTGACTGCGAGATAATAATGATCGACGATGATAACAACGACGTCAATGATCCGGCACTGACATCCAAGACAACAGATCCACCGGCGAAGATAGAGGTGAGAAGAGAACATAAAGTTGAATTCGTGGATACGGAAAAATTGACAAGACGCATGCGACCCGAGACCAAAGAGGCAGTTACCGCACTATGCCAGAATTCATCCCTGTCGCTACAGTTGGTACCCAACTCGTTCTCCAAGGTAACTCAATTGGTGACCAACTCGCAGGTTAACGTAGTTCAATTGATACCAAAATCGTCTACGAAAGTTGTTCAGTTGGTACCCAATTCGTCTACCAGAGTGACGCAGTTGGTGCCCAACTCGTCAAACGGAGCAGCCCAGTTGGTACCAGAGTCTTCTGCGATATTGGCGCAGTTGATACCCAACTCTCATGCACATATAGCGCAGTTGGTGCGCAACACTCCTACGAGAGTAGCGCAGTTTGTGCCTGGCTCGTCCAAAAGCGTCCCTCGATTAGTAAACAAAGCTCCGACAACGGTTACCCACTATGTACACAAAGTTCCGGAGAAAGTAACAAAAACGATATCTAATTCGTCCAGAGATGTACCACAGTTGATACCCAACTTTACCGCAATGGCTGCGCAATTGGTGCGTAACCATCCTACGAAAGTAAAAAAATCATCGACAACAGTAAAGAATTCATCGTTGGTAAAGTTGGTGAAAAATTCATCGACAACGGTAACGCAGTTGGTACCCGATACTTCGACAAAAGTATCGCAGTTGGTAACCAATTCATCGTCGAAAGTAACGCGGTTGGAACGCAATTCATCGACAACAGTAACGCAATTGTTACCGAATTCATCGCCAACGGTAACGCAATTGGTACCGAATTCATCGCCAACGGTAACGCAATTCGTACCGAATTCATCGACAACAGTAACGCAATTGGTACCGAATTCATCGACAACAGTAACGCAATTGGTACCCAATTCATCGACAAAAGTAACGATATCAGTACCCAATTCATTGTCAACAGTAACGCAGATGATACCCAATTCATTAACAAACGTAACGATATCAGTACCCAATTCATTGATGAGAGTACCACAGATGTTACCCAATTCATCGACGCAAGTAATGCAAATGGCACCCAATGCATCAACAATAGTAACGATATCAGTGCCCAATTCATTGACAAAAGTACCGCAGATGGTACCCAATTTATCGACAAAAGTAACGCAAATGGTAACCAATTCATCGACAATAGTAACACCGTCGGTACCCAATTCATTCGCAAACGTACCGCAGATGGTACCCAATTCATCGACAAAAGCAAGGCAAATGGTACCCAATTCATCGACAATAGTAACACCGTCGGTACCTAAATCATCGACAAAAGTAAAACATTCGGTACCCGATTTATTCCCAATAATAATGCCGTCGGTATCCGACCGTACCGCAATAGTAACGAAATTGGTACCCGAACTATCGGCGAAAGCAACTTCTCAAGTGGCAAATGGGAGCAACATTTCTGACGTTGTGATGATGTTGCCGATAAATAGCGCAGGTTCGCAAATTTTTCAAAATACGAACATCCCCATTGTCGAAACAGTAGAGAATCTCGAAGTGACATCGGAAGTACAAGCGGTCGCTCCGCAATGTCAAAACAACGTTACGGAAAGTAATTCAGGACAAAATAACGCGCTGCTATATAATTCGCCGGAAAGTAATTTTACACTACCGAAGAACGTTACGCAACGGATCAACGAGACGAGACAAGATAGCGACATGCGTAAAAAGGTATGTCACCGATTGCTCGTGAACAATAACACGCAGAAACTGAAGAGAATGACGGAAATTCATCACGTACCGTGGTCCGAGGCTAAATCACAGGAGGAAAAATTCTTTGCCGAGAGTCAAAAGACACTGAGTCACGTAGCTCGAGAGCCTACAGTTGATCCATTTGGTATCGCCAAGAGAGCCTTGTCATTGGCGAAAAAAGCTGCCTCTAAAGGACCACAAGCTCGGGTGAGTTTGGTCGATGTAAGGAAATTAATGAGCAAGAGTGGCACATTGGGGAAAAAAATGACAACGTCCGAAACGAGCAAGGAAAAGTGTAATGTTACAAGTTTCTCGAATGAAAAGACGAGAAAGTCGAATTCCAATGCGATAAACAGAAGAAAAAATGCCAGATTAACGGCAATAGCGAGGATACAATTACGGATGGCGAAAGGCCTCCCGAGGCTGAATCACGCGGCAAAAAGTACTTGGCGAGCTAGGTGTATTATTTGCCAAGAAAAATTTACGGACAAGTACGAATTTCATCGTCACGCTACCCTCGCACATCCCGGTATACGTATCGTATTTTGCGAATTATGCAGCGACTCGTTTCGCACCGATTCCGAACTTAAGGAGCATCGTTCGTCCTTTCACAAGATAACCGTGATAAATGATAAAGACATCGAACCGCCGGAAACGACTGTCGAGCCGATCGACAACGTCAAAAATGCGATATTACCGTCGAGAGCAAAGACGAAAAAATTGAAGGGTCGAAAAAAGGCAAATCGTAAGAAATCATCGAACGATAAGAGTACCAGCTCGGAACCGGTTCCGGGACACTCGCGCGCCAATGACAATTATCGAATTCATTTGATGAAGAAAAGAGTCGCGGGTTCCAACGTGAAAGGGAAAAATTGGCAAAAAATTTTGCAAACCAGTACGAGTCTGGCCGCTACGAGAAAACGAAGACCCCAGACGAAGAACAGAACGTACAAGTCAAATTACAATTACGTCGATGTCGATGTAATAAGACACGAGGCAATAGTTAGCAAGAGCAAATTTAAGAGCGCTGAAATAAAAAAATTGGTCGTACTACTCACGAGACTCGAGGGTCCGGTGCTCGAGAAATATTTGAAAAAACACGCCAATAGTCCAGTGACGAATTTCGAATCGATGAGAACGAACGATCGTCGAAGTTTGATTAGAAAAAATCGAATAACATCGGCGACGTCGAGTCGGACGAAAAATATTGCGGACACGAAACGTGGTGAGGAAAACGGAAGAATGACGACGGAATGTGATACGGAAAAATTGGAAATAACACCACGTCAATTGATAATCAATGAGAAGGAAGGAAATTATACAATTGCGCACGATTCGACCACCGACTCCAATCATCACATTATGGACATGCGATCGACGCAACAAAAAAATCTTATTCGTACGGAACAATCGATTGGCGAAAATCGACAAAAGCCAAAAAAATCTATATACAGCGAGTCCGACGAATCAACGGATGACGATAGAACGAGAATTCATTCGGACGACGATGGCGAATCAATGACGCAGGGAGTACCAACGGTGAAGAAAAGCCCCGAGAGAGATATACTTTGTACGGCTTTAACGGAGATTCCATTTCGTCGAGATTTCACATCGATCGAGATGGACGATGACGAGGGAGTCAATGAGATCGTGAAAGAACGACGAATCATAAGGAAACTCGTGTCTAGATCATCGGCTTCGAGTTACGCGACATTGGAGAACAATCGTGAAAAAAATGCTTCACGTTCGGAGACGAGAATGACCGACGACGCCGATACCGAGTCGTCCTATTCGCCAGTGAGAAAAATTCCTGTTTACACCAGCAGCGACGAAGATCTTGTGGGCGAGCTAATGATGCGGAAAAAATCACTGCTCTCAACGTCAGAGATATCGAAATCATCGAATAGCCGCACGAGTCTATTGAGTGAATACGCAAATTCGGAAAAATCACGAAACTTGCAGTTAAAGCGATTTAATTCATCGAGCAGTGACGAAAGAACGTCGGACGAGCGAGTGAAATCTGAGCAATCACGATTTTCCCCAACAAAATGCTCGAAATCGTTCGACAACGACGAGAAATCATTGAACAAACCGATGAAAACCGAAATATTACGAACTTTGCTGAGTGAGATTTTGACTGGAAAAAAATTGCCGACAGACACGAAAAACGAGGAAGAACGTTATATGGATTTGAATGCAAAGCGGAAGGAAAATGAGCGAACTGTAGTGGAGGATACAGAGATAAAGATCGAGGAGACCGATTGTAAGGAGGAACAGGTAAAAACCGATAGGGCCGATTACGAGGACAAACAGGCAATAGAAACGATTGAGAGCGAACGGGCAAACGAAACGAATGACGACGACAATAACCGGGCAAAAGGATTCAACAACGATGCGAACGAACAGGTGAATGAAACGATTGACAATGAGAATGAAAAGGCAAAAGAATCCAATGACAATGAGAACACCGAAACAAAAGAAAAAACTGTTGACGAGGATGACGAAAAAAAGGAAAAAACCAACGCCGACGAGGGAAAACAATCAAAAGAAAATTTGAACGGTGAGAAGAAATGGCCAAATGAAAGATCTGATGATGATGATGACGACAAACAGCCAAAAAAAAACACTGAGGGTGAGGACAAACGGCAAAAAAAAACAAACGATGATGAGGACAAACAGTCTAAAGAAAGCACCGGTGATGAGGATGAAGAGCAAAAAGATGGAGCCAATGATGAAAACAAAGAGCAAAACGAAAGAACCGATGATGAGGAAAAAGAGCAAAAAGAAAGAACCGATGATGAGGACAAACAGGAAAAAGAAAAAATCAACGATGAGAGAACGGCACTAGAAGAACGATCGAACGATGAGAGAAAGGAATTGGAGGAAAGATCGAACGATGAGAGAAAAGAATTAGAGGAAAGATCGATCGACCAGAGAAAGGAATTAGAAGAAAGATCGAACTCTGAGAAAAAGGAATTAGAAGAAAGATCCAACGATGAGAGTAAGGAATTGGAAAAACGATCGAACGATGAGAGAAAGGAATTAGAAAAACGATCGAACGATGAGAGAAAGGAATTAGAAAAACGATCGAACGACGAGAGAATGGAATTAGAAGAAAGATCCAACGATGAGAGTAAGGAATTGGAAAAACGATCGAACGATGAGAGAAAGGAATTAGAAAAACGATCGAACGATGAGAGAAAGGAATTAGAAAAACGATCGAACGACGAGAGAATGGAATTAGAAGAAAGATCGATCGACGAGAGAATGGAATTAGAAGGAAGATCCAACGATGAGAGTGAGGAATTGGAAAAACGATCGAACGATGAGAGAAAGGAATTGGAAAAACGATCGAACGATGAGAGAAAGGAATTAGAAAAACGATCGAACGACGAGCGAATGGAATTAGAAGAAAGATCGATCGACGAGAGAATGGAATTAGAAGAAGGATCGAACGATGAGAGAAAGGAATTAGAAGAAAAATTGAACGATGAGAGAAAAGAATTAGAAGAAAGATCGAACGATGAGAGAAAGAAATTGGATGAAAGATCGAACGATGAGAGAAAGGAATTAGAGGAAAGATCGAACGATGAGAGGAAGGAATTGGAGGAAAGATCGAACGATGAGGATAATGAACGGACAAAAGACAGAGCCAATGATAAGGATAACGAGCAGTCAAAAGACAAAAACAACGATGAAGAAGAACAGTCAAAGGAAGAGTACAATTTGTCGGTAGAAACGACATCGAGAGGACTGTTCGAATCGTCAAGACGAAAAACTTATTCGTCCAGTGGAAAACGTTCGAAAGTCGTCAAACAGCCGAAGCAACAGTGGCAGGATGTCAAGTTCGGGGCAACGAAGATTAACGAAATGTGCCTAACGTGCAAAGAGCTGTTCACACTGATGAATAAACTCGGTAGTCAACTTGCCGAGAGAAAAATAGACGAGACAGCCATAAAATGTCCATTCTGTCATCGTTACTTCATCTCGATATTTCACATCGAGCTTCACGTGGCCACCAATCATTTGCGCTGTCAGAACGAAATATCCTGCAAACAGTCGCAATTGTCGAACGTCGAAAATTCGCGTCAGGGTGCCGCGCTCGATTGCGAGATCGATCTTGCGATCGAGTGTCCTTCGTGCACGATGAAATTTAGCATGGAAAAAGATCTGAACGATCACGTCATTGCCGAACACAAAATACCATACTCCGTCAAGGATTCAACGTCCATATTAGCACCGGAGTATCTCAAGGATCTGTCAAATTCGTGCTTCAAGACGATTGTTCGTGCGAACGTCGACGTGACTTCAAGAGAGACCAAAGAATATTCCGAAATGCCGGCAAAGGTCGAGCAAATATTAACCAGTTTTACGGCTAAAATTGGCGAGAATCCGTCAGTCTGTTTATCGACACTGAATTGCTATCTTTGCGACACGAAATTCGTGAAAAGTACGGATTACGTTCGTCACGTGAGGGAAACCCATCACATGTGTCAGCAATCGTTGTTCATCGATAGGAAGAAAAAATCAACGAAATCGTCGAACGTCAGAGATAAAATTTCGTTATTCTACGACGAAGCCTCTTTGCCCGATCATTCGAGTACAATCAACGACGAAATTCTCGCGGTTACTAAAGTCAACGAGACCGATCAAATGACCGCGGATCGTGAGTATTTGTTGAAGCAACTATTGTCGGACGAGGAGGATATTGAAGTTTCGAAAAGTTCTAATTGCCCTCGAGAATTCGCGAACGAAGAGTCAACGAGGAAAACTATTCACGGCTGTGTGGATAACAAGATCGTTGGTTGTCTACAGAGTTTACATACGTGCAGTGTTTGCGAGAAAACGTTTAAGAGAGCGCAGGATTTATTGGCTCACAGTTTGCGTCACGTGGAGAACGAGCTCGAAGAGCCAAGAGACCAGATTGTCGAGAAAGTTCGAGAAAAGAAACGTGTTTGCCGTCAAGAATTATTCGTCGATTTTGTGTCCGAAGATGCTGTAAATTTCGACGATATTGCAGATACC
Organism: Oxytorus armatus; assembly: GCA_958009045.1. Classification (NCBI taxonomy): domain Eukaryota; kingdom Metazoa; phylum Arthropoda; class Insecta; order Hymenoptera; family Ichneumonidae; genus Oxytorus; species Oxytorus armatus. The sequence goes on from OY253744.1 coordinate 12,845,069, forward strand.
TCCGTCGATAAAACAACTACCACAACGGAGGATACGTTTGTCGATCGAGGCAACAATGCGAACGACATTGTGGTTGTCCACGGTAAAGACGAAACCAAACAGAAAGTCGTAATTGGCTTAAAGAGACGAGCAACATCGCCGTTTAACGAAACATCGAACGAAACGAGAATCGAGAAAAAAAATAGTGAGTGCAGAAAGCGTAAAGTGAAAAAATTCAAAAGATCTCCCGTCGAGAGGGTTGATTCGTCGGACACGTCTGACAATGATAAAAACGACACGCTGATGGAATTGCTCGAGACGGAAAAGGGTCTCGCCAAGGAGACTTGTACCAATGACAAATTGCCTATTGTATGTAGCAAATGTAACAGACACTTTGCCCATCGCACATTGTTGAACGAACATTTGTTCTTTCTCCACGACGACAGTCTCAAAGAGACGGTACTTACCGATGTATTAGCGCCGATGTCCGGTTTAAGGGGCACCGACGAGACATTACAGGAGCGTTGGCGTTGCGACACGTGTATCCAAAATTTCAAATTGTTCCAGGGTTACAGTCGTCACAGATACTTCGTGCACGGTGACGACACGACGGTGCACATTTGTGACAATTGCTCCAAGGTTCTCACTACCGTGACGATGGTAAACGTTCACATATGCACGGACGTCGCGTCTTACAATTGTCGCGCCTGCAACGAGACATTTGCAACTGGTATGTCGCTGAGATTGCACAATTCGGAGAAGCACATGGAGACGAACGGACCGCATTTGTGCCCGCCTTGTAACAAAAATTTTCTCACCAGCGCTATGCTCGTTCGTCATCAGAGGGGTAATCATCGCTTTTTACGACCGTATTGCACGCGCAAGAGCAGTCCCGTGATTATGGCCACGAGCGAGATGAGCGACGAAGTTTCGGAAAGTGATAACTTTCACGACGACAATGACGATCACGATAGCGGCTGTGATCAGCATTGCGATACGGAGATTGATTCAGCGACGAAGGTTAAACCGGTCGTTACACCTCGACGCGGCGGATGGAGAGCTTGTAAAGGTAAAAAAATCGTAAAGGACGCGAGACCGGTTGATCGTAAAAAACGTCCTCGTGATTATTATCCTCCGGGCAAGAGACGACGTGGAAGACCACGAAAGTATCCGTTGACCGACGAAGAATCGCCTTACGAGAGTTCACAGGACGAGGATGAAAAGGAGGTGGTGATGAAAGGAGATCCTGTTGTTTGGCGAGACACGATATTGTACATCGACGAGAATGACATCCATCAGTGCAGTGTGTGCCAGCTGTATTGCCTCTCGAGATCGGCGCTCAGAAATCACATGGCAAAAATTCACTCGATAATGGATGAGGTTTGTCAATTGTGCCAGAAGCCTTATCCAGCGGGAAAATTGATTCGTCACATGATGGACAGGCACATTAGTTACGACGATTTTAACGAGGGTAGACACGACACGAGCTGGCACATTGGCACAAACAGCAACGAAATCGACACCGAAATATTTGTACGTATGCTCGGTGTGAACAGACTAATGTCGCTCTGCGAATATCGCCGTTACACCGATACCGTCGATAAAATCTCTTACGGATGCCCGTATTGCGAAACAACATTACCCAGCAACGAACTCTACAGATATCACTTTCTGTTGCATCACGACGCCATGTGCGCGCTGTGCAACATCGAGTACAAAAAGAGTCACGATGCCGCGAGGCACAAGGCCGAAATTCACGGTTCGTACGGGCGTTACATATGGTTCGCCGATAGAACCGTTGTCGCTCTAACGTCGACGAAGAATTTCACCGACGTCTCGGAGACGTGCTTCATCGAGACGCTGGCGAAAAACGACGACGGAGACGATCGAACGGATGAGAATGACGATCCGTTTGACGAGGCTAGCGCTGATATGCAACATTTAGATTACACGGAGGTACTGGTGTACGATAAGCAGGAAGAGAACGTCGGAATGTGTAGGAAGGAGGTGAACATGAGAATGGAGGAGGGAACGGATTTATTGGACAAAATTGTTGATACATGCACGAACGAGAAAGAGTTAGCTTTGTCGGAAGAAATCGTCGAAACGTGCGGGAATGACGGAGAATTGACTTCGTCGGAAGAAATCGTTGAAACGATTAGAAATGAGGATGAAAGGACTGTCGTCGAGGATACAGCTATCACGGAAGAAATCGTCGAAACGATTATAAATGAGGAAGAAAAGAATCTCGTCGAGGATACAGCTTTGCCGGATGAAATCGTTAAAACCATTACTAATGAGGGTGAAACAACGCTCGTCGAGGATTCCAATATGACGGAAAAAATCGTACCAACGATTTCGAACGAGGAAAAAACAACGTCGGAAGAAAATTCGACGGCATTCGACGAGGAAGACACAACGGTCAACGATGATTCGATCGTGTCTAATGATATTTCAAAACCCGATGACGTCAACACGTTAATCGTCGTGACCGACGATGATCTCGAAATATTCAATATTACCACTCGATATCCCAATATCTGGGGTCTCGCGGCGAAGATAAGTTCGACTTTCGACGATATAACACCGAAGCAGGTCAAAGAGATTCTGGAATGTTACTTCGAGCGACAGGAAGACTTTGAAACATAGATGAACAGCAGTTCGTAAATTCAAAGAGAAAAAAATAAACGACTAACAACCGAACGGTGGCGATGGATCTTGTCGTTATGATTCTAAATGTCTCGACAGACTTTATGCTTCATTTTACGTTTTACGCTCTAAGCGTATTACCAAATATTCTATGTATAAAATGAATTTCTTTTTACGACCGGTGTCGCCGAGCTGTGCATGAATGTTTTGCTATTAACTTTTATTTGTCAACGATTTATTCGAATAATCGTTTATCTATGCGAGACAAATCACCACAGTCTTGATATGTGACCCCTCGTCAATGTTAATATGAAAAACGGCAAAGTTGATTCTTGTATCTATTATCTTATATTTAGAGTACATTTTATTGCTCAGAGACATTGGTGTTTCATTGCTCAGAGACATTGGAGTCATAGAGTTTGCTCTGGAGAGATTATGAGAGCGTTGTAAAAATATGTAAAGTCGATGATTGATAGAACATTTTCATGTTAATAAATCATCTTATGAATTTTCCTACGAAACATTTTGTTCTCTAACTTCGATTCAAAACTTGTGATGCGTTCAACCCTAATTTAAGACATCTATGGCGGCTAAGCACGAGTCAAATGCGGGCTAAATTGTAAAGAAAACAGCATCTTTACAAACTTTTATAAATTGAAGATTCAAATTGCGCTAACGACACGGACTCTGTTATTTGAACAAACGTAAATGCGTGTTTTTCGAAATTTGTATAAAACCGGTTTATCTGTTTGATAATAATTCACGCCATTTGTTTTTTTTTTTTAATTCTAAACACTCACGCTGTACGGTTAACTAATGTTTCGAAATACGCAAAATGGCCGCATAAACAGTTGGGTAGATGGCGTTCTATTTTTCGTAAATAACCACTGTTAAAATAAAAAGTGAAAAATAAAAAATGAAGCCGTGGCTAAATCGGCTGCTGAGTAATTTGAAATCCGTGTTTCAAGCAATGTTACTAAAAAAAATAGTAGCTATCACTAAAAATCGAAGATGGCTGTATCATTTGATAACTTCTTCGATGTTACATCGAGTCAAGTTGACGACTAAATGCTGTACATATCTTTTGCGAATAAGAAAGAAAAAAAAATTCGTCATCACAAATCACGTTCTTAAAAGCGTTATTTTTCCACCAGCATCGTTAATATTCCATTTTTCATAAGCAATTGCGCAAGTGCAGAATCTTTCTCGACCATCTCAAATATAGACTATCTATTGATCAGTGTGGAACAACAAGGGTTGTCCACTCTGACCCACTCGCGGTTACATACCGGGAATGTTAAGGTCAATGATTTTGTTCTTAGTTCAATTATCGATAAATGTCACGAAAAATGAATGAAGTGCTTGGGTGGAACCAAAATCATTAACCACGTAAGTTAAAATCGTGACATATATATCGCTTACTATACATAATTTTTATCGGAGTACAGTGTACTTTGAAAAAGTGAGGTTAGAAAACTGGTAAACTCGATGCAGGATAGTGTTTTTGTTTTTCCCACTTATCAGGAATTTCCGAGATGAAACTCCATTGAACGCACACAAACTGCGTTGACGCTTGATCTATCAAAACAAAAGCAAACAAAGCAATGGCGATTAATGCGGGTTTAACTTTGTTTCGTTTGACGAGAATTCTTTCCCCATCGTACGTACAGACATTGTCACGTTGTACAAACAAAGCAACGACGAGGCTTAATTCGACGAAATCGAGTTCGAAAATATTGGAGCACTTGAATAACAGAAGTTTGATCAAAATATCGGGTGCCGAGTCGACGGATTTTTTGCAAGGTCTCGTGACAAACGACATGAAACACTTTGACGACGGTGCCGCCAACATTTATACCCTATTTTTGAACATAAAGGGCCGCGTAATGTGCGAATCTATAATATACAAGAGTCTCGATAAAACAATTTTTTACATCGAGTGCGACACTAGAGTGTCGAATGTTTTGCTAAAACATCTGAAAATGTATAAAATACGACGAAAAGTCGATATAGAATCGTTGGAGAATAAGATGAAAGTATGGAGCATGTTTGACGCGTCGAGCGTCATTACGAGAGACGATAGGGAAGATTACGAATTGAACGAACGAAATTTGGAAGGACAAATATTTCCGTGCGGCACACTCACGAATAATAAATCTACCAAGCTCATCGACGATATAATGATATACGAAGATCCGAGAATACCCGAGATGAGTATGAGAGTTTTGAGCAACGAGAATGTCGCTAAAGAAGAAATAATCAAACATCTGGGGAACGACGTAACGACCGAAAATTCGACGAGCTATCGTAAATTTCGTTATCGATTTGGTATCGGCGAGGGAATCGACGATTTGCCAATTGGCAAAGCTCTACCACTCGAGATAAATTGTGACTATTTGCACGGCGTTAGTTTTCACAAGGGTTGTTACATCGGTCAAGAATTGACAGCGCGTACGCATCACACAGGAGTCGTGCGTAAACGTTTGATGCCGCTGTTGTTCGAAGATTGCGCGGATAAAACGTTCAATTACGACGACGGCATCGTCGACGAGTCAGGCAAAGTCGTTGGAAAATTTCGCGGCAAAGAGGGTACATTTGGTCTGGGACTAATGAGAATTACCGAGGCACTTGCCGCCCGAACAATTAATATTAATGACTGTCGTGTTACCGTGACAAAACCACGATGGTGGCCGAAAGAGGCTCAGAAGACTAAAGTTAATGCCGACACGGGAAAATGAAATTTAACGTCGTTGAAAATTGTATAGATCAAACGGAAAAAAAACGACTCGTGTATAATATCGCGTTGTCATAAGTGGAGAGAGAAATAAAATTTTACAAATTGTAAAAACAAAAAGCTATCTATAGTTTATCTTTCACGATATTGTTGTATAATTATCGGTGGAAACAAATATTTTGTAGTTCGTTGGTTACCAGATACTCGTTGAACGATCAAAAAGTTGATGATTGAAATAGTTCATTCAACTCGACTCGATTATGCGTTGTAAAATAAAGGTTTTACGTTAACGATCTTCAAAAAATTCACTCGACTTTTTTTTTTTTTTTATTTTACCTTCTAGGATGGAACCTCAACCGGGAACTAGTAGCGCGACGAGCATCGACGATTCTCACGCGCGGAAAAAACGTACTGCCATTTCGCCGGCGAGAGAAGTGAAACAGCCTCCTCCCGGAGGTACATTCAAATGTGCATATTGTCCACTCGAGGAACATTACGATTACCGAGGTAGCAAGCCACCGTTCGCTCGAAAAATCATTTTTTCCGAAGATTGTTACATTATGAAGGATCCAATGAGTCCGCTGAACAAAGGCGAAGTGTTGGTGATCGGTGGTGAATGTAGTTTTTGCAAAAAAGTCGTTTGCCTAGGCTGCAGCATATTTTACGTTAAGAGATTTTGTCCGAAATGCGCGAACGATTGTATAGCACATTTGCCTCCGCAACTGCATCCAAAGATCGCTAGCCTGACGAATGAGCAAAAAAAATGATCGGAATTTTTAATATTACGAGAAAGAATTAAACGTGATCTTTTTTTTTTTTAATTTAGCTGGTACACTTTTTTTGTACATGTTACTAAAATACATGACAACCATCCCCGCGTACGATGATCTCGAGTGAATAGCCTCATTATATACATTCATGTTTTCGATAAATGACGCAAAGAAAAAATAAAAGAAATGGAATATTCAATGGACGAGTCGATGATACGTGAATAATAAAAGGAATCGCTAGGTTTAAACGTAGTAGTGAATTCGATGGCAAATTGATTCTTGATACACGTGTAACTTTTACTAGCTAGAGAGAAGGGAAAGAATGAAAAAAATGTGTAACTTAAAATTTAAAACATCTTCAGTTCGCCGAGGGTTTTTTCGATTTGGCGAGTAACTTTGCGGCCATTTGTTTCTTTCTCTTTGCGGTTTTGTTTTGCTTAGACTTTTTCTTTGAATCGGCGGTCTGTCCTTGGAATTTTTCCTGCCCCGTACTCTGTGGATTTGTCGATACGGATTTGATTCTTTGCTTCTCGCCCTGAGAACGCTTGTTTTTTCCACCCATTTTCGTGCGCCTTTCGGCGTTTAAGCTGTTGCGTTTCTGTGAAACGAAGTTTCGAGATTAACGATCTATATTTATTATTTTTTATTCAATTCGGCACATTCTCAAAAATTTGCTTTTTCAATATATATATATATATATATATATATATATACACCAAATTTCCGCGATATTTGTCTGACTTTAAATTCTCGACAAATCGTTTTTTTTTGTATGTATTTCATTTCTGAAGAATGTTTGAACTTCGTAGACGTAATATAGTGCCTCTCTATCGAAACATCCGAATTTCATAACTTGGAATTATCATTCAATCTAATTTTCGTATAAGTACATCATACGACTTCCAATACAGTTCGATTTCGCACGCTTGCAATTTATGTTTTTTTTTTTAATACTCACAGCACGTTCCACAGATTCGGAATCGTCGGTTTTTATTTTCTTCGGCGAATCACCATCATCGCCTCCGGTACGTTGCCTTTTTTTCGTCTCCACTCGTTTCTTTTGTCCGGGAGTAATGACCTTGACGCGAAGTTCACGTTTGTTGATTGTCGTGCCGTTAAGATCCAGTGCCAGTACCGCACCGTCGACAGACTCGAAATTTATGTAGCCGAATCCACGTCCAATGCCGGTAACTCGATCTCTGATTATCCGTACAGACTCGATTTTTCCGCACACCTTGAAGGTTTCCCATACCTCGTTATCCTCGATTGCTGTGGAGAAAAAAAATGAATAAAATATTCGTTAGACAATTGAACAATGAATCAAGATGAACAATCAATTTTCGAAGGATCTGGGAAATAAAATAAATGAATACTAACCAAACGGTAAGTTTCCCAAAAATACGGCTTTCTTCGGATCGACATCCTTATTTCTATCGGCACGATCCACCCTCAAGTAATTACCGTCCAATTTCTTTCCGTTCATCGATAATGCCTCAAGGACGGATTCCTCGTTCTTGTAAGTTATGAAAGCACAGACGTGGGTACTTTTGGGATGATACTTTTTGGTTATCGCCGCTACTTTCAATGGAACTTTTGGATTTTCCGGTATTATATTACGGATTCTCACTGTATCGATTAGACCGAACCGCCTAAACTCGAGCTTCAAACGTTTAACGTTCGTGTCTTTCGGAACATTACCGACGAATATCGTTCTCCTGTCACGCTCCGCTTTTTCCTCTTTCGTCATGACTTTCGATTTCTCGGTATCTTTGTCGACAGTACCCATTGAATCGTAACTCTCGTTTTTTTCGTCTCCCGACTTTTCGTTGTTCTCGGTTATCAATGTTTTTAAAGGACCCGGAACCTCATCGTCCTCGTCTTCCTCGCTTATGTCGTCGTCATCTTCGTCCTCTTCATTCTCCTCAAAATCCTCGTCGTCGGATTCATCCGCAAGGCTATTACCGAGAAGTGCGGTGAGATCGGGCGACGAATCATCATCCTCCTCATCATCATCGTCGTCGTCGTCCTCGTCGTCATCATCATCATCATCATCATCATCCTCATCATCATCATCGATAGAGGTGACGGTCGACGAGTTCAACGACGCTGACATATCAACTTCGTTGTCGGTTTCGTTGTCGTCATCGTCGGAACCTTCGAGGGCTATGAATTCTTCATCGTCCGATTCATCTTTGATAGTTTCACCGAGAAGAGCTGAAAGTCCTGGGGCTGACTCGTCATCATCATCATCATCATCATCATCATCATCGTCATCATCATCTTCCTCTTCTTTATCATCATCGTCCTCATTATCGTTGGGTTTTCCAGACTCTTGTTTCACCTCTTGCAAGCCCTTGAACATTTTGATACCTTTATTTTCCACATCATTGGTTTCAGCATCGTCGCTATCCGCATCAAATTCGCTATCCGAATCGTCAGTGTCCTCCGCCAAACTTGCACCAAAAATATCTGGCATATCGTCGTCGTCGGACGACGAATAATCATCGTCATCCACTTCAGCCTCTTGCACACTGTTCTCTTCCTCAATTCTGATTCCCTCGTTAATATCATCGTCAGAATCATCCTCGCCCTCCTCATCGATCTTTGTCCCTGACAATTTTTTAGAATCGTTTCGACTACCTCCGTTTTTGCTACTCGCATTGCATTTGGCCGATGTTTCGAACTTTGGAGACTTTTGAACGCTATTGCCGTTCTTCTGATGCATCTGGTTTCCTTTGTTCTTGGCTTGAGAGCCGTTTATCAAGGTAACTTTACCCTCGGGTGTGTTCTTGAATTTTTGGCGTTTCTTTTTCTTGATTGATCCGCCCTTTGGATGTCTAAAGTTTCCCGCAAGAGATCCCTCTGCTACTTTAACTTTTGCCATAGCGACAAATGTATTTTTGTTACTCGTAGGTGAAAAAATTCAGGCAGATTTCTGTGAACGTGAATATTTCAGAAAGTTCAGCTTAATTGAATTGCGTTGTTAAAGGCAAAAGGACCTTATATATATTTAAAAAAACTATGGCCAGAGAATATATGCCATATTGCCTTTAATCGTTGATATCAAAGTTAACAGGTAGACCGATTTTTTTTTGTTAATTTATCACCGGCAAGCATTCGCAAATTATTAACACACGTATGCACTTCAATGAATCGTGATCCTTGGAACAATTCCATGAAATAACAAGTTATGTTGAGATATTTACACGGCATTCAGAGAATATAGGTATTTATACACCATTCAATATCGCGCACGAACCTTTGTGTTGATTCGTCGTACAAAAAAAAAAAACCGTTGAGAATGAATCGAAGCGGTTACAAAAGTTTCCCAAATAAACAGGTATGTGGACTACCCACGTGGATTTACATGATTTATCGTTAATTAAAAATCGTCATCCTTCAGTTTCGAAATTCCTAATTATTGATACCGTAAAATAATTTGCTCATTACTCACCAGAATAAACTCTCGAAGAACAATGTGAGGAATGTCCGTTCGACGCCGGCTTCTGATCGTTTTTTGCTCTTGTCCTTGTGTTCTCGTCTTCTCGTTGAGACGTTGACAATGTAGAGCGCGAAACACGTTAGCGGTAACCGGAAGTCAACTACGGATTGGTCAAATAGCAACTAAGTTTATAATCAACGTCTCTCAAAATAGCGAGAGTGAATGTTTGATTAAAATTGATATCAAGGCTTATCATTTATAGAATTTATTTGCTACCGAAGAGTGCAGAAATTCGTTACCTTTTTTTTTGTAATTATTGCGTAGTAGATAGAGTTTTCATGAAACGGAAGAAGTGAGCTATAGTGGTGCCATCGACGAGGAGAACAAAAAACATTAAACAAGGAAACAGAAAACAAATCTCCACAAACACGACAGCGTGTGTGATATTATTAAGGTGTCGTGTAAAATACCGACCGGACGGGCTCAATTATATCTCCTACCGGCAGTGGTTGATACATTGTTACGTAGAAGGCCCAACAGAGGGCGTAAAAAATCTTTCACGCAGTCAGACTCAATGGCGCAACCTCTCCTAAGGCCACCTATTTTTGTAACAGTAAAATTCTCAGTACCGTGGTATCATCAGTGACGTGGCAGTATCACCGCCTGTCACGCGGGAGACCGGGGTTCGATTCCCAGACGGGGAAATTTTTTTTTTTTATTAATTTTGGTAAGCATCAACTTTTGTATATTCAATAAAAAAAAAAAAAAAAAAACGGGGCAAGTTCTCCTAAGGCCTCCTATTTTTGTAAGAGTAACGTCCTCGATAATATATTTTATTTATTGTGCCATTATGTTGGCATCGCCCACACCGGGCCCTCTGCCATCATATATACAATATGTTTTGTTTCCGCGGTATCTTTCCTCGACTCCCAACTTTGCCAGTATCGCCTCTGCGTCTCGATGTTTCTTCGTCTGGAGAATCTCCCCGTATGCTCCGTAGACCATGACCGCCAGGTCGTTGTCTCTCGTCGACTTTGACTTTTCCAAAACTAAGAATTTTGTATCTTACATGTTAAATTCTTAAATGATAAAAATATCTTTCAAGTCCTCGGTAGTATAGTGGTCAGTATCCCCGCCTGTCACGCGGGAGACCAGGGTTCGATTCCCTGCCGGGGAGAATTATTTTTATTCATCTATTTTTGTAAACAAGTATCCCCGCCTGTCACGCGGGAGAGAATTATTTTTATTCATCTATTTTTGTAAGTAAGTACTTTCGTATGCTTGAAAAAAAAAAAAAAAAAAGTTCACACAGCTTATTCTGCAAATTGTTGTCACTACAACCCTCAGTAGCACACATGGGTCTGTGGCAGTGTGTGCAAACCATCATGTTAAAAAGTCCTCGGTAGTATAGTGGTCAGTATCCCCGCCTGTCACGCGGGAGAGAATTATTTTTATTCATCTATTTTTGTAAGCAAGTACTTTTGTATGCTTGAAAAAAAAAAAAAAAAAGTTCACACAGCTTATTCTGCAAATTGTTGTCTACAACCCTCAGTAGCACACATGGGTCTGTGGCAGTATGTGCAAACCATCATGTTAAAAAGTCCTCGGTAGTATAGTGGTCAGTATCCCCGCCTGTCACGCGGGAGAGAATTATTTTTATTCGTCTATTTTTGTAAGCAAGTACTTTTGTATGCTCAAAAAAAAAAAAAAAAAGTTCACACAGCTTATTCTGCAAATTGTTGTCTACTATAACCCTCAGTAGCACACATGGGTCTGTGGCAGTATGTGCAAACCGTCATGTTAAAAAGTCCTCGGTAGTATAGTGGTCAGTATCCCCGCCTGTCACGCGGGAGACCAGGGTTCGATTCCCTGCCGGGGAGAATTATTTTTATTCATCTATTTTTGTAAACAAGTACTTTTATGCTCGAAAAAAAAAAAATGTTCACACAGCTTATTCTGCAAATTGTTGTCTACTATAACCCTCAGTAGCACACATGGGTCTGTGGCAGTATGTGCAAACCATCATGTTAAAAAGTCCTCGATAGTATAGTGGTCAGTATCCCCGCCTGTCACGCGGGAGAGAATTATTTTTATTCGTCTATTTTTGTAAGCAAGTACTTTTGTATGCTCAAAAAAAAAAAAAAAAAGTTCACACAGCTTATTCTGCAAATTGTTGTCTACTATAACCCTCAGTAGCACACATAGGTCTGTGGTAGTATGTGCAAACTATCACGTTAAAAAGTCCTCGGTAGTATAGTGGTCAGTATCCCCGCCTGTCACGCGGGAGACCAGGGTTCGATTCCCTGCCGGGGAGAATTATTTTTATTCATCTATTTTTGTAAGCGTGTACTTTTGTATGCTCGAAAAAAAAAAAAAAAAAATTTTCACACAGCTTATTCTGCAAATTTTTGTCTACTATAACGCTTAGTAGCACACATGGGTCCTGTGTACGATAAAAAACACGGTAGCTACACCTGTCCAAAAATTTCGTTTCGATGTCACCCCTTAAGGAATACTTAAAAAAAAAAAAAGTACCTCTGCAGAATCGCAAAACGAAAAAAATGAGACCTTGGCGAAGTCTGTATGATAAAAAACACGGTAGCTACAGCTGTCCCAAAATTTCTTTTCGATGTCACCCCTTAAGGAAGATTTAAAAAAAAAAAAAAGTACCTCTCCAGAATCGCAAAACGAAGGAAATGAGACGTTGTCGAAGTCTGTATGATAAAAAACACGGTAGCTACAGCTGTCAAAAAATTTCTTTTCGATGTCACCCCTTAAGGAAGACTTAAAAAAAAAACGAAAAAAGTGCCTCTGCAGAATCGCAAAACGAAGAAAATGAAACCTTGGCGAAGTCTGTACGATAAATAACACGGTAGCTACAGCTGTCCAAACATTTCTTTTCGATGTCACCCCTTAAGGAAAACTTAAAAAAAAAAACAAAAAAAGTGCCTCTGCAGAATCGCAAAACGAAGAAAATGAGACGTTGGCGAAGTCTGTACGATAAAAAACACGGTAGTTATAGCTGTCCAAAGATGCAATTTTGTCTGATGCAGATATCTTCAGGGTCATATTATTTAAATATATTTGTGGTGCAAGTAACGTAACATTTAAAAAGATTAGAAAAAAAAAAAGCCTTCATGTCGGGAAACGAACATACGACCCTCGCACCACGAACTTGAGCTCCTGCCGCTGCGCCAACTGGCGATTGAAAATTGTGCTACAAAAACTTCTTATGTATTGTTAACCCTTCGTGGTCACACGTTATAGAAATAACACGTTGGTCACAGGGGGTCGGAATGACCCCAGCCATGTTTAAACAATTGCCGCGTTGCCAGTATCGTTCCGAACGACTCATAAAAATTTAGGATACTAGTTCGAACCTTTCAGAATAAGAATATCATGGCAACAAATTTTTATCATATTTTCAAAATGGCGAAAAAAAATCAGCAAGGAGGCATAGTAATTCTAGCTTAAAGTTGCGCTTGGGGTAATTTGACCCCGCGTGACCACGAAGGGTTAAATTTGCAAAATTTTTATTTTCTCAAATATTGCCCATCTGGCCCTCCCACTTAGGTCACTTTCACTCCTCGTCAACCCCACCATATCCTATAAATTCGAGCGAAATTGGAGATGACAATTCGGAAAGGTCCCCTTGTGAGTAACTCGGTAACGGGTAAAAAGATTGCCAAGATCTAGTTCTACTTTTCGCTCCTACTATGTAGGTGCGCTAGCTGTGCATTGATAGTGGCGCACTCTTTGTACTATCCATCTCACGGGAACTAATAATTGAGCCGTGGCTTTTGTATGGGAGTTTCCATACTCTGGTCCAAACCGCCGGGAACTTGACCGGACAATTTTGACTTTTTAATTGTTTATCATATCTAATCGTTTGGTGGTCGTTTGGTAGTGATTGGTAGTCTATTTAAAAGGTTTGGTGGTAAATAGTTTTTATTTTATAAGACAATCAAAATTTTTGAGTGAAGTTGGCCGGACAATTATTAAATGTTAACCAAAAATGTTTTATGAAGGCTTATTCGATGCGGAATCATTTGGTAGTAACGATTATGTTAATGAAAAGGTTTGGTAGTTCTTGAAATACCTACAAAATATAAAAAACTATCTGCGGTCAGGTGGCGGGAGTACGAATTTTATGGCGTGAAGTTAGCCGGACAAAATTATTGTTTCTCAACCAATGTCATATATTCTAATGTCTCAATGATCTCAATTGGAGTAAAATCGTTTGGTGGTGATTGGTAGTCTAACTACAACGTTTGTTGGTCCATCGTTTAGCTTGCCAGATAACAAATTCATACGCGTCGACAGCACGGGGGTACGAGAGCTCCGATTGGTCGAGAAACGTATTCCGTTATATCGTGGTGTGTTATGAACGATAAAACCATTATTTTTCATCCGATTTTGTCCTGCAAGGTCTCAACAGAAGCAGAATTGCTTGGTGGTGATTGGTAATCCAATTACAACGTTAGGTGGTCAATCGTTTAGCTTGCCAGATAACAAATCCATACGCGTCGACTGCACGGAGGAACGAGAGCTCCGATTGGTCGTGAAACGTATTCCGTTGTATCGTGGTGCGTTAGGAACGATAAAACCATTATTTTTCATCCGATTTTGTCCTGCAAGGTCTCAATAGAAGCAGAATTGCTTGGTGGTGATTGGTAGTCCGATTACAACGTTAGGTGGTCAATCGTTCAGCTTGCCAGATAACATACGTGTCGACTTCACGGGGGAACAAGAACTCCCATTGGTCGAGGCGTTTGTTCCATAAGGTCTCAATAGAATGATTAATACCCGTATTCATAGTCGTTCCTTGAGGAATAAGGATCCCTTATTCCTACCTCAAGATACAGAATAAGGGATCCTTATTCCTCAAGGAGCCACTATGAATATGGGAATAATTGAAATAATTAAATTGAGTTGTAATGATTAATTGAAATAATTAGTAAATGAGCAAGGTGCAATTTATCACATTGTTCGTTTATTACACATACGCCATATTATTACATATTATTGTTATTTTTATCTGATAATATTAACAGGAAATATTAAGTATACTGAGACCGATTTCTTACATTTTCAGCAACGGCCGCAAACGTTACGACTGTCCATTCTAATGATTCTGAGAAAGATACAATGCAATATGCGGCTCGATGATGACCTTGTTTGGATAGCGTATCGTTACTATGTCATTTCTCATGTCATTGAATAATTGCCAGGTATCGTAGGATCGCAGACAGTATGCAACGAAGTGATTTGCTGAAAAAGTTACAACACCGTCTAATCTGGAAAAGTAATCACCCATCAGCAGTCAATAGATAATACATCTTCTAATTTCGGAGTGCATATTTCTATTCTGAATACAATCTTAAATATTTCGGGTGTCCTGAGTTCTTACTCGACCAATCAAACTTTCGCTATCAAAATGTTTTTCTCCCCATGCGTCGATTTTGTTACCGCACAACTTATTTGTACATAATCCCTGTATGTTTAAACTGTAGAAGCGTTCGTCTTCAGAGAGCTGTATGTCCGCTCGCTTAAATGTAAAGGCGCAAGGAAGTTTCTGTTGTCGCCAAAGAGTGATAGCAATGGTGTTGGTCCACACCCGCGGGGTTAAGACGTATTTTACACGATTCCCATAGCAAACTGTGTCTTTTGGCTTGATCGTATCCCATTCTTCCTGATTCAGGGTTAAATCAAATTCTATTAATTCTTCAGAACACGTGTTGTTCGCGTCGTCAGCCGAATCAGTTGTTGCATTTTTAGTCTTATCTTTATCCATAAAACTTGAATCATTAGAGTCCTTGATATCGTGATAATCCTTGAGCCCTACATCCATGGCTGCAATACCCAAATCAGCCCGTGCAGTGCTTAGAATGCCTCGTTGATCTTCACGGCAATATAAACATCGTGTGCAGACCATTTACCTCCAAGTGCTGTACTCATGTCCATCCATACATTTGATGTATATGGTGGGAATGTGTTTGTGGTAAAATATTGGATGTATTCGTTAATAACACCGATGCCATCTATTACGGATACTCTAGATGGCCGCGGCATATTGCGTTCAACCGCAACAAATCCTGTAAAAAATGAGTTGATGAATAAAACAAAGTTTCTTGCGTATTGTGGGTTTGCAAAAATCTGCAAAAACATCGAAATACGGCACAGGAAAAGAAAGTGCGGGCGGAGATGTGTTGACTAAATAGCCGTCAAGACGTACCAAGTACACCTGAACGAGATCAAAGCCATTTGATCTCTGTGGCATAAGAAACTTTTTGGCAGACTCTGTGCCTATAGAAGGTGTAATCACATACAACCAAATCATATTTGAATTACACAAATTGTTAGTTCATATTTATTTAGGTTTCAGAATATGTAATGACATGCCAGTTAAAATCTATTTTGAAATGGTGGATTTTAAAATTTCACTTCAGTTTCCCCTTTGGAAGTAATATATGTATAACTAGACAGACAGATAGAGATAAGTGATGGAGAGTTTATAAAGTATGTCTCATAGGGTACATTATGGACAAGCTTAAGGAGATCACCTAAAAATCGTGAAAGGGCAACTCTAATGCAACTGCGCAAGTGACATCCTGGAACTTTTTAAAAAAATCCAATTAACGATTATTATAACGAAAGATGACCATAAATGAAATAATTTTTTTTTAAGCCAACTAATGCAAATGTTATTCCAATATTAACTTCTTACATACAAACATCACAACAGCAATGAACCAAATTCCCTTCGTAGCGTGTCATTCTCTTTCTGAGAAGGTTCTTCTGGGTTTGAATAATATAGGCATATCCATTTAAAACTCTTGCACCGATGTAACAGAGCTTTTTTAAATAAATTGTCCCTGCATTAAGAAAAGTGTACTACAAACGTAAGTGTCTACGCAAGACCTTCAAATAAAAATTCCTCACAACAGACTGGGAAAAATCTGCTTACAAAAAGAACCTTGCTAAGTTGTTTTGGTTCATCAATGCTGTCTGTATCTTACAAGACGTTGAAAGGGAACAACAATACATACACTGATGACTGTGGTGCAAAAAAAATTATTCCAATTATGAGAATGTTTCAAAATGTTGGTGTTCTCCGAGTACTGTTTTTTTACGGCGTTCCAAGATTTCGTATACGCAGTTTTAATCCTATGATTATTAAGTGATTCCGCTACTTTAAAAAAAGTACTGTGATTCAATTTTTGATTACTTCTGTGGAAACTACACGACTTTACAATACACTGTTACATGACGTTATTTTTGTTTTAATCACACTTGCCTTTGGTCCAACAAATTTGACTTATTCGTTTGTTTGGATAAGAATTTGATATATTTTTTATTTTTATTATTATATTTTGATTAATTCAGTATTAACATGTGTTGAGGAAGTAATTCGCTACGTACTCGTATTTCGTAAATCAAAAGGTTTCGGCCACGCATCAAAATCACAATACAGTAGGATGTCGCGTTCAAAATTCTATAAGAATATATAGGGATATTCTATATATAGGGATATTTTGGCATAATTATTGTAGCACGTGTTGCCCTATGTATGAATATGAAAATATATTAATTCTCATCAATAGTGATTTTCTGCTTAATTTGAATGTACGATCTTAACTTCAATCGATTTCATTGCGGTATATGAAATACTGATGTAATCACTGCGAGTGCACAAATAATATTGTCGTTCTGACTTCCCTCTTTATTCAGAAACAGTTAAAATTTTCGGTTAATCAAAATAGTAGCAAATACGAAATCTCAAAATATAAATGTGAAAAAGGCGAAATTTCGCTGATCACGAATAACACCCCTTTTCGTCGAAATCTCAATATTTCTATGAGAAAAAGGCGAAAAACGAAATAAATCGCTTTTTGGACGATTTTCAATGAAATTTCGAGTTTCTCAAGGAAACTGGTACTGAATCAGTAATCAGCGAGTCAAAATACATCGATATAGCGTCCTAAAAGTAAATTCAAAGAATTCAACATTTTTTTGCATTTCGGCGAAAAAGAAGTGTCTTCACTAAAATCGCTGTAACGTTGCTTCCCGATGGAGTTGGAACCCCACTCTGTGCTCATTCTTTTCGTGATCGAAACCCCTTTAAAATGGCGATTGAATCATTGTGCTATCATCATTTTTCGATTTTTCACAGATTTTTAAAGTCGGACCATCGATTTTTGCGGATTTCTCCATACATTCCCCTTCTCATTTTTTTCGCCGATTTTCATCCTGCTCTCACGGCTACAATAATTGAGATATCGGGATGATCCAAAATGCATTCTCTAAGTCTACTCGAGATGTTTTGAAAACGGACGTCAAAACCCAAAATCGATGAAACGGGAGCCAAGTTATGACCATTTGAAATTTCGAGATTTTTAGGTTTTCGAAAAGGTGGGCCTAAAATTAAAAAAAAAATTTTTCCCTTTTTTTCACTGTTTCGATACCCTATTCGATCGGAAATTTTCCGCTGATTACGAATAACACCGAGTTTTAGTCGAAATCTCAAAATATCAATGTGAAAAAGGCGAAATTTCGCTGATCACGAATAACACCCCTTTTCTTCGAAATCTCAATATTTCTATGAGAAAAAGGCGAAAAACGAAAAAAATCACTTTTTGGACGATTTTCAATGAAACTTCTAGTTTCTCAAGGAAACTGGCACTGAATCAGTAATCAGCGAGTCAAAATACATCGATATAGCGTCCTAAAAGTAAATTTAAAGAATTCAACATTTTTTTGCATTTCGGCGAAAAAGAAGTGTCTTCACTAAAATCGCTGTAACGTTGCTTCCCGATGGAGTTGGAACCCCACTCTGTACTCATTCTTTTCGCGATCGAATCCCCTTTAAAATGGCTCTTGAATCATTGTGCTATCATTATTTTTCAATTTTTCACAGATTTTTAAAGTCGGACCATCGATTTTTGCGGATTTCTCCATACATACCCCTTCTCATTTTTTTCGCCGATTTTCATCCTGCTCTCACGGCTACAATAATTGAGATATCGGGATGATCCAAAATGCATTCTCTAAGTCTACTCGAGACGTTTTGAAAACGGACGTCAAAACCCAAAATCGATGAAACGGGAGCCAAGTTATGACCATTTGAAATTTCGAGATTTTTAGGTTTTCGAAAAGGTGGGCCTAAAATAAAAAAAAAAATTTTTCCCCTTTTTTCACTGTTTCGATACCCTATTCGATCGGAAATTTTCCGCTGATTACGAATAACACCGAGTTTTAGTCGAAATCTCAAAATATCAATGTGAAAAAGGCGAAATTTCGCTGATCACGAATAACACCCCTTTTCGTCGAAATCTCAATATTTCTATGAGAAAAAGGCGAAAAACGAAAAAAATCACTTTTTGGACGATTTTCAATGAAACTTCTAGTTTCTCAAGGAAACTGGTACTGAATCAGTAATCAGCGAAAAGGTGGGCCTAAAATAAAAAAAAAATTTTTTCCCCTTTTTTCACTGTTTCGATACCCTATTCGATCGGAAATTTTCCGCTGATTACGAATAACACCGAGTTTTAGTCGAAATCTCAAAATATCAATGTGAAAAAGGCGAAATTTCGCTGATCACGAATAACACCCCTTTTCGTCGAAATCTCAATATTTCTATGAGAAAAAGGCGAAAAACGAAAAAAATCACTTTTTGGACGATTTTCAATGAAACTTCTAGTTTCTCAAGGAAACTGGTACTGAATCAGTAATCAGCGAGTCAAAATACATCGATATAGCGTCCTAAAAGTAAATTTAAAGAATTCAACATTTTTTTGCATTTCGGCGAAAAAGAAGTGTCTTCACTAAAATCGCTGTAACGTTGCTTCCCGATGGAGTTGGAACCCCACTCTGTACTCATTCTTTTCGCGATCGAATCCCCTTTAAAATGGCTCTTGAATCATTGTGCTATCATTATTTTTCAATTTTTCACAGATTTTTAAAGTCGGACCATCGATTTTTGCGGATTTCTCCATACATACCCCTTCTCATTTTTTTCGCCGATTTTCATCCTGCTCTCACGGCTACAATAATTGAGATATCGGGATGATCCAAAATGCATTCTATAAGTCTACTCGAGACGTTTTGAAAACGGACGTCAAAACCCAAAATCGATGAAACGGGAGCCAAGTTATGACCATTTGAAATTTCGAGATTTTTAGGTTTTCGAAAAGGTGGGCCTAAAATTAAAAAAAAATTTTTCCCTTTATTTCACTGTTTCGATACCCTATTCTATCGGAAATTTTCCGCTGATTACGAATAACACCGAGTTTTAGTCGAAATCTCAAAATATCAATGTGAAAAAGGCGAAATTTCGCTGATCACGAATAACACCCCTTTTCTTCGAAATCTCAATATTTCTATGAGAAAAAGGCGAAAAACGAAAAAAATCACTTTTTGGACGATTTTCAATGAAACTTCTAGTTTCTCAAGGAAACTGGTACTGAATCAGTAATCAGCGAGTCAAAATACATCGATATAGCGTCCTAAAAGTAAATTCAAAAAATTCAACATTTTTTTGCATTTCGGCGAAAAAGAAGTGTCTTCACTAAAATCGCTGTAACGTTGCTTCCCGATGGAGTTGGAACCCCACTCTGTGCTCATTCTTTTCGTGATCGAAACCCCTTTAAAATGGCGCTTGAATCATTGTGCTATCATCATTTTTCGATTTTTCACAGATTTTTAAAGTCGGACCATCGATTTTTGCGGATTTCTCCATACATTCCCCTTCTCATTTTTTTCGCCGATTTTCATCCTGCACTCACGGCTACAATAATTGAGATATCGGGATGATCCAAAATGCATTCTCTAAGTCTACTCGAGACGTTTTGAAAACGGACGTCAAAACCCAAAATCGATGAAACGGGAGCCAAGTTATGACCATTTGAAATTTCAAAATTTTTAGGTTTTCGAAAAGGTGGGCCTAAAATTTAAAAAAATTTTTTTCCCTTTTTTTCACTGTTTCGATACCCTATTCTATCGGAAATTTTCCGCTGATTACGAATAACACCGAGTTTTAGTCGAAATCTCAAAATATCAATGTGAAAAAGGCGAAATTTCGCTGATCACGAATAACACCCCTTTTCTTCGAAATCTCAATATTTCTATGAGAAAAAGGCGAAAAACGAAAAAAATCACTTTTTGGACGATTTTCAATGAAACTTCTAGTTTCTCAAGGAAACTGGTACTGAATCAGTAATCAGCGAGTCAAAATACATCGATATAGCGTCCTAAAAGTAAATTTAAAGAATTCAACATTTTTTTGCATTTCGGCGAAAAAGAAGTGTCTTCACTAAAATCGCTGTAACGTTGCTTCCCGATGGAGTTGGAACCCCACTCTGTACTCATTCTTTTCGCGATCGAATCCCCTTTAAAATGGCTCTTGAATCATTGTGCTATCATTATTTTTCAATTTTTCACAGATTTTTAAAGTCGGACCATCGATTTTTGCGGATTTCTCCATACATACCCCTTCTCATTTTTTTCGCCGATTTTCATCCTGCTCTCACGGCTACAATAATTGAGATATCGGGACGATCCAAAATGCATTCTCTAAGTCTACTCGAGACGTTTTGAAAACGGACGTCAAAACCCAAAATCGATGAAACGGGAGCGAAGTTATGACCATTTGAAATTTCGAGATTTTTAGGTTTTCGAAAAGGTGGGCCTAAAATAAAAAAAAAATGTTTTCCCTTTTTTTCACTGTTTCGATACCCTATTCTATCGGAAATTTTCCGCTGATTACGAATAACACCGAGTTTTAGTCGAAATCTCAAAATATCAATGTGAAAAAGGCGAAATTTCGCTGATCACGAATAACACCCCTTTTCTTCGAAATCTCAATATTTCTATGAGAAAAAGGCGAAAAACGAAAAAAATCACTTTTTGGACGATTTTCAATGAAACTTCTAGTTTCTCAAGGAAACTGGTACTGAATCAGTAATCAGCGAGTCAAAATACATCGATATAGCGTCCTAAAAGTAAATTCAAAAAATTCAACATTTTTTTGCATTTCGGCGAAAAAGAAGTGTCTTCACTAAAATCGCTGTAACGTTGCTTCCCGATGGAGTTGGAACCCCACTCTGTGCTCATTCTTTTCGTGATCGAAACCCCCTTAAAATGGCGCTTGAATCATTGTGCTATCATCATTTTTCGATTTTTCACAGATTTTTAAAGTCGGACCATCGATTTTTGCGGATTTCTCCATACATTCCCCTTCTCATTTTTTTCGCCGATTTTCATCCTGCACTCACGGCTACAATAATTGAGATATCGGGATGATCCAAAATGCATTCTCTAAGTCTACTCGAGACGTTTTGAAAACGGACGTCAAAACCCAAAATCGATGAAACGGGAGCGAAGTTATGACCATTTGAAATTTCGAGATTTTTAGGTTTTCGAAAAGGTGGGCCTAAAATTAAAAAAAAATGTTTTCCCTTTTTTTCACTGTTTCGATACCCTATTCTATCGGAAATTTTCCGCTGATTACGAATAACACCGAGTTTTAGTCGAAATCTCAAAATATCAATGTGAAAAAGGCGAAATTTCGCTGATCACGAATAACACCCCTTTTCGTCGAAATCTCAATATTTCTATGAGAAAAAGGCGAAAAACGAAAAAAATCACTTTTTGGACGATTTTCAATGAAACTTCTAGTTTCTGAAAGAAACTGATACTGAATCAGTAATCAGCGAGTCAAAATACATCGATATAGCGTCCTAAAAGTAAATTCAAAGAATTCAACATTTTTTTGCATTTCGGCGAAAAAGAAGTGTCTTCACTAAAATCGCTGTAACGTTGCTTCCCGATGGAGTTGGAACCCCACTCTGTGCTCATTCTTTTCGTGATCGAAACCCCTTTAAAATGGCGATTGAATCATTGTGCTATCATCATTTTTCGATTTTTCACAGATTTTTAAAGTCGGACCATCGATTTTTGCGGATTTCTCCATACATTCCCCTTCTCATTTTTTTCGCCGATTTTCATCCTGCTCTCACGGCTACAATAATTGAGATATCGGGATGATCCAAAATGCATTCTCTAAGTCTACTCGAGACGTTTTGAAAACGGACGTCAAAACCCAAAATCGATGAAACGGGAGCCAAGTTATGACCATTTGAAATTTCGAGATTTTTAGGTTTTCGAAAAGGTGGGCCTAAAATTAAAAAAAATTTTTTTCCCTTTTTTTCACTGTTTCGATACCCTATTCGATCGGAAATTTTCCGCTGATTACGAATAACACCGAGTTTTAGTCGAAATCTCAAAATATCAATGTGAAAAAGGCGAAATTTCGCTGATCACGAATAACACCCCTTTTCGTCGAAATCTCAATATTTCTATGAGAAAAAGGCGAAAAACGAAAAAATCACTTTTTGGACGATTTTCAATGAAACTTCTAGTTTCTCAAGGAAACTGGTACTGAATCAGTAATCAGCGAGTCAAAATACATCGATATAGCGTCCTAAAAGTAAATTTAAAGAATTCAACATTTTTTTGCATTTCGGCGAAAAAGAAGTGTCTTCACTAAAATCGCTGTAACGTTGCTTCCCGATGGAGTTGGAACCCCACTCTGTACTCATTCTTTTCGCGATCGAATCCCCTTTAAAATGGCTCTTGAATCATTGTGCTATCATTATTTTTCAATTTTTCACAGATTTTTAAAGTCGGACCATCGATTTTTGCGGATTTCTACATACATACCCCTTCTCATTTTTTTCGCCGATTTTCATCCTGCTCTCACGGCTACAATAATTGAGATATCGGGACGATCCAAAATGCATTCTCTAAGTCTACTCGAGACGTTTTGAAAACGGACGTCAAAACCCAAAATCGATGAAACGGGAGCGAAGTTATGACCATTTGAAATTTCGAGATTTTTAGGTTTTCGAAAAGGTGGGCCTAAAATTAAAAAAAAATGTTTTCCCTTTTTTTCACTGTTTCGATACCCTATTCTATCGGAAATTTTCCGCTGATTACGAATAACACCGAGTTTTAGTCGAAATCTCAAAATATCAATGTGAAAAAGGCGAAATTTCGCTGATCACGAATAACACCCCTTTTCGTCGAAATCTCAATATTTCTATGAGAAAAAGGCGAAAAACGAAAAAAATCACTTTTTGGACGATTTTCAATGAAACTTCTAGTTTCTGAAAGAAACTGATACTGAATCAGTAATCAGCGAGTCAAAATACATCGATATAGCGTCCTAAAAGTAAATTCAAAGAATTCAACATTTTTTTGCATTTCGGCGAAAAAGAAGTGTCTTCACTAAAATCGCTGTAACGTTGCTTCCCGATGGAGTTGGAACCCCACTCTGTGCTCATTCTTTTCGTGATCGAAACCCCTTTAAAATGGCGATTGAATCATTGTGCTATCATCATTTTTCGATTTTTCACAGATTTTTAAAGTCGGACCATCGATTTTTGCGGATTTCTCCATACATACCCCTTCTCATTTTTTTCGCCGATTTTCATCCTGCTCTCACGGCTACAATAATTGAGATATCGGGACGATCCAAAATGCATTCTCTAAGTCTACTCGAGACGTTTTGAAAACGGACGTCAAAACCCAAAATCGATGAAACGGGAGCGAAGTTATGACCATTTGAAATTTCGAGATTTTTAGGTTTTCGAAAAGGTGGGCCTAAAATTAAAAAAAAATGTTTTCCCTTTTTTTCACTGTTTCGATACCCTATTCTAACGGAAATTTTCCGCTGATTACGAATAACACCGAGTTTTAGTCGAAATCTCAAAATATCAATGTGAAAAAGGCGAAATTTCGCTGATCACGAATAACACCCCTTTTCGTCGAAATCTCAATATTTCTATGAGAAAAAGGCGAAAAACGAAAAAAATCACTTTTTGGACGATTTTCAATGAAACTTCTAGTTTCTGAAAGAAACTGATACTGAATCAGTAATCAGCGAGGCAAAATACATCGATATAGCGTCCTAAAAGTAAATTCAAAGAATTCAACATTTTTTTGCATTTCGGCGAAAAAGAAGTGTCTTCACTAAAATCGCTGTAACGTTGCTTCCCGATGGAGTTGGAACCCCACTCTGTGCTCATTCTTTTCGTGATCGAAACCCCTTTAAAATGGCGATTGAATCATTGTGCTATCATCATTTTTCGATTTTTCACAGATTTTTAAAGTCGGACCATCGATTTTTGCGGATTTCTCCATACATTCCCCTTCTCATTTTTTTCGCCGATTTTCATCCTGCTCTCACGGCTACAATAATTGAGATATCGGGATGATCCAAAATGCATTCTCTAAGTCTACTCGAGACGTTTTGAAAACGGACGTCAAAACCCAAAATCGATGAAACGGGAGCCAAGTTATGACCATTTGAAATTTCGAGATTTTTAGGTTTTCGAAAAGGTGGGCCTAAAATTAAAAAAAATTTTTTTCCCTTTTTTTCACTGTTTCGATACCCTATTCGATCGGAAATTTTCCGCTGATTACGAATAACACCGAGTTTTAGTCGAAATCTCAAAATATCAATGTGAAAAAGGCGAAATTTCGCTGATCACGAATAACACCCCTTTTCGTCGAAATCTCAATATTTCTATGAGAAAAAGGCGAAAAACGAAAAAAATCACTTTTTGGACGATTTTCAATGAAACTTCTAGTTTCTCAAGGAAACTGGTACTGAATCAGTAATCAGCGAGTCAGAATACATCGATATAGCGTCCTAAAAGTAAATTTAAAGAATTCAACATTTTTTTGCATTTCGGCGAAAAAGAAGTGTCTTCACTAAAATCGCTGTAACGTTGCTTCCCGATGGAGTTGGAACCCCACTCTGTACTCATTCTTTTCGCGATCGAATCTTCTTTAAAATGGCTCTTGAATCATTGTGCTATCATTATTTTTCAATTTTTCACAGATTTTTAAAGTCGGACCATCGATTTTTGCGGATTTCTCCATACATACCCCTTCTCATTTTTTTCGCCGATTTTCATCCTGCTCTCACGGCTACAATAATTGAGATATCGGGACGATCCAAAATGCATTCTCTAAGTCTACTCGAGACGTTTTGAAAACGGACGTCAAAACCCAAAATCGATGAAACGGGAGCGAAGTTATGACCATTTGAAATTTCGAGATTTTTAGGTTTTCGAAAAGGTGGGCCTAAAATAAAAAAAAAATGTTTTCCCTTTTTTTCACTGTTTCGATACCCTATTCTATCGGAAATTTTCCGCTGATTACGAATAACACCGAGTTTTAGTCGAAATCTCAAAATATCAATGTGAAAAAGGCGAAATTTCGCTGATCACGAATAACACCCCTTTTCGTCGAAATCTCAATATTTCTATGAGAAAAAGGCGAAAAACGAAAAAAATCACTTTTTGGACGATTTTCAATGAAACTTCTAGTTTCTGAAAGAAACTGATACTGAATCAGTAATCAGCGAGTCAAAATACATCGATATAGCGTCCTAAAAGTAAATTCAAAGAATTCAACATTTTTTTGCATTTCGGCGAAAAAGAAGTGTCTTCACTAAAATCGCTGTAACGTTGCTTCCCGATGGAGTTGGAACCCCACTCTGTGCTCATTCTTTTCGTGATCGAAACCCCTTTAAAATGGCGATTGAATCATTGTGCTATCATCATTTTTCGATTTTTCACAGATTTTTAAAGTCGGACCATCGATTTTTGCGGATTTCTCCATACATTCCCCTTCTCATTTTTTTCGCCGATTTTCATCCTGCTCTCACGGCTACAATAATTGAGATATCGGGATGATCCAAAATGCATTCTCTAAGTCTACTCGAGACGTTTTGAAAACGGACGTCAAAACCCAAAATCGATGAAACGGGAGCCAAGTTATGACCATTTGAAATTTCGAGATTTTTAGGTTTTCGAAAAGGTGGGCCTAAAATAAAAAAAAAAATTTTTCCCCTTTTTTCACTGTTTCGATACCCTATTCGATCGGAAATTTTCCGCTGATTACGAATAACACCGAGTTTTAGTCGAAATCTCAAAATATCAATGTGAAAAAGGCGAAATTTCGCTGATCACGAATAACACCCCTTTTCGTCGAAATCTCAATATTTCTATGAGAAAAAGGCGAAAAACGAAAAAAATCACTTTTTGGACGATTTTCAATGAAACTTCTAGTTTCTGAAAGAAACTGATACTGAATCAGTAATCAGCGAGTCAAAATACATCGATATAGCGTCCTAAAAGTAAATTCAAAGAATTCAACATTTTTTTGCATTTCGGCGAAAAAGAAGTGTCTTCACTAAAATCGCTGTAACGTTGCTTCCCGATGGAGTTGGAACCCCACTCTGTGCTCATTCTTTTCGTGATCGAAACCCCTTTAAAATGGCGATTGAATCATTGTGCTATCATCATTTTTCGATTTTTCACAGATTTTTAAAGTCGGACCATCGATTTTTGCGGATTTCTCCATACATTCCCCTTCTCATTTTTTTCGCCGATTTTCATCCTGCTCTCACGGCTACAATAATTGAGATATCGGGATGATCCAAAATGCATTCTCTAAGTCTACTCGAGACGTTTTGAAAACGGACGTCAAAACCCAAAATCGATGAAACGGGAGCCAAGTTATGACCATTTGAAATTTCGAGATTTTTAGGTTTTCGAAAAGGTGGGCCTAAAATTAAAAAAAAAATTTTTCCCCTTTTTTCACTGTTTCGATACCCTATTCGATCGGAAATTTTCCGCTGATTACGAATAACACCGAGTTTTAGTCGAAATCTCAAAATATCAATGTGAAAAAGGCGAAATTTCGCTGATCACGAATAACACCCCTTTTCGTCGAAATCTCAATATTTCTATGAGAAAAAGGCGAAAAACGAAAAAAATCACTTTTTGGACGATTTTCAATGAAACTTCTAGTTTCTCAAGGAAACTGGTACTGAATCAGTAATCAGCGAGTCAAAATACATCGATATAGCGTCCTAAAAGTAAATTTAAAGAATTCAACATTTTTTTGCATTTCGGCGAAAAAGAAGTGTCTTCACTAAAATCGCTGTAACGTTGCTTCCCGATGGAGTTGGAACCCCACTCTGTACTCATTCTTTTCGTGATCGAATCCCCTTTAAGATGGCTCTTGAATCATTGTGCTATCATTATTTTTCGATTTTTCACAGATTTTTAAAGTCGGACCATCGATTTTTGCGGATTTCTCCATACATACCCCTTCTCATTTTTTTCGCCGATTTTCATCCTGCACTCACGGCTACAATAATTGAGATATCGGGATGATCCAAAATGCATTCTCTAAGTCTACTCGAGACGTTTTGAAAACGGACGTCAAAACCCAAAATCGATGAAACGGGAGCCAAGTTATGACCATTTGAAATTTCGAGATTTTTAGGTTTTCGAAAAGGTGGGCCTAAAATTAAAAAAAATTTTTTTCCCTTTTTTTCACTGTTTCGATACCTTATTCTATCGGAAATTTTCCGCTGATTACGAATAACACCGAGTTTTAGTCGAAATCTCAAAATATCAATGTGAAAAAGGCGAAATTTCGCTGATCACGAATAACACCCCTTTTCGTCGAAATCTCAATATTTCTATGAGAAAAAGGCGAAAAACGAAAAAAATCACTTTTTGGACGATTTTCAATGAAACTTCTAGTTTCTCAAGGAAACTGGTACTGAATCAGTAATCAGCGAGTCAAAATACATCGATATAGCGTCCTAAAAGTAAATTTAAAGAATTCAACATTTTTTTGCATTTCGGCGAAAAAGAAGTGTCTTCACTAAAATCGCTGTAACGTTGCTTCCCGATGGAGTTGGAACCCCACTCTGTACTCATTCTTTTCGCGATCGAATCCCCTTTAAAATGGCTCTTGAATCATTGTGCTATCATCATTTTTCGATTTTTCACAGATTTTTAAAGTCGGACCATCGATTTTTGCGGATTTCTCCATACATTCCCCTTCTCATTTTTTTCGCCGATTTTCATCGTGCACTCACGGCTACAATAATTGAGGTATCGGGATGATCCAAAATGCATTCTCTAAGTCTACTCGAGACGTTTTGAAAACGGACGTCAAAACCCAAAATCGATGAAACGGGAGCCAAGTTATGACCATTTGAAATTTCGAGATTTTTAGGTTTTCGAAAAGGTGGGCCTAAAATTTAAAAAAATTTTATTCCCTTTTTTTCACTGTTTCGATACCTTATTCTATCGGAAATTTTCCGCTGATTACGAATAACACCGAGTTTTAGTCGAAATCTCAAAATATCAATGTGAAAAAGGCGAAATTTCGCTGATCACGAATAACACCCCTTTTCGTCGAAATCTCAATATTTCTGTAGGGGGGTGTGTGGTGATTCGGTGCTGGTTGTGGTACGAAAAGACGGATTTATCATAAGAGTAATGCACAGTATTTATTCATAACCAATTACAAAATTAATTAGTAAAGATTAGTTTGGCGCGGTGAACGAGTTTGTGACTTGACAGAGAGTCGGTCGAGTTGTTGTCGCGGCGCTTGTTCGTTAGGAACTCCATCGTCAACAAGAGAATTCCTGATAGTCTGCTTGTTGACGGAGAGAAAATATCGAAGAGAGGGTAGGAAAGTTTTTACGAGAAACCGAAGGTTTAGAAAATGCAAGAGCGCGTGTGGGCCCTTTTTGGTCGCCATAAGAGACTCCCCGTAAAACAGCCTCGTCTCGGGAGAGACTCGACTGGGACCCGTAAGTACTCGAGTTTTATGACAGGGAAAACTGAGACACGGTTGTTCTATTTTGTAGACGACGAAATGAAAGAAGTCAAAGAAGTAAACGCGTGAGAAAGAATCGAGTCCTTACAAAGGAATGACTGTATAGAAGAAAATGCATATTGGAAATGAAATAAAATGAAATAAAATAAATGCGTGTTTATATGCGACCAGAGAGTGGTGGCGACGCCGTCACCACATTTCTATGAGAAAAAGGCGAAAAACGAAAAAAATCACTTTTTGGACGATTTTCAATGAAACTTCTAGTTTCTCAAGGAAACTGGTACTGAATCAGTAATCAGCGAAAAGGTGGGCCTAAAATAAAAAAAAAATTTTTTCCCCTTTTTTCACTGTTTCGATACCCTATTCGATCGGAAATTTTCCGCTGATTACGAATAACACCGAGTTTTAGTCGAAATCTCAAAATATCAATGTGAAAAAGGCGAAATTTCGCTGATCACGAATAACACCCCTTTTCGTCGAAATCTCAATATTTCTATGAGAAAAAGGCGAAAAACGAAAAAAATCACTTTTTGGACGATTTTCAATGAAACTTCTAGTTTCTGAAAGAAACTGATACTGAATCAGTAATCAGCGAGTCAAAATACATCGATATAGCGTCCTAAAAGTAAATTCAAAGAATTCAACATTTTTTTGCATTTCGGCGAAAAAGAAGTGTCTTCACTAAAATCGCTGTAACGTTGCTTCCCGATGGAGTTGGAACCCCACTCTGTGCTCATTCTTTTCGTGATCGAAACCCCTTTAAAATGGCGATTGAATCATTGTGCTATCATCATTTTTCGATTTTTCACAGATTTTTAAAGTCGGACCATCGATTATTGCGGATTTCTCCATACATTCCCCTTCTCATTTTTTTCGCCGATTTTCATCCTGCACTCACGGCTACAATAATTGAGATATCGGGATGATCCAAAATGCATTCTCTAAGTCTACTCGAGACGTTTTGAAAACGGACGTCAAAACCCAAAATCGATGAAACGGGAGCCAAGTTATGACCATTTGAAATTTCGAGATTTTTAGGTTTTCGAAAAGGTGGGCCTAAAATAAAAAAAAAAATTTTTCCCCTTTTTTCACTGTTTCGATACCCTATTCGATCGGAAATTTTCCGCTGATTACGAATAACACCGAGTTTTAGTCGAAATCTCAAAATATCAATGTGAAAAAGGCGAAATTTCGCTGATCACGAATAACACCCCTTTTCGTCGAAATCTCAATATTTCTATGAGAAAAAGGCGAAAAACGAAAAAAATCACTTTTTGGACGATTTTCAATGAAACTTCTAGTTTCTCAAGGAAACTGGTACTGAATCAGTAATCAGCGAGTCAAAATACATCGATATAGCGTCCTAAAAGTAAATTTAAAGAATTCAACATTTTTTTGCATTTCGGCGAAAAAGAAGTGTCTTCACTAAAATCGCTGTAACGTTGCTTCCCGATGGAGTTGGAACCCCACTCTGTGCTCATTCTTTTCGTGATCGAAACCCCTTTAAAATGGCGCTTGAATCATTGTGCTATCATCATTTTTCGATTTTTCACAGATTTTTAAAGTCGGACCATCGATTATTGCGGATTTCTCCATACATTCCCCTTCTCATTTTTTTCGCCGATTTTCATCCTGCACTCACGGCTACAATAATTGAGATATCGGGATGATCCAAAATGCATTCTCTAAGTCTACTCGAGACGTTTTGAAAACGGACGTCAAAACCCAAAATCGATGAAACGGGAGCCAAGTTATGACCATTTGAAATTTCGAAATTTTTAGGTTTTCGAAAAGGTGGGCCTAAAATTAAAAAAAATTTTTTTCCCTTTTTTTCACTGTTTCGATACCTTATTCTATCGGAAATTTTCCGCTGATTACGAATAACACCGAGTTTTAGTCGAAATCACAAAATATCAATGTGAAAAAGGCGAAATTTCGCTGATCACGAATAACACCCCTTTTCGTCGAAATCTCAATATTTCTATGAGAAAAAGGCGAAAAACGAAAAAAATCACTTTTTGGACGATTTTCAATGAAACTTCTAGTTTCTCAAGGAAACTGGTACTGAATCAGTAATCAGCGAGTCAAAATACATCGATATAGCGTCCTAAAAGTAAATTCAAAGAATTCAACATTTTTTTGCATTTCGGCGAAAAAGAAGTGTCTTCACTAAAATCACTGTAACGTTGCTTCCCGATGGAGTTGGAACCCCACTCTGTGCTCATTCTTTTCGTGATCGAAACCCCTTTAAAATGGCGGTTGAATCACTGTGCTATCATCATTTTTCGATTTTTCACAGATCTTTAAAGTCGGACCATCGATTTTTGCGGATTTCTCCTTACATACCCCTTAAAATTTTTTTCGCCGATATTCATCCTGCTCTCACAGCTACAATAATTGAGATATCGGGATCATCCAAAATGCATTCTCTAAATCTACTCGAGACGTTTTGAAAACGGACGTCAAAACCCAAAATCGATGAAACGGGAGCCAAGTTATGACCATTTGAAATTTCGAGATTTTTAGGTTTTCGAAAAGGTGGGCCTAAAATAAAAAAAAAAATTTTTCCCCTTTTTTCACTGTTTCGATACCCTATTCGATCGGAAATTTTCCGCTGATTACGAATAACACCGAGTTTTAGTCGAAATCTCAAAATATCAATGTGAAAAAGGCGAAATTTCGCTGATCACGAATAACACCCCTTTTCGTCGAAATCTCAATATTTCTATGAGAAAAAGGCGAAAAACGAAAAAAATCACTTTTTGGACGATTTTCAATGAAACTTCTAGTTTCTCAAGGAAACTGGTACTGAATCAGTAATCAGCGAGTCAAAATACATCGATATAGTGTCCTAAAAGTAAATTTAAAGAATTCAACATTTTTTTGCATTTCGGCGAAAAAGAAGTGTCTTCACTAAAATCGCTGTAACGTTGCTTCCCGATGGAGTTGGAACCCCACTCTGTACTCATTCTTTTCGTGATCGAATCCCCTTTAAGATGGCTCTTGAATCATTGTGCTATCATTATTTTTCGATTTTTCACAGATTTTTAAAGTCGGACCATCGATTTTTGCGGATTTCTCCATACATACCCCTTCTCATTTTTTTCGCCGATTTTCATCCTGCTCTCACGGCTACAATAATTGAGATATCGGGATGATCCAAAATGCATTCTCTAAGTCTACTCGAGACGTTTTGAAAACGGACGTCAAAACCCAAAATCGATGAAACGGGAGCCAAGTTATGACCATTTGAAATTTCGAGATTTTTAGGTTTTCGAATAGGTGGGCCTAAAATTAAAAAAAAATTTTTTCCCTTTTTTTCACTGTTTCGATACCCTATTCGATCGGAAATTTTCCGCTGATTACGAATAACACCGAGTTTTAGTCGAAATCTCAAAATATCAATGTGAAAAAGGCGAAATTTCGCTGATCACGAATAACACCCCTTTTCGTCGAAATCTCAATATTTCTATGAGAAAAAGGCGAAAAACGAAAAAAATCACTTTTTGGACGATTTTCAATGAAACTTCTAGTTTCTCAAGGAAACTGGTACTGAATCAGTAATCAGCGAGTCAAAATACATCGATATAGCGTCCTAAAAGTAAATTCAAAGAATTCAACATTTTTTTGCATTTCGGCGAAAAAGAAGTGTCTTCACTAAAATCACTGTAACGTTGCTTCCCGATGGAGTTGGAACCCCACTCTGTGCTCATTCTTTTCGTGATCGAAACCCCTTTAAAATGGCGCTTGAATCATTGTGCTATCATCATTTTTCGATTTTTCACAGATTTTTAAAGTCGGACCATCGATTTTTGCGGATTTCTCCATACATTCCCCTTCTCATTTTTTTCGCCGATTTTCATCCTGCACTCACGGCTACAATAATTGAGATATCGGGATGATCCAAAATGCATTCTCTAAGTCTACTCGAGACGTTTTGAAAACGGACGTCAAAACCCAAAATCGATGAAACGGGAGCCAAGTTATGACCATTTGAAATTTCGAAATTTTTAGGTTTTCGAAAAGGTGGGCCTAAAATTAAAAAAAATTTTTTTCCCTTTTTTTCACTGTTTCGATACCTTATTCTATCGGAAATTTTCCGCTGATTACGAATAACACCGAGTTTTAGTCGAAATCACAAAATATCAATGTGAAAAAGGCGAAATTTCGCTGATCACGAATAACACCCCTTTTCGTCGAAATCTCAATATTTCTATGAGAAAAAGGCGAAAAACGAAAAAAATCACTTTTTGGACGATTTTCAATGAAACTTCTAGTTTCTCAAGGAAACTGGTACTGAATCAGTAATCAGCGAGTCAAAATACATCGATATAGTGTCCTAAAAGTAAATTTAAAGAATTCAACATTTTTTTGCATTTCGGCGAAAAAGAAGTGTCTTCACTAAAATCGCTGTAACGTTGCTTCCCGATGGAGTTGGAACCCCACTCTGTGCTCATTCTTTTCGTGATCGAAACCCCTTTAAAATGGCGATTGAATCATTGTGCTATCATTATTTTTCGATTTTTCACAGATTTTTAAAGTCGGACCATCGATTTCGCGGATTTCTCCATACATACCCCTTCTCATTTTTTTCGCCGATTTTCATCCTGCTCTCACGGCTACAATAATTGAGATATCGGGATGATCCGAAATGCATTCTCTAAGTCTACTCGAGACGTTTTGAAAACGGACGTCAAAACCCAAAATCGATGAAACGGGAGCCAAGTTATGACCATTTGAAATTTCGAGATTTTTAGGTTTTCGAAAAGGTGGGCCGAAAATAAAAAAAAAAAATTTTCCCCTTTTTTCACTGTTTCGATACCCTATTCGATCGGAAATTTTCCGCTGATTACGAATAACACCGAGTTTTAGTCGAAATCTCAAAATATCAATGTGAAAAAGGCGAAATTTCGCTGATCACGAATAACACCCCTTTTCGTCGAAATCTCAATATTTCTATGAGAAAAAGGCGAAAAACGAAAAAAATCACTTTTTGGACGATTTTCAATGAAACTTCTAGTTTCTCAAGGAAACTGGTACTGAATCAGTAATCAGCGAGTCAAAATACATCGATATAGCGTCCTAAAAGTAAATTTAAAGAATTCAACATTTTTTTGCATTTCGGCGAAAAAGAAGTGTCTTCACTAAAATCGCTGTAACGTTGCTTCCCGATGGAGTTGGAACCCCACTCTGTGCTCATTCTTTTCGTGATCGAAACCCCTTTAAAATGGCGCTTGAATCATTGTGCTATCATCATTTTTCGATTTTTCACAGATTTTTAAAGTCGGACCATCGATTTTTGCGGATTTCTCCATACATTCCCCTTCTCATTTTTTTCGCCGATTTTCATCCTGCACTCACGGCTACAATAATTGAGATATCGGGATGATCCAAAATGCATTCTCTAAGTCTACTCGAGACGTTTTGAAAACGGACGTCAAAACCCAAAATCGATGAAACGGGAGCCAAGTTATGACCATTTGAAATTTCGAAATTTTTAGGTTTTCGAAAAGGTGGGCCTAAAATTTAAAAAAATTTTTTTCCCTTTTTTTCACTGTTTCGATACCTTATTCTATCGGAAATTTTCCGCTGATTACGAATAACACCGAGTTTTAGTCGAAATCACAAAATATCAATGTGAAAAAGGCGAAATTTCGCTGATCACGAATAACACCCCTTTTCGTCGAAATCTCAATATTTCTATGAGAAAAAGGCGAAAAACGAAAAAAATCACTTTTTGGACGATTTTCAATGAAACTTCTAGTTTCTCAAGGAAACTGGTACTGAATCAGTAATCAGCGAGTCAAAATACATCGATATAGCGTCCTAAAAGTAAATTTAAAGAATTCAACATTTTTTTGCATTTCGGCGAAAAAGAAGTGTCTTCACTAAAATCGCTGTAACGTTGCTTCCCGATGGAGTTGGAACCCCACTCTGTACTCATTCTTTTCGTGATCGAATCCCCTTTAAAATGGCTCTTGAATCATTGTGCTATCATTATTTTTCAATTTTTCACAGATTTTTAAAGTCGGACCATCGATTTTTGCGGATTTCTCCATACATACCCCTTCTCATTTTTTTCGCCGATTTTCATCCTGCTCTCACGGCTACAATAATTGAGATATCGGGATGATCCAAAATGCATTCTCTAAGTCTACTCGAGACGTTTTGAAAACGGACGTCAAAACCCAAAATCGATGAAACGGGAGCCAAGTTATGACCATTTGAAATTTCGAGATTTTTAGGTTTTCGAAAAGGTGGGCCTAAAATTAAAAAAAATTTTTTTCCCTTTTTTTCACTGTTTCGATACCCTATTCTATCGGAAATTTTCCGCTGATTACGAATAACACCGAGTTTTAGTCGAAATCTCAAAATATCAATGTGAAAAAGGCGAAATTTCGCTGATCACGAATAACACCCCTTTTCTTCGAAATCTCAATATTTCTATGAGAAAAAGGCGAAAAACGAAAAAAATCACTTTTTGGACGATTTTCAATGAAACTTCTAGTTTCTCAAGGAAACTGGTACTGAATCAGTAATCAGCGAGTCAAAATACATCGATATAGCGTCCTAAAAGTAAATTTAAAGAATTCAACATTTTTTTGCATTTCGGCGAAAAAGAAGTGTCTTCACTAAAATCGCTGTAACGTTGCTTCCCGATGGAGTTGGAACCCCACTCTGTACTCATTCTTTTCGCGATCGAATCCCCTTTAAAATGGCTCTTGAATCATTGTGCTATCATTATTTTTCAATTTTTCACAGATTTTTAAAGTCGGACCATCGATTTTTGCGGATTTCTCCATACATACCCCTTCTCATTTTTTTCGCCGATTTTCATCCTGCTCTCACGGCTACAATAATTGAGATATCGGGACGATCCAAAATGCATTCTCTAAGTCTACTCGAGACGTTTTGAAAACGGACGTCAAAACCCAAAATCGATGAAACGGGAGCGAAGTTATGACCATTTGAAATTTCGAGATTTTTAGGTTTTCGAAAAGGTGGGCCTAAAATTAAAAAAAAATGTTTTCCCTTTTTTTCACTGTTTCGATACCCTATTCTATCGGAAATTTTCCGCTGATTACGAATAACACCGAGTTTTAGTCGAAATCTCAAAATATCAATGTGAAAAAGGCGAAATTTCGCTGATCACGAATAACACCCCTTTTCGTCGAAATCTCAATATTTCTATGAGAAAAAGGCGAAAAACGAAAAAAATCACTTTTTGGACGATTTTCAATGAAACTTCTAGTTTCTGAAAGAAACTGATACTGAATCAGTAATCAGCGAGTCAAAATACATCGATATAGCGTCCTAAAAGTAAATTCAAAGAATTCAACATTTTTTTGCATTTCGGCGAAAAAGAAGTGTCTTCACTAAAATCGCTGTAACGTTGCTTCCCGATGGAGTTGGAACCCCACTCTGTGCTCATTCTTTTCGTGATCGAAACCCCTTTAAAATGGCGATTGAATCATTGTGCTATCATCATTTTTCGATTTTTCACAGATTTTTAAAGTCGGACCATCGATTTTTGCGGATTTCTCCATACATTCCCCTTCTCATTTTTTTCGCCGATTTTCATCCTGCTCTCACGGTTACAATAATTGAGATATCGGGATGATCCAAAATGCATTCTCTAAGTCTACTCGAGACGTTTTGAAAACGGACGTCAAAACCCAAAATCGATGAAACGGGAGCCAAGTTATGACCATTTGAAATTTCGAGATTTTTAGGTTTTCGAAAAGGTGGGCCTAAAATTAAAAAAAATTTTTTTCCCTTTTTTTCACTGTTTCGATACCCTATTCGATCGGAAATTTTCCGCTGATTACGAATAACACCGAGTTTTAGTCGAAATCTCAAAATATCAATGTGAAAAAGGCGAAATTTCGCTGATCACGAATAACACCCCTTTTCGTCGAAATCTCAATATTTCTATGAGAAAAAGGCGAAAAACGAAAAAAATCACTTTTTGGACGATTTTCAATGAAACTTCTAGTTTCTGAGAGAAACTGATACTGAATCAGTAATCAGCGAGTCAAAATACATCGATATAGCGTCCTAAAAGTAAATTCAAAGAATTCAACATTTTTTTGCATTTCGGCGAAAAAGAAGTGTCTTCACTAAAATCGCTGTAACGTTGCTTCCCGATGGAGTTGGAACCCCACTCTGTGCTCATTCTTTTCGTGATCGAAACCCCTTTAAAATGGCGATTGAATCATTGTGCTATCATCATTTTTCGATTTTTCACAGATTTTTAAAGTCGGACCATCGATTTTTGCGGATTTCTCCATACATTCCCCTTCTCATTTTTTTCGCCGATTTTCATCCTGCTCTCACGGCTACAATAATTGAGATATCGGGATGATCCAAAATGCATTCTCTAAGTCTACTCGAGACGTTTTGAAAACGGACGTCAAAACCCAAAATCGATGAAACGGGAGCCAAGTTATGACCATTTGAAATTTCGAGATTTTTAGGTTTTCGAAAAGGTGGGCCTAAAATTAAAAAAAATTTTTTTCCCTTTTTTTCACTGTTTCGATACCCTATTCGATCGGAAATTTTCCGCTGATTACGAATAACACCGAGTTTTAGTCGAAATCTCAAAATATCAATGTGAAAAAGGCGAAATTTCGCTGATCACGAATAACACCCCTTTTCGTCGAAATCTCAATATTTCTATGAGAAAAAGGCGAAAAACGAAAAAATCACTTTTTGGACGATTTTCAATGAAACTTCTAGTTTCTCAAGGAAACTGGTACTGAATCAGTAATCAGCGAGTCAAAATACATCGATATAGCGTCCTAAAAGTAAATTTAAAGAATTCAACATTTTTTTGCATTTCGGCGAAAAAGAAGTGTCTTCACTAAAATCGCTGTAACGTTGCTTCCCGATGGAGTTGGAACCCCACTCTGTACTCATTCTTTTCGCGATCGAATCCCCTTTAAAATGGCTCTTGAATCATTGTGCTATCATTATTTTTCAATTTTTCACAGATTTTTAAAGTCGGACCATCGATTTTTGCGGATTTCTCCATACATACCCCTTCTCATTTTTTTCGCCGATTTTCATCCTGCTCTCACGGCTACAATAATTGAGATATCGGGACGATCCAAAATGCATTCTCTAAGTCTACTCGAGACGTTTTGAAAACGGACGTCAAAACCCAAAATCGATGAAACGGGAGCGAAGTTATGACCATTTGAAATTTCGAGATTTTTAGGTTTTCGAAAAGGTGGGCCTAAAATTAAAAAAAAATGTTTTCCCTTTTTTTCACTGTTTCGATACCCTATTCTATCGGAAATTTTCCGCTGATTACGAATAACACCGAGTTTTAGTCGAAATCTCAAAATATCAATGTGAAAAAGGCGAAATTTCGCTGATCACGAATAACACCCCTTTTCGTCGAAATCTCAATATTTCTATGAGAAAAAGGCGAAAAACGAAAAAAATCACTTTTTGGACGATTTTCAATGAAACTTCTAGTTTCTGAAAGAAACTGATACTGAATCAGTAATCAGCGAGGCAAAATACATCGATATAGCGTCCTAAAAGTAAATTCAAAGAATTCAACATTTTTTTGCATTTCGGCGAAAAAGAAGTGTCTTCACTAAAATCGCTGTAACGTTGCTTCCCGATGGAGTTGGAACCCCACTCTGTGCTCATTCTTTTCGTGATCGAAACCCCTTTAAAATGGCGATTGAATCATTGTGCTATCATCATTTTTCGATTTTTCACAGATTTTTAAAGTCGGACCATCGATTTTTGCGGATTTCTCCATACATTCCCCTTCTCATTTTTTTCGCCGATTTTCATCCTGCTCTCACGGCTACAATAATTGAGATATCGGGATGATCCAAAATGCATTCTCTAAGTCTACTCGAGACGTTTTGAAAACGGACGTCAAAACCCAAAATCGATGAAACGGGAGCCAAGTTATGACCATTTGAAATTTCGAGATTTTTAGGTTTTCGAAAAGGTGGGCCTAAAATTAAAAAAAATTTTTTTCCCTTTTTTTCACTGTTTCGATACCCTATTCGATCGGAAATTTTCCGCTGATTACGAATAACACCGAGTTTTAGTCGAAATCTCAAAATATCAATGTGAAAAAGGCGAAATTTCGCTGATCACGAATAACACCCCTTTTCGTCGAAATCTCAATATTTCTATGAGAAAAAGGCGAAAAACGAAAAAAATCACTTTTTGGACGATTTTCAATGAAACTTCTAGTTTCTCAAGGAAACTGGTACTGAATCAGTAATCAGCGAGTCAGAATACATCGATATAGCGTCCTAAAAGTAAATTTAAAGAATTCAACATTTTTTTGCATTTCGGCGAAAAAGAAGTGTCTTCACTAAAATCGCTGTAACGTTGCTTCCCGATGGAGTTGGAACCCCACTCTGTACTCATTCTTTTCGCGATCGAATCTTCTTTAAAATGGCTCTTGAATCATTGTGCTATCATTATTTTTCAATTTTTCACAGATTTTTAAAGTCGGACCATCGATTTTTGCGGATTTCTCCATACATACCCCTTCTCATTTTTTTCGCCGATTTTCATCCTGCTCTCACGGCTACAATAATTGAGATATCGGGACGATCCAAAATGCATTCTCTAAGTCTACTCGAGACGTTTTGAAAACGGACGTCAAAACCCAAAATCGATGAAACGGGAGCGAAGTTATGACCATTTGAAATTTCGAGATTTTTAGGTTTTCGAAAAGGTGGGCCTAAAATAAAAAAAAAATGTTTTCCCTTTTTTTCACTGTTTCGATACCCTATTCTATCGGAAATTTTCCGCTGATTACGAATAACACCGAGTTTTAGTCGAAATCTCAAAATATCAATGTGAAAAAGGCGAAATTTCGCTGATCACGAATAACACCCCTTTTCGTCGAAATCTCAATATTTCTATGAGAAAAAGGCGAAAAACGAAAAAAATCACTTTTTGGACGATTTTCAATGAAACTTCTAGTTTCTGAAAGAAACTGATACTGAATCAGTAATCAGCGAGTCAAAATACATCGATATAGCGTCCTAAAAGTAAATTCAAAGAATTCAACATTTTTTTGCATTTCGGCGAAAAAGAAGTGTCTTCACTAAAATCGCTGTAACGTTGCTTCCCGATGGAGTTGGAACCCCACTCTGTGCTCATTCTTTTCGTGATCGAAACCCCTTTAAAATGGCGATTGAATCATTGTGCTATCATCATTTTTCGATTTTTCACAGATTTTTAAAGTCGGACCATCGATTTTTGCGGATTTCTCCATACATTCCCCTTCTCATTTTTTTCGCCGATTTTCATCCTGCTCTCACGGCTACAATAATTGAGATATCGGGATGATCCAAAATGCATTCTCTAAGTCTACTCGAGACGTTTTGAAAACGGACGTCAAAACCCAAAATCGATGAAACGGGAGCCAAGTTATGACCATTTGAAATTTCGAGATTTTTAGGTTTTCGAAAAGGTGGGCCTAAAATAAAAAAAAAAAATTTTCCCCTTTTTTCACTGTTTCGATACCCTATTCGATCGGAAATTTTCCGCTGATTACGAATAACACCGAGTTTTAGTCGAAATCTCAAAATATCAATGTGAAAAAGGCGAAATTTCGCTGATCACGAATAACACCCCTTTTCGTCGAAATCTCAATATTTCTATGAGAAAAAGGCGAAAAACGAAAAAAATCACTTTTTGGACGATTTTCAATGAAACTTCTAGTTTCTCAAGGAAACTGGTACTGAATCAGTAATCAGCGAAAAGGTGGGCCTAAAATAAAAAAAAAATTTTTTCCCCTTTTTTCACTGTTTCGATACCCTATTCGATCGGAAATTTTCCGCTGATTACGAATAACACCGAGTTTTAGTCGAAATCTCAAAATATCAATGTGAAAAAGGCGAAATTTCGCTGATCACGAATAACACCCCTTTTCGTCGAAATCTCAATATTTCTATGAGAAAAAGGCGAAAAACGAAAAAAATCACTTTTTGGACGATTTTCAATGAAACTTCTAGTTTCTGAAAGAAACTGATACTGAATCAGTAATCAGCGAGTCAAAATACATCGATATAGCGTCCTAAAAGTAAATTCAAAGAATTCAACATTTTTTTGCATTTCGGCGAAAAAGAAGTGTCTTCACTAAAATCGCTGTAACGTTGCTTCCCGATGGAGTTGGAACCCCACTCTGTGCTCATTCTTTTCGTGATCGAAACCCCTTTAAAATGGCGATTGAATCATTGTGCTATCATCATTTTTCGATTTTTCACAGATTTTTAAAGTCGGACCATCGATTTTTGCGGATTTCTCCATACATTCCCCTTCTCATTTTTTTCGCCGATTTTCATCCTGCTCTCACGGCTACAATAATTGAGATATCGGGATGATCCAAAATGCATTCTCTAAGTCTACTCGAGACGTTTTGAAAACGGACGTCAAAACCCAAAATCGATGAAACGGGAGCCAAGTTATGACCATTTGAAATTTCGAGATTTTTAGGTTTTCGAAAAGGTGGGCCTAAAATAAAAAAAAAAATTTTTCCCCTTTTTTCACTGTTTCGATACCCTATTCGATCGGAAATTTTCCGCTGATTACGAATAACACCGAGTTTTAGTCGAAATCTCAAAATATCAATGTGAAAAAGGCGAAATTTCGCTGATCACGAATAACACCCCTTTTCGTCGAAATCTCAATATTTCTATGAGAAAAAGGCGAAAAACGAAAAAAATCACTTTTTGGACGATTTTCAATGAAACTTCTAGTTTCTCAAGGAAACTGGTACTGAATCAGTAATCAGCGAGTCAAAATACATCGATATAGCGTCCTAAAAGTAAATTTAAAGAATTCAACATTTTTTTGCATTTCGGCGAAAAAGAAGTGTCTTCACTAAAATCGCTGTAACGTTGCTTCCCGATGGAGTTGGAACCCCACTCTGTACTCATTCTTTTCGTGATCGAATCCCCTTTAAGATGGCTCTTGAATCATTGTGCTATCATTATTTTTCGATTTTTCACAGATTTTTAAAGTCGGACCATCGATTTTTGCGGATTTCTCCATACATACCCCTTCTCATTTTTTTCGCCGATTTTCATCCTGCACTCACGGCTACAATAATTGAGATATCGGGATGATCCAAAATGCATTCTCTAAGTCTACTCGAGACGTTTTGAAAACGGACGTCAAAACCCAAAATCGATGAAACGGGAGCCAAGTTATGACCATTTGAAATTTCGAGATTTTTAGGTTTTCGAAAAGGTGGGCCTAAAATTAAAAAAAATTTTTTTCCCTTTTTTTCACTGTTTCGATACCTTATTCTATCGGAAATTTTCCGCTGATTACGAATAACACCGAGTTTTAGTCGAAATCTCAAAATATCAATGTGAAAAAGGCGAAATTTCGCTGATCACGAATAACACCCCTTTTCGTCGAAATCTCAATATTTCTATGAGAAAAAGGCGAAAAACGAAAAAAATCACTTTTTGGACGATTTTCAATGAAACTTCTAGTTTCTCAAGGAAACTGGTACTGAATCAGTAATCAGCGAGTCAAAATACATCGATATAGCGTCCTAAAAGTAAATTTAAAGAATTCAACATTTTTTTGCATTTCGGCGAAAAAGAAGTGTCTTCACTAAAATCGCTGTAACGTTGCTTCCCGATGGAGTTGGAACCCCACTCTGTACTCATTCTTTTCGCGATCGAATCCCCTTTAAAATGGCTCTTGAATCATTGTGCTATCATCATTTTTCGAT
Source organism: Oxytorus armatus (assembly GCA_958009045.1). Lineage (NCBI taxonomy): Eukaryota > Metazoa > Arthropoda > Insecta > Hymenoptera > Ichneumonidae > Oxytorus > Oxytorus armatus. The sequence continues at coordinate 12,888,100 of OY253744.1, forward strand.
TTTTCACAGATTTTTAAAGTCGGACCATCGATTTTTGCGGATTTCTCCATACATTCCCCTTCTCATTTTTTTCGCCGATTTTCATCGTGCACTCACGGCTACAATAATTGAGGTATCGGGATGATCCAAAATGCATTCTCTAAGTCTACTCGAGACGTTTTGAAAACGGACGTCAAAACCCAAAATCGATGAAACGGGAGCCAAGTTATGACCATTTGAAATTTCGAGATTTTTAGGTTTTCGAAAAGGTGGGCCTAAAATTTAAAAAAATTTTATTCCCTTTTTTTCACTGTTTCGATACCTTATTCTATCGGAAATTTTCCGCTGATTACGAATAACACCGAGTTTTAGTCGAAATCTCAAAATATCAATGTGAAAAAGGCGAAATTTCGCTGATCACGAATAACACCCCTTTTCGTCGAAATCTCAATATTTCTGTAGGGGGGTGTGTGGTGATTCGGTGCTGGTTGTGGTACGAAAAGACGGATTTATCATAAGAGTAATGCACAGTATTTATTCATAACCAATTACAAAATTAATTAGTAAAGATTAGTTTGGCGCGGTGAACGAGTTTGTGACTTGACAGAGAGTCGGTCGAGTTGTTGTCGCGGCGCTTGTTCGTTAGGAACTCCATCGTCAACAAGAGAATTCCTGATAGTCTGCTTGTTGACGGAGAGAAAATATCGAAGAGAGGGTAGGAAAGTTTTTACGAGAAACCGAAGGTTTAGAAAATGCAAGAGCGCGTGTGGGCCCTTTTTGGTCGCCATAAGAGACTCCCCGTAAAACAGCCTCGTCTCGGGAGAGACTCGACTGGGACCCGTAAGTACTCGAGTTTTATGACAGGGAAAACTGAGACACGGTTGTTCTATTTTGTAGACGACGAAATGAAAGAAGTCAAAGAAGTAAACGCGTGAGAAAGAATCGAGTCCTTACAAAGGAATGACTGTATAGAAGAAAATGCATATTGGAAATGAAATAAAATGAAATAAAATAAATGCGTGTTTATATGCGACCAGAGAGTGGTGGCGACGCCGTCACCACATTTCTATGAGAAAAAGGCGAAAAACGAAAAAAATCACTTTTTGGACGATTTTCAATGAAACTTCTAGTTTCTCAAGGAAACTGGTACTGAATCAGTAATCAGCGAAAAGGTGGGCCTAAAATAAAAAAAAAATTTTTTCCCCTTTTTTCACTGTTTCGATACCCTATTCGATCGGAAATTTTCCGCTGATTACGAATAACACCGAGTTTTAGTCGAAATCTCAAAATATCAATGTGAAAAAGGCGAAATTTCGCTGATCACGAATAACACCCCTTTTCGTCGAAATCTCAATATTTCTATGAGAAAAAGGCGAAAAACGAAAAAAATCACTTTTTGGACGATTTTCAATGAAACTTCTAGTTTCTGAAAGAAACTGATACTGAATCAGTAATCAGCGAGTCAAAATACATCGATATAGCGTCCTAAAAGTAAATTCAAAGAATTCAACATTTTTTTGCATTTCGGCGAAAAAGAAGTGTCTTCACTAAAATCGCTGTAACGTTGCTTCCCGATGGAGTTGGAACCCCACTCTGTGCTCATTCTTTTCGTGATCGAAACCCCTTTAAAATGGCGATTGAATCATTGTGCTATCATCATTTTTCGATTTTTCACAGATTTTTAAAGTCGGACCATCGATTTTTGCGGATTTCTCCATACATTCCCCTTCTCATTTTTTTCGCCGATTTTCATCCTGCTCTCACGGCTACAATAATTGAGATATCGGGATGATCCAAAATGCATTCTCTAAGTCTACTCGAGACGTTTTGAAAACGGACGTCAAAACCCAAAATCGATGAAACGGGAGCCAAGTTATGACCATTTGAAATTTCGAGATTTTTAGGTTTTCGAAAAGGTGGGCCTAAAATAAAAAAAAAAATTTTTCCCCTTTTTTCACTGTTTCGATACCCTATTCGATCGGAAATTTTCCGCTGATTACGAATAACACCGAGTTTTAGTCGAAATCTCAAAATATCAATGTGAAAAAGGCGAAATTTCGCTGATCACGCCTTTTCGTCGAAATCTCAATATTTCTATGAGAAAAAGGCGAAAAACGAAAAAAATCACTTTTTGGACGATTTTCAATGAAACTTCTAGTTTCTGAAAGAAACTGATACTGAATCAGTAATCAGCGAGTCAAAATACATCGATATAGCGTCCTAAAAGTAAATTCAAAGAATTCAACATTTTTTTGCATTTCGGCGAAAAAGAAGTGTCTTCACTAAAATCGCTGTAACGTTGCTTCCCGATGGAGTTGGAACCCCACTCTGTGCTCATTCTTTTCGTGATCGAAACCCCTTTAAAATGGCGATTGAATCATTGTGCTATCATCATTTTTCGATTTTTCACAGATTTTTAAAGTCGGACCATCGATTTTTGCGGATTTCTCCATACATTCCCCTTCTCATTTTTTTCGCCGATTTTCATCCTGCTCTCACGGCTACAATAATTGAGATATCGGGATGATCCAAAATGCATTCTCTAAGTCTACTCGAGACGTTTTGAAAACGGACGTCAAAACCCAAAATCGATGAAACGGGAGCCAAGTTATGACCATTTGAAATTTCGAGATTTTTAGGTTTTCGAAAAGGTGGGCCTAAAATAAAAAAAAAAATTTTTCCCCTTTTTTCACTGTTTCGATACCCTATTCGATCGGAAATTTTCCGCTGATTACGAATAACACCGAGTTTTAGTCGAAATCTCAAAATATCAATGTGAAAAAGGCGAAATTTCGCTGATCACGAATAACACCCCTTTTCGTCGAAATCTCAATATTTCTATGAGAAAAAGGCGAAAAACGAAAAAAATCACTTTTTGGACGATTTTCAATGAAACTTCTAGTTTCTCAAGGAAACTGGTACTGAATCAGTAATCAGCGAGTCAAAATACATCGATATAGCGTCCTAAAAGTAAATTCAAAGAATTCAACATTTTTTTGCATTTCGGCGAAAAAGAAGTGTCTTCACTAAAATCACTGTAACGTTGCTTCCCGATGGAGTTGGAACCCCACTCTGTGCTCATCCTTTTCGTGATCGAAACCCCTTTAAAATGGCGGTTGAATCATTGTGCTATCATTATTTTTCGATTTTTCACAGATTTTTAAAGTCGGACCATCGATTTTTGCGGATTTCTCCATACATACCCCTTCTCATTTTTTTCGCCGATTTTCATCCTGCACTCACGGCTACAATAATTGAGATATCGGGATGATCCAAAATGCATTCTCTAAGTCTACTCGAGACGTTTTGAAAACGGACGTCAAAACCCAAAATCGATGAAACGGGAGCCAAGTTATGACCATTTGAAATTTCGAGATTTTTAGGTTTTCGAAAAGGTGGGCCTAAAATTAAAAAAAATTTTTTTCCCTTTTTTTCACTGTTTCGATACCTTATTCTATCGGAAATTTTCCGCTGATTACGAATAACACCGAGTTTTAGTCGAAATCTCAAAATATCAATGTGAAAAAGGCGAAATTTCGCTGATCACGAATAACACCCCTTTTCGTCGAAATCTCAATATTTCTATGAGAAAAAGGCGAAAAACGAAAAAAATCACTTTTTGGACGATTTTCAATGAAACTTCTAGTTTCTCAAGGAAACTGGTACTGAATCAGTAATCAGCGAGTCAAAATACATCGATATAGCGTCCTAAAAGTAAATTTAAAGAATTCAACATTTTTTTGCATTTCGGCGAAAAAGAAGTGTCTTCACTAAAATCGCTGTAACGTTGCTTCCCGATGGAGTTGGAACCCCACTCTGTACTCATTCTTTTCGCGATCGAATCCCCTTTAAAATGGCTCTTGAATCATTGTGCTATCATCATTTTTCGATTTTTCACAGATTTTTAAAGTCGGACCATCGATTTTTGCGGATTTCTCCATACATTCCCCTTCTCATTTTTTTCGCCGATTTTCATCGTGCACTCACGGCTACAATAATTGAGGTATCGGGATGATCCAAAATGCATTCTCTAAGTCTACTCGAGACGTTTTGAAAACGGACGTCAAAACCCAAAATCGATGAAACGGGAGCCAAGTTATGACCATTTGAAATTTCGAGATTTTTAGGTTTTCGAAAAGGTGGGCCTAAAATTTAAAAAAATTTTATTCCCTTTTTTTCACTGTTTCGATACCTTATTCTATCGGAAATTTTCCGCTGATTACGAATAACACCGAGTTTTAGTCGAAATCTCAAAATATCAATGTGAAAAAGGCGAAATTTCGCTGATCACGAATAACACCCCTTTTCGTCGAAATCTCAATATTTCTGTAGGGGGGTGTGTGGTGATTCGGTGCTGGTTGTGGTACGAAAAGACGGATTTATCATAAGAGTAATGCACAGTATTTATTCATAACCAATTACAAAATTAATTAGTAAAGATTAGTTTGGCGCGGTGAACGAGTTTGTGACTTGACAGAGAGTCGGTCGAGTTGTTGTCGCGGCGCTTGTTCGTTAGGAACTCCATCGTCAACAAGAGAATTCCTGATAGTCTGCTTGTTGACGGAGAGAAAATATCGAAGAGAGGGTAGGAAAGTTTTTACGAGAAACCGAAGGTTTAGAAAATGCAAGAGCGCGTGTGGGCCCTTTTTGGTCGCCATAAGAGACTCCCCGTAAAACAGCCTCGTCTCGGGAGAGACTCGACTGGGACCCGTAAGTACTCGAGTTTTATGACAGGGAAAACTGAGACACGGTTGTTCTATTTTGTAGACGACGAAATGAAAGAAGTCAAAGAAGTAAACGCGTGAGAAAGAATCGAGTCCTTACAAAGGAATGACTGTATAGAAGAAAATGCATATTGGAAATGAAATAAAATGAAATAAAATAAATGCGTGTTTATATGCGACCAGAGAGTGGTGGCGACGCCGTCACCACATTTCTATGAGAAAAAGGCGAAAAACGAAAAAAATCACTTTTTGGACGATTTTCAATGAAACTTCTAGTTTCTCAAGGAAACTGGTACTGAATCAGTAATCAGCGAAAAGGTGGGCCTAAAATAAAAAAAAAATTTTTTCCCCTTTTTTCACTGTTTCGATACCCTATTCGATCGGAAATTTTCCGCTGATTACGAATAACACCGAGTTTTAGTCGAAATCTCAAAATATCAATGTGAAAAAGGCGAAATTTCGCTGATCACGAATAACACCCCTTTTCGTCGAAATCTCAATATTTCTATGAGAAAAAGGCGAAAAACGAAAAAAATCACTTTTTGGACGATTTTCAATGAAACTTCTAGTTTCTGAAAGAAACTGATACTGAATCAGTAATCAGCGAGTCAAAATACATCGATATAGCGTCCTAAAAGTAAATTCAAAGAATTCAACATTTTTTTGCATTTCGGCGAAAAAGAAGTGTCTTCACTAAAATCGCTGTAACGTTGCTTCCCGATGGAGTTGGAACCCCACTCTGTGCTCATTCTTTTCGTGATCGAAACCCCTTTAAAATGGCGATTGAATCATTGTGCTATCATCATTTTTCGATTTTTCACAGATTTTTAAAGTCGGACCATCGATTTTTGCGGATTTCTCCATACATTCCCCTTCTCATTTTTTTCGCCGATTTTCATCCTGCTCTCACGGCTACAATAATTGAGATATCGGGATGATCCAAAATGCATTCTCTAAGTCTACTCGAGACGTTTTGAAAACGGACGTCAAAACCCAAAATCGATGAAACGGGAGCCAAGTTATGACCATTTGAAATTTCGAGATTTTTAGGTTTTCGAAAAGGTGGGCCTAAAATAAAAAAAAAAATTTTTCCCCTTTTTTCACTGTTTCGATACCCTATTCGATCGGAAATTTTCCGCTGATTACGAATAACACCGAGTTTTAGTCGAAATCTCAAAATATCAATGTGAAAAAGGCGAAATTTCGCTGATCACGCCTTTTCGTCGAAATCTCAATATTTCTATGAGAAAAAGGCGAAAAACGAAAAAAATCACTTTTTGGACGATTTTCAATGAAACTTCTAGTTTCTGAAAGAAACTGATACTGAATCAGTAATCAGCGAGTCAAAATACATCGATATAGCGTCCTAAAAGTAAATTCAAAGAATTCAACATTTTTTTGCATTTCGGCGAAAAAGAAGTGTCTTCACTAAAATCGCTGTAACGTTGCTTCCCGATGGAGTTGGAACCCCACTCTGTGCTCATTCTTTTCGTGATCGAAACCCCTTTAAAATGGCGATTGAATCATTGTGCTATCATCATTTTTCGATTTTTCACAGATTTTTAAAGTCGGACCATCGATTTTTGCGGATTTCTCCATACATTCCCCTTCTCATTTTTTTCGCCGATTTTCATCCTGCTCTCACGGCTACAATAATTGAGATATCGGGATGATCCAAAATGCATTCTCTAAGTCTACTCGAGACGTTTTGAAAACGGACGTCAAAACCCAAAATCGATGAAACGGGAGCCAAGTTATGACCATTTGAAATTTCGAGATTTTTAGGTTTTCGAAAAGGTGGGCCTAAAATAAAAAAAAAAATTTTTCCCCTTTTTTCACTGTTTCGATACCCTATTCGATCGGAAATTTTCCGCTGATTACGAATAACACCGAGTTTTAGTCGAAATCTCAAAATATCAATGTGAAAAAGGCGAAATTTCGCTGATCACGAATAACACCCCTTTTCGTCGAAATCTCAATATTTCTATGAGAAAAAGGCGAAAAACGAAAAAAATCACTTTTTGGACGATTTTCAATGAAACTTCTAGTTTCTCAAGGAAACTGGTACTGAATCAGTAATCAGCGAGTCAAAATACATCGATATAGCGTCCTAAAAGTAAATTCAAAGAATTCAACATTTTTTTGCATTTCGGCGAAAAAGAAGTGTCTTCACTAAAATCACTGTAACGTTGCTTCCCGATGGAGTTGGAACCCCACTCTGTGCTCATCCTTTTCGTGATCGAAACCCCTTTAAAATGGCGGTTGAATCATTGTGCTATCATCATTTTTCGATTTTTCACAGATCTTTAAAGTCGGACCATCGATTTTTGCGGATTTCTCCTTACATACCCCTTAAAATTTTTTTCGCCGATATTCATCCTGCTCTCACAGCTACAATAATTGAGATATCGGGATCATCCAAAATGCATTCTCTAAATCTACTCGAGACGTTTTGAAAACGGACGTCAAAACCCAAAATCGATGAAACGGGAGCCAAGTTATGACCATTTGAAATTTCGAGATTTTTAGGTTTTCGAAAAGGTGGGCCTAAAATAAAAAAAAAAATTTTTCCCCTTTTTTCACTGTTTCGATACCCTATTCGATCGGAAATTTTCCGCTGATTACGAATAACACCGAGTTTTAGTCGAAATCTCAAAATATCAATGTGAAAAAGGCGAAATTTCGCTGATCACGAATAACACCCCTTTTCGTCGAAATCTCAATATTTCTATGAGAAAAAGGCGAAAAACGAAAAAAATCACTTTTTGGACGATTTTCAATGAAACTTCTAGTTTCTCAAGGAAACTGGTACTGAATCAGTAATCAGCGAGTCAAAATACATCGATATAGCGTCCTAAAAGTAAATTCAAAGAATTCAACATTTTTTTGCATTTCGGCGAAAAAGAAGTGTCTTCACTAAAATCACTGTAACGTTGCTTCCCGATGGAGTTGGAACCCCACTCTGTGCTCATTCTTTTCGTGATCGAAACCCCTTTAAAATGGCGGTTGAATCACTGTGCTATCATCATTTTTCGATTTTTCACAGATCTTTAAAGTCGGACCATCGATTTTTGCGGATTTCTCCTTACATACCCCTTAAAATTTTTTTCGCCGATATTCATCCTGCTCTCACAGCTACAATAATTGAGATATCGGGATCATCCAAAATGCATTCTCTAAATCTACTCGAGACGTTTTGAAAACGGACGTCAAAACCCAAAATCGATGAAACGGGAGCCAAGTTATGACCATTTGAAATTTCGAGATTTTTAGGTTTTCGAAAAGGTGGGCCTAAAATAAAAAAAAAAATTTTTCCCCTTTTTTCACTGTTTCGATACCCTATTCGATCGGAAATTTTCCGCTGATTACGAATAACACCGAGTTTTAGTCGAAATCTCAAAATATCAATGTGAAAAAGGCGAAATTTCGCTGATCACGAATAACACCCCTTTTCGTCGAAATCTCAATATTTCTATGAGAAAAAGGCGAAAAACGAAAAAAATCACTTTTTGGACGATTTTCAATGAAACTTCTAGTTTCTCAAGGAAACTGGTACTGAATCAGTAATCAGCGAGTCAAAATACATCGATATAGTGTCCTAAAAGTAAATTTAAAGAATTCAACATTTTTTTGCATTTCGGCGAAAAAGAAGTGTCTTCACTAAAATCGCTGTAACGTTGCTTCCCGATGGAGTTGGAACCCCACTCTGTACTCATTCTTTTCGTGATCGAATCCCCTTTAAGATGGCTCTTGAATCATTGTGCTATCATTATTTTTCGATTTTTCACAGATTTTTAAAGTCGGACCATCGATTTTTGCGGATTTCTCCATACATACCCCTTCTCATTTTTTTCGCCGATTTTCATCCTGCTCTCACGGCTACAATAATTGAGATATCGGGATGATCCAAAATGCATTCTCTAAGTCTACTCGAGACGTTTTGAAAACGGACGTCAAAACCCAAAATCGATGAAACGGGAGCCAAGTTATGACCATTTGAAATTTCGAGATTTTTAGGTTTTCGAATAGGTGGGCCTAAAATTAAAAAAAAATTTTTTCCCTTTTTTTCACTGTTTCGATACCCTATTCGATCGGAAATTTTCCGCTGATTACGAATAACACCGAGTTTTAGTCGAAATCTCAAAATATCAATGTGAAAAAGGCGAAATTTCGCTGATCACGAATAACACCCCTTTTCGTCGAAATCTCAATATTTCTATGAGAAAAAGGCGAAAAACGAAAAAAATCACTTTTTGGACGATTTTCAATGAAACTTCTAGTTTCTCAAGGAAACTGGTACTGAATCAGTAATCAGCGAGTCAAAATACATCGATATAGCGTCCTAAAAGTAAATTCAAAGAATTCAACATTTTTTTGCATTTCGGCGAAAAAGAAGTGTCTTCACTAAAATCACTGTAACGTTGCTTCCCGATGGAGTTGGAACCCCACTCTGTGCTCATTCTTTTCGTGATCGAAACCCCTTTAAAATGGCGGTTGAATCATTGTGCTATCATCATTTTTCGATTTTTCACAGATCTTTAAAGTCGGACCATCGATTTTTGCGGATTTCTCCTTACATACCCCTTCTCATTTTTTTCGCCGATATTCATCCTGCTCTCACGGCTACAATAATTGAGATATCGGGATCATCCAAAATGCATTCTCTAAATCTACTCGAGACGTTTTGAAAACGGACGTCAAAACCCAAAATCGATGAAACGGGAGCCAAGTTATGACCATTTGAAATTTCGAGATTTTTAGGTTTTCGAAAAGGTGGGCCTAAAATAAAAAAAAAAATTTTTCCCCTTTTTTCACTGTTTCGATACCCTATTCGATCGGAAATTTTCCGCTGATTACGAATAACACCGAGTTTTAGTCGAAATCTCAAAATATCAATGTGAAAAAGGCGAAATTTCGCTGATCACGAATAACACCCCTTTTCGTCGAAATCTCAATATTTCTATGAGAAAAAGGCGAAAAACGAAAAAAATCACTTTTTGGACGATTTTCAATGAAACTTCTAGTTTCTCAAGGAAACTGGTACTGAATCAGTAATCAGCGAGTCAAAATACATCGATATAGCGTCCTAAAAGTAAATTTAAAGAATTCAACATTTTTTTGCATTTCGGCGAAAAAGAAGTGTCTTCACTAAAATCGCTGTAACGTTGCTTCCCGATGGAGTTGGAACCCCACTCTGTGCTCATTCTTTTCGTGATCGAAACCCCTTTAAAATGGCGCTTGAATCATTGTGCTATCATCATTTTTCGATTTTTCACAGATTTTTAAAGTCGGACCATCGATTTTTGCGGATTTCTCCATACATTCCCCTTCTCATTTTTTTCGCCGATTTTCATCCTGCACTCACGGCTACAATAATTGAGATATCGGGATGATCCAAAATGCATTCTCTAAGTCTACTCGAGACGTTTTGAAAACGGACGTCAAAACCCAAAATCGATGAAACGGGAGCCAAGTTATGACCATTTGAAATTTCGAAATTTTTAGGTTTTCGAAAAGGTGGGCCTAAAATTAAAAAAAATTTTTTTCCCTTTTTTTCACTGTTTCGATACCTTATTCTATCGGAAATTTTCCGCTGATTACGAATAACACCGAGTTTTAGTCGAAATCACAAAATATCAATGTGAAAAAGGCGAAATTTCGCTGATCACGAATAACACCCCTTTTCGTCGAAATCTCAATATTTCTATGAGAAAAAGGCGAAAAACGAAAAAAATCACTTTTTGGACGATTTTCAATGAAACTTCTAGTTTCTCAAGGAAACTGGTACTGAATCAGTAATCAGCGAGTCAAAATACATCGATATAGTGTCCTAAAAGTAAATTTAAAGAATTCAACATTTTTTTGCATTTCGGCGAAAAAGAAGTGTCTTCACTAAAATCGCTGTAACGTTGCTTCCCGATGGAGTTGGAACCCCACTCTGTACTCATTCTTTTCGTGATCGAATCCCCTTTAAGATGGCTCTTGAATCATTGTGCTATCATTATTTTTCGATTTTTCACAGATTTTTAAAGTCGGACCATCGATTTTTGCGGATTTCTCCATACATACCCCTTCTCATTTTTTTCGCCGATTTTCATCCTGCTCTCACGGCTACAATAATTGAGATATCGGGATGATCCAAAATGCATTCTCTAAGTCTACTCGAGACGTTTTGAAAACGGACGTCAAAACCCAAAATCGATGAAACGGGAGCCAAGTTATGACCATTTGAAATTTCGAGATTTTTAGGTTTTCGAATAGGTGGGCCTAAAATTAAAAAAAAATTTTTTCCCTTTTTTTCACTGTTTCGATACCCTATTCGATCGGAAATTTTCCGCTGATTACGAATAACACCGAGTTTTAGTCGAAATCTCAAAATATCAATGTGAAAAAGGCGAAATTTCGCTGATCACGAATAACACCCCTTTTCGTCGAAATCTCAATATTTCTATGAGAAAAAGGCGAAAAACGAAAAAAATCACTTTTTGGACGATTTTCAATGAAACTTCTAGTTTCTCAAGGAAACTGGTACTGAATCAGTAATCAGCGAGTCAAAATACATCGATATAGCGTCCTAAAAGTAAATTTAAAGAATTCAACATTTTTTTGCATTTCGGCGAAAAAGAAGTGTCTTCACTAAAATCGCTGTAACGTTGCTTCCCGATGGAGTTGGAACCCCACTCTGTACTCATTCTTTTCGTGATCGAATCCCCTTTAAAATGGCTCTTGAATCATTGTGCTATCATTATTTTTCAATTTTTCACAGATTTTTAAAGTCGGACCATCGATTTTTGCGGATTTCTCCATACATACCCCTTCTCATTTTTTTCGCCGATTTTCATCCTGCTCTCACGGCTACAATAATTGAGATATCGGGATGATCCAAAATGCATTCTCTAAGTCTACTCGAGACGTTTTGAAAACGGACGTCAAAACCCAAATTCGATGAAACGGGAGCCAAGTTATGACCATTTGAAATTTCGAGATTTTTAGGTTTTCGAAAAGGTGGGCCTAAAATTAAAAAAAATTTTTTTCCCTTTTTTTCACTGTTTCGATACCTTATTCTATCGGAAATTTTCCGCTGATTACGAATAACACCGAGTTTTAGTCGAAATCTCAAAATATCAATGTGAAAAAGGCGAAATTTCGCTGATCACGAATAACACCCCTTTTCGTCGAAATCTCAAGATTTCTATGAGAAAAAGGCGAAAAACGAAAAAAATCACTTTTTGGACGATTTTCAATGAAACTTCTAGTTTCTCAAGGAAACTGGTACTGAATCAGTAATCAGCGAGTCAAAATACATCGATATAGCGTCCTAAAAGTAAATTCAAAGAATTCAACATTTTTTTGCATTTCGGCGAAAAAGAAGTGTCTTCACTAAAATCACTGTAACGTTGCTTCCCGATGGAGTTGGAACCCCACTCTGTGCTCATTCTTTTCGTGATCGAAACCCCTTTAAAATGGCGGTTGAATCATTGTGCTATCATCATTTTTCGATTTTTCACAGATCTTTAAAGTCGGACCATCGATTTTTGCGGATTTCTCCTTACATACCCCTTAAAATTTTTTTCGCCGATATTCATCCTGCTCTCACAGCTACAATAATTGAGATATCGGGATCATCCAAAATGCATTCTCTAAATCTACTCGAGACGTTTTGAAAACGGACGTCAAAACCCAAAATCGATGAAACGGGAGCCAAGTTATGACCATTTGAAATTTCGAGATTTTTAGGTTTTCGAAAAGGTGGGCCTAAAATAAAAAAAAAAATTTTTCCCCTTTTTTCACTGTTTCGATACCCTATTCGATCGGAAATTTTCCGCTGATTACGAATAACACCGAGTTTTAGTCGAAATCTCAAAATATCAATGTGAAAAAGGCGAAATTTCGCTGATCACGAATAACACCCCTTTTCGTCGAAATCTCAATATTTCTATGAGAAAAAGGCGAAAAACGAAAAAAATCACTTTTTGGACGATTTTCAATGAAACTTCTAGTTTCTGAAAGAAACTGATACTGAATCAGTAATCAGCGAGTCAAAATACATCGATATAGCGTCCTAAAAGTAAATTCAAAGAATTCAACATTTTTTTGCATTTCGGCGAAAAAGAAGTGTCTTCACTAAAATCGCTGTAACGTTGCTTCCCGATGGAGTTGGAACCCCACTCTGTGCTCATTCTTTTCGTGATCGAAACCCCTTTAAAATGGCGATTGAATCATTGTGCTATCATCATTTTTCGATTTTTCACAGATTTTTAAAGTCGGACCATCGATTTTTGCGGATTTCTCCATACATTCCCCTTCTCATTTTTTTCGCCGATTTTCATCCTGCTCTCACGGCTACAATAATTGAGATATCGGGATGATCCAAAATGCATTCTCTAAGTCTACTCGAGACGTTTTGAAAACGGACGTCAAAACCCAAAATCGATGAAACGGGAGCCAAGTTATGACCATTTGAAATTTCGAGATTTTTAGGTTTTCGAATAGGTGGGCCTAAAATTAAAAAAAAATTTTTTCCCTTTTTTTCACTGTTTCGATACCCTATTCGATCGGAAATTTTCCGCTGATTACGAATAACACCGAGTTTTAGTCGAAATCTCAAAATATCAATGTGAAAAAGGCGAAATTTCGCTGATCACGAATAACACCCCTTTTCGTCGAAATCTCAATATTTCTATGAGAAAAAGGCGAAAAACGAAAAAAATCACTTTTTGGACGATTTTCAATGAAACTTCTAGTTTCTCAAGGAAACTGGTACTGAATCAGTAATCAGCGAGTCAAAATACATCGATATAGCGTCCTAAAAGTAAATTTAAAGAATTCAACATTTTTTTGCATTTCGGCGAAAAAGAAGTGTCTTCACTAAAATCGCTGTAACGTTGCTTCCCGATGGAGTTGGAACCCCACTCTGTACTCATTCTTTTCGCGATCGAATCCCCTTTAAAATGGCTCTTGATTCATTGTGCTATCATTATTTTTCAATTTTTCACAGATTTTTAAAGTCGGACCATCGATTTTTGCGGATTTCTCCATACATACCCCTTCTCATTTTTTTCGCCGATTTTCATCCTGCTCTCACGGCTACAATAACTGAGATATCGGGACGATCCAAAATGCATTCTCTAAGTCTACTCGAGACGTTTTGAAAACGGACGTCAAAACCCAAAATCGATGAAACGGGAGCGAAGTTATGACCATTTGAAATTTCGAGATTTTTAGGTTTTCGAAAAGGTGGGCCTAAAATTAAAAAAAAATGTTTTCCCTTTTTTTCACTGTTTCGATACCCTATTCTATCGGAAATTTTCCGCTGATTACGAATAACACCGAGTTTTAGTCGAAATCTCAAAATATCAATGTGAAAAAGGCGAAATTTCGCTGATCACGAATAACACCCCTTTTCGTCGAAATCTCAATATTTCTATGAGAAAAAGGCGAAAAACGAAAAAAATCACTTTTTGGACGATTTTCAATGAAACTTCTAGTTTCTGAAAGAAACTGATACTGAATCAGTAATCAGCGAGTCAAAATACATCGATATAGCGTCCTAAAAGTAAATTCAAAGAATTCAACATTTTTTTGCATTTCGGCGAAAAAGAAGTGTCTTCACTAAAATCGCTGTAACGTTGCTTCCCGATGGAGTTGGAACCCCACTCTGTGCTCATTCTTTTCGTGATCGAAACCCCGTTAAAATGGCGATTGAATCATTGTGCTATCATCATTTTTCGATTTTTCACAGATTTTTAAAGTCGGACCATCGATTTTTGCGGATTTCTCCATACATTCCCCTTCTCATTTTTTTCGCCGATTTTCATCCTGCTCTCACGGCTACAATAATTGAGATATCGGGATGATCCAAAATGCATTCTCTAAGTCTACTCGAGACGTTTTGAAAACGGACGTCAAAACCCAAAATCGATGAAACGGGAGCCAAGTTATGACCATTTGAAATTTCGAGATTTTTAGGTTTTCGAAAAGGTGGGCCTAAAATTAAAAAAAAATTTTTTCCCTTTTTTTCACTGTTTCGATACCCTATTCTATCGGAAATTTTCCGCTGATTACGAATAACACCGAGTTTTAGTCGAAATCTCAAAATATCAATGTGAAAAAGGCGAAATTTCGCTGATCACGAATAACACCCCTTTTCTTCGAAATCTCAATATTTCTATGAGAAAAAGGCGAAAAACGAAAAAAATCACTTTTTGGACGACTTTCAATGAAACTTCTAGTTTCTCAAGGAAACTGGTACTGAATCAGTAATCAGCGAGTCAAAATACATCGATATAGCGTCCTAAAAGTAAATTCAAAGAATTCAACATTTTTTTGCATTTCGGCGAAAAAGAAGTGTCTTCACTAAAATCGCTGTAACGTTGCTTCCCGATGGAGTTGGAACCCCACTCTGTGCTCATTCTTTTCGTGATCGAAACCCCCTTAAAATGGCGCTTGAATCATTGTGCTATCATCATTTTTCGATTTTTCACAGATTTTTAAAGTCGGACCATCGATTTTTGCGGATTTCTCCATACATTCCCCGTCTCATTTTTTTCGCCGATTTTCATCGTGCACTCACGGCTACAATAATTGAGATATCGGGATGATCCAAAATGCATTCTCTAAGTCTACTCGAGACGTTTTGAAAACGGACGTCAAAACCCAAAATCGATGAAACGGGAGCCAAGTTATGACCATTTGAAATTTCGAGATTTTTAGGTTTTCGAAAAGGTGGGCCTAAAATTAAAAAATTTTTTTTTCCCCTTTTTTCACTGTTTCGATACCCTATTCGATCGGAAATTTTCCGCTGATTACGAATAACACCGAGTTTTAGTCGAAATCTCAAAATATCAATGTGCAAAGGCGAAATTTCGCTGATCACGAATAACACCCCTTTTCGTCGAAATCTCAATATTTCTATGAGAAAACGGTGAAAAACGAAAAAAATCACTTTTTGGACGATTTTCAATGAAACTTCTAGTTTCTCAAGGAAACTGGTACTGAATCAGTAATCAGCGAGTCAAAATACATCGATATAGCGTCCTAAAAGTAAATTCAAAGAATTCAACATTTTTTTGCATTTCGGCGAAAAAGAAGTGTCTTCACTAAAATCACTGTAACGTTGCTTCCCGATGGAGTTGGAACCCCACTCTGTGCTCATTCTTTTCGTGATCGAAACCCCTTTAAAATGGCGATTGAATCATTGTGCTATCATTATTTTTCGATTTTTCACAGATTTTTAAAGTCGGACCATCGATTTCGCGGATTTCTCCATACATACCCCTTCTCATTTTTTTCGCCGATTTTCATCCTGCTCTCACGGCTACAATAATTGAGATATCGGGATGATCCGAAATGCATTCTCTAAGTCTACTCGAGACGTTTTGAAAACGGACGTCAAAACCCAAAATCGATGAAACGGGAGCCAAGTTATGACCATTTGAAATTTCGAGATTTTTAGGTTTTCGAAAAGGTGGGCCGAAAATTAAAAAAATTTTTTTTCCCTTTTTTTCACTGTTTCGATACCCTATTCTATCGGAAATTTTCCGCTGATTACGAATAACACCGAGTTTTAGTCGAAATCTCAAAATATCAATGTGAAAAAGGCGAAATTTCGCTGATCACGAATAACACCCCTTTTCTTCGAAATCTCAATATTTCTATGAGAAAAAGGCGAAAAACGAAAAAAATCACTTTTTGGACGATTTTCAATGAAACTTCTAGTTTCTCAAGGAAACTGGTACTGAATCAGTAATCAGCGAGTCAAAATACATCGATATAGCGTCCTAAAAGTAAATTCAAAAAATTCAACATTTTTTTGCATTTCGGCGAAAAAGAAGTGTCTTCACTAAAATCGCTGTAACGTTGCTTCCCGATGGAGTTGGAACCCCACTCTGTGCTCATTCTTTTCGTGATCGAAACCCCTTTAAAATGGCGGTTGAATCATTGTGCTATCATCATTTTTCGATTTTTCACAGATCTTTAAAGTCGGACCATCGATTTTTGCGGATTTCTCCTTACATACCCCTTCTCATTTTTTTCGCCGATATTCATCCTGCTCTCACAGCTACAATAATTGAGATATCGGGATCATCCAAAATGCATTCTCTAAATCTACTCGAGACGTTTTGAAAACGGACGTCAAAACCCAAAATCGATGAAACGGGAGCCAAGTTATGACCATTTGAAATTTCGAGATTTTTAGGTTTTCGAAAAGGTGGGCCTAAAATAAAAAAAAAAAATTTTCCCCTTTTTTCACTGTTTCGATACCCTATTCGATCGGAAATTTTCCGCTGATTACGAATAACACCGAGTTTTAGTCGAAATCTCAAAATATCAATGTGAAAAAGGCGAAATTTCGCTGATCACGAATAACACCCCTTTTCGTCGAAATCTCAATATTTCTATGAGAAAAAGGCGAAAAACGAAAAAAATCACTTTTTGGACGATTTTCAATGAAACTTCTAGTTTCTCAAGGAAACTGGTACTGAATCAGTAATCAGCGAGTCAAAATACATCGATATAGCGTCCTAAAAGTAAATTTAAAGAATTCAACATTTTTTTGCATTTCGGCGAAAAAGAAGTGTCTTCACTAAAATCGCTGTAACGTTGCTTCCCGATGGAGTTGGAACCCCACTCTGTGCTCATTCTTTTCGTGATCGAAACCCCTTTAAAATGGCGCTTGAATCATTGTGCTATCATCATTTTTCGATTTTTCACAGATTTTTAAAGTCGGACCATCGATTTTTGCGGATTTCTCCATACATTCCCCTTCTCATTTTTTTCGCCGATTTTCATCCTGCACTCACGGCTACAATAATTGAGATATCGGGATGATCCAAAATGCATTCTCTAAGTCTACTCGAGACGTTTTGAAAACGGACGTCAAAACCCAAAATCGATGAAACGGGAGCCAAGTTATGACCATTTGAAATTTCGAAATTTTTAGGTTTTCGAAAAGGTGGGCCTAAAATTTAAAAAAATTTTTTTCCCTTTTTTTCACTGTTTCGATACCTTATTCTATCGGAAATTTTCCGCTGATTACGAATAACACCGAGTTTTAGTCGAAATCACAAAATATCAATGTGAAAAAGGCGAAATTTCGCTGATCACGAATAACACCCCTTTTCGTCGAAATCTCAATATTTCTATGAGAAAAAGGCGAAAAACGAAAAAAATCACTTTTTGGACGATTTTCAATGAAACTTCTAGTTTCTCAAGGAAACTGGTACTGAATCAGTAATCAGCGAGTCAAAATACATCGATATAGCGTCCTAAAAGTAAATTTAAAGAATTCAACATTTTTTTGCATTTCGGCGAAAAAGAAGTGTCTTCACTAAAATCGCTGTAACGTTGCTTCCCGATGGAGTTGGAACCCCACTCTGTACTCATTCTTTTCGTGATCGAATCCCCTTTAAAATGGCTCTTGAATCATTGTGCTATCATTATTTTTCAATTTTTCACAGATTTTTAAAGTCGGACCATCGATTTTTGCGGATTTCTCCATACATACCCCTTCTCATTTTTTTCGCCGATTTTCATCCTGCTCTCACGGCTACAATAATTGAGATATCGGGATGATCCAAAATGCATTCTCTAAGTCTACTCGAGACGTTTTGAAAACGGACGTCAAAACCCAAAATCGATGAAACGGGAGCCAAGTTATGACCATTTGAAATTTCGAGATTTTTAGGTTTTCGAAAAGGTGGGCCTAAAATTAAAAAAAATTTTTTTCCCTTTTTTTCACTGTTTCGATACCCTATTCTATCGGAAATTTTCCGCTGATTACGAATAACACCGAGTTTTAGTCGAAATCTCAAAATATCAATGTGAAAAAGGCGAAATTTCGCTGATCACGAATAACACCCCTTTTCTTCGAAATCTCAATATTTCTATGAGAAAAAGGCGAAAAACGAAAAAAATCACTTTTTGGACGATTTTCAATGAAACTTCTAGTTTCTCAAGGAAACTGGTACTGAATCAGTAATCAGCGAGTCAAAATACATCGATATAGCGTAATAAAAGTAAATTCAAAAAATTCAACATTTTTTTGCATTTCGGCGAAAAAGAAGTGTCTTCACTAAAATCCCTGTAACGTTGCTTCCCGATGGAGTTGGAACCCCACTCTGTGCTCATTCTTTTCGTGATCGAAACCCCTTTAAAATGGCGGTTGAATCATTGTGCTATCATCATTTTTCGATTTTTCACAGATCTTTAAAGTCGGACCATCGATTTTTGCGGATTTCTCCTTACATACCCCTTCTCATTTTTTTCGCCGATATTCATCCTGCTCTCACAGCTACAATAATTGAGATATCGGGATCATCCAAAATGCATTCTCTAAATCTACTCGAGACGTTTTGAAAACGGACGTCAAAACCCAAAATCGATGAAACGGGAGCCAAGTTATGACCATTTGAAATTTCGAGATTTTTAGGTTTTCCAAAAGGTGGGCCTAAAATAAAAAAAAAAATTTTTCCCCTTTTTTCACTGTTTCGATACCCTATTCGATCGGAAATTTTCCGCTGATTACGAATAACACCGAGTTTTAGTCGAAATCTCAAAATATCAATGTGAAAAAGGCGAAATTTCGCTGATCACGAATAACACCCCTTTTCGTCGAAATCTCAATATTTCTATGAGAAAAAGGCGAAAAACGAAAAAAATCACTTTTTGGACGATTTTCAATGAAACTTCTAGTTTCTCAAGGAAACTGGTACTGAATCAGTAATCAGCGAGTCAAAATACATCGATAAAGCGTCCTAAAAGTAAATTTAAAGAATTCAACATTTTTTTGCATTTCGGCGAAAAAGAAGTGTCTTCACTAAAATCGCTGTAACGTTGCTTCCCGATGGAGTTGGAACCCCACTCTGTACTCATTCTTTTCGCGATCGAATCCCCTTTAAAATGGCTCTTGAATCATTGTGCTATCATTATTTTTCAATTTTTCACAGATTTTTAAAGTCGGACCATCGATTTTTGCGGATTTCTCCATACATACCCCTTCTCATTTTTTTCGCCGATTTTCATCCTGCTCTCACGGCTACAATAATTGAGATATCGGGACGATCCAAAATGCATTCTCTAAGTCTACTCGAGACGTTTTGAAAACGGACGTCAAAACCCAAAATCGATGAAACGGGAGCGAAGTTATGACCATTTGAAATTTCGAGATTTTTAGGTTTTCGAAAAGGTGGGCCTAAAATTAAAAAAAAATGTTTTCCCTTTTTTTCACTGTTTCGATACCCTATTCTATCGGAAATTTTCCGCTGATTACGAATAACACCGAGTTTTAGTCGAAATCTCAAAATATCAATGTGAAAAAGGCGAAATTTCGCTGATCACGAATAACACCCCTTTTCGTCGAAATCTCAATATTTCTATGAGAAAAAGGCGAAAAACGAAAAAAATCACTTTTTGGACGATTTTCAATGAAACTTCTAGTTTCTGAAAGAAACTGATACTGAATCAGTAATCAGCGAGTCAAAATACATCGATATAGCGTCCTAAAAGTAAATTCAAAGAATTCAACATTTTTTTGCATTTCGGCGAAAAAGAAGTGTCTTCACTAAAATCGCTGTAACGTTGCTTCCCGATGGAGTTGGAACCCCACTCTGTGCTCATTCTTTTCGTGATCGAAACCCCTTTAAAATGGCGATTGAATCATTGTGCTATCATCATTTTTCGATTTTTCACA
Organism: Oxytorus armatus; assembly: GCA_958009045.1. NCBI lineage: Eukaryota > Metazoa > Arthropoda > Insecta > Hymenoptera > Ichneumonidae > Oxytorus > Oxytorus armatus. The sequence continues at coordinate 12,908,494 of OY253744.1, forward strand.
GATTTTTAAAGTCGGACCATCGATTTTTGCGGATTTCTCCATACATTCCCCTTCTCATTTTTTTCGCCGATTTTCATCCTGCTCTCACGGTTACAATAATTGAGATATCGGGATGATCCAAAATGCATTCTCTAAGTCTACTCGAGACGTTTTGAAAACGGACGTCAAAACCCAAAATCGATGAAACGGGAGCCAAGTTATGACCATTTGAAATTTCGAGATTTTTAGGTTATCCAAAAGGTGGGCCTAAAATAAAAAAAAAAAATTTTCCCCTTTTTTCACTGTTTCGATACCCTATTCGATCGGAAATTTTCCGCTGATTACGAATAACACCGAGTTTTAGTCGAAATCTCAAAATATCAATGTGAAAAAGGCGAAATTTCGCTGATCACGAATAACACCCCTTTTCGTCGAAATCTCAATATTTCTATGAGAAAAAGGCGAAAAACGAAAAAAATCACTTTTTGGACGATTTTCAATGAAACTTCTAGTTTCTGAGAGAAACTGATACTGAATCAGTAATCAGCGAGTCAAAATACATCGATATAGCGTCCTAAAAGTAAATTCAAAGAATTCAACATTTTTTTGCATTTCGGCGAAAAAGAAGTGTCTTCACTAAAATCGCTGTAACGTTGCTTCCCGATGGAGTTGGAACCCCACTCTGTGCTCATTCTTTTCGTGATCGAAACCCCTTTAAAATGGCGATTGAATCATTGTGCTATCATCATTTTTCGATTTTTCACAGATTTTTAAAGTCGGACCATCGATTTTTGCGGATTTCTCCATACATTCCCCTTCTCATTTTTTTCGCCGATTTTCATCCTGCTCTCACGGCTACAATAATTGAGATATCGGGATGATCCAAAATGCATTCTCTAAGTCTACTCGAGACGTTTTGAAAACGGACGTCAAAACCCAAAATCGATGAAACGGGAGCCAAGTTATGACCATTTGAAATTTCGAGATTTTTAGGTTATCCAAAAGGTGGGCCTAAAATAAAAAAAAAAATTTTTCCCCTTTTTTCACTGTTTCGATACCCTATTCGATCGGAAATTTTCCGCTGATTACGAATAACACCGAGTTTTAGTCGAAATCTCAAAATATCAATGTGAAAAAGGCGAAATTTCGCTGATCACGAATAACACCCCTTTTCGTCGAAATCTCAATATTTCTATGAGAAAAAGGCGAAAAACGAAAAAAATCACTTTTTGGACGATTTTCAATGAAACTTCTAGTTTCTGAGAGAAACTGATACTGAATCAGTAATCAGCGAGTCAAAATACATCGATATAGCGTCCTAAAAGTAAATTCAAAGAATTCAACATTTTTTTGCATTTCGGCGAAAAAGAAGTGTCTTCACTAAAATCGCTGTAACGTTGCTTCCCGATGGAGTTGGAACCCCACTCTGTGCTCATTCTTTTCGTGATCGAAACCCCTTTAAAATGGCGATTGAATCATTGTGCTATCATCATTTTTCGATTTTTCACAGATTTTTAAAGTCGGACCATCGATTTTTGCGGATTTCTCCATACATACCCCTTCTCATTTTTTTCGCCGATTTTCATCCTGCTCTCACGGCTACAATAATTGAGATATCGGGATGATCCAAAATGCATTCTCTAAGTCTACTCGAGACGTTTTGAAAACGGACGTCAAAACCCAAAATCGATGAAACGGGAGCCAAGTTATGACCATTTGAAATTTCGAGATTTTTAGGTTTTCGAAAAGGTGGGCCTAAAATTAAAAAAATTTTTTTTCCCTTTTTTTCACTGTTTCGATACCCTATTCTATCGGAAATTTTCCGCTGATTACGAATAACACCGAGTTTTAGTCGAAATCTCAAAATATCAATGTGAAAAAGGCGAAATTTCGCTGATCACGAATAACACCCCTTTTCTTCGAAATCTCAATATTTCTATGAGAAAAAGGCGAAAAACGAAAAAAATCACTTTTTGGACGATTTTCAATGAAACTTCTAGTTTCTCAAGGAAACTGGTACTGAATCAGTAATCAGCGAGTCAAAATACATCGATATAGCGTAATAAAAGTAAATTCAAAAAATTCAACATTTTTTTGCATTTCGGCGAAAAAGAAGTGTCTTCACTAAAATCCCTGTAACGTTGCTTCCCGATGGAGTTGGAACCCCACTCTGTGCTCATTCTTTTCGTGATCGAAACCCCTTTAAAATGGCGGTTGAATCATTGTGCTATCATCATTTTTCGATTTTTCACAGATCTTTAAAGTCGGACCATCGATTTTTGCGGATTTCTCCTTACATACCCCTTCTCATTTTTTTCGCCGATATTCATCCTGCTCTCACAGCTACAATAATTGAGATATCGGGATCATCCAAAATGCATTCTCTAAATCTACTCGAGACGTTTTGAAAACGGACGTCAAAACCCAAAATCGATGAAACGGGAGCCAAGTTATGACCATTTGAAATTTCGAGATTTTTAGGTTTTCCAAAAGGTGGGCCTAAAATAAAAAAAAAAATTTTTCCCCTTTTTTCACTGTTTCGATACCCTATTCGATCGGAAATTTTCCGCTGATTACGAATAACACCGAGTTTTAGTCGAAATCTCAAAATATCAATGTGAAAAAGGCGAAATTTCGCTGATCACGAATAACACCCCTTTTCGTCGAAATCTCAATATTTCTATGAGAAAAAGGCGAAAAACGAAAAAAATCACTTTTTGGACGATTTTCAATGAAACTTCTAGTTTCTCAAGGAAACTGGTACTGAATCAGTAATCAGCGAGTCAAAATACATCGATATAGCGTCCTAAAAGTAAATTTAAAGAATTCAACATTTTTTTGCATTTCGGCGAAAAAGAAGTGTCTTCACTAAAATCGCTGTAACGTTGCTTCCCGATGGAGTTGGAACCCCACTCTGTACTCATTCTTTTCGCGATCGAATCCCCTTTAAAATGGCTCTTGAATCATTGTGCTATCATTATTTTTCAATTTTTCACAGATTTTTAAAGTCGGACCATCGATTTTTGCGGATTTCTCCATACATACCCCTTCTCATTTTTTTCGCCGATTTTCATCCTGCTCTCACGGCTACAATAATTGAGATATCGGGACGATCCAAAATGCATTCTCTAAGTCTACTCGAGACGTTTTGAAAACGGACGTCAAAACCCAAAATCGATGAAACGGGAGCCAAGTTATGACCATTTGAAATTTCGAGATTTTTAGGTTATCCAAAAGGTGGGCCTAAAATAAAAAAAAAAATTTTTCCCCTTTTTTCACTGTTTCGATACCCTATTCGATCGGAAATTTTCCGCTGATTACGAATAACACCGAGTTTTAGTCGAAATCTCAAAATATCAATGTGAAAAAGGCGAAATTTCGCTGATCACGAATAACACCCCTTTTCGTCGAAATCTCAATATTTCTATGAGAAAAAGGCGAAAAACGAAAAAAATCACTTTTTGGACGATTTTCAATGAAACTTCTAGTTTCTGAGAGAAACTGATACTGAATCAGTAATCAGCGAGTCAAAATACATCGATATAGCGTCCTAAAAGTAAATTCAAAGAATTCAACATTTTTTTGCATTTCGGCGAAAAAGAAGTGTCTTCACTAAAATCGCTGTAACGTTGCTTCCCGATGGAGTTGGAACCCCACTCTGTGCTCATTCTTTTCGTGATCGAAACCCCTTTAAAATGGCGATTGAATCATTGTGCTATCATCATTTTTCGATTTTTCACAGATTTTTAAAGTCGGACCATCGATTTTTGCGGATTTCTCCATACATTCCCCTTCTCATTTTTTTCGCCGATTTTCATCCTGCTCTCACGGCTACAATAATTGAGATATCGGGATGATCCAAAATGCATTCTCTAAGTCTACTCGAGACGTTTTGAAAACGGACGTCAAAACCCAAAATCGATGAAACGGGAGCCAAGTTATGACCATTTGAAATTTCGAGATTTTTAGGTTTTCGAAAAGGTGGGCCTAAAATTAAAAAAAATTTTTTTCCCTTTTTTTCACTGTTTCGATACCCTATTCGATCGGAAATTTTCCGCTGATTACGAATAACACCGAGTTTTAGTCGAAATCTCAAAATATCAATGTGAAAAAGGCGAAATTTCGCTGATCACGAATAACACCCCTTTTCGTCGAAATCTCAATATTTCTATGAGAAAAAGGCGAAAAACGAAAAAAATCACTTTTTGGACGATTTTCAATGAAACTTCTAGTTTCTGAGAGAAACTGATACTGAATCAGTAATCAGCGAGTCAAAATACATCGATATAGCGTCCTAAAAGTAAATTCAAAGAATTCAACATTTTTTTGCATTTCGGCGAAAAAGAAGTGTCTTCACTAAAATCGCTGTAACGTTGCTTCCCGATGGAGTTGGAACCCCACTCTGTGCTCATTCTTTTCGTGATCGAAACCCCTTTAAAATGGCGATTGAATCATTGTGCTATCATCATTTTTCGATTTTTCACAGATTTTTAAAGTCGGACCATCGATTTTTGCGGATTTCTCCATACATACCCCTTCTCATTTTTTTCGCCGATTTTCATCCTGCTCTCACGGCTACAATAATTGAGATATCGGGATGATCCAAAATGCATTCTCTAAGTCTACTCGAGACGTTTTGAAAACGGACGTCAAAACCCAAAATCGATGAAACGGGAGCCAAGTTATGACCATTTGAAATTTCGAGATTTTTAGGTTTTCGAAAAGGTGGGCCTAAAATTAAAAAAATTTTTTTTCCCTTTTTTTCACTGTTTCGATACCCTATTCTATCGGAAATTTTCCGCTGATTACGAATAACACCGAGTTTTAGTCGAAATCTCAAAATATCAATGTGAAAAAGGCGAAATTTCGCTGATCACGAATAACACCCCTTTTCTTCGAAATCTCAATATTTCTATGAGAAAAAGGCGAAAAACGAAAAAAATCACTTTTTGGACGATTTTCAATGAAACTTCTAGTTTCTCAAGGAAACTGGTACTGAATCAGTAATCAGCGAGTCAAAATACATCGATATAGCGTAATAAAAGTAAATTCAAAAAATTCAACATTTTTTTGCATTTCGGCGAAAAAGAAGTGTCTTCACTAAAATCCCTGTAACGTTGCTTCCCGATGGAGTTGGAACCCCACTCTGTGCTCATTCTTTTCGTGATCGAAACCCCTTTAAAATGGCGGTTGAATCATTGTGCTATCATCATTTTTCGATTTTTCACAGATCTTTAAAGTCGGACCATCGATTTTTGCGGATTTCTCCTTACATACCCCTTCTCATTTTTTTCGCCGATATTCATCCTGCTCTCACAGCTACAATAATTGAGATATCGGGATCATCCAAAATGCATTCTCTAAATCTACTCGAGACGTTTTGAAAACGGACGTCAAAACCCAAAATCGATGAAACGGGAGCCAAGTTATGACCATTTGAAATTTCGAGATTTTTAGGTTTTCCAAAAGGTGGGCCTAAAATAAAAAAAAAAATTTTTCCCCTTTTTTCACTGTTTCGATACCCTATTCGATCGGAAATTTTCCGCTGATTACGAATAACACCGAGTTTTAGTCGAAATCTCAAAATATCAATGTGAAAAAGGCGAAATTTCGCTGATCACGAATAACACCCCTTTTCGTCGAAATCTCAATATTTCTATGAGAAAAAGGCGAAAAACGAAAAAAATCACTTTTTGGACGATTTTCAATGAAACTTCTAGTTTCTCAAGGAAACTGGTACTGAATCAGTAATCAGCGAGTCAAAATACATCGATATAGCGTCCTAAAAGTAAATTTAAAGAATTCAACATTTTTTTGCATTTCGGCGAAAAAGAAGTGTCTTCACTAAAATCGCTGTAACGTTGCTTCCCGATGGAGTTGGAACCCCACTCTGTACTCATTCTTTTCGCGATCGAATCCCCTTTAAAATGGCTCTTGAATCATTGTGCTATCATTATTTTTCAATTTTTCACAGATTTTTAAAGTCGGACCATCGATTTTTGCGGATTTCTCCATACATACCCCTTCTCATTTTTTTCGCCGATTTTCATCCTGCTCTCACGGCTACAATAATTGAGATATCGGGACGATCCAAAATGCATTCTCTAAGTCTACTCGAGACGTTTTGAAAACGGACGTCAAAACCCAAAATCGATGAAACGGGAGCCAAGTTATGACCATTTGAAATTTCGAGATTTTTAGGTTATCCAAAAGGTGGGCCTAAAATAAAAAAAAAAATTTTTCCCCTTTTTTCACTGTTTCGATACCCTATTCGATCGGAAATTTTCCGCTGATTACGAATAACACCGAGTTTTAGTCGAAATCTCAAAATATCAATGTGAAAAAGGCGAAATTTCGCTGATCACGAATAACACCCCTTTTCGTCGAAATCTCAATATTTCTATGAGAAAAAGGCGAAAAACGAAAAAAATCACTTTTTGGACGATTTTCAATGAAACTTCTAGTTTCTGAGAGAAACTGATACTGAATCAGTAATCAGCGAGTCAAAATACATCGATATAGCGTCCTAAAAGTAAATTCAAAGAATTCAACATTTTTTTGCATTTCGGCGAAAAAGAAGTGTCTTCACTAAAATCGCTGTAACGTTGCTTCCCGATGGAGTTGGAACCCCACTCTGTGCTCATTCTTTTCGTGATCGAAACCCCTTTAAAATGGCGATTGAATCATTGTGCTATCATCATTTTTCGATTTTTCACAGATTTTTAAAGTCGGACCATCGATTTTTGCGGATTTCTCCATACATTCCCCTTCTCATTTTTTTCGCCGATTTTCATCCTGCTCTCACGGCTACAATAATTGAGATATCGGGATGATCCAAAATGCATTCTCTAAGTCTACTCGAGACGTTTTGAAAACGGACGTCAAAACCCAAAATCGATGAAACGGGAGCCAAGTTATGACCATTTGAAATTTCGAGATTTTTAGGTTTTCGAAAAGGTGGGCCTAAAATAAAAAAAAAAATTTTTCCCCTTTTTTCACTGTTTCGATACCCTATTCGATCGGAAATTTTCCGCTGATTACGAATAACACCGAGTTTTAGTCGAAATCTCAAAATATCAATGTGAAAAAGGCGAAATTTCGCTGATCACGAATAACACCCCTTTTCGTCGAAATCTCAATATTTCTATGAGAAAAAGGCGAAAAACGAAAAAAATCACTTTTTGGACGATTTTCAATGAAACTTCTAGTTTCTCAAGGAAACTGGTACTGAATCAGTAATCAGCGAGTCAAAATACATCGATATAGCGTCCTAAAAGTAAATTCAAAGAATTCAACATTTTTTTGCATTTCGGCGAAAAAGAAGTGTCTTCACTAAAATCACTGTAAGGTTGCTTCCCGATGGAGTTGGAACCCCACTCTGTGCTCATTCTTTTCGTGATCGAAACCCCTTTAAAATGGCGATTGAATCATTGTGCTATCATTATTTTTCGATTTTTCACAGATTTTTAAAGTCGGACCATCGATTTCGCGGATTTCTCCATACATACCCCTTCTCATTTTTTTCGCCGATTTTCATCCTGCTCTCACGGCTACAATAATTGAGATATCGGGATGATCCAAAATGCATTCTCTAAGTCTACTCGAGACGTTTTGAAAACGGACGTCAAAACCCAAAATCGATGAAACGGGAGCCAAGTTATGACCATTTGAAATTTCGAGATTTTTAGGTTTTCGAAAAGGTGGGCCTAAAATTTAAAAAAATTTTTTTCCCTTTTTTTCACTGTTTCGATACCTTATTCTATCGGAATTTTTCCGCTGATTACGGATAACACCGAGTTTTAGTCGAAATCTCAAAATATCAATGTGAAAAAGGCGAAATTTCGCTGATCACGAATAACACCCCTTTTCGTCGAAATCTCAATATTTCTATGAGAAAAAGGCGAAAAACGAAAAAAATCACTTTTTGGACGATTTTCAATGAAACTTCTAGTTTCTCAAGGAAACTGGTACTGAATCAGTAATCAGCGAGTCAAAATACATCGATATAGCGTCCTAAAAGTAAATTTAAAGAATTCAACATTTTTTTGCATTTCGGCGAAAAAGAAGTGTCTTCACTAAAATCGCTGTAACGTTGCTTCCCGATGGAGTTGGAACCCCACTCTGTACTCATTCTTTTCGCGATCGAATCCCCTTTAAAATGGCTCTTGAATCATTGTGCTATCATTATTTTTCAATTTTTCACAGATTTTTAAAGTCGGACCATCGATTTTTGCGGATTTCTCCATACATACCCCTTCTCATTTTTTTCGCCGATTTTCATCCTGCTCTCACGGCTACAATAATTGAGATATCGGGATGATCCAAAATGCATTCTCTAAGTCTACTCGAGACGTTTTGAAAACGGACGTCAAAACCCAAAATCGATGAAACGGGAGCGAAGTTATGACCATTTGAAATTTCGAGATTTTTAGGTTTTCGAAAAGGTGGGCCTAAAATTAAAAAAAAATGTTTTCCCTTTTTTTCACTGTTTCGATACCCTATTCTATCGGAAATTTTCCGCTGATTACGAATAACACCGAGTTTTAGTCGAAATCTCAAAATATCAATGTGAAAAAGGCGAAATTTCGCTGATCACGAATAACACCCCTTTTCGTCGAAATCTCAATATTTCTATGAGAAAAAGGCGAAAAACGAAAAAAATCACTTTTTGGACGATTTTCAATGAAACTTCTAGTTTCTGAAAGAAACTGATACTGAATCAGTAATCAGCGAGTCAAAATACATCGATATAGCGTCCTAAAAGTAAATTCAAAGAATTCAACATTTTTTTGCATTTCGGCGAAAAAGAAGTGTCTTCACTAAAATCGCTGTAACGTTGCTTCCCGATGGAGTTGGAACCCCACTCTGTGCTCATTCTTTTCGTGATCGAAACCCCTTTAAAATGGCGATTGAATCATTGTGCTATCATCATTTTTCGATTTTTCACAGATTTTTAAAGTCGGACCATCGATTTTTGCGGATTTCTCCATACATTCCCCTTCTCATTTTTTTCGCCGATTTTCATCCTGCTCTCACGGCTACAATAATTGAGATATCGGGATGATCCAAAATGCATTCTCTAAGTCTACTCGAGACGTTTTGAAAACGGACGTCAAAACCCAAAATCGATGAAACGGGAGCCAAGTTATGACCATTTGAAATTTCGAGATTTTTAGGTTTTCGAAAAGGTGGGCCTAAAATTAAAAAAAATTTTTTTCCCTTTTTTTCACTGTTTCGATACCCTATTCGATCGGAAATTTTCCGCTGATTACGAATAACACCGAGTTTTAGTCGAAATCTCAAAATATCAATGTGAAAAAGGCGAAATTTCGCTGATCACGAATAACACCCCTTTTCGTCGAAATCTCAATATTTCTATGAGAAAAAGGCGAAAAACGAAAAAAATCACTTTTTGGACGATTTTCAATGAAACTTCTAGTTTCTGAGAGAAACTGATACTGAATCAGTAATCAGCGAGTCAAAATACATCGATATAGCGTCCTAAAAGTAAATTCAAAGAATTCAACATTTTTTTGCATTTCGGCGAAAAAGAAGTGTCTTCACTAAAATCGCTGTAACGTTGCTTCCCGATGGAGTTGGAACCCCACTCTGTGCTCATTCTTTTCGTGATCGAAACCCCTTTAAAATGGCGATTGAATCATTGTGCTATCATCATTTTTCGATTTTTCACAGATTTTTAAAGTCGGACCATCGATTTTTGCGGATTTCTCCATACATTCCCCTTCTCATTTTTTTCGCCGATTTTCATCCTGCTCTCACGGCTACAATAATTGAGATATCGGGATGATCCAAAATGCATTCTCTAAGTCTACTCGAGACGTTTTGAAAACGGACGTCAAAACCCAAAATCGATGAAACGGGAGCCAAGTTATGACCATTTGAAATTTCGAGATTTTTAGGTTTTCGAAAAGGTGGGCCTAAAATAAAAAAAAAAATTTTTCCCCTTTTTTCACTGTTTCGATACCCTATTCGATCGGAAATTTTCCGCTGATTACGAATAACACCGAGTTTTAGTCGAAATCTCAAAATATCAATGTGAAAAAGGCGAAATTTCGCTGATCACGAATAACACCCCTTTTCTTCGAAATCTCAATATTTCTATGAGAAAAAGGCGAAAAACGAAAAAAATCACTTTTTGGACGACTTTCAATGAAACTTCTAGTTTCTCAAGGAAACTGGTACTGAATCAGTAATCAGCGAGTCAAAATACATCGATATAGCGTCCTAAAAGTAAATTCAAAGAATTCAACATTTTTTTGCATTTCGGCGAAAAAGAAGTGTCTTCACTAAAATCGCTGTAACGTTGCTTCCCGATGGAGTTGGAACCCCACTCTGTGCTCATTCTTTTCGTGATCGAAACCCCCTTAAAATGGCGCTTGAATCATTGTGCTATCATCATTTTTCGATTTTTCACAGATTTTTAAAGTCGGACCATCGATTTTTGCGGATTTCTCCATACATTCCCCGTCTCATTTTTTTCGCCGATTTTCATCGTGCACTCACGGCTACAATAATTGAGATATCGGGATGATCCAAAATGCATTCTCTAAGTCTACTCGAGACGTTTTGAAAACGGACGTCAAAACCCAAAATCGATGAAACGGGAGCCAAGTTATGACCATTTGAAATTTCGAGATTTTTAGGTTTTCGAAAAGGTGGGCCTAAAATTAAAAAATTTTTTTTTCCCCTTTTTTCACTGTTTCGATACCCTATTCGATCGGAAATTTTCCGCTGATTACGAATAACACCGAGTTTTAGTCGAAATCTCAAAATATCAATGTGCAAAGGCGAAATTTCGCTGATCACGAATAACACCCCTTTTCGTCGAAATCTCAATATTTCTATGAGAAAACGGTGAAAAACGAAAAAAATCACTTTTTGGACGATTTTCAATGAAACTTCTAGTTTCTCAAGGAAACTGGTACTGAATCAGTAATCAGCGAGTCAAAATACATCGATATAGCGTCCTAAAAGTAAATTCAAAGAATTCAACATTTTTTTGCATTTCGGCGAAAAAGAAGTGTCTTCACTAAAATCACTGTAACGTTGCTTCCCGATGGAGTTGGAACCCCACTCTGTGCTCATTCTTTTCGTGATCGAAACCCCTTTAAAATGGCGATTGAATCATTGTGCTATCATTATTTTTCGATTTTTCACAGATTTTTAAAGTCGGACCATCGATTTCGCGGATTTCTCCATACATACCCCTTCTCATTTTTTTCGCCGATTTTCATCCTGCTCTCACGGCTACAATAATTGAGATATCGGGATGATCCGAAATGCATTCTCTAAGTCTACTCGAGACGTTTTGAAAACGGACGTCAAAACCCAAAATCGATGAAACGGGAGCCAAGTTATGACCATTTGAAATTTCGAGATTTTTAGGTTTTCGAAAAGGTGGGCCGAAAATTAAAAAAATTTTTTTTCCCTTTTTTTCACTGTTTCGATACCCTATTCTATCGGAAATTTTCCGCTGATTACGAATAACACCGAGTTTTAGTCGAAATCTCAAAATATCAATGTGAAAAAGGCGAAATTTCGCTGATCACGAATAACACCCCTTTTCTTCGAAATCTCAATATTTCTATGAGAAAAAGGCGAAAAACGAAAAAAATCACTTTTTGGACGATTTTCAATGAAACTTCTAGTTTCTCAAGGAAACTGGTACTGAATCAGTAATCAGCGAGTCAAAATACATCGATATAGCGTCCTAAAAGTAAATTCAAAAAATTCAACATTTTTTTGCATTTCGGCGAAAAAGAAGTGTCTTCACTAAAATCGCTGTAACGTTGCTTCCCGATGGAGTTGGAACCCCACTCTGTGCTCATTCTTTTCGTGATCGAAACCCCTTTAAAATGGCGGTTGAATCATTGTGCTATCATCATTTTTCGATTTTTCACAGATCTTTAAAGTCGGACCATCGATTTTTGCGGATTTCTCCTTACATACCCCTTCTCATTTTTTTCGCCGATATTCATCCTGCTCTCACAGCTACAATAATTGAGATATCGGGATCATCCAAAATGCATTCTCTAAATCTACTCGAGACGTTTTGAAAACGGACGTCAAAACCCAAAATCGATGAAACGGGAGCCAAGTTATGACCATTTGAAATTTCGAGATTTTTAGGTTTTCGAAAAGGTGGGCCTAAAATAAAAAAAAAAAATTTTCCCCTTTTTTCACTGTTTCGATACCCTATTCGATCGGAAATTTTCCGCTGATTACGAATAACACCGAGTTTTAGTCGAAATCTCAAAATATCAATGTGAAAAAGGCGAAATTTCGCTGATCACGAATAACACCCCTTTTCGTCGAAATCTCAATATTTCTATGAGAAAAAGGCGAAAAACGAAAAAAATCACTTTTTGGACGATTTTCAATGAAACTTCTAGTTTCTCAAGGAAACTGGTACTGAATCAGTAATCAGCGAGTCAAAATACATCGATATAGCGTCCTAAAAGTAAATTTAAAGAATTCAACATTTTTTTGCATTTCGGCGAAAAAGAAGTGTCTTCACTAAAATCGCTGTAACGTTGCTTCCCGATGGAGTTGGAACCCCACTCTGTGCTCATTCTTTTCGTGATCGAAACCCCTTTAAAATGGCGCTTGAATCATTGTGCTATCATCATTTTTCGATTTTTCACAGATTTTTAAAGTCGGACCATCGATTTTTGCGGATTTCTCCATACATTCCCCTTCTCATTTTTTTCGCCGATTTTCATCCTGCACTCACGGCTACAATAATTGAGATATCGGGATGATCCAAAATGCATTCTCTAAGTCTACTCGAGACGTTTTGAAAACGGACGTCAAAACCCAAAATCGATGAAACGGGAGCCAAGTTATGACCATTTGAAATTTCGAAATTTTTAGGTTTTCGAAAAGGTGGGCCTAAAATTTAAAAAAATTTTTTTCCCTTTTTTTCACTGTTTCGATACCTTATTCTATCGGAAATTTTCCGCTGATTACGAATAACACCGAGTTTTAGTCGAAATCACAAAATATCAATGTGAAAAAGGCGAAATTTCGCTGATCACGAATAACACCCCTTTTCGTCGAAATCTCAATATTTCTATGAGAAAAAGGCGAAAAACGAAAAAAATCACTTTTTGGACGATTTTCAATGAAACTTCTAGTTTCTCAAGGAAACTGGTACTGAATCAGTAATCAGCGAGTCAAAATACATCGATATAGCGTCCTAAAAGTAAATTTAAAGAATTCAACATTTTTTTGCATTTCGGCGAAAAAGAAGTGTCTTCACTAAAATCGCTGTAACGTTGCTTCCCGATGGAGTTGGAACCCCACTCTGTACTCATTCTTTTCGTGATCGAATCCCCTTTAAAATGGCTCTTGAATCATTGTGCTATCATTATTTTTCAATTTTTCACAGATTTTTAAAGTCGGACCATCGATTTTTGCGGATTTCTCCATACATACCCCTTCTCATTTTTTTCGCCGATTTTCATCCTGCTCTCACGGCTACAATAATTGAGATATCGGGATGATCCAAAATGCATTCTCTAAGTCTACTCGAGACGTTTTGAAAACGGACGTCAAAACCCAAAATCGATGAAACGGGAGCCAAGTTATGACCATTTGAAATTTCGAGATTTTTAGGTTTTCGAAAAGGTGGGCCTAAAATTAAAAAAATTTTTTTTCCCTTTTTTTCACTGTTTCGATACCCTATTCTATCGGAAATTTTCCGCTGATTACGAATAACACCGAGTTTTAGTCGAAATCTCAAAATATCAATGTGAAAAAGGCGAAATTTCGCTGATCACGAATAACACCCCTTTTCTTCGAAATCTCAATATTTCTATGAGAAAAAGGCGAAAAACGAAAAAAATCACTTTTTGGACGATTTTCAATGAAACTTCTAGTTTCTCAAGGAAACTGGTACTGAATCAGTAATCAGCGAGTCAAAATACATCGATATAGCGTAATAAAAGTAAATTCAAAAAATTCAACATTTTTTTGCATTTCGGCGAAAAAGAAGTGTCTTCACTAAAATCCCTGTAACGTTGCTTCCCGATGGAGTTGGAACCCCACTCTGTGCTCATTCTTTTCGTGATCGAAACCCCTTTAAAATGGCGGTTGAATCATTGTGCTATCATCATTTTTCGATTTTTCACAGATCTTTAAAGTCGGACCATCGATTTTTGCGGATTTCTCCTTACATACCCCTTCTCATTTTTTTCGCCGATATTCATCCTGCTCTCACAGCTACAATAATTGAGATATCGGGATCATCCAAAATGCATTCTCTAAGTCTACTCGAGACGTTTTGAAAACGGACGTCAAAACCCAAAATCGATGAAACGGGAGCCAAGTTATGACCATTTGAAATTTCGAGATATTTAGGTTTTCGAAAAGGTGGGCCTAAAATAAAAAAAAAAATTTTTCCCCTTTTTTCACTGTTTCGATACCCTATTCGATCGGAAATTTTCCGCTGATTACGAATAACACCGAGTTTTAGTCGAAATCTCAAAATATCAATGTGAAAAAGGCGAAATTTCGCTGATCACGAATAACACCCCTTTTCGTCGAAATCTCAATATTTCTATGAGAAAAAGGCGAAAAACGAAAAAAATCACTTTTTGGACGATTTTCAATGAAACTTCTAGTTTCTCAAGGAAACTGGTACTGAATCAGTAATCAGCGAGTCAAAATACATCGATATAGCGTCCTAAAAGTAAATTCAAAGAATTCAACATTTTTTTGCATTTCGGCGAAAAAGAAGTGTCTTCACTAAAATCACTGTAAGGTTGCTTCCCGATGGAGTTGGAACCCCACTCTGTGCTCATTCTTTTCGTGATCGAAACCCCTTTAAAATGGCGATTGAATCATTGTGCTATCATTATTTTTCGATTTTTCACAGATTTTTAAAGTCGGACCATCGATTTCGCGGATTTCTCCATACATACCCCTTCTCATTTTTTTCGCCGATTTTCATCCTGCTCTCACGGCTACAATAATTGAGATATCGGGATGATCCAAAATGCATTCTCTAAGTCTACTCGAGACGTTTTGAAAACGGACGTCAAAACCCAAAATCGATGAAACGGGAGCCAAGTTATGACCATTTGAAATTTCGAGATTTTTAGGTTTTCGAAAAGGTGGGCCTAAAATTTAAAAAAATTTTTTTCCCTTTTTTTCACTGTTTCGATACCTTATTCTATCGGAATTTTTCCGCTGATTACGGATAACACCGAGTTTTAGTCGAAATCTCAAAATATCAATGTGAAAAAGGCGAAATTTCGCTGATCACGAATAACACCCCTTTTCGTCGAAATCTCAATATTTCTATGAGAAAAAGGCGAAAAACGAAAAAAATCACTTTTTGGACGATTTTCAATGAAACTTCTAGTTTCTCAAGGAAACTGGTACTGAATCAGTAATCAGCGAGTCAAAATACATCGATATAGCGTCCTAAAAGTAAATTTAAAGAATTCAACATTTTTTTGCATTTCGGCGAAAAAGAAGTGTCTTCACTAAAATCGCTGTAACGTTGCTTCCCGATGGAGTTGGAACCCCACTCTGTACTCATTCTTTTCGCGATCGAATCCCCTTTAAAATGGCTCTTGAATCATTGTGCTATCATTATTTTTCAATTTTTCACAGATTTTTAAAGTCGGACCATCGATTTTTGCGGATTTCTCCATACATACCCCTTCTCATTTTTTTCGCCGATTTTCATCCTGCTCTCACGGCTACAATAATTGAGATATCGGGATGATCCAAAATGCATTCTCTAAGTCTACTCGAGACGTTTTGAAAACGGACGTCAAAACCCAAAATCGATGAAACGGGAGCGAAGTTATGACCATTTGAAATTTCGAGATTTTTAGGTTTTCGAAAAGGTGGGCCTAAAATTAAAAAAAAATGTTTTCCCTTTTTTTCACTGTTTCGATACCCTATTCTATCGGAAATTTTCCGCTGATTACGAATAACACCGAGTTTTAGTCGAAATCTCAAAATATCAATGTGAAAAAGGCGAAATTTCGCTGATCACGAATAACACCCCTTTTCGTCGAAATCTCAATATTTCTATGAGAAAAAGGCGAAAAACGAAAAAAATCACTTTTTGGACGATTTTCAATGAAACTTCTAGTTTCTGAAAGAAACTGATACTGAATCAGTAATCAGCGAGTCAAAATACATCGATATAGCGTCCTAAAAGTAAATTCAAAGAATTCAACATTTTTTTGCATTTCGGCGAAAAAGAAGTGTCTTCACTAAAATCGCTGTAACGTTGCTTCCCGATGGAGTTGGAACCCCACTCTGTGCTCATTCTTTTCGTGATCGAAACCCCTTTAAAATGGCGATTGAATCATTGTGCTATCATCATTTTTCGATTTTTCACAGATTTTTAAAGTCGGACCATCGATTTTTGCGGATTTCTCCATACATTCCCCTTCTCATTTTTTTCGCCGATTTTCATCCTGCTCTCACGGCTACAATAATTGAGATATCGGGATGATCCAAAATGCATTCTCTAAGTCTACTCGAGACGTTTTGAAAACGGACGTCAAAACCCAAAATCGATGAAACGGGAGCCAAGTTATGACCATTTGAAATTTCGAGATTTTTAGGTTTTCGAAAAGGTGGGCCTAAAATTAAAAAAAATTTTTTTCCCTTTTTTTCACTGTTTCGATACCCTATTCGATCGGAAATTTTCCGCTGATTACGAATAACACCGAGTTTTAGTCGAAATCTCAAAATATCAATGTGAAAAAGGCGAAATTTCGCTGATCACGAATAACACCCCTTTTCGTCGAAATCTCAATATTTCTATGAGAAAAAGGCGAAAAACGAAAAAAATCACTTTTTGGACGATTTTCAATGAAACTTCTAGTTTCTGAGAGAAACTGATACTGAATCAGTAATCAGCGAGTCAAAATACATCGATATAGCGTCCTAAAAGTAAATTCAAAGAATTCAACATTTTTTTGCATTTCGGCGAAAAAGAAGTGTCTTCACTAAAATCGCTGTAACGTTGCTTCCCGATGGAGTTGGAACCCCACTCTGTGCTCATTCTTTTCGTGATCGAAACCCCTTTAAAATGGCGATTGAATCATTGTGCTATCATCATTTTTCGATTTTTCACAGATTTTTAAAGTCGGACCATCGATTTTTGCGGATTTCTCCATACATTCCCCTTCTCATTTTTTTCGCCGATTTTCATCCTGCTCTCACGGCTACAATAATTGAGATATCGGGATGATCCAAAATGCATTCTCTAAGTCTACTCGAGACGTTTTGAAAACGGACGTCAAAACCCAAAATCGATGAAACGGGAGCCAAGTTATGACCATTTGAAATTTCGAGATTTTTAGGTTTTCGAAAAGGTGGGCCTAAAATAAAAAAAAAAATTTTTCCCCTTTTTTCACTGTTTCGATACCCTATTCGATCGGAAATTTTCCGCTGATTACGAATAACACCGAGTTTTAGTCGAAATCTCAAAATATCAATGTGAAAAAGGCGAAATTTCGCTGATCACGAATAACACCCCTTTTCGTCGAAATCTCAATATTTCTATGAGAAAAAGGCGAAAAACGAAAAAAATCACTTTTTGGACGATTTTCAATGAAACTTCTAGTTTCTCAAGGAAACTGGTACTGAATCAGTAATCAGCGAGTCAAAATACATCGATATAGCGTCCTAAAAGTAAATTCAAAGAATTCAACATTTTTTTGCATTTCGGCGAAAAAGAAGTGTCTTCACTAAAATCACTGTAAGGTTGCTTCCCGATGGAGTTGGAACCCCACTCTGTGCTCATTCTTTTCGTGATCGAAACCCCTTTAAAATGGCGATTGAATCATTGTGCTATCATTATTTTTCGATTTTTCACAGATTTTTAAAGTCGGACCATCGATTTCGCGGATTTCTCCATACATACCCCTTCTCATTTTTTTCGCCGATTTTCATCCTGCTCTCACGGCTACAATAATTGAGATATCGGGATGATCCAAAATGCATTCTCTAAGTCTACTCGAGACGTTTTGAAAACGGACGTCAAAACCCAAAATCGATGAAACGGGAGCCAAGTTATGACCATTTGAAATTTCGAGATTTTTAGGTTTTCGAAAAGGTGGGCCTAAAATTTAAAAAAATTTTTTTCCCTTTTTTTCACTGTTTCGATACCTTATTCTATCGGAATTTTTCCGCTGATTACGGATAACACCGAGTTTTAGTCGAAATCTCAAAATATCAATGTGAAAAAGGCGAAATTTCGCTGATCACGAATAACACCCCTTTTCGTCGAAATCTCAATATTTCTATGAGAAAAAGGCGAAAAACGAAAAAAATCACTTTTTGGACGATTTTCAATGAAACTTCTAGTTTCTCAAGGAAACTGGTACTGAATCAGTAATCAGCGAGTCAAAATACATCGATATAGCGTCCTAAAAGTAAATTTAAAGAATTCAACATTTTTTTGCATTTCGGCGAAAAAGAAGTGTCTTCACTAAAATCGCTGTAACGTTGCTTCCCGATGGAGTTGGAACCCGACTCTGTACTCATTCTTTTCGCGATCGAATCCCCTTTAAAATGGCTCTTGAATCATTGTGCTATCATTATTTTTCAATTTTTCACAGATTTTTAAAGTCGGACCATCGATTTTTGCGGATTTCTCCATACATACCCCTTCTCATTTTTTTCGCCGATTTTCATCCTGCTCTCACGGCTACAATAATTGAGATATCGGGACGATCCAAAATGCATTCTCTAAGTCTACTCGAGACGTTTTGAAAACGGACGTCAAAACCCAAAATCGATGAAACGGGAGCGAAGTTATGACCATTTGAAATTTCGAGATTTTTAGGTTTTCGAAAAGGTGGGCCTAAAATAAAAAAAAAATGTTTTCCCTTTTTTTCACTGTTTCGATACCCTATTCTATCGGAAATTTTCCGCTGATTACGAATAACACCGAGTTTTAGTCGAAATCTCAAAATATCAATGTGAAAAAGGCGAAATTTCGCTGATCACGAATAACACCCCTTTTCGTCGAAATCTCAATATTTCTATGAGAAAAAGGCGAAAAACGAAAAAAATCACTTTTTGGACGATTTTCAATGAAACTTCTAGTTTCTAAAAGAAACTGATACTGAATCAGTAATCAGCGAGTCAAAATACATCGATATAGCGTCCTAAAAGTAAATTCAAAGAATTCAACATTTTTTTGCATTTCGGCGAAAAAGAAGTGTCTTCACTAAAATCGCTGTAACGTTGCTTCCCGATGGAGTTGGAACCCCACTCTGTGCTCATTCTTTTCGTGATCGAAACCCCTTTAAAATGGCGATTGAATCATTGTGCTATCATCATTTTTCGATTTTTCACAGATTTTTAAAGTCGGACCATCGATTTTTGCGGATTTCTCCATACATTCCCCTTCTCATTTTTTTCGCCGATTTTCATCCTGCTCTCACGGCTACAATAATTGAGATATCGGGATGATCCAAAATGCATTCTCTAAGTCTACTCGAGACGTTTTGAAAACGGACGTCAAAACCCAAAATCGATGAAACGGGAGCCAAGTTATGACCATTTGAAATTTCGAGATTTTTAGGTTTTCGAAAAGGTGGGCCTAAAATAAAAAAAAAAATTTTTCCCCTTTTTTCACTGTTTCGATACCCTATTCGATCGGAAATTTTCCGCTGATTACGAATAACACCGAGTTTTAGTCGAAATCTCAAAATATCAATGTGAAAAAGGCGAAATTTCGCTGATCACGAATAACACCCCTTTTCGTCGAAATCTCAATATTTCTATGAGAAAAAGGCGAAAAACGAAAAAAATCACTTTTTGGACGATTTTCAATGAAACTTCTAGTTTCTCAAGGAAACTGGTACTGAATCAGTAATCAGCGAGTCAAAATACATCGATATAGCGTCCTAAAAGTAAATTCAAAGAATTCAACATTTTTTTGCATTTCGGCGAAAAAGAAGTGTCTTCACTAAAATCACTGTAAGGTTGCTTCCCGATGGAGTTGGAACCCCACTCTGTGCTCATTCTTTTCGTGATCGAAACCCCTTTAAAATGGCGATTGAATCATTGTGCTATCATTATTTTTCGATTTTTCACAGATTTTTAAAGTCGGACCATCGATTTCGCGGATTTCTCCATACATACCCCTTCTCATTTTTTTCGCCGATTTTCATCCTGCTCTCACGGCTACAATAATTGAGATATCGGGATGATCCAAAATGCATTCTCTAAGTCTACTCGAGACGTTTTGAAAACGGACGTCAAAACCCAAAATCGATGAAACGGGAGCCAAGTTATGACCATTTGAAATTTCGAGATTTTTAGGTTTTCGAAAAGGTGGGCCTAAAATTTAAAAAAATTTTTTTCCCTTTTTTTCACTGTTTCGATACCTTATTCTATCGGAATTTTTCCGCTGATTACGGATAACACCGAGTTTTAGTCGAAATCTCAAAATATCAATGTGAAAAAGGCGAAATTTCGCTGATCACGAATAACACCCCTTTTCGTCGAAATCTCAATATTTCTATGAGAAAAAGGCGAAAAACGAAAAAAATCACTTTTTGGACGATTTTCAATGAAACTTCTAGTTTCTCAAGGAAACTGGTACTGAATCAGTAATCAGCGAGTCAAAATACATCGATATAGCGTCCTAAAAGTAAATTTAAAGAATTCAACATTTTTTTGCATTTCGGCGAAAAAGAAGTGTCTTCACTAAAATCGCTGTAACGTTGCTTCCCGATGGAGTTGGAACCCCACTCTGTACTCATTCTTTTCGCGATCGAATCCCCTTTAAAATGGCTCTTGAATCATTGTGCTATCATTATTTTTCAATTTTTCACAGATTTTTAAAGTCGGACCATCGATTTTTGCGGATTTCTCCATACATACCCCTTCTCATTTTTTTCGCCGATTTTCATCCTGCTCTCACGGCTACAATAATTGAGATATCGGGATGATCCAAAATGCATTCTCTAAGTCTACTCGAGACGTTTTGAAAACGGACGTCAAAACCCAAAATCGATGAAACGGGAGCCAAGTTATGACCATTTGAAATTTCGAGATTTTTAGGTTTTCGAAAAGGTGGGCCTAAAATTAAAAAAAATTTTTTTCCCTTTTTTTCACTGTTTCGATACCCTATTCGATCGGAAATTTTATGCTGATTACGAATAACACCGAGTTTTAGTCGAAATCTCAAAATATCAATGTGAAAAAGGCGAAATTTCGCTGATCACGAATAACACCCCTTTTCGTCGAAATCTCAATATTTCTATGAGAAAAAGGCGAAAAACGAAAAAAATCACTTTTTGGACGATTTTCAATGAAACTTCTAGTTTCTGAGAGAAACTGATACTGAATCAGTAATCAGCGAGTCAAAATACATCGATATAGCGTCCTAAAAGTAAATTCAAAGAATTCAACATTTTTTTGCATTTCGGCGAAAAAGAAGTGTCTTCACTAAAATCGCTGTAACGTTGCTTCCCGATGGAGTTGGAACCCCACTCTGTGCTCATTCTTTTCGTGATCGAAACCCCTTTAAAATGGCGATTGAATCATTGTGCTATCATCATTTTTCGATTTTTCACAGATTTTTAAAGTCGGACCATCGATTTTTGCGGATTTCTCCATACATTCCCCTTCTCATTTTTTTCGCCGATTTTCATCCTGCTCTCACGGCTACAATAATTGAGATATCGGGATGATCCAAAATGCATTCTCTAAGTCTACTCGAGACGTTTTGAAAACGGACGTCAAAACCCAAAATCGATGAAACGGGAGCCAAGTTATGACCATTTGAAATTTCGAGATTTTTAGGTTTTCGAATAGGTGGGCCTAAAATTAAAAAAAAATTTTTTCCCTTTTTTTCACTGTTTCGATACCCTATTCGATCGGAAATTTTCCGCTGATTACGAATAACACCGAGTTTTAGTCGAAATCTCAAAATATCAATGTGAAAAAGGCGAAATTTCGCTGATCACGAATAACACCCCTTTTCGTCGAAATCTCAATATTTCTATGAGAAAAAGGCGAAAAACGAAAAAAAATCACTTTTTGGACGATTTTCAATGAAACTTCTAGTTTCTCAAGGAAACTGGTACTGAATCAGTAATCAGCGAGTCAAAATACATCGATATAGCGTCCTAAAAGTAAATTTAAAGAATTCAACATTTTTTTGCATTTCGGCGAAAAAGAAGTGTCTTCACTAAAATCGCTGTAACGTTGCTTCCCGATGGAGTTGGAACCCCACTCTGTACTCATTCTTTTCGCGATCGAATCCCCTTTAAAATGGCTCTTGAATCATTGTGCTATCATTATTTTTCAATTTTTCACAGATTTTTAAAGTCGGACCATCGATTTTTGCGGATTTCTCCATACATACCCCTTCTCATTTTTTTCGCCGATTTTCATCCTGCTCTCACGGCTACAATAATTGAGATATCGGGACGATCCAAAATGCATTCTCTAAGTCTACTCGAGACGTTTTGAAAACGGACGTCAAAACCCAAAATCGATGAAACGGGAGCGAAGTTATGACCATTTGAAATTTCGAGATTTTTAGGTTTTCGAAAAGGTGGGCCTAAAATTAAAAAAAAATGTTTTCCCTTTTTTTCACTGTTTCGATACCCTATTCTATCGGAAATTTTCCGCTGATTACGAATAACACCGAGTTTTAGTCGAAATCTCAAAATATCAATGTGAAAAAGGCGAAATTTCGCTGATCACGAATAACACCCCTTTTCGTCGAAATCTCAATATTTCTATGAGAAAAAGGCGAAAAACGAAAAAAATCACTTTTTGGACGATTTTCAATGAAACTTCTAGTTTCTGAAAGAAACTGATACTGAATCAGTAATCAGTGAGTCAAAATACATCGATATAGCGTCCTAAAAGTAAATTCAAAGAATTCAACATTTTTTTGCATTTCGGCGAAAAAGAAGTGTCTTCACTAAAATCGCTGTAACGTTGCTTCCCGATGGAGTTGGAACCCCACTCTGTGCTCATTCTTTTCGTGATCGAAACCCCTTTAAAATGGCGATTGAATCATTGTGCTATCATCATTTTTCGATTTTTCACAGATTTTTAAAGTCGGACCATCGATTTTTGCGGATTTCTCCATACATTCCCCTTCTCATTTTTTTCGCCGATTTTCATCCTGCTCTCACGGCTACAATAATTGAGATATCGGGATGATCCAAAATGCATTCTCTAAGTCTACTCGAGACGTTTTGAAAACGGACGTCAAAACCCAAAATCGATGAAACGGGAGCCAAGTTATGACCATTTGAAATTTCGAGATTTTTAGGTTTTCGAAAAGGTGGGCCTAAAATTAAAAAAAAATTTTTTCCCTTTTTTTCACTGTTTCGATACCCTATTCTATCGGAAATTTTCCGCTGATTACGAATAACACCGAGTTTTAGTCGAAATCTCAAAATATCAATGTGAAAAAGGCGAAATTTCGCTGATCACGAATAACACCCCTTTTCTTCGAAATCTCAATATTTCTATGAGAAAAAGGCGAAAAACGAAAAAAATCACTTTTTGGACGACTTTCAATGAAACTTCTAGTTTCTCAAGGAAACTGGTACTGAATCAGTAATCAGCGAGTCAAAATACATCGATATAGCGTCCTAAAAGTAAATTCAAAGAATTCAACATTTTTTTGCATTTCGGCGAAAAAGAAGTGTCTTCACTAAAATCGCTGTAACGTTGCTTCCCGATGGAGTTGGAACCCCACTCTGTGCTCATTCTTTTCGTGATCGAAACCCCCTTAAAATGGCGCTTGAATCATTGTGCTATCATCATTTTTCGATTTTTCACAGATTTTTAAAGTCGGACCATCGATTTTTGCGGATTTCTCCATACATTCCCCGTCTCATTTTTTTCGCCGATTTTCATCGTGCACTCACGGCTACAATAATTGAGATATCGGGATGATCCGAAATGCATTCTCTAAGTCTACTCGAGACGTTTTGAAAACGGACGTCAAAACCCAAAATCGATGAAACGGGAGCCAAGTTATGACCATTTGAAATTTCGAGATTTTTAGGTTTTCGAAAAGGTGGGCCGAAAATTAAAAAAAATTTTTTTCCCTTTTTTTCACTGTTTCGATACCCTATTCTATCGGAAATTTTCCGCTGATTACGAATAACACCGAGTTTTAGTCGAAATCTCAAAATATCAATGTGAAAAAGGCGAAATTTCGCTGATCACGAATAACACCCCTTTTCTTCGAAATCTCAATATTTCTATGAGAAAAAGGCGAAAAACGAAAAAAATCACTTTTTGGACGATTTTCAATGAAACTTCTAGTTTCTCAAGGAAACTGGTACTGAATCAGTAATCAGCGAGTCAAAATACATCGATATAGCGTCCTAAAAGTAAATTCAAAAAATTCAACATTTTTTTGCATTTCGGCGAAAAAGAAGTGTCTTCACTAAAATCGCTGTAACGTTGCTTCCCGATGGAGTTGGAACCCCACTCTGTGCTCATTCTTTTCGTGATCGAAACCCCTTTAAAATGGCGGTTGAATCATTGTGCTATCATCATTTTTCGATTTTTCACAGATCTTTAAAGTCGGACCATCGATTTTTGCGGATTTCTCCTTACATACCCCTTCTCATTTTTTTCGCCGATATTCATCCTGCTCTCACAGCTACAATAATTGAGATATCGGGATCATCCAAAATGCATTCTCTAAATCTACTCGAGACGTTTTGAAAACGGACGTCAAAACCCAAAATCGATGAAACGGGAGCCAAGTTATGACCATTTGAAATTTCGAGATTTTTAGGTTTTCGAAAAGGTGGGCCTAAAATTAAAAAAAAAAATTTTCCCCTTTTTTCACTGTTTCGATACCCTATTCGATCGGAAATTTTCCGCTGATTACGAATAACACCGAGTTTTAGTCGAAATCTCAAAATATCAATGTGAAAAAGGCGAAATTTCGCTGATCACGAATAACACCCCTTTTCGTCGAAATCTCAATATTTCTATGAGAAAAAGGCGAAAAACGAAAAAAATCACTTTTTGGACGATTTTCAATGAAACTTCTAGTTTCTCAAGGAAACTGGTACTGAATCAGTAATCAGCGAGTCAAAATACATCGATATAGCGTCCTAAAAGTAAATTTAAAGAATTCAACATTTTTTTGCATTTCGGCGAAAAAGAAGTGTCTTCACTAAAATCGCTGTAACGTTGCTTCCCGATGGAGTTGGAACCCCACTCTGTGCTCATTCTTTTCGTGATCGAAACCCCTTTAAAATGGCGCTTGAATCATTGTGCTATCATCATTTTTCGATTTTTCACAGATTTTTAAAGTCGGACCATCGATTTTTGCGGATTTCTCCATACATTCCCCTTCTCATTTTTTTCGCCGATTTTCATCCTGCACTCACGGCTACAATAATTGAGATATCGGGATGATCCAAAATGCATTCTCTAAGTCTACTCGAGACGTTTTGAAAACGGACGTCAAAACCCAAAATCGATGAAACGGGAGCCAAGTTATGACCATTTGAAATTTCGAAATTTTTAGGTTTTCGAAAAGGTGGGCCTAAAATTTAAAAAAATTTTTTTCCCTTTTTTTCACTGTTTCGATACCTTATTCTATCGGAAATTTTCCGCTGATTACGAATAACACCGAGTTTTAGTCGAAATCACAAAATATCAATGTGAAAAAGGCGAAATTTCGCTGATCACGAATAACACCCCTTTTCGTCGAAATCTCAATATTTCTATGAGAAAAAGGCGAAAAACGAAAAAAATCACTTTTTGGACGATTTTCAATGAAACTTCTAGTTTCTCAAGGAAACTGGTACTGAATCAGTAATCAGCGAGTCAAAATACATCGATATAGCGTCCTAAAAGTAAATTTAAAGAATTCAACATTTTTTTGCATTTCGGCGAAAAAGAAGTGTCTTCACTAAAATCGCTGTAACGTTGCTTCCCGATGGAGTTGGAACCCCACTCTGTACTCATTCTTTTCGTGATCGAATCCCCTTTAAAATGGCTCTTGAATCATTGTGCTATCATTATTTTTCAATTTTTCACAGATTTTTAAAGTCGGACCATCGATTTTTGCGGATTTCTCCATACATACCCCTTCTCATTTTTTTCGCCGATTTTCATCCTGCTCTCACGGCTACAATAATTGAGATATCGGGATGATCCAAAATGCATTCTCTAAGTCTACTCGAGACGTTTTGAAAACGGACGTCAAAACCCAAAATCGATGAAACGGGAGCCAAGTTATGACCATTTGTAATTTCGAGATTTTTAGGTTTTCGAAAAGGTGGGCCTAAAATTAAAAAAATTTTTTTTCCCTTTTTTTCACTGTTTCGATACCTTATTCTATCGGAATTTTTCCGCTGATTACGGATAACACCGAGTTTTAGTCGAAATCTCAAAATATCAATGTGAAAAAGGCGAAATTTCGCTGATCACGAATAACACCCCTTTTCGTCGAAATCTCAATATTTCTATGAGAAAAAGGCGA
The DNA here is from genome assembly GCA_958009045.1 of Oxytorus armatus. Taxonomy (NCBI): domain Eukaryota; kingdom Metazoa; phylum Arthropoda; class Insecta; order Hymenoptera; family Ichneumonidae; genus Oxytorus; species Oxytorus armatus. The sequence continues at coordinate 12,934,973 of OY253744.1, forward strand.
AAAACGAAAAAAATCACTTTTTGGACGATTTTCAATGAAACTTCTAGTTTCTCAAGGAAACTGGTACTGAATCAGTAATCAGCGAGTCAAAATACATCGATATAGCGTCCTAAAAGTAAATTTAAAGAATTCAACATTTTTTTGCATTTCGGCGAAAAAGAAGTGTCTTCACTAAAATCGCTGTAACGTTGCTTCCCGATGGAGTTGGAACCCCACTCTGTACTCATTCTTTTCGCGATCGAATCCCCTTTAAAATGGCTCTTGAATCATTGTGCTATCATTATTTTTCAATTTTTCACAGATTTTTAAAGTCGGACCATCGATTTTTGCGGATTTCTCCATACATACCCCTTCTCATTTTTTTCGCCGATTTTCATCCTGCTCTCACGGCTACAATAATTGAGATATCGGGATGATCCAAAATGCATTCTCTAAGTCTACTCGAGACGTTTTGAAAACGGACGTCAAAACCCAAAATCGATGAAACGGGAGCGAAGTTATGACCATTTGAAATTTCGAGATTTTTAGGTTTTCGAAAAGGTGGGCCTAAAATTAAAAAAAAATGTTTTCCCTTTTTTTCACTGTTTCGATACCCTATTCTATCGGAAATTTTCCGCTGATTACGAATAACACCGAGTTTTAGTCGAAATCTCAAAATATCAATGTGAAAAAGGCGAAATTTCGCTGATCACGAATAACACCCCTTTTCGTCGAAATCTCAATATTTCTATGAGAAAAAGGCGAAAAACGAAAAAAATCACTTTTTGGACGATTTTCAATGAAACTTCTAGTTTCTGAAAGAAACTGATACTGAATCAGTAATCAGCGAGTCAAAATACATCGATATAGCGTCCTAAAAGTAAATTCAAAGAATTCAACATTTTTTTGCATTTCGGCGAAAAAGAAGTGTCTTCACTAAAATCGCTGTAACGTTGCTTCCCGATGGAGTTGGAACCCCACTCTGTGCTCATTCTTTTCGTGATCGAAACCCCTTTAAAATGGCGATTGAATCATTGTGCTATCATCATTTTTCGATTTTTCACAGATTTTTAAAGTCGGACCATCGATTTTTGCGGATTTCTCCATACATTCCCCTTCTCATTTTTTTCGCCGATTTTCATCCTGCTCTCACGGCTACAATAATTGAGATATCGGGATGATCCAAAATGCATTCTCTAAGTCTACTCGAGACGTTTTGAAAACGGACGTCAAAACCCAAAATCGATGAAACGGGAGCCAAGTTATGACCATTTGAAATTTCGAGATTTTTAGGTTTTCGAAAAGGTGGGCCTAAAATTAAAAAAAATTTTTTTCCCTTTTTTTCACTGTTTCGATACCCTATTCGATCGGAAATTTTCCGCTGATTACGAATAACACCGAGTTTTAGTCGAAATCTCAAAATATCAATGTGAAAAAGGCGAAATTTCGCTGATCACGAATAACACCCCTTTTCGTCGAAATCTCAATATTTCTATGAGAAAAAGGCGAAAAACGAAAAAAATCACTTTTTGGACGATTTTCAATGAAACTTCTAGTTTCTGAGAGAAACTGATACTGAATCAGTAATCAGCGAGTCAAAATACATCGATATAGCGTCCTAAAAGTAAATTCAAAGAATTCAACATTTTTTTGCATTTCGGCGAAAAAGAAGTGTCTTCACTAAAATCGCTGTAACGTTGCTTCCCGATGGAGTTGGAACCCCACTCTGTGCTCATTCTTTTCGTGATCGAAACCCCTTTAAAATGGCGATTGAATCATTGTGCTATCATCATTTTTCGATTTTTCACAGATTTTTAAAGTCGGACCATCGATTTTTGCGGATTTCTCCATACATTCCCCTTCTCATTTTTTTCGCCGATTTTCATCCTGCTCTCACGGCTACAATAATTGAGATATCGGGATGATCCAAAATGCATTCTCTAAGTCTACTCGAGACGTTTTGAAAACGGACGTCAAAACCCAAAATCGATGAAACGGGAGCCAAGTTATGACCATTTGAAATTTCGAGATTTTTAGGTTTTCGAAAAGGTGGGCCTAAAATAAAAAAAAAAATTTTTCCCCTTTTTTCACTGTTTCGATACCCTATTCGATCGGAAATTTTCCGCTGATTACGAATAACACCGAGTTTTAGTCGAAATCTCAAAATATCAATGTGAAAAAGGCGAAATTTCGCTGATCACGAATAACACCCCTTTTCGTCGAAATCTCAATATTTCTATGAGAAAAAGGCGAAAAACGAAAAAAATCACTTTTTGGACGATTTTCAATGAAACTTCTAGTTTCTCAAGGAAACTGGTACTGAATCAGTAATCAGCGAGTCAAAATACATCGATATAGCGTCCTAAAAGTAAATTCAAAGAATTCAACATTTTTTTGCATTTCGGCGAAAAAGAAGTGTCTTCACTAAAATCACTGTAAGGTTGCTTCCCGATGGAGTTGGAACCCCACTCTGTGCTCATTCTTTTCGTGATCGAAACCCCTTTAAAATGGCGATTGAATCATTGTGCTATCATTATTTTTCGATTTTTCACAGATTTTTAAAGTCGGACCATCGATTTCGCGGATTTCTCCATACATACCCCTTCTCATTTTTTTCGCCGATTTTCATCCTGCTCTCACGGCTACAATAATTGAGATATCGGGACGATCCAAAATGCATTCTCTAAGTCTACTCGAGACGTTTTGAAAACGGACGTCAAAACCCAAAATCGATGAAACGGGAGCGAAGTTATGACCATTTGAAATTTCGAGATTTTTAGGTTTTCGAAAAGGTGGGCCTAAAATTAAAAAAAAATGTTTTCCCTTTTTTTCACTGTTTCGATACCCTATTCTATCGGAAATTTTCCGCTGATTACGAATAACACCGAGTTTTAGTCGAAATCTCAAAATATCAATGTGAAAAAGGCGAAATTTCGCTGATCACGAATAACACCCCTTTTCGTCGAAATCTCAATATTTCTATGAGAAAAAGGCGAAAAACGAAAAAAATCACTTTTTGGACGATTTTCAATGAAACTTCTAGTTTCTGAAAGAAACTGATACTGAATCAGTAATCAGCGAGTCAAAATACATCGATATAGCGTCCTAAAAGTAAATTCAAAGAATTCAACATTTTTTTGCATTTCGGCGAAAAAGAAGTGTCTTCACTAAAATCGCTGTAACGTTGCTTCCCGATGGAGTTGGAACCCCACTCTGTGCTCATTCTTTTCGTGATCGAAACCCCTTTAAAATGGCGATTGAATCATTGTGCTATCATCATTTTTCGATTTTTCACAGATTTTTAAAGTCGGACCATCGATTTTTGCGGATTTCTCCATACATTCCCCTTCTCATTTTTTTCGCCGATTTTCATCCTGCTCTCACGGCTACAATAATTGAGATATCGGGATGATCCAAAATGCATTCTCTAAGTCTACTCGAGACGTTTTGAAAACGGACGTCAAAACCCAAAATCGATGAAACGGGAGCCAAGTTATGACCATTTGAAATTTCGAGATTTTTAGGTTTTCGAAAAGGTGGGCCTAAAATAAAAAAAAAAAATTTTCCCCTTTTTTCACTGTTTCGATACCCTATTCGATCGGAAATTTTCCGCTGATTACGAATAACACCGAGTTTTAGTCGAAATCTCAAAATATCAATGTGAAAAAGGCGAAATTTCGCTGATCACGAATAACACCGAGTTTTAGTCGAAATCTCAAAATATCAATGTGAAAAAGGCGAAATTTCGCTGATCACGAATAACACCCCTTTTCTTCGAAATCTCAATATTTCTGTGAGAAAAAGGCGAAAAACGAAAAAAATCACTTTTTGGACGATTTTCAATGAAACTTCTAGTTTCTCAAGGAAACTGGTACTGAATCAGTAATCAGCGAGTCAAAATACATCGATATAGCGTCCTAAAAGTAAATTCAAAGAATTCAACATTTTTTTGCATTTCGGCGAAAAAGAAGTGTCTTCACTAAAATCGCAGTAACGTTGCTTTCCGATGGAGTTGGAACCCCACTCTGTACTCATTCTTTTCGCGATCGAAACCCCTTTAAAATGGCGCTTGAATCACTGTGCTATCATCATTTTTCGATTTTTCACAGATTTTAAAAGTCGGCCCATCGATTTTTGCGGATTTCTCCATACATTCCCCTTCTCATTTTTTTCGCCGATGTTCATCCTGCTCTCACGGCTACAATAATTGAGATATCGGGATGATCCAAAATGCATTCTCTAAGTCTACTCGAGACGTTTTGAAAACGGACGTCAAAACCCAAAATCGATGAAACGGGAGCCAAGTTATGACCATTTGAAATTTCGAGATTTTTAGGTTTTCGAAAAGGTGGGCCTAAAATTAAAAAAAAATTTTTTCCCCTTTTTTCACTGTTTCGATACCCTATTCGGTCGGAAATTTTCCGCTGATTACGAATAACACCGAGTTTTAGTCGAAATCTCAAAATATCAATGTGAAAAAGGCGAAATTTCGCTGATCACGAATAACACCCCTTTTCTTCGAAATCTCAATATTTCTATGAGAAAAAGGCGAAAAACGAAAAAAATCACTTTTTGGACGATTTTCAATGAAACTTCTAGTTTCTCAAGGAAACTGGTACTGAATCAGTAATCGGCGAGTCAAAATACATCGATATAGCGTCCTAAAAGTAAATTTAAAGAATTCAAAATTTTTTTGCATTTCGGCGAAAAAGAAGTGTCTTCACTAAAATCGCTGTAACGTTGCTTCCCGATGGAGTTGGAACCCCACTCTGTGCTCATTCTTTTTGTGATCGAAACCCCTTTAAAATGGCGCTTGAATCATTGTGCTATCATCATTTTTCGATTTTTCACAGATTTTTAAAGTCGGACCATCGATTTTTGCGGATTTCTCCATACATACCCCTTCTCATTTTTTTCGCCGATTTTCATCCTGCTCTCACGGCTACAATAATTGAGATATCGGGATGATCCAAAATGCATTCTCTAAGTCTACTCGAGACGTTTTGAAAACGGACGTCAAAACCCAAAATCGATGAAACGGGAGCCAAGTTATGACCATTTGAAATTTCGAGATTTTTAGGTTTTCGAAAAGGTGGGCCTAAAATTAAAAAAAATTTTTTTCCCTTTTTTTCACTGTTTCGATACCCTATTCGATCGGAAATTTTCCGCTGATTACGAATAACACCGAGTTTTAGTCGAAATCTCAAAATATCAATGTGAAAAAGGCGAAATTTCGCTGATCACGAATAACACCCCTTTTCGTCGAAATCTCAATATTTCTATGAGAAAAAGGCGAAAAACGAAAAAAATCACTTTTTGGACGATTTTCAATGAAACTTCTAGTTTCTGAGAGAAACTGATACTGAATCAGTAATCAGCGAGTCAAAATACATCGATATAGCGTCCTAAAAGTAAATTCAAAGAATTCAACATTTTTTTGCATTTCGGCGAAAAAGAAGTGTCTTCACTAAAATCGCTGTAACGTTGCTTCCCGATGGAGTTGGAACCCCACTCTGTGCTCATTCTTTTCGTGATCGAAACCCCTTTAAAATGGCGATTGAATCATTGTGCTATCATCATTTTTCGATTTTTCACAGATTTTTAAAGTCGGACCATCGATTTTTGCGGATTTCTCCATACATTCCCCTTCTCATTTTTTTCGCCGATTTTCATCCTGCTCTCACGGCTACAATAATTGAGATATCGGGATGATCCAAAATGCATTCTCTAAGTCTACTCGAGACGTTTTGAAAACGGACGTCAAAACCCAAAATCGATGAAACGGGAGCCAAGTTATGACCATTTGAAATTTCGAGATTTTTAGGTTTTCGAAAAGGTGGGCCTAAAATAAAAAAAAAAATTTTTCCCCTTTTTTCACTGTTTCGATACCCTATTCGATCGGAAATTTTCCGCTGATTACGAATAACACCGAGTTTTAGTCGAAATCTCAAAATATCAATGTGAAAAAGGCGAAATTTCGCTGATCACGAATAACACCCCTTTTCGTCGAAATCTCAATATTTCTATGAGAAAAAGGCGAAAAACGAAAAAAATCACTTTTTGGACGATTTTCAATGAAACTTCTAGTTTCTCAAGGAAACTGGTACTGAATCAGTAATCAGCGAGTCAAAATACATCGATATAGCGTCCTAAAAGTAAATTCAAAGAATTCAACATTTTTTTGCATTTCGGCGAAAAAGAAGTGTCTTCACTAAAATCACTGTAAGGTTGCTTCCCGATGGAGTTGGAACCCCACTCTGTGCTCATTCTTTTCGTGATCGAAACCCCTTTAAAATGGCGATTGAATCATTGTGCTATCATTATTTTTCGATTTTTCACAGATTTTTAAAGTCGGACCATCGATTTCGCGGATTTCTCCATACATACCCCTTCTCATTTTTTTCGCCGATTTTCATCCTGCTCTCACGGCTACAATAATTGAGATATCGGGACGATCCAAAATGCATTCTCTAAGTCTACTCGAGACGTTTTGAAAACGGACGTCAAAACCCAAAATCGATGAAACGGGAGCGAAGTTATGACCATTTGAAATTTCGAGATTTTTAGGTTTTCGAAAAGGTGGGCCTAAAATTAAAAAAAAATGTTTTCCCTTTTTTTCACTGTTTCGATACCCTATTCTATCGGAAATTTTCCGCTGATTACGAATAACACCGAGTTTTAGTCGAAATCTCAAAATATCAATGTGAAAAAGGCGAAATTTCGCTGATCACGAATAACACCCCTTTTCGTCGAAATCTCAATATTTCTATGAGAAAAAGGCGAAAAACGAAAAAAATCACTTTTTGGACGATTTTCAATGAAACTTCTAGTTTCTGAAAGAAACTGATACTGAATCAGTAATCAGCGAGTCAAAATACATCGATATAGCGTCCTAAAAGTAAATTCAAAGAATTCAACATTTTTTTGCATTTCGGCGAAAAAGAAGTGTCTTCACTAAAATCGCTGTAACGTTGCTTCCCGATGGAGTTGGAACCCCACTCTGTGCTCATTCTTTTCGTGATCGAAACCCCTTTAAAATGGCGATTGAATCATTGTGCTATCATCATTTTTCGATTTTTCACAGATTTTTAAAGTCGGACCATCGATTTTTGCGGATTTCTCCATACATTCCCCTTCTCATTTTTTTCGCCGATTTTCATCCTGCTCTCACGGCTACAATAATTGAGATATCGGGATGATCCAAAATGCATTCTCTAAGTCTACTCGAGACGTTTTGAAAACGGACGTCAAAACCCAAAATCGATGAAACGGGAGCCAAGTTATGACCATTTGAAATTTCGAGATTTTTAGGTTTTCGAAAAGGTGGGCCTAAAATAAAAAAAAAAAATTTTCCCCTTTTTTCACTGTTTCGATACCCTATTCGATCGGAAATTTTCCGCTGATTACGAATAACACCGAGTTTTAGTCGAAATCTCAAAATATCAATGTGAAAAAGGCGAAATTTCGCTGATCACGAATAACACCGAGTTTTAGTCGAAATCTCAAAATATCAATGTGAAAAAGGCGAAATTTCGCTGATCACGAATAACACCCCTTTTCTTCGAAATCTCAATATTTCTGTGAGAAAAAGGCGAAAAACGAAAAAAATCACTTTTTGGACGATTTTCAATGAAACTTCTAGTTTCTCAAGGAAACTGGTACTGAATCAGTAATCAGCGAGTCAAAATACATCGATATAGCGTCCTAAAAGTAAATTCAAAGAATTCAACATTTTTTTGCATTTCGGCGAAAAAGAAGTGTCTTCACTAAAATCGCAGTAACGTTGCTTTCCGATGGAGTTGGAACCCCACTCTGTACTCATTCTTTTCGCGATCGAAACCCCTTTAAAATGGCGCTTGAATCACTGTGCTATCATCATTTTTCGATTTTTCACAGATTTTAAAAGTCGGACCATCGATTTTTGCGGATTTCTCCATACATTCCCCTTCTCATTTTTTTCGCCGATGTTCATCCTGCTCTCACGGCTACAATAATTGAGATATCGGGATGATCCAAAATGCATTCTCTAAGTCTACTCGAGACGTTTTGAAAACGGACGTCAAAACCCAAAATCGATGAAACGGGAGCCAAGTTATGACCATTTGAAATTTCGAGATTTTTAGGTTTTCGAAAAGGTGGGCCTAAAATAAAAAAAAAAATTTTTCCCCTTTTTTCACTGTTTCGATACCCTATTCGATCGGAAATTTTCCGCTGATTACGAATAACACCGAGTTTTAGTCGAAATCTCAAAATATCAATGTGAAAAAGGCGAAATTTCGCTGATCACGAATAACACCCCTTTTCGTCGAAATCTCAATATTTCTATGAGAAAAAGGCGAAAAACGAAAAAAATCACTTTTTGGACGATTTTCAATGAAACTTCTAGTTTCTCAAGGAAACTGGTACTGAATCAGTAATCAGCGAGTCAAAATACATCGATATAGCGTCCTAAAAGTAAATTCAAAGAATTCAACATTTTTTTGCATTTCGGCGAAAAAGAAGTGTCTTCACTAAAATCACTGTAAGGTTGCTTCCCGATGGAGTTGGAACCCCACTCTGTGCTCAATCTTTTCGTGATCGAAACCCCTTTAAAATGGCGATTGAATCATTGTGCTATCATTATTTTTCGATTTTTCACAGATTTTTAAAGTCGGACCATCGATTTCGCGGATTTCTCCATACATACCCCTTCTCATTTTTTTCGCCGATTTTCATCCTGCTCTCACGGCTACAATAATTGAGATATCGGGATGATCCAAAATGCATTCTCTAAGTCTACTCGAGACGTTTTGAAAACGGACGTCAAAACCCAAAATCGATGAAACGGGAGCCAAGTTATGACCATTTGAAATTTCGAGATTTTTAGGTTTTCGAAAAGGTGGGCCTAAAATTTAAAAAAATTTTTTTCCCTTTTTTTCACTGTTTCGATACCTTATTCTATCGGAATTTTTCCGCTGATTACGGATAACACCGAGTTTTAGTCGAAATCTCAAAATATCAATGTGAAAAAGGCGAAATTTCGCTGATCACGAATAACACCCCTTTTCGTCGAAATCTCAATATTTCTATGAGAAAAAGGCGAAAAACGAAAAAAATCACTTTTTGGACGATTTTCAATGAAACTTCTAGTTTCTCAAGGAAACTGGTACTGAATCAGTAATCAGCGAGTCAAAATACATCGATATAGCGTCCTAAAAGTAAATTTAAAGAATTCAACATTTTTTTGCATTTCGGCGAAAAAGAAGTGTCTTCACTAAAATCGCTGTAACGTTGCTTCCCGATGGAGTTGGAACCCCACTCTGTACTCATTCTTTTCGCGATCGAATCCCCTTTAAAATGGCTCTTGAATCATTGTGCTATCATTATTTTTCAATTTTTCACAGATTTTTAAAGTCGGACCATCGATTTTTGCGGATTTCTCCATACATACCCCTTCTCATTTTTTTCGCCGATTTTCATCCTGCTCTCACGGCTACAATAATTGAGATATCGGGACGATCCAAAATGCATTCTCTAAGTCTACTCGAGACGTTTTGAAAACGGACGTCAAAACCCAAAATCGATGAAACGGGAGCGAAGTTATGACCATTTGAAATTTCGAGATTTTTAGGTTTTCGAAAAGGTGGGCCTAAAATTAAAAAAAAATGTTTTCCCTTTTTTTCACTGTTTCGATACCCTATTCTATCGGAAATTTTCCGCTGATTACGAATAACACCGAGTTTTAGTCGAAATCTCAAAATATCAATGTGAAAAAGGCGAAATTTCGCTGATCACGAATAACACCCCTTTTCGTCGAAATCTCAATATTTCTATGAGAAAAAGGCGAAAAACGAAAAAAATCACTTTTTGGACGATTTTCAATGAAACTTCTAGTTTCTGAAAGAAACTGATACTGAATCAGTAATCAGCGAGTCAAAATACATCGATATAGCGTCCTAAAAGTAAATTCAAAGAATTCAACATTTTTTTGCATTTCGGCGAAAAAGAAGTGTCTTCACTAAAATCGCTGTAACGTTGCTTCCCGATGGAGTTGGAACCCCACTCTGTGCTCATTCTTTTCGTGATCGAAACCCCTTTAAAATGGCGATTGAATCATTGTGCTATCATCATTTTTCGATTTTTCACAGATTTTTAAAGTCGGACCATCGATTTCGCGGATTTCTCTATACATACCCCTTCTCATTTTTTTCGCCGATCTTCATCCTGCTCTCACGGCTACAATAACTGAGATATCGGGATGATCCAAAATGCATTCTCTAAGTCTACTCGAGACGTTTTGAAAACGGACGTCAAAACCCAAAATCGATGAAACGGGAGCCAAGTTATGACCGTTTGAAATTTCGAGATTTTTAGGTTTTCGAAAAGGTGGGCCTAAAATTAAAAAAAATTTTTTTCCCCTTTTTTCACTGTTTCGATACGCTATTCGATCAGAAATTTTCCGCTGATTACGAATAACACCGAGTTTTAGACGAAATCTCAAAATATCAATGTGAAAAAGGCGAAATTTCGCTGATCACGAATAACACCCCTTTTCGTCGAAATCTCAATATTTCTATGAGAAAAAGGCGAAAAACGAAAAAAATCACTTTTTGGACGATTTTCAATGAAACTTCTAGTTTCTCAAGGAAACTGGTACTGAATCAGTAATCAGCGAGTCAAAATACATCGATATAGCGTCCTAAAAGTAAATTTAAAGAATTCAACATTTTTTTGCATTTCGGCGAAAAAGAAGTGTCTTCACTAAAATCGCTGTAACGTTGCTTCCCGATGGAGTTGGAACCCCACTCTATGCTCATTCTTTTCGTGATCGAAACCCCTTTAAAATGGCGGTTGAATCATTGTGCTATCATCATTTTTCGATTTTTCACAGATTTTTAAAGTCGGACCATCGATTTTTGCGGATTTCTCCTTACATACCCCTTCTCATTTTTTTCGCCGATTTTCATCCTGCTCTCACGGCTACAATAATTCAGATATCGGGATCATCCAAAATGCATTCTCTAAATCTACTCGAGACGTTTTGAAAACGGACGTCAAAACCCAAAATCGATGAAACGGGAGCCAAGTTATGACCATTTGAAATTTCGAGATTTTTAGGTTTTCGAAAAGGTGGGCCTAAAATTAAAAAAAAAATTTTTCCCCTTTTTTCACTGTTTCGATACCCTATTCGATCGGAAATTTTCCGCTGATTACGAATAACACCGAGTTTTAGTCGAAATCTCAAAATATCAATGTGAAAAAGGCGAAATTTCGCTGATCACGAATAACACCCCTTTTCGTCGAAATCTCAATATTTCTATGAGAAAAAGGCGAAAAACGAAAAAAATCACTTTTTGGACGATTTTCAATGAAACTTCTAGTTTCTCAAGGAAACTGGTACTGAATCAGTAATCAGCGAGTCAAAATACATCGATATAGCGTCCTAAAAGTAAATTCAAAGAATTCAACATTTTTTTGCATTTCGGCGAAAAAGAAGTGTCTTCACTAAAATCGCTGTAACGTTGCTTCCCGATGGAGTTGGAACGCCACTCTGTACTCATTCTTTTCGCGATCGAAACCCCTTTAAAATGGCGCTTGAATCACTGTGCTATAATTATTTTTCAATTTTTCACAGATTTTTAAAGTCGGACCATCGATTTCGCGGATTTCTCCATACATACCCCTTCTCATTTTTTTCGCCGATCTTCATCCTGCTCTCACGGCTACAATAACTGAGATATCGGGATGATCCAAAATGCATTCTCTAAGTCTACTCGAGACGTTTTGAAAACGGACGTCAAAACCCAAAATCGATGAAACGGGAGCCAAGTTATGACCGTTTGAAATTTCGAGATTTTTAGGTTTTCGAAAAGGTGGGCCTAAAATTAAAAAAAATTTTTTTCCCCTTTTTTCACTGTTTCGATACGCTATTCGATCAGAAATTTTCCGCTGATTACGAATAACACCGAGTTTTAGACGAAATCTCAAAATATCAATGTGAAAAAGGCGAAATTTCGCTGATCACGAATAACACCCCTTTTCGTCGAAATCTCAATATTTCTATGAGAAAAAGGCGAAAAACGAAAAAAATCACTTTTTGGACGATTTTCAATGAAACTTCTAGTTTCTCAAGGAAACTGGTACTGAATCAGTAATCAGCGAGTCAAAATACATCGATATAGCGTCCTAAAAGTAAATTTAAAGAATTCAACATTTTTTTGCATTTCGGCGAAAAAGAAGTGTCTTCACTAAAATCGCTGTAACGTTGCTTCCCGATGGAGTTGGAACCCCACTCTATGCTCATTCTTTTCGTGATCGAAACCCCTTTAAAATGGCGGTTGAATCATTGTGCTATCATCATTTTTCGATTTTTCACAGATTTTTAAAGTCGGACCATCGATTTTTGCGGATTTCTCCTTACATACCCCTTCTCATTTTTTTCGCCGATTTTCATCCTGCTCTCACGGCTACAATAATTCAGATATCGGGATCATCCAAAATGCATTCTCTAAATCTACTCGAGACGTTTTGAAAACGGACGTCAAAACCCAAAATCGATGAAACGGGAGCCAAGTTATGACCATTTGAAATTTCGAGATTTTTAGGTTTTCGAAAAGGTGGGCCTAAAATTAAAAAAAAAATTTTTCCCCTTTTTTCACTGTTTCGATACCCTATTCGATCGGAAATTTTCCGCTGATTACGAATAACACCGAGTTTTAGTCGAAATCTCAAAATATCAATGTGAAAAAGGCGAAATTTCGCTGATCACGAATAACACCCTTTTTCGTCGAAATCTCAATATTTCTATGAGAAAAAGGCGAAAAACGAAAAAAATCACTTTTTGGACGATTTTCAATGAAACTTCTAGTTTCTCAAGGAAACTGGTACTGAATCAGTAATCAGCGAGTCAAAATACATCGATATAGCGTCCTAAAAGTAAATTCAAAGAATTCAACATTTTTTTGCATTTCGGCGAAAAAGAAGTGTCTTCACTAAAATCGCTGTAACGTTGCTTCCCGATGGAGTTGGAACGCCACTCTGTACTCATTCTTTTCGCGATCGAAACCCCTTTAAAATGGCGCTTGAATCACTGTGCTATAATTATTTTTCAATTTTTCACAGATTTTTAAAGTCGGACCATCGATTTCGCGGATTTCTCCATACATACCCCTTCTCATTTTTTTCGCCGATCTTCATCCTGCTCTCACGGCTACAATAACTGAGATATCGGGACGATCCAAAATGCATTCTCTAAGTCTACTCGAGACGTTTTGAAAACGGACGTCAGAACCCAAAATCGATGAAACGGGAGCCAAGTTATGACCATTTGAAATTTCGAAATTTTAAGATTTTCGAAAAGGTGGGCAAAAAATTAAAAAAAAATTTTTTCCCCTTTTTTCACTGTTTCGATACCCTATTCGATCGGAAATTTTCCGCTGATTACGAATAACACCGAGTTTTAGTCGAAATCTCAAAATATCAATGTGAAAAAGGCGAAATTTCGCTGATCACGAATAACACCCCTTTTCGTCGAAATCTCAATATTTCTATGAGAGAAAGGCGAAAAACGAAAAAAATCACTTTTTGGACGATTTTCAATGAAACTTCTAGTTTCTCAAGGAAACTGGTACTGAATCAGTAATCAGCGAGTCAAAATACATCGATATAGCGTCCTAAAAGTAAATTCAAAGAATTCAACATTTTTTTGCATTTCGGCGAAAAAGAAGTGTCTTCACTAAAATCGCAGTAACGTTGCTTCCCGATGGAGTTGGAACCCCACTCTGTACTCATTCTTTTCGCGATCGAAACCCCTTTAAAATGGCGCTTGAATCACTGTGCTATCATCATTTTTCGATTTTTCACAGATTTTAAAAGTCGGACCATCGATTTTTGCGGATTTCTCCATACATTCCCCTTCTCATTTTTTTCGCCGATGTTCATCCAGCTCTCACGGCTACAATAATTGAGATATCGGGATGATCCAAAATGCATTCTCTAAGTCTACTCGAGACGTTTTCAAAACGGACGTCAAAACCCAAAATCGATGAAACGGGAGCCAAGTTATGACCATTTGAAATTTCGAGATTTTTAGGTTTTCGAAAAGGTGGGCCTAAAATTAAAAAAAAATTTTTTCCCCTTTTTTCACTGTTTCGATACCCTATTCGATCGGAAATTTTCCGCTGATTACGAATAACACCGAGTTTTAGTCGAAATCTCAAAATATCAATGTGAAAAAGGCGAAATTTCGCTGATCACGAATAACACCCCTTTTCGTCGAAATCTCAATATTTCTATGAGAAAAAGGCGAAAAACGAAAAAAATCACTTTTTGGACGATTTTCAATGAAACTTCTAGTTTCTCAAGGAAACTGGTACTGAATCAGTAATCAGCGAGTTAAAATACATCGATATAGCGTCCTAAAAGTAAATTCAAAGAATTCAACATTTTTTTGCATTTCGGCGAAAAAGAAGTGTCTTCACTAAAATCGCTGTAACGTTGCTTCCCGATGGAGTTGGAACCCCACTCTGTGCTCATTCTTTTCGTGATCGAAACCCCTTTAAAATGGCGCTTGAATCATTGTGCTATCATCATTTTTCGATTTTTCACAGATTTTTAAAGTCGGACCATCGATTTTTGCGGATTTCTCCATACATACCCCTTCTCATTTTTTTCGCCGATCTTCATCCTGCTCTTACGGCTACAATAATTGAGATATCGGGATGATCCAAAATGCATTCTCTAAGTCTACTCGAGACGTTTTGAAAACGCACGTCAAAACCCAAAATCGATGAAACGGGAGCCAAGTCATGACCATTTGAAATTTCGAAATTTTTAGATTTTCGAAAAGGTGGGCAAAAAATTAAAAACTTTTTTTCTTCTCTTTTTTCAATGTTTCGATACCCCATTCGATCGGAAATTTTCCGCTGATTACGAATAACACCGAGTTTTAGTCGAAATCTCAAAATATCAATGTGAAAAAGGCGAAATTTCGCTGATCACGAATAACACCCCTTTTCGTCGAAATCTCAATATTTCTATGAGAAAAAGGCGAAAAACGAAAAAAATCACTTTTTGGACGATTTTCAATGAAACTTCTAGTTTCTCAAGGAGACTGGTACTGAATCAGTAATCAGCGAGTCAAAATACATCGATATACCGTCCTAAAAGTAAATTTAAAGAATTCAACATTTTTTTGCATTTCGGCGAAAAAGAAGTGTCTTCACTAAAATCGCTGTAACGTTGCTTCCCGATGGAGTTGGAACCCCACTCTGTACTCATTCTTTTCGCGATCGAAACCCCTTTAAAATGGCGCTTGAATCATTGTGCTATCATTATTTTTCGATTTTTCACAGATTTTTAAAGTCGGACCATCGATTTCGCGGATTTCTCTATACATACCCCTTCTCATTTTTTTCGCCGATCTTCATCCTGCTCTCACGGCTACAATAACTGAGATATCGGGATGATCCAAAATGCATTCTCTAAATCTACTCGAGACGTTTTGAAAACGGAAGTCAAAACCCAAAATCGATGAAACGGGAGCCAAGTTATGACCATTTGAAATTTCGAGATTTTTAGGTTTTCGAAAAGGTGGGCCTAAAATTAAAAAAAATTTTTTTCCCCTTTTTTCACTGTTTCGATACGCTATTCGATCGGAAATTTTCCGCTGATTACGAATAACACCGAGTTTTAGACGAAATCTCAAAATATCAATGTGAAAAAGGCGAAATTTCGCTGATCACGAATAACACCCCTTTTCGTCGAAATCTCAATATTTCTATGAGAAAAAGGCGAAAAACGAAAAAAATCACTTTTTGGACGATTTTCAATGAAATTTCTAGTTTTTCAAAGAAACTGGTACTGAATCAGTAATCAGCGAGTCAAAATACATCGATATAGCGTCCTAAAAGTAAATTCAAAGAATTCAATATTTTTTTGCATTTCGGCGAAAAAGAAGTGTCTTCACTAAAATCGCTGTAACGTTGCTTCCCGATGGAGTTGGAACACCACTCTGTACTCATTCTTTTCGCGATCGAAACCCCTTTAAAATGGCGCTTGAATCACTGTGCTATAATTATTTTTCAATTTTTCACAGATTTTTAAAGTCGGACCATCGATTTCGCGGATTTCTCCATACATACCCCTTCTCATTTTTTTCGCCGATCTTCATCCTGCTCTCACGGCTACAATAACTGAGATATCGGGATGATCCAAAATGCATTCTCTAAGTCTACTCGAGACGTTTCGAAAACGGACGTCAAAACCCAAAATCGATGAAACGGGCGCCACGTTATGACCATTTGAAATTTCGAGATTTTTAGGTTTTCGAAAAGGTGGGCCTAAAATTAAAAAAAAATTTTTTCTCCTTTTTTCACTGTTTCGATACCCTATTCGATCGGAAATTTTCCGCTGATTACGAATAACACCGAGTTTTAGTCGAAATCTCAAAATATCAATGTGAAAAAGGCGAAATTTCGCTGATCACGAATAACACCCCTTTTCGTCGAAATCTCAATATTTCTATCAGAAAAAGGCGAAAAACGAGAAAAATCACTTTTTGGACGATTTTCAATGAAACTTCTAGTTTCTCAAGGAAACTGGTACTGAATCAGTAATCAGCGAGTCAAAATACATCGATATAGCGTCCTAAAAGTAAATTCAAAGAATTCAACATTTTTTTGCATTCCGGCGAAAAAGAAGTGTCTTCACTAAAATCGCTGTAACGTTGCCTCCCGATGGAGTTGGAACCCCACTCTGTGCTCATTCTTTTCGTGATCGAAACCCCCTTAAAATGGCGCTTGAATCATTGTGCTATCATCATTTTTCGATTTTTCACAGATTTTTAAAGTCGGACCATCGATTTCGCGGATTTCTCCATACATACCCCATCTCATTTTTTTCGCCGATCTTCATCCTGCTCTCACGGCTACAATAATTGAGATATCGGGATGATCCAAAATGCATTCTCTAAGTCTACTCGAGCCGTTTTGAAAACGGACGTCAAAACTCAAAATCGATGAAACGGGAGCCACGTTATGACCATTTGAAATTTCGAGATTTTTAGGTTTTCGAAAAGGTGGGCCTAAAATTAAAATTTTTTTTTTTCCCTTTTTTCACTGTTTCGATACCCCATTCGATCGGAAATTTTCCGCTGATTACGAATAACACCGCGTTTTAGATGAAATCTCAAAATATCAATGTGAAAAAGGCGAAATTTCGCTGATCACGAATAACACCCCTTTTCGTCGAAATCTCAATATTTCTATGAGAAAAAGGCGAAAAACGAAAAAAATCACTTTTTGGACGATTTTCAATGAAACTTCTAGTTTCTCAAGGAAACTGGTACTGAATCAGTAATCAGCGAGTCAAAATACATCGATATAGCGTCCTAAAAGTAAATTCAAAGAATTCAACATTTTTTTGCATTTCGGCGAAAAAGAAGTGTCTTCACTAAAATCGCTGTAACGTTGCTTCCCGATGGAGTTGGAACGCCACTCTGTACTCATTCTTTTCGCGATCGAAACCCCTTTAAAATGGCGCTTGAATCACTGTGCTATAATTATTTTTCAATTTTTCACAGATTTTTAAAGTCGGACCATCGATTTCGCGGATTTCTCCATACATACCCCTTCTCATTTTTTTCGCCGATCTTCATCCTGCTCTCACGGCTACAATAACTGAGATATCGGGACGATCCAAAATGCATTCTCTAAGTCTACTCGAGACGTTTTGAAAACGGACGTCAAAACCCAAAATCGATGAAACGGGAGCCAAGTTATGACCATTTGAAATTTCGAAATTTTAAGATTTTCGAAAAGGTGGGCAAAAAATTAAAAAAAAATTTTTTCCCCTTTTTTCACTGTTTCGATACCCTATTCGATCGGAAATTTTCCGCTGATTACGAATAACACCGAGTTTTAGTCGAAATCTCAAAATATCAATGTGAAAAAGGCGAAATTTCGCTGATCACGAATAACACCCCTTTTCGTCGAAATCTCAATATTTCTATGAGAAAAAGGCGAAAAACGAAAAAAATCACTTTTTGGACGATTTTCAATGAAACTTCTAGTTTCTCAAGGAAACTGGTACTGAATCAGTAATCAGCGAGTCAAAATACATCGATATAGCGTCCTAAAAGTAAATTCAAAGAATTCAACATTTTTTTGCATTTCGGCGAAAAAGAAGTGTCTTCACTAAAATCACTGTAACGTTGCTTCCCGATGGAGTTGGAACCCCACTCTGAGCTCATTCTTTTCGTGATCGAAACCCCTTTAAAATGGCGCTTGAATCATTGTGCTATCATCATTTTTCGATTTTTCACAGATTTTAAAAGTCGGACCATCGATTTTTGCGGATTTCTCCATACATTCCCCTTTTCATTTTTTTCGCCGATGTTCATCCTGCTCTCACGGCTACAATAATTGAGATATCGGGATGATCCAAAATGCATTCTCTAAGTCTACTCGAGACGTTTTGAAAACGGACGTCAAAACCCAAAATCGATGAAACGGGAGCCAAGTTATGACCATTTGAAATTTCGAGATTTTTAGGTTTTCGAAAAGGTGGGCCTAAAATTAAAAAAAAATGTTTTCCCCTTTTTTCACTGTTTCGATACCCTATTCGGTCGGAAATTTTCCGCTGATTACGAATAACACCGAGTTTTAGTCGAAATCTCAAAATATCAATGTGAAAAAGGCGAAATTTCGTTGATCACGAATAACACCCCTTTTCTTCGAAATCTCAATATTTCTATGAGAAAAAGGCGAAAAACGAAAAAAATCACTTTTTGGACGATTTTCAATGAAACTTCTAGTTTCTCAAGGAAACTGGTACTGAATCAGTAATCAGCGAGTCAAAATACATCGATATAGCGTCCTAAAAGTAAATTCAAAGAATTCAACATTTTTTTGCATTCCGGCGAAAAAGAAGTGTCTTCACTAAAATCGCTGTAACGTTGCTTCCCGATGGAGTTGGAACCCCACTCTGTGCTCATTCTTTTCGTGATCGAAACCCCCTTAAAATGGCGCTTGAATCATTGTGCTATCATCATTTTTCGATTTTTCACAGATTTTTAAAGTCGGACCATCGATTTTTGCGGATTTCTCCTTACATACCCCTTCTCATTTTTTTTGCCGATATTCATCCTGCTCTCACGGCTACAATAATTGAGATATCGGGATCATCCAAAATGCATTCTCTAAATCTACTCGAGACGTTTTGAAAACGGACGTCAAAACCCAAAATCGATGAAACGGGAGCCAAGTTATGACCATTTGAAATTTCGAGATTTTTAGGTTTTCGAAAAGGTGGGCCTAAAATTAAAAAAAAAATGTTTCCCCTTTTTACACTGTTTCGATACCCTATTCGATCGAAAATTTTCCGCTGATTACGAATAACACCGAGTTTTAGTCGAAATCTCAAAATATCAATGTGAAAAAGGCGAAATTTCGCTGATCACGAATAACACCCCTTTTCGTCGAAATCTCAATATTTCTATGAGAGAAAGGCGAAAAACGAAAAAAATCACTTTTTGGACGATTTTCAATGAAACTTCTAGTTTCTCAAGGAAACTGGTACTGAATCAGTAATCAGCGAGTCAAAATACATCGATATAGCGTCCTAAAAGTAAATTCAAAGAATTCAACATTTTTTTGCATTTCGGCGAAAAAGAAGTGTCTTCACTAAAATCATTGTAACGTTGCTTCCCGATGGAGTTGGAACCCCACTCTTTGCTCATTCTTTTCGTGATCGAAACCCCTTTAAAATGGCGATTGAATCATTGTGCTATCATTATTTTTCGATGTTTCACAGATTTTTAAAGTCGGACCATCGATTTCGCGGATTTCTCCATACATACCCCTTCTCATTTTTTTCGCCGATCTTCATCCTGCTCTCACGGCTACAATAATTCAGATATCGGGATGATCCAAAATGCATTCTCTAAGTCTACTCGAGACGTTTTGAAAACGGACGTCAAAACCCAAAATCGATGAAACGGGAGCCAAGTTATGACCATTTGAAATTTCGAGATTTTTAGGTTTTCGAAAAGGTGGGCCTAAAATTGAAATTTTTTTTTTTTCCCTTTTTTCACTGTTTCGATACCCTATTCGATCGGAAATTTTCCGCTGATTACGAATAACACCGAGTTTTAGGCGAAATCTCAAAATACCAATGTGAAAAAGGCGAAATTTCGCTGATCACGAATAACACCCCTTTTCGTCGAAATGTCAATATTTCTATGAGAAAAAGGCGAAAAACGAAAAAAATCACTTTTAGGACGATTTTCAATGAAACTTCTAGTTTCTCAAGGAAACTGGTACTGAATCAGTAATCAGCGAGTCAAAATACATCGATATAGCGTCCTAAAAGTAAATTCAAAGAATTCAACATTTTTTTGCATTTCGGCGAAAAAGAAGTGTCTTCACTAAAATCGCTGTAACGTTGCTTCCCGATGGAGTTGGAACCCCACTCTGTACTCATTCTTTTCGCGATCGAAACCCCTTTAAAATGGCGCTTGAATCATTGTGCTATCATTATTTTTCAATTTTTTACAGATTTTTAAAGTCGGACCATCGATTTCGCGGATTTCTCCATACATACCCCTTCTCATTTTTTTTGCCGATCTTCATCCTGCTCTCACGGCTACAATAATTGAGATATCGGGATGATCCAAAATGCATTCTCTAAGCCTACTCGATACGTTTTGAAAACGCACGTCAAAACCCAAAATCGATGAAACGGGAGCCAAGTTATGACCATTTGAAATTTCGAAATTTTAAGATTTTCGAAAAGGTGGGCAAAAAATTAAAAACTTTTTTTTTTCTCTTTTTTCACTGTTTCGATACCCTATTCGATCGGAAATTTTCCGCTGATTACGAATAACACCGAGTTTTAGTCGAAATCTCAAAATACCAATGTGAAAAAGGCGAAATTTCGCTGATCACGAATAACACCCCTTTTCGTCGAAATGTCAATATTTCTATGAGAAAAAGGCGAAAAACGAAAAAAATCACTTTTAGGACGATTTTCAATGAAACTTCTAGTTTCTCAAGGAAACTGGTACTGAATCAGTAATCAGCGAGTCAAAATACATCGATATAGCGTCCTAAAAGTAAATTTAAAGAATTCAACATTTTTTTGCATTTCGGCGAAAAAGAAGTGTCTTCACTAAAATCGCTGTAACGTTGCTTCCCGATGGAGTTGGAACCCCACTCTGTACTCATTCTTTTCGCGATCGAAACCCCTTTAAAATGGCGCTTGAATCATTGTGCTATCATCATTTTTCGATTTTTCACAGATTTTTAAAGTCGGACCATCGATTTTTGCGGATTTCTCCATACATACCCCTTCTCATTTTTTTCGCCGATTTTCATCCTGCTCTCACGGCTACAATAATTGAGATATCGGGATGATCGAAAATGCATTCTCTAAGTCTACTCGAGACGTTTTGAAAACGGACGTCAAAACTCATAATCGATGAAACGGGAGCCACGTTATGACCATTTGAAATTTCGAGATTTTTAGGTTTTCGAAAAGGTGGGCCTAAAATTAAAAAAAATTTTTTCCCCTTTTTTCACTGTTTCGATACCCTATTCGATCGGAAATTTTCCGCTGATTACGAATAACACCGAGTTTTAGGCGAAATCTCAAAATATCAATGTGAAAAAGGCGAAATTTCGCTGATCACGAATAACACCCCTTTTCGTCGAAATCTCAATATTTCTATGAGAAAAAGGCGAAAAACGAAAAAAAATCACTTTTTGGACGATTTTCAATGAAACTTCTAGTTTCTCAAGGAAACTGGTACTGAATCAGTAATCAGCGAGTGAAAATACATCGATATAGCGTCCTAAAAGTAAATTTTAAGAATTCAACATTGTTTTGCATTTCGGCGAAAAAGAAGTGTCTTCACTAAAATCGCTGTAACGTTGCTTCCCGATGGAGTTGGAACCCCACTCTGTACTCATTCTTTTCGCGATCGAAACCCCTTTAAAATGGCGCTCGAATCATTGTGTTATCATTATTTTTCGATTTTTCACAGATTTTTAAAGTCGGACCATCGATTTTCGCCGATTTTCATCCTGCTCTCACGGCTACAATAATTGAGATATCGGGATGATCCCAAATGCATTCTCTCAGTCTACTCGAGACGTTTTGAAAACGCACGTCAAAACCCAAAATCGATAAAACGGGAGCCAAGTTATGACCATTTGAAATTTCGACATTTTTAGATTTTCGAAAAGGTGGGCAAAAAATTAAAAAAAATTTTTTTCTCTTTTTTCAATGTTTCGATACCCCATTCGATCGGAAATTTTCCGCTGATTGCGAATAACACCGAGTTTTAGTCGAAATCTCAAAATATCAATGTGAAAAAGGCGAAATTTCGCTGATCACGAATAACACCCCTTTTCGTCGAAATCTCAATATTTCTATGAGAAAAATGCGAAAAACGAAAAAAATCACTTTTTGGACGATTTTCAATGAAACTTCTAGTTTCTCAAGGAAACTGGTACTGAATCAGTAATCAGCGAGTCAAAATACATCGATATAGCGACCTAAAAGTAAATTTAAAGAATTCAACATTTTTTTGCATTTCGGCGAAAAAGAAGTGTCTTCACTAAAATCGCTGTAACGTTGCTTCCCGCTGGAGTTGGAACACCACTCTGTACTCATTCTTTTCGCGATCGAAACCCCTTTAAAATGGCGCTTGAATCATTGTGCTATCATCATTTTTCGATTTTTCACAGATTTTTAAAGTCGGATCATCGATTTTTGCGGATTTCTCCATACATACCCCTTCTCATTTTTTTCGCCGATCTTCATCATGCTCTCACGGCTACAATAATTGAGATATCGGGATGATCCAAAATGCATTCTCTAAGTCTACTCCAGACGTTTTGAAAACGGACGTCAAAACCCAAAATCGATGAAACGGGAGCCAAGTTATGACCATTTGAAATTTCGAGATTTTTAGGTTTTCGAAAAGGTGGGCCTAAAATTAAAATTTTTTTTTTTTCCCTTTTTTCACTGTTTCGATACCCTATTCGATCGGAAATTTTCCGCTGATTACGAATAACACCGAGTTTTAGGCGAAATCTCAAAATATCAATGTGAAAAAGGCGAAATTTCGCTGATCACGAATAACACCCCTTTTCGTCGAAATCTCAATATTTCTATGAGAAAAAGGCGAAAAACGAAAAAAAATCACTTTTTGGACGATTTTCAATGAAACTTCTAGTTTCTCAAGGAAACTGGTACTGAATCAGTAATCAGCGAGTGAAAATACATCGATATAGCGTCCTAAAAGTAAATTTTAAGAATTCAACATTGTTTTGCATTTCGGCGAAAAAGAAGTGTCTTCACTAAAATCGCTGTAACGTTGCTTCCCGATGGAGTTGGAACCCCACTCTGTACTCATTCTTTTCGCGATCGAAACCCCTTTAAAATGGCGCTCGAATCATTGTGTTATCATTATTTTTCGATTTTTCACAGATTTTTAAAGTCGGACCATCGATTTTCGCCGATTTTCATCCTGCTCTCACGGCTACAATAATTGAGATATCGGGATGATCGAAAATGCATTCTCTAAGTCTACTCGAGACGTTTTGAAAACGGACGTCAAAACTCATAATCGATGAAACGGGAGCCACGTTATGACCATTTGAAATTTCGAGATTTTTAGGTTTTCGAAAAGGTGGGCCTAAAATTAAAAAAAATTTTTTCCCCTTTTTTCACTGTTTCGATACCCTATTCGATCGGAAATTTTCCGCTGATTACGAATAACACCGAGTTTTAGGCGAAATCTCAAAATATCAATGTGAAAAAGGCGAAATTTCGCTGATCACGAATAACACCCCTTTTCGTCGAAATCTCAATATTTCTATGAGAAAAAGGCGAAAAACGAAAAAAAATCACTTTTTGGACGATTTTCAATGAAACTTCTAGTTTCTCAAGGAAACTGGTACTGAATCAGTAATCAGCGAGTGAAAATACATCGATATAGCGTCCTAAAAGTAAATTTTAAGAATTCAACATTGTTTTGCATTTCGGCGAAAAAGAAGTGTCTTCACTAAAATCGCTGTAACGTTGCTTCCCGATGGAGTTGGAACCCCACTCTGTACTCATTCTTTTCGCGATCGAAACCCCTTTAAAATGGCGCTCGAATCATTGTGTTATCATTATTTTTCGATTTTTCACAGATTTTTAAAGTCGGACCATCGATTTTCGCCGATTTTCATCCTGCTCTCACGGCTACAATAATTGAGATATCGGGATGATCCCAAATGCATTCTCTCAGTCTACTCGAGACGTTTTGAAAACGCACGTCAAAACCCAAAATCGATAAAACGGGAGCCAAGTTATGACCATTTGAAATTTCGACATTTTTAGATTTTCGAAAAGGTGGGCCTAAAATTAAAATTTTTTTTTTTCCCTTTTTTCACTGTTTCGATACCCCATTCGATCGGAAATTTTCCGCTGATTACGAA
Organism: Oxytorus armatus; assembly: GCA_958009045.1. NCBI lineage: Eukaryota > Metazoa > Arthropoda > Insecta > Hymenoptera > Ichneumonidae > Oxytorus > Oxytorus armatus. The sequence goes on from OY253744.1 coordinate 12,959,419, forward strand.
TAACACCGCGTTTTAGATGAAATCTCAAAATATCAATGTGAAAAAGGCGAAATTTCGCTGATCACGAATAACACCCCTTTTCGTCGAAATCTCAATATTTCTATGAGAAAAAGGCGAAAAACGAAAAAAATCACTTTTTGGACGATTTTCAATGAAACTTCTAGTTTCTCAAGGAAACTGGTACTGAATCAGTAATCAGCGAGTCAAAATACATCGATATAGCGTCCTAAAAGTAAATTCAAAGAATTCAACATTTTTTTGCATTTCGGCGAAAAAGAAGTGTCTTCACTAAAATCGCTGTAACGTTGCTTCCCGATGGAGTTGGAACGCCACTCTGTACTCATTCTTTTCGCGATCGAAACCCCTTTAAAATGGCGCTTGAATCACTGTGCTATAATTATTTTTCAATTTTTCACAGATTTTTAAAGTCGGACCATCGATTTCGCGGATTTCTCCATACATACCCCTTCTCATTTTTTTCGCCGATCTTCATCCTGCTCTCACGGCTACAATAACTGAGATATCGGGACGATCCAAAATGCATTCTCTAAGTCTACTCGAGACGTTTTGAAAACGGACGTCAAAACCCAAAATCGATGAAACGGGAGCCAAGTTATGACCATTTGAAATTTCGAAATTTTAAGATTTTCGAAAAGGTGGGCAAAAAATTAAAAAAAAATTTTTTCCCCTTTTTTCACTGTTTCGATACCCTATTCGATCGGAAATTTTCCGCTGATTACGAATAACACCGAGTTTTAGTCGAAATCTCAAAATATCAATGTGAAAAAGGCGAAATTTCGCTGATCACGAATAACACCCCTTTTCGTCGAAATCTCAATATTTCTATGAGAAAAAGGCGAAAAACGAAAAAAATCACTTTTTGGACGATTTTCAATGAAACTTCTAGTTTCTCAAGGAAACTGGTACTGAATCAGTAATCAGCGAGTCAAAATACATCGATATAGCGTCCTAAAAGTAAATTCAAAGAATTCAACATTTTTTTGCATTTCGGCGAAAAAGAAGTGTCTTCACTAAAATCACTGTAACGTTGCTTCCCGATGGAGTTGGAACCCCACTCTGAGCTCATTCTTTTCGTGATCGAAACCCCTTTAAAATGGCGCTTGAATCATTGTGCTATCATCATTTTTCGATTTTTCACAGATTTTAAAAGTCGGACCATCGATTTTTGCGGATTTCTCCATACATTCCCCTTTTCATTTTTTTCGCCGATGTTCATCCTGCTCTCACGGCTACAATAATTGAGATATCGGGATGATCCAAAATGCATTCTCTAAGTCTACTCGAGACGTTTTGAAAACGGACGTCAAAACCCAAAATCGATGAAACGGGAGCCAAGTTATGACCATTTGAAATTTCGAGATTTTTAGGTTTTCGAAAAGGTGGGCCTAAAATTAAAAAAAAATGTTTTCCCCTTTTTTCACTGTTTCGATACCCTATTCGGTCGGAAATTTTCCGCTGATTACGAATAACACCGAGTTTTAGTCGAAATCTCAAAATATCAATGTGAAAAAGGCGAAATTTCGTTGATCACGAATAACACCCCTTTTCTTCGAAATCTCAATATTTCTATGAGAAAAAGGCGAAAAACGAAAAAAATCACTTTTTGGACGATTTTCAATGAAACTTCTAGTTTCTCAAGGAAACTGGTACTGAATCAGTAATCAGCGAGTCAAAATACATCGATATAGCGTCCTAAAAGTAAATTCAAAGAATTCAACATTTTTTTGCATTCCGGCGAAAAAGAAGTGTCTTCACTAAAATCGCTGTAACGTTGCTTCCCGATGGAGTTGGAACCCCACTCTGTGCTCATTCTTTTCGTGATCGAAACCCCCTTAAAATGGCGCTTGAATCATTGTGCTATCATCATTTTTCGATTTTTCACAGATTTTTAAAGTCGGACCATCGATTTTTGCGGATTTCTCCTTACATACCCCTTCTCATTTTTTTTGCCGATATTCATCCTGCTCTCACGGCTACAATAATTGAGATATCGGGATCATCCAAAATGCATTCTCTAAATCTACTCGAGACGTTTTGAAAACGGACGTCAAAACCCAAAATCGATGAAACGGGAGCCAAGTTATGACCATTTGAAATTTCGAGATTTTTAGGTTTTCGAAAAGGTGGGCCTAAAATTAAAAAAAAAATGTTTCCCCTTTTTACACTGTTTCGATACCCTATTCGATCGAAAATTTTCCGCTGATTACGAATAACACCGAGTTTTAGTCGAAATCTCAAAATATCAATGTGAAAAAGGCGAAATTTCGCTGATCACGAATAACACCCCTTTTCGTCGAAATCTCAATATTTCTATGAGAGAAAGGCGAAAAACGAAAAAAATCACTTTTTGGACGATTTTCAATGAAACTTCTAGTTTCTCAAGGAAACTGGTACTGAATCAGTAATCAGCGAGTCAAAATACATCGATATAGCGTCCTAAAAGTAAATTCAAAGAATTCAACATTTTTTTGCATTTCGGCGAAAAAGAAGTGTCTTCACTAAAATCATTGTAACGTTGCTTCCCGATGGAGTTGGAACCCCACTCTTTGCTCATTCTTTTCGTGATCGAAACCCCTTTAAAATGGCGATTGAATCATTGTGCTATCATTATTTTTCGATGTTTCACAGATTTTTAAAGTCGGACCATCGATTTCGCGGATTTCTCCATACATACCCCTTCTCATTTTTTTCGCCGATCTTCATCCTGCTCTCACGGCTACAATAATTCAGATATCGGGATGATCCAAAATGCATTCTCTAAGTCTACTCGAGACGTTTTGAAAACGGACGTCAAAACCCAAAATCGATGAAACGGGAGCCAAGTTATGACCATTTGAAATTTCGAGATTTTTAGGTTTTCGAAAAGGTGGGCCTAAAATTGAAATTTTTTTTTTTTCCCTTTTTTCACTGTTTCGATACCCTATTCGATCGGAAATTTTCCGCTGATTACGAATAACACCGAGTTTTAGGCGAAATCTCAAAATACCAATGTGAAAAAGGCGAAATTTCGCTGATCACGAATAACACCCCTTTTCGTCGAAATGTCAATATTTCTATGAGAAAAAGGCGAAAAACGAAAAAAATCACTTTTAGGACGATTTTCAATGAAACTTCTAGTTTCTCAAGGAAACTGGTACTGAATCAGTAATCAGCGAGTCAAAATACATCGATATAGCGTCCTAAAAGTAAATTCAAAGAATTCAACATTTTTTTGCATTTCGGCGAAAAAGAAGTGTCTTCACTAAAATCGCTGTAACGTTGCTTCCCGATGGAGTTGGAACCCCACTCTGTACTCATTCTTTTCGCGATCGAAACCCCTTTAAAATGGCGCTTGAATCATTGTGCTATCATTATTTTTCAATTTTTTACAGATTTTTAAAGTCGGACCATCGATTTCGCGGATTTCTCCATACATACCCCTTCTCATTTTTTTTGCCGATCTTCATCCTGCTCTCACGGCTACAATAATTGAGATATCGGGATGATCCAAAATGCATTCTCTAAGCCTACTCGATACGTTTTGAAAACGCACGTCAAAACCCAAAATCGATGAAACGGGAGCCAAGTTATGACCATTTGAAATTTCGAAATTTTAAGATTTTCGAAAAGGTGGGCAAAAAATTAAAAACTTTTTTTTTTCTCTTTTTTCACTGTTTCGATACCCTATTCGATCGGAAATTTTCCGCTGATTACGAATAACACCGAGTTTTAGTCGAAATCTCAAAATACCAATGTGAAAAAGGCGAAATTTCGCTGATCACGAATAACACCCCTTTTCGTCGAAATGTCAATATTTCTATGAGAAAAAGGCGAAAAACGAAAAAAATCACTTTTAGGACGATTTTCAATGAAACTTCTAGTTTCTCAAGGAAACTGGTACTGAATCAGTAATCAGCGAGTCAAAATACATCGATATAGCGTCCTAAAAGTAAATTTAAAGAATTCAACATTTTTTTGCATTTCGGCGAAAAAGAAGTGTCTTCACTAAAATCGCTGTAACGTTGCTTCCCGATGGAGTTGGAACCCCACTCTGTACTCATTCTTTTCGCGATCGAAACCCCTTTAAAATGGCGCTTGAATCATTGTGCTATCATCATTTTTCGATTTTTCACAGATTTTTAAAGTCGGACCATCGATTTTTGCGGATTTCTCCATACATACCCCTTCTCATTTTTTTCGCCGATTTTCATCCTGCTCTCACGGCTACAATAATTGAGATATCGGGATGATCGAAAATGCATTCTCTAAGTCTACTCGAGACGTTTTGAAAACGGACGTCAAAACTCATAATCGATGAAACGGGAGCCACGTTATGACCATTTGAAATTTCGAGATTTTTAGGTTTTCGAAAAGGTGGGCCTAAAATTAAAAAAAATTTTTTCCCCTTTTTTCACTGTTTCGATACCCTATTCGATCGGAAATTTTCCGCTGATTACGAATAACACCGAGTTTTAGGCGAAATCTCAAAATATCAATGTGAAAAAGGCGAAATTTCGCTGATCACGAATAACACCCCTTTTCGTCGAAATCTCAATATTTCTATGAGAAAAAGGCGAAAAACGAAAAAAAATCACTTTTTGGACGATTTTCAATGAAACTTCTAGTTTCTCAAGGAAACTGGTACTGAATCAGTAATCAGCGAGTGAAAATACATCGATATAGCGTCCTAAAAGTAAATTTTAAGAATTCAACATTGTTTTGCATTTCGGCGAAAAAGAAGTGTCTTCACTAAAATCGCTGTAACGTTGCTTCCCGATGGAGTTGGAACCCCACTCTGTACTCATTCTTTTCGCGATCGAAACCCCTTTAAAATGGCGCTCGAATCATTGTGTTATCATTATTTTTCGATTTTTCACAGATTTTTAAAGTCGGACCATCGATTTTCGCCGATTTTCATCCTGCTCTCACGGCTACAATAATTGAGATATCGGGATGATCCCAAATGCATTCTCTCAGTCTACTCGAGACGTTTTGAAAACGCACGTCAAAACCCAAAATCGATAAAACGGGAGCCAAGTTATGACCATTTGAAATTTCGACATTTTTAGATTTTCGAAAAGGTGGGCAAAAAATTAAAAAAAAATTTTTTCTCTTTTTTCAATGTTTCGATACCCCATTCGATCGGAAATTTTCCGCTGATTGCGAATAACACCGAGTTTTAGTCGAAATCTCAAAATATCAATGTGAAAAAGGCGAAATTTCGCTGATCACGAATAACACCCCTTTTCGTCGAAATCTCAATATTTCTATGAGAAAAATGCGAAAAACGAAAAAAATCACTTTTTGGACGATTTTCAATGAAACTTCTAGTTTCTCAAGGAAACTGGTACTGAATCAGTAATCAGCGAGTCAAAATACATCGATATAGCGACCTAAAAGTAAATTTAAAGAATTCAACATTTTTTTGCATTTCGGCGAAAAAGAAGTGTCTTCACTAAAATCGCTGTAACGTTGCTTCCCGCTGGAGTTGGAACACCACTCTGTACTCATTCTTTTCGCGATCGAAACCCCTTTAAAATGGCGCTTGAATCATTGTGCTATCATCATTTTTCGATTTTTCACAGATTTTTAAAGTCGGATCATCGATTTTTGCGGATTTCTCCATACATACCCCTTCTCATTTTTTTCGCCGATCTTCATCATGCTCTCACGGCTACAATAATTGAGATATCGGGATGATCCAAAATGCATTCTCTAAGTCTACTCCAGACGTTTTGAAAACGGACGTCAAAACCCAAAATCGATGAAACGGGAGCCAAGTTATGACCATTTGAAATTTCGAGATTTTTAGGTTTTCGAAAAGGTGGGCCTAAAATTAAAATTTTTTTTTTTTCCCTTTTTTCACTGTTTCGATACCCTATTCGGTCGGAAATTTTCCGCTGATTACGAATAACACCGAGTTTTAGGCGAAATCTCAAAATATCAATGTGAAAAAGGCGAAATTTCGCTGATCACGAATAACACCCCTTTTCGTCGAAATCTCAATATTTCTATGAGAAAAAGGCGAAAAACGAAAAAAAATCACTTTTTGGACGATTTTCAATGAAACTTCTAGTTTCTCAAGGAAACTGGTACTGAATCAGTAATCAGCGAGTGAAAATACATCGATATAGCGTCCTAAAAGTAAATTTTAAGAATTCAACATTGTTTTGCATTTCGGCGAAAAAGAAGTGTCTTCACTAAAATCGCTGTAACGTTGCTTCCCGATGGAGTTGGAACCCCACTCTGTACTCATTCTTTTCGCGATCGAAACCCCTTTAAAATGGCGCTCGAATCATTGTGTTATCATTATTTTTCGATTTTTCACAGATTTTTAAAGTCGGACCATCGATTTTCGCCGATTTTCATCCTGCTCTCACGGCTACAATAATTGAGATATCGGGATGATCCCAAATGCATTCTCTCAGTCTACTCGAGACGTTTTGAAAACGCACGTCAAAACCCAAAATCGATAAAACGGGAGCCAAGTTATGACCATTTGAAATTTCGACATTTTTAGATTTTCGAAAAGGTGGGCAAAAAATTAAAAAAAATTTTTTTCTCTTTTTTCAATGTTTCGATACCCCATTCGATCGGAAATTTTCCGCTGATTGCGAATAACACCGAGTTTTAGTCGAAATCTCAAAATATCAATGTGAAAAAGGCGAAATTTCGCTGATCACGAATAACACCCCTTTTCGTCGAAATCTCAATATTTCTATGAGAAAAATGCGAAAAACGAAAAAAATCACTTTTTGGACGATTTTCAATGAAACTTCTAGTTTCTCAAGGAAACTGGTACTGAATCAGTAATCAGCGAGTCAAAATACATCGATATAGCGACCTAAAAGTAAATTTAAAGAATTCAACATTTTTTTGCATTTCGGCGAAAAAGAAGTGTCTTCACTAAAATCGCTGTAACGTTGCTTCCCGCTGGAGTTGGAACACCACTCTGTACTCATTCTTTTCGCGATCGAAACCCCTTTAAAATGGCGCTTGAATCATTGTGCTATCATTATTTTTCGATTTTTCACAGATTTTTAAAGTCGGACCATCGATTTCGCGGATTTCTCCATACATACCCCTTCTCATTTTTTTCGCCGATCTTCATCCTGCTCTCACGGCTACAATAATTGAGATATCGGGATGATCCAAAATGCATTCTCTAAGCCTACTCGATACGTTTTGAAAACGCACGTCAAAACCCAAAATCGATGAAACGGGAGCCAAGTTATGACCATTTGAAATTTCGAAATTTTTAGATTTTCGAAAAGGTGGGCAAAAAATAAAAAAAATTTATTTTCTCTTTTTTCAATGTTTCGGTACCCCATTCGATCGGAAATTTTCCGCTGATTGCGAATAACACCGAGTTTTAGTCGAAATCTCAAAATATCAATGTGAAAAAGGCGAAATTTCGCTGATCACGAATAACACCCCTTTTCGTCGAAATCTCAATATTTCTATGAGAAAAAGGCGAAAAACGAAAAAAATCACTTTTTGGACGATTTTCAATGAAATTTCTAGTTTTTCAAAGAAACTGGTACTGAATCAGTAATCAGCGAGTCAAAATACATCGATATAGCGTCCTAAAAGTAAATTCAAAGAATTCAACATTTTTTTCCATTTCGGCGAAAAAGAAGTGTCTTCACTAAAATCGCTGTAACGTTGCTTCCCGATGGAGTTGGAACCCCACTCTGTACTCATTCTTTTCGCGATCGAAACCCCTTTAAAATGGCGCTTGAATCATTGTGCTATCATTATTTTTCAATTTTTCACAGATTTTTAAAGTCGGACCATCGATTTCGCGGATTTCTCCATACATACCCCTTCTCATTTTTTTCGCCGATCTTCATCCTGCTCTCACGGCTACAATAATTGAGATATCGGGATGATCCAAAATGCATTCTCTAAGCCTACTCGATACGTTTTGAAAACGCACGTCAAAACCCAAAATCGATGAAACGGGAGCCAAGTTATGACCATTTGAAATTTCGAAATTTTTAGATTTTCGAAAAGGTGGGCAAAAAATAAAAAAAATTTATTTTCTCTTTTTTCAATGTTTCGGTACCCCATTCGATCGGAAATTTTCCGCTGATTGCGAATAACACCGAGTTTTAGTCGAAATCTCAAAATATCAATGTGAAAAAGGCGAAATTTCGCTGATCACGAATAACACCCCTTTTCGTCGAAATCTCAATATTTCTATGAGAAAAAGGCGAAAAACGAAAAAAATCACTTTTTGGACGATTTTCAATGAAATTTCTAGTTTTTCAAAGAAACTGGTACTGAATCAGTAATCAGCGAGTCAAAATACATCGATATAGCGTCCTAAAAGTAAATTCAAAGAATTCAACATTTTTTTCCATTTCGGCGAAAAAGAAGTGTCTTCACTAAAATCGCTGTAACGTTGCTTCCCGATGGAGTTGGAACCCCACTCTGTACTCATTCTTTTCGCGATCGAAACCCCTTTAAAATGGCGCTTGAATCATTGTGCTATCATTATTTTTCAATTTTTCACAGATTTTTAAAGTCGGACCATCGATTTCGCGGATTTCTCCATACATACCCCTTCTCATTTTTTTCGCCGATCTTCATCCTGCTCTCACGGCTACAATAATTGAGATATCGGGATGATCCAAAATGCATTCTCTAAGTCTACTCGAGACGTTTTGAAAACGCACGTCAAAACCCAAAATCAATGAAACGGGAGCCAAGTTATGACCATTTGAAATTTCGAAATTTTAAGATTTTCGAAAAGGTGGGCAAAAAATTAAAAACTTTTTTTTCTCTTTTTTCAATGTTTCGATACCCGATTCGATCGGAAATTTTCCGCTGATTGCGAATAACACCGAGTTTTAGTCGAAATCTCAAAATATTAATGTGAAAAAGGCGAAATTTCGCTGATCACGAATAACACCCCTTTTCGTCGAAATCTCAATATTTCTATGAGAAAAAGGCGAAAAACGAAAAAAATCACTTTTTGGACGATTTTCAATGAAACTTCTAGTTTCTGAAGGAAACTGATACTGAATCAGTAATCAGCGAGTCAAAATACATCGATATAGCGTCCTAAAAGTAAATTCAAAGAATTCAACATTTTTTTGCATTTCGGCGAAAAAGAAGTGTCTTCACTAAAATCGCTGTAACGTTGCTTCCCGATGGAGTTGGAACCCCACTCTGTACTCATTCTTTTCGCGATCGAAACCCCTTTAAAATGGCGCTTGAATCATTGTGCTATCATCATTTTTCGATTTTTCACAGATTTTTATAGTCGGACCATCGATTTTTGCGGATTTCTCCATACATACCCCTTCTCATTTTTTTCGCCGATCTTCATCCTGCTCTCACGGCTACAATAATTGAGATATCGGGATGATCGAAAATGCATTCTCTAAGTCTACTCGAGACGTTTTGAAAACGGACGTCAAAACTCATAATCGATGAAACGGGAGCCACGTTATGACCATTTGAAATTTCGAGATTTTTAGGTTTTCGAAAAGGTGGGCCTAAAATTAAAAAAAATTTTTTTCCCCTTTTTTCACTGTTTCGATACCCTATTCGATCGGAAATTTTCCGCTGATTACGAATAACACCGAGTTTTAGTCGAAATCTCAAAATACCAATGTGAAAAAGGCGAAATTTCGCTGATCACGAATAACACCCCTTTTCGTCGAAATGTCAATATTTCTATGAGAAAAAGGCGAAAAACGAAAAAAATCACTTTTTGGACGATTTTCAATGCAATTTCTAGTTTTTCAAAGAAACTGGTACTGAATCAGTAATCAGCGAGTCAAAATACATCGATATAGCGTCCTAAAAGTAAATTCAAAGAATTCAACATTTTTTTCCATTTCGGCGAAAAAGAAGTGTCTTCACTAAAATCGCTGTAACGTTGCTTCCCGATGGAGTTGGAACCCCACTCTGTACTCATTCTTTTCGCGATCGAAACCCCTTTAAAATGGCGCTTGAATCATTGTGCTATCATCATTTTTCGATTTTTCACAGATTTTTATAGTCGGACCATCGATTTTTGCGGATTTCTCCATACATACCCCTTCTCATTTTTTTCGCCGATCTTCATCCTGCTCTCACGGCTACAATAATTGAGATATCGCGATGATCCAAAATGCATTCTCTAAGTCTACTCGAGACGTTTTGAAAACGCACGTCAAAACCCAAAATCGATGAAACGGGAGCCAAGTTATGACCATTTGAAATTTCGAAATTTTAAGATTTTCGAAAAGGTGGGCAAAAAATTAAAAACTTTTTTTTCTCTTTTTTCAATGTTTCGATACCCGATTCGATCGGAAATTTTCCGCTGATTGCGAATAACACCGAGTTTTAGTCGAAATCTCAAAATATTAATGTGAAAAAGGCGAAATTTCGCTGATCACGAATAACACCCCTTTTCGTCGAAATCTCAATATTTCTATGAGAAAAAGGCGAAAAACGAAAAAAATCACTTTTTGGACGATTTTCAATGAAACTTCTAGTTTCTGAAGGAAACTGATACTGAATCAGTAATCAGCGAGTCAAAATACATCGATATAGCGTCCTAAAAGTAAATTCAAAGAATTCAACATTTTTTTGCATTTCGGCGAAAAAGAAGTGTCTTCACTAAAATCGCTGTAACGTTGCTTCCCGATGGAGTTGGAACCCCACTCTGTACTCATTCTTTTCGCGATCGAAACCCCTTTAAAATGGCGCTTGAATCATTGTGCTATCATCATTTTTCGATTTTTCACAGATTTTTATAGTCGGACCATCGATTTTTGCGGATTTCTCCATACATACCCCTTCTCATTTTTTTCGCCGATCTTCATCCTGCTCTCACGGCTACAATAATTGAGATATCGGGATGATCGAAAATGCATTCTCTAAGTCTACTCGAGACGTTTTGAAAACGGACGTCAAAACTCATAATCGATGAAACGGGAGCCACGTTATGACCATTTGAAATTTCGAGATTTTTAGGTTTTCGAAAAGGTGGGCCTAAAATTAAAATTTATTTTTTTTCCCTTTTTTCACTGTTTCGATACCCTATTCGATCGGAAATTTTCCGCTGATTGCGAATAACACCGAGTTTTAGTCGAAATCTCAAAATATCAATGTGAAAAAGGCGAAATTTCGCTGATCACGAATAACACCCCTTTTCGTCGAAATCTCAATATTTCTATGAGAAAAAGGCGAAAAACGAAAAAAATCACTTTTTGGACGATTTTCAATGAAATTTCTAGTTTTTCAAAGAAACTGGTACTGAATCAGTAATCAGCGAGTCAAAATACATCGATATAGCGTCCTAAAAGTAAATTCAAAGAATTCAACATTTTTTTCCATTTCGGCGAAAAAGAAGTGTCTTCACTAAAATCGCTGTAACGTTGCTTCCCGATGGAGTTGGAACACCACTCTGTACTCATTCTTTTCGCGATCGAAATCCCTTTAAAATGGCGCTTGAATCATTGTGCTATCATTATTTTTCGATTTTTCACAGATTTTTAAAGTCGGACCATCGATTTCGCGGATTTCTCCATACATACCCCTTCTCATTTTTTTCGCCGATCTTCATCCTGCTCTCACGGCTACAATAACTGAGATATCGGGATGATCCAAAATGCATTCTCTAAGTCTACTCGAGACGTTTTGAAAACGGACGTCAAAACCCAAAATCGATCAAATGGGAGCCAAGTTATGACCATTTGAAATTTCGAGATTTTTAGGTTTTCGAAAAGGTGTGCCTACAATTAAAATTTTTTTTTTTTCCCTTTTTTCACTGTTTCGATACCCTATTCGATCGGAAATTTTCTGCTGATTACGAATAACACCGAGTTTTAGGCGAAATCTCAAAATATCAATGTGAAAAAGGCGAAATTTCGCTGATCACGAATAACACCCCTTTTCGTCGAAATCTCAATATTTATATGAGAAAAAGGCGAAAAACGAAAAAAATCACTTTTTGGACGATTTTCAATGAAACTTCTAGTTTCTCAAGGAAACTGGTACTGAATCAGTAATCAGCGAGTCAAAATACATCGATATAGCGTCCTAAAAGTAAATTTAAAGAATTCAACATTTTTTTGCATTTCGGCGAAAAAGAAGTGTCTTCACTAAAATCGCTGTAACGTTGCTTCCCGATGGAGTTGGAACCCCACTCTGTACTCATTCTTTTCGCGATCGAAACCCCTTTAAAATGTCGCTCGAATCATTGTGTTATCATTATTTTTCGATTTTTCACAGATTTTTAAAGTCGGACCATCGATTTTCGCCGATTTTCATCCTGCTCTCACGGCTACAATAATTGAGATATCGGGATGATCCCAAATGCATTCTCTCAGTCTACTCGAGACGTTTTGAAAACGCACGTCAAAACCCAAAATCGATAAAACGGGAGCCAAGTTATGACCATTTGAAATTTCGACATTTTTAGATTCTCGAAAAGGTGGGCAAAAAATTAAAAAAAAATTTTTTCTCTTTTTTCAATGTTTCGATACCCCATTCGATCGGAAATTTTCCGCTGATTGCGAATAACACCGAATTTTAGTCGAAATCTCAAAATATCAATGTGAAAAAGGCGAAATTTCGCTGATCACGAATAACACCCCTTTTCGTCGAAATCTCAATATTTCTATGAGAAAAATGCGAAAAACGAAAAAAATCACTTTTTGGACGATTTTCAATGAAACTTCTAGTTTCTCAAGGAAACTGGTACTGAATCAGTAATCAGCGAGTCAAAATACATCGATATAGCGACCTAAAAGTAAATTTAAAGAATTCAACATTTTTTTGCATTTCGGCGAAAAAGAAGTGTCTTCACTAAAATCGCTGTAACGTTGCTTCCCGATGGAGTTGGAACACCACTCTGTACTCATTCTTTTCGCGATCGAAACCCCTTTAAAATGGCGCTCGAATCATTGTGTTATCATTATTTTTCGATTTTTCACAGATTTTTAAAGTCGGACCATCGATTTTCGCCGATTTTCATCCTGCTCTCACGGCTACAATAATTGAGATATCGGGATGATCCCAAATGCATTCTCTCAGTCTACTCGAGACGTTTTGAAAACGCACGTCAAAACCCAAAATCGATAAAACGGGAGCCAAGTTATGACCATTTGAAATTTCGACATTTTTAGATTCTCGAAAAGGTGGGCAAAAAATTAAAAAAAAATTTTTTCTCTTTTTTCAATGTTTCGATACCCCATTCGATCGGAAATTTTCCGCTGATTGCGAATAACACCGAATTTTAGTCGAAATCTCAAAATATCAATGTGAAAAAGGCGAAATTTCGCTGATCACGAATAACACCCCTTTTCGTCGAAATCTCAATATTTCTATGAGAAAAATGCGAAAAACGAAAAAAATCACTTTTTGGACGATTTTCAATGAAACTTCTAGTTTCTCAAGGAAACTGGTACTGAATCAGTAATCAGCGAGTCAAAATACATCGATATAGCGTCCTAAAAGTAAATTTAAAGAATTCAACATTTTTTTGCATTTCGGCGAAAAAGAAGTGTCTTCACTAAAATCGCTGTAACGTTGCTTCCCGATGGAGTTGGAACCCCACTCTGTGCTCATTCTTTTCGTGATCGAAACCCCTTTAAAATGGCGCTTGAATCATTGGGCTATCATCATTTTTCGATTTTTCACAGATTTTTAAAGTCGGACCATCGATTTTTGCGGATTTCTCCATACATACCCCTTCTCATTTTTTTCGCCGATTTTCATCCTGCTCTCACGGCTACAATAATTGAGATATCGGGTTGATCCAAAATGCATTCTCTAAGTCTACTCGAGACGTTTTGAAAACGGACGTCAAAACCCAAAATCGATGAAACGGGAGCCAAGTTATGACCATTTGAAATTTCGAGATTTTTAGGTTTTCGAAAATGTGGGCCTAAAATTAAAATTTTTTTTTTTTCCCTTTTTTCACTGTTTCGATACCCTATTCGATCGGAAATTTCCCGCTGATTACGAATAACACCGAGTTTTAGGCGAAATCTCAGAATATCAATGTCAAAAAGGCGAAATTTCGCTGATCACGAATAACACCCCTTTTCGTCGAAATCTCAATATTTCTATGAGAAAAATGCGAAAAACGAAAAAAATCACTTTTTGGACGATTTTCAATGAAACTTCTAGTTTCTCAAGGAAACTGGTACTGAATCAGTAATCAGCGAGTCAAAATACATCGATATAGCGACCTAAAAGTAAATTTAAAGAATTCAACATTTTTTTGCATTTCGGCGAAAAAGAAGTGTCTTCACTAAAATCGCTGTAACGTTGCTTCCCGATGGAGTTGGAACCCCACTCTGTACTCATTCTTTTCGCGATCGAAACCCCTTTAAATTGGCGCTTGAATCATTGTGCTATCATTATTTTTCAATTTTTCACAGATTTTTAAAGTCGGACCATCGATTTCGCGGATTTCTCCATACATGCCCCTTCTCATTTTTTTCGCCGATCTTCATCCTGCTCTCACGGCTACAATAATTGAGATATCGGGATGAACCAAAATGCATTCTCTAATTCTACTCGAGACGTTTTGAAAACGCACGTCAAATCCCAAAATCGATGAAACGGGAGCCAAGTTATGACCATTTGAAATTTCGAGATTTTTAGGTTTTCGAAAAGGTGGGCCAAAAATTAAAAAATTTAGTTTTTCTCTTTTTTCAATGTTTCGATACCCCATTCGATCGGAAATTTTCCGCTGTTTACGAATAACACCGAGTTTTAGTCGAAATCTCAAAATATCAATGTGAAAAAGGCGAAATTTCGCTGATCACGAATAACACCCCTTTTCGTCGAAATCTCAATGTTTCTATGAGAAAACGGCGAAAAACGAAAAAAATCACTTTTTGGACGATTTTCAATGAAATTTCTAGTTTCCCAAGGAAACTGGTACTGAATCAGGGTATCGAAACATTGAAAAAAGAGAAAAAAAAATATTCGTAATTTTTGGTCCACCTGGGCCTTTGGCCCAATTGGCGTCAGCAGCTTGAACATGATGCCGTAGATACGATGCGAAGTTGCCAACAACAGAAACGAACGATGCGCCACCTTTAACAGTCTTGCTCTACTCGTGTGATACTAAATGAGCTCTGTCGCAGTCTCTCTATAGATGCCGCCTGGTCAATTGTTCGTATAGCGTTTGTAGCTATAACCACGGTCTTATATATAGGTCTGCAAACTCCCCCAAATTTCGGAGGTGTGGGGTGACTGTCATAACGAAGTTCGTTTTACTTTCTGTAGCAACCACTAGAGGCGTTCCGATCTTAGTTGCGACCTTACAATGTCAGCAGACATAACCTGAAAAGCCCACGATAGCTCTCGCGGTTGTCTGTCTCTGTCCCACTAACGACTTCTGCCGTATTACACATATTCATTATATGAATATATTTTTTAATGATATTCTTTAATATTCTTTAATGAATATATTGAATAAATATGCTCTTAATTTGAATCGGGTTTTAAAGATTCTAAATGTTAACCGAGCATGATAAATATAAACTATTTGTAAATATCTATGTCATATGAACATGTGGTGACGGCGTCGCCACCACTCTCTGGTCGCATATAAACACGCATTTATTTTATTTCATTTTATTTCATTTCCAATATGCATTTTCTTCTATACAGTCATTCCTTTGTAAGGACTCGATTCTTTCTCACGCGTTTACTTCTTTGACTTCTTTCATTTCGTCGTCTACAAAATAGAACAACCGTGTCTCAGTTTTCCCTGTCATAAAACTCGAGTACTTACGGGTCCCAGTCGAGTCTCTCCCGAGACGAGGCTGTTTTACGGGGAGTCTCTTATGGCGACCAAAAGGGCCCACACGCGCTCTTGCATTTTCTAAACCTTTGGTTTCTCGTAAAAACTTTCCTACCCTCTCTTCGATATTTTCTCTCCGTCAACCAGCAGACTATCAGGAATTCTCTTGTTGACGAGGGAGTTCCTAACGAACAAGCGCCGCGACAACAACTCGACCGACTCTCTGTCAAGTCACAAACTCGTTCACCGCGCCAAACTAATCTTTACTAATTAATTTTGTAATTGGTTATGAATAAATACTGTGCATTACTCTTATGATAAATCCGTCTTTTCGTACCACAACCAGCACCGAATCACCACACACCCCCCTACAAACATATATTAGGCGAAATAGTTGTCTACATCTTGATGGATCGATCTCCGTTAGATTTTTTTTTAATCCGTTAAAATAGACAAAAGTTTTCATTTTCAAAAATAGAAATAAATTGATCCGTTTCATATATGTAATTTGATCCTTTTTCATTATATTTTCGTGAAAATTACAGGTACTCGAATAAAGAGAAAAATTTAAGTATTTATTTTTATTCATACTTACTTGATTTTGAAAACTGGAACACTTGCAAAAATTAAAAAACCGAAGTTTAAAAAAATGGAAAGAGCGGATTTTTACTTACCTTAATCTACTATTTTTTGGCATGCTGCTAAATAGTCTATTTCGGAATATTGACAAAACTCAAATGTAGAGAAAAATTAAAGAATTTATTTTAACTCATATTTCCTTGATGTTGACAGCTGGAACGCTTACACAAACTTAACATAAATTTATTCATTAGTTAATTCAGACAATTTTTTTTCAACAAGAAATTTCTTTTTCATTTTTGAATTTTCCTCATGGTAATATTGCCTCATTCTTAATCTTACCTAGTAAATTATCGCATATGAAAGGATTTCACATCCATGCTCTATACAGGGATAAGTGAAGGTGTAAGAATCAAGTACTTCATCTAGTCATATCGAAGACATCAATTCAAGAGGAATATTTTGTAAATGATACTTCGATATGACGAATCAGATGAAAGAAATGAGGATTTGCTTGAATCAGGCCACCGCATGATTTCATTTGCACCAGTTGCGACTCTGAATATCCGCAGCTGGTTTTCAATCTCACAGCTTCTTGCCACACTGGACAGGATTCATATTTTTTATGGAACTTCAGGGATATCTGAAATATCAATAGAGGAAATGTATGTATGTTCAAATTACTTTCATTTTATCGCTTTCATATATTAACAATGCAATAGGTACTTTCTGTTAAGGAAACTCACCGATATAAGAACTAATTCACCGATACTAGAGCTTGACCCATTCGCGAACTATGTCGGCATGATTACAATGCTGTTTACATACACGATCCGTCATTTGTAATTTTACATTTTACAATGCCTGGAATAGACTCTTTCCACTTTTTCCGCATATCAATGTCTTTTGGCACGTAAAATGTAGAACATTTCTTCTTTCTTTTGCTGCCGGTTTTGCAATTTGGGATCACACACTGATATCTCATTTTTAATATAATTGTCACTAATAGTCGTGATATAAACAAAATGAACGTAATATGCAAGGATATCAATATCGAGGGATTTTCAGGTTATGCCTGCTGGCATTGTAAGGTCGCAACTAAGATCGGAACGCCTCTAGTGGTTGCTACAGCAATTAAACTTGACTTCGTTAAGGAGGTCACTCTCAGTGGAGGAGTTTTCAGACCTGTATATAAGACCGTGCCCTAAACACGTTACGCGTCGCGTTAACGCTAGTAGCCATTCGACGAGCAGTGCTGGCAAATCAACAGCAGCATGAGAAATATCGCTTCTCATTGGCTGCTGTAGTTTAGCTGCTAATGCCCTGTGTAGTCGACGCGTGTGTATTTGTTATCTGGCAGGCTAAACGATTGACCACCTAACGTTGTTTAGACTATCCATCACCACCAAACGATTCTGCTTCTATTGAGACCTTACAGGACAAAATGGAATGAAAAATAATGGTTTTATCCTTCATAACGCGCCACGATACAACGGAATACGTTTCTCGACCAATCGGAGCTCTCGTTCTCCCGTGCAGTCGACGCGTATGAATTTGTTATCTGGCAAGCTAAACGATTGACCACCTAACGTTGTAATTGGACTACGAATCACCACCAAACGATTCTGCTTCTATTGAGACCTTGCAGGATAAAATCGGATGACAAATAATGGTTTTAAGGGTTCATAACGCATCGCGATACAACGGAATACGTTTCTCGACCAATCGGAGCTCTCGTTCCCCCGTGCAGTCGACGCGAATGAATTTGTTATCTGGCAAGCTAAACGATGGACCACCAAACGTTGTAATTAGACTACCAATCACCACCAAACGATTTTACTTCAATTGAGATCATTAAGACATTTAAATATATGACATCTGTTGGAAACAATAATTTTGTCCGGCTAACTTCACGCCATAAAATCCGTACTCCCGCCACCTGACCACAGATAGTTTTTTATATTTTGTAGGTATTTCAAGAACTACCAAACCTTTTAATTAACATATTCGTTACTACCAAACGGTTCCGCATCGAATAAGCCTTCATAAAACATTTTTGGTTAACATTTAATAATTGTCCGGCTAACTTCACTCAAAATCTTTGATTGACTTATAAAATAAAAACTATTTACCACCAAACCTTTTAAATAGACTACCAATCACTACCAAACGACCACCAAACGATTAGATATGATAAACAATTAAAAAGTCCAAATTGTCCGGTCAAGTTCCCGGCGGTCTGGTCCAAGTATGGTAGAAAACAGTAGCTGACAGTAGCACACCGTAGTGCGCGAATTGTAGTCTGTATACCGACCGAGGGATAATATCGTGGTACTGTTTGAGTTTAGAAATTCAGTTTTTTACACTTCTTTTGAGTCCTATCTTTCCTCTGTATTTCGCCGGTTTTCAAAGCTGTTGGTTTCCATATGTATGATCGTCATGTTGAGCGTTTTTTTTCCGGCGTCATATAAGAAAAAGCACTTTTAACCCTTCAGTAAAGTTTTCTAACCTCAAACTCGAAGCTTGTATATTTCGATATATGTTCAATTGTAAATTATTATAATTTCGCACACAAATAATACTTGGATCCGAAAAATTGTAATATATTTTTCATTAGATATTCAATTTTTGCTTTCATGCATGCGTGCTTATTACTTTTTTTTAACAGTTCTGTTCCTAAGCAAATAATTTGTATCTATTGTTTATACATTTTTTATAGTTTTCTTATACATTAACACCTCTATTTGCAGATTGATTATTATTCACAATGGAAGAAGTCTTAACGTTTGAAACGTTTCTTCAAAATCATCAACCCCAACTAGAATCGTCCGGCGTACCAAAAACATTTTGGCAGTCGCTCTGGCAAAAATTGAACAATCAAACGTTTGACGCGGGTCTTGTATTTCAATTGGTGTCCGTCGATTATGGCGATTTCAATAGAGGACCCAAAGATCCAGCATGGAAATTATTTGTTGCTGCCGAGAATGGCATATCGCCATACGATGGCAACAATATTTATCTGATAGATCATGCATGGACCTACGACGTTGCGAATGCCAGACAAAATTTGGCTGAGGTACCAAAACTCTTGGAACGAATGTGTGATCTTCTGGGATTTGATGAAATTGACGATGATTCGTTGGACGAGAAAAAGACAGAATTTGTTTTGTCAGAAATGTGGCGATACAATCAATGTTTCTCTCTGAGCGCCGGCACTGTAGAGGAAAGAATGCCTGTATGGTACGTCATGGATGAACTGGGTTCCGCCATAAATCACAGCGACGAGCCTAATTTCAGAACTGTACCTTTCTTACATCTGTCCGAGGGTGTAACCTATACTCTCTTATTTCCCATAAGGAGCGTGAAAAACGAGGAAGAAGTTACTAGAGACTTCGTCGAGGGTCAAACTCACGACAGAGACAAGAGACGAGCTTTGCTTTTACCCTGGATTAATGACGATTTTTCCAACGAAACTTTCCTTCAATTCGAGCCATCGGAAACGTATTTTCTTGCCGGTCACGTGCGTGAAACTTTGCCCATAATTAACGATCGAAAATGTATTCCGCGAAGCATCGATTCGAAATTCAAAGTTTACTCGGAGTACCGATTCGTCAATGAATACTTGACGCATACGAGCTTCGAAATCGTTAATAACATTGAAGAAGCCGATATCCTTTGGTTAATGACGCATTACAAAGATTACGAGGATCTGAGCGTTAGATCGCCTAACGTCTATGTGAATCAATTTCCCTTTGAGAATGTTCTGACGATTAAGGATTTATTGGCGATTGTTTGTCGTCGTAAAGCTTCCAACGAGAAATACAATAACGAGACATTGGAAACTTATCCACCCTGGTTACCCACCACTTACAATCTAAACACCGAACTTTGTCAATTTGTCGCGTACTTTCAGCAACGCGAGAGTCTCAAACTCGACAATCATTGGATCTGCAAACCGTGGAATCTCGCTCGTGGCTTGGACACTCACGTTACAAATAATTTAAATCAAATATTACGTTTACCGAGCGCCGGACCAAAGATAGCACAAAAATACATCGACAAACCGGTTTTGTATACAAGACCGGATATTGGACGTGTCAAGTTTGACATAAGATACGTTGTTCTGTTGAAATCCGTAAAACCACTGAAAGCGTACGTTTACAAAAATTTCTTTCTCCGATTCGCTAACAAAGAATTTGCCTTGAACAATTTGGACGTGTACGAGCAACATTTCACCGTTATGAATTATTCGGAAAGTTCGCCTCTTTGTCACGTTAAATGTCACGATTTTATCAACGAATGGAACAAAATTTATCCGAATTACGATTGGAGAAACGACGTCGAGCCGAAGATATTGAAAATGTTGAAAAATGTCTTGGAGGCAGCCGTTGAAGTTGAACCGCCCAGAGGAATAGCCAATAATCCACAGAGTCGAGCTGTTTACGCTGCTGATTTGATGCTCGAATGGAAAAACGATGAGATTCAACCGGTCATACTCGAAGTAAATTTTTCACCCGACAACAAACGTGCTTGCGAATATTATCCAGACTTTTACAACGATATATTCGAGTGCCTGTTTCTTAATGTCAATGCTACCGATATGTTTCACGATTTGTGTAACGATGATCGAATATAAATACTGCACAACTGTTACTTGATGTGTATGACCAAAATTTTTCAGGCTTTCATCAAAAAATTGTCGTTACACGTCAATTGCACCAATTTCCATGAAAACTTGACA
Source organism: Oxytorus armatus (assembly GCA_958009045.1). NCBI lineage: Eukaryota > Metazoa > Arthropoda > Insecta > Hymenoptera > Ichneumonidae > Oxytorus > Oxytorus armatus. The sequence continues at coordinate 12,980,505 of OY253744.1, forward strand.
TTAGCATCACCGATTTTTGTAGTTTCGTCATTGTCAAATCTTCAATCTTTTAGGGTGTATTGAAAAACGCCCCAAAATAAAATTTCCCGATTATTTTTTATTATGTCTTTTGATGCTATAAATAAATAGTTTTGCAAAGGTATATTCCCCTCTAAGTACAAAAAATAAGTTCAATTTGAATGTATTCATAAATATATATTTCTTTACAAGCGCAATTGTTTTTTCTGTCCAGAAACTTGAATTGATTTGACATAAAAACGGTTTTGCGGTCGATCTTTATTGCGTGATATCGAAAAAACTTTGCGAAACAAGGAAGTTATGCCCAAAACGGCTTTTATAAGTTCGATTTCAAAATATGATTATAAACCATTGGTTTTGGATCAGATCGTTGTTTTTTTTTCCAGTATTTTTTTCTGTACGTTTGTTAATTTGATAAAAACCTATGTCATGTAAAATATAATATGTCACTACGTATCAATAATTTTATTGATCGTAAAGAGATATCATAATTTCACCTTATTCTTTTTCAACCTTGCGTGATCAAATTTATCGCGCGTCCACCGTTCACCCCACACGCTACAGACTATTGCCATCGGGCAATTACGCCATTTTGATTGCACCGCAAAAACCAGCTTTCGCGTACTTTAGATCCCATTTCATTAACTTATTCAGTAGTACCGGGAGTTTCCAGGTACCTCATTTAGACGATAATCCCAGTCAAGTATAAACCTGGGCAAATCGTCTGGCACGTCCACATGAACGTAAAGACCGCAAAAGAGAGAGAGAGTACACATTCACCCGATGAATAATGCCACGGTTCCACAACTTGACACTGCTCCTGTTGACTAAAGTACTTAATGGAATAATAAACGAGGAAGCAATTAGAGTGGTTTCATAATAGACGTTCTATTTTCAACAGTATATCACATTTTCATATACGAGGTCCGTTCAAAAAGCATCGCGAATTTTGAATTTCCGCGGGCTACGTATATTCAATTTTCGATTTTTTTGTCGCGTTAGGTTGGTACTCATGTCCCTCACTTATGCTGATAAAATCGGCCATTTTGAATGTTTAGCTAATTGTTGACAGCTGTTTTGGTTAGACGTGTTTTGGCTTGTCTTCGATTTTTGCCTATTCCAAGAAAGCAGCTTCCATATCGCGATGATTGAACTTTGGTTTCCACGTCAGAACCTTAAACCCATGATTCGTCACCGGTTATAACCCTCTGGAGCAAATTTAGGTCGTCGCGGACCGAGTGCAACAGTTCCTTAGCAATGTTAACGCGACACTGTTTTTCGAAATTGAGCAATTTTGGCACGAATTTCGCGGCGACCCGTCTCATGCCCAAATCATTGGTAAAAATCGAATAGCACGAGCCAATCGTTATGTTTAGTTACTCAGCAACTTCTCTAACGGTGATTCGACGATTGGCCAATATTATTTTCTTCGCTTCATCAATGTTTTCGTCTGTTGGTTGATGTGCTCGGGCGTCCGGAACGCATTTCGTTGTTCGCATCTTCTCGGCCCTCTGAGAACATTTTGTACCATCGATAAACGTTGCTTTGGTCCAAGGTAGCTTCACCATACGCCAAAGTCAACATTCGGAATGCGTCCGCGCACTTAATTTTGTTTTTCACACAAAATTTCATACAGATGCTTTGATCCATTTTTTGGAATAGACAAAAATCGAAGACAAGACAAAACACGTCTAACCAAAACAGCTGTCAACGATTAACTAAACATTCAAAATGGCCAATTTTTTCAGCATAAGTGAGGGACACGAGTACCAACCTAACGCCACAAAAAAATCGAAAATCAAATATACGTAGCCCGCGGAAATTTAAAATTCGCGATACTTTTTTAACAGACCTCGTATAGAATTGCTATTAATGTATGAACATATACAGTCATTTGCTGGGTCCAAAATGTGGTCAGAATAAAAATTCATCATTATGTCACGAGTCTACGCAATGTAAAAACGTTCGTTACAAACTAATGGTACTCGAGCGAATGAAAATTTCGTGACTGCATATTTTTTTTTTAAATCTTTCACGTTCTTTCCGTCGACGATATAATGGATCTTTTATTTACTCCTAAGAACATTGAAACAGCGAAAAGTTTCACGGTATCGTGCCTCTCGTCCAGTCGTAATAATCTGACGTGATGAAGAATTTTTTCAACATAGAGTGTCATTAACGTCCATGGAAAACTGTAGAGAGCTCATATTTATATTCGTCTACTATAATACCGAAAGCTCTCTCGCACGGATCCTTAACGATAGTTCATCCAGTGTTGAGCTTTCGCACAAGAGCTCAAGGATTTATATATAAATATATATGTACGTTGGATGGAAAACAACTTGCGTAGGACGGCAGAAGCGCGATGCTTAACGAACGACTAAATCCTACGTCAAAAACTTTGCGCAACCCAAAGTTTAACGATCGCGAGCTCTCTATTTTCCGCGCGCCGGAACTTTTAATTAAGTGTTTGCTGTACTCTGTTGGAAGATGAGGGGGAAAAAAATGGGCGACCATCGCGAGTAACGGAGGTAAAGGATTTACGTTAAAAAAAATCACGAGATTATATAGTTCGTACTTGGCTAATTTTTAACTGCAGGCATTCGTGATTATTTCTTGGTTTTTATTTTCTTTAAGGATTAATTGACAGGAATAATTTTTATAAATTTCTGTAAGATCAACGTGAACCAATTCTCCAACCATTTCCCAATACGTTGATCAACATATTGTCGTTTTGCCAGATCCTAGTACGGATAAAACGGTCTTGAACGAAAAAATTGAAATTGTTTCTACGTTTAACAATTTGTATGGGATGAGTTAGGCGATAAATTTATCAAGAGACGCGACAACTTTTTCACCGTCATATTGTATTCGTTGAATTTAATACGCTGTGTGCCATATCGTCTGGATTACCTATCGTTAAGTTTTTTCGAGTACCGGTATACAAATAAATTCGGATCGAGAGATAAAATTATTATCCCGAACGTTATACGCGCATATATATTCACCCCTAGGAAAATGTAATGCTTGTTCCAACTAAAATTTTTCCCAGTACGAAAAATCGTCGCTCGTCTTTGTCAAGCTACAAAACCATCGTTCGCAACGTGTTTCCGTTTCGTTTATATTCGTCGCACGACGGAAAATTAACGTTTCCGGCGCGCCGGTAGCGAATAAATAATTGGCACTAACAATAGTTTTTTAATTTTTTTTTTTCACGAAACCTTAACCAGCGAGAACGAGATGGACGGAGGGATATAGTAACAAAAGCCTAGCGACGCCGGTGCCATTGTCGGTTTCTCGTCGAACAGCAATTGTTTGCGAGAACAAAACATCCAAGGGCTGTGATTCCCTTGAACGGAGGTCAGCGCGGTGCTTGTTTTTTCTTGTTAATTATCGCACCGCTAATTCACGAGTCCACAGTAGTGAGTTGTCTCCGATGACTTTCCAGGAAATTCATTGTTTTTACGAGCAATTAACGCTAGACCCCTGGGCTGAAAATATAAAAAAATATTAAAAAAAATTAGACCATCTCTATTGTATAGGAGCCTCTAATAATGGAGTCCCTTTAAGGGGGGAAATAGGATTGGACGGTTCAAAAAATCGATTTTTTTTTCATTTCATAAATTGTTAGTAAAACTATTGAAAAATATGTTCCCAAAATTTTAAATGAAAATTCGGAGTCGTTCTATTGATATAAGCCATTAAAGTAAGTAGCTCTCCTTCAGGCCCCGAGCGCGCCACGTGTATAACCGAGCGGTCACTCATTTTTTCAAACGCGTTTTTCTGAAAACGACTTTTTTGAACTTGCGTGCACGCTAGTTTGAAAAGTTTTCAACCAATCGTTTTGAAAATTGGCAGTTACTTTCTTCATAGTATTGCGCTCTATATGAACCTAAAATCGGAATATTATCATTATTTGAAATAATTTTTTTTTTGCAAATAACGTTGTAAAAAATGGCAAAAAATCATGCTTTTTTGTTTTGACCCCTGTAAAAATCTCAATTTTCTATTTTTTTGATAGCATTTAGGTTCATATAGAAGAGAGACATATAATAAAAGTAAATTCCAACCTCGTTTGATTTCAGATGAAAATTGCGGCTTCCAGAATGTACGCAAAATGCTGAGTCTGATTGTGACCTGCAATATGGAGTCGCTAATATCTGCGGTGTTTTTCAAGGAAATTCTTCAAAAATTTTATAGTATATACTTAAATATATTTATAAAATATTCTCAAAGTCTAAATAAATTATATTCATTTTTTATACTATAAAAAAATTCATGAAAAGCATTGAGAAAACGCTGTCCTAACCCTATTTCCCCCCTTAAGGGTACACATAACCCTGCGCGCGCGGAAAACCGAGTAAATTTGAAAAATTATTATAAAGGTTATATGGTGAAAAAAAAATTATATTGTTGATTTCACATTTTTTATTAACTGGTCAACTATAAGATAAAAAATTAAAAAAATTTTTTTAACAAATATTAACATTGTTTAAATGCGTTTTTCTTCAAACAATGTTTTTAGACAGTGTCAGGACGATAACTCAGTCAGTTTTAAATATTTTTTAACTTTTTTTATTTTTTTATTTTGATAATTATTTTCTCTGTAGTCTGACGAGACATTTTTTTAATTTTTTGGTTGTCCAATTTTTTATAAATTATTAAACACTAATTTTTCTTCTTAAATTGCATACTAAAGTTAGAAGTACTGTAATTTCTTTATTTTTAAAATAAAAAAAAACCCCCTCCGTCAGACTATTACTACTACATTCTTTTACTAGATTCTTTTTCGTTTTTAAAGATTGGATAAAATACGATGTCGACAAGGTAGCGCCATGATTTTCATCAGAAGTCCATTCATACCTGTGAAAATTAATGTTAATATTTAAAAAAAAAAATTTTCAATTTTTTTTCTTACAGTTGAAGAGTTAATGAAAAATGTGAAATCAACAATTTAATTTTTTTTCCACAATACAACCTTTATAATAATTTTTCAAATTTACTCGGTTTTCAGCGCGCGCAGGGCTATCTGAGCCCTTAATCGAGTCGCGGTGATGGTTTATTGCGATAGTTTTTTTAATGCTATAAACTGAAGAAGATAATTCATTTGCATCGTGTTGCGCACGGTGTACCGTAAATTAAAAAGAAAAACGAAAATGGCGTCGATATGTAGGAATAATGAGAAAAGAGAGAAAAAAATACACGAAGGCCCTTTGGATTACGAGTAACCGCGAATATATATGGCGTGTGGCTCCGTTTTGTCGGCCAACCAAGTCTGCACGTCATATCACGTGTCAGTGGTGTTCGGATACCGGTAACATTTTTGCCATGCATTTCAACGTTTTAAGTGACCCCTTTTCTTCTCTGTGTCTCGCTTTCTTTCTCTCTCTCTCTCTCTCTCTCTGCTAGGTGAAGAGCGAAAACGTTACTTTCGTGCTCGCCCACCCCGTGGAATCGGTCGTTTTGCGACGAATTATATAGAGACGGTGGAAGTACGAAATGAGGTATTCCCCAGCCACATCGTTTCTCTCACTCTTACTCTCTCTCTCTCTCTCTCGTTTTCTCTTTGCCACGATTTTTCCATGTATACGATATGTGTTTCGTGCGTCGGTTGCAAAATCGTCGGACATAATAACGCCAATTAACCAAACGAGTTCCGCGTATGCACGACGGGAACGAAGAGAAATGGTGCCAATAAAACGAGGGAGCGTGCGTGGAAAAGAAGCGAAACCCGCGCGACAATAGAAAAAGAGTTGTGGTTTTGTCAAATTTCTCGGTCACTCGTAATAAATCACAGTTTTCCTTTCGTCCTTTATTCTCCATTCCATTGTCATCTTTCTATAAAATTGTATTGAAACTAGAAATCGAACGAAAGTTTGCAACCCGTTGCAACAACAGTTCATAACATAGGAAAGAGGGATACTTTAGTAATGTCTAATTGAAGATAAAATAATGTCTTGATATTAAATGAAATTGTACGTAGCTGACGAATCGAGAACAGACGACTTCCTTTGATCAATAACGTTTGAGAGGAGAAGGCCATGATGCTTATCTTGAAATACAATAAAGACAGCGCGAGGAATATCTTCAGATTTTTATACGCCAGAGAAATTGGTCGTCACGAGAGGTTGAAATGGCCGTCACAACGAAAACGAGCTTGTTTCCAACTTCTTCGAACAATTTTTCGTGTTATTATTGTGGTTACCGAGCATTAACGCAGTGAATTTCTGTACGCAGTAAGGGAAGTTAGTACAAGGGCTCTAGGGACGCGTTGAACAAAGCACAAAAGGACACGAAGAAAGCGAGGAGAAATATAGAAAAAAAAATATAGCCAGGCGGGGGACAGGGAAAAAGTTAACTCGCGAGATGAAAGAGAACAGCAGAGAGAACTTTTTATAGCGTGATATCGTTTTTTTTTTACGTACCGAAAGAGTCCGCAGCGGGAGTATTAAGGCATGTACATTCGATCCTCTGTTTTATCGGGGGTGGTGGTGGAGGGTAGCAGAAAGAAGCAAAAAGTGTCGGTGTATGCAGGCTCTCCGGAGTGAATTGCCAGTGACGGCGATAGTGGCCCTCGATATATATTTAATTTTAACTTTTTTTTTTTTGTACTTTCATCCCATACTTTCGTCTCGCGTTGAGCTGCCGCGCATCACCCGCATTTACTCCCTGTCGCGCTTCGTTAAACTCTCATCGAAATTGCCGCGACAACCGAATGAAAGTTCTCGAGGACGTGTGTGTATGACGTGCACGACGGACATTTAACGGTATATATCTATGCAATTAGGGATGTCAGTGGAGAAATTTCGTGTTGAATAAACACATCCTGGTATACGGTCAATGTTTATCAAACTTGAGGAAAGTGGAATGAGCTACGGAGTACGATGTTTGTACGTCGATGTATGTAAATGCGTTTAACCATGTACGACGATAGAGAGGTAGAGAGGATATGTAGAGTTAAAGGTGATGATGATCGTACAGTAGACTCCTTCTCAAATGTGAAAGACACGCGTTTCTCACAATGAAAAGTTTCATTTCCTTATTAAAAACCAAGTTTCCGCAGCTCGATTTTCGTAGGCACGCGTTGAGTTTTCGCGAAAAACAAAAAAATATTACGGATCACAGAGTTGTGCACGGATCCATTAAGGGGGGAAATAGGGTTAGACGGTTCGAAAAATCGATTTTTTTTTTATTTCATAAATTGTTAGTAAAACTATTGAAAAATATGTTTCCAAAATTTTAAATGAAAATTCCGACTCGTTCTATTGTTATAAGCCATTAAGGGGGGGAAATAGGGTCAGGAAAGCGTTTTCTCAATAATTTTCACGAATTTTTTTATAGTATAAAAAATGAATATAATTTATTGAAACTTTGAGAATATTTTATACATATATTTAAGTATATACTATAAAATTTGTATACATATATTTAAGTATATACTATAAAATATTAGCGACCCCATATTGCTTGTTTTTCTTGGTACTACTTCTTCAAACGCGTTTTTCTGAAAACGACTTTTTTTGAACTTGCGTACACGCTAGTTTGAAAAGTTTTCAAGCAATCGTTTTGAAAATTGGCAGTTACTTTCTTCATAGTGTTGCGCTCTATATGAACCTAAAATCGGAATATTATCATTATTTAAAATGATTTTTTTTTGCAAATAAAGTTGTAAAAAATGGGAAAAAATCATGCTTTTTTGTTTTGACCCCTGTAAAAAATTCAATTTTCTATTTTTTTGATAGAATTTAGGTTCATATAGAAGAGAGACATATAATGAAAGTAAATTCCAACCTCGTTTGATTTCCGATGAAAATTGCGGCTTCCAGAATGTACGCAAAATGCTGAGTCTGATTGTGACCTGCAATATGGGGTCGCTAATATTTTATAGTATATACTTAAATGTATGTATAAAATATTCTCAAAGTTTTAATAAATTATATTCATTTTTTATACTATAAAAAAATTCATGAAAATCATTGAGAAAACATTTTAAATGAAAATTCGGACTCGTTCTATTGTTATAAGCCATTAAGGAGGGGGGGGGGGGGGGGATAGGGTTAGGACAGCGTTTTCTCAATAATTTTCATGAATTTTTTGATAGTATAAAAAATTAATATAATTTATTGAAACTTTGAGAATATTTTATACATATATTTAAGTATATACTATAAAATTTTTGTACATATATTCAAGTATTTGCTGTAAAATATTAGCGACCCCATATTGTTTGTTTTTCTTGGTACTATTTTTTCAAACACGTTTTTCTGAAAACAACTTTTTTTGAACTTGCGTACACGCTAATTTGAAAAGTTTTCAACCAATCTTTTTGAAAATTGGCAGTTACTTTCTTCATGGTATTGCGCTCTATATGAACCTAAAATCGGAATATTATCATTATGTAAAATAATTTTTTTTTTGCAAATAAAGTTGTAAAAAATGTCAAAAAATCATGCTTTTTTGTTTGGACCCCTGTAAAAAATTCAATTTTCTATTTTTTTCATAGAATTTAGGTTCGTATAGAAGAAAGACATATAATGAAAGTAAATTCCAACCTCGTTTGATTTCAGATGAAAATTGCGGCTTCCAGAATGTACAAAAAATGCTAAGTCTGATTGTAACCTGCAATATGGGGTCGCTAATATTTTATAGTATATACTTAAATATATGTATAAAATATTCTCAAAGTTTCAATAAATTATATTCATTTTTTATACTATAAAAAAATTCATGAAAATCATTGAGAAATCGCCGTCCTAACCCTATTTCCCCCCTTAATGGCTCATAACAATAGAACGAGTCGGAATTTTCATTTAAAATTTTGGGAACATATTTTTCAATAGTTTTACTAACAATTTATGAAATAAAAATAAATCGATTTTTTGAACCGTCTAACCCTATTTTCCCCCTTAAATAGTGATATTGTTAGCTTTTTGTAATGACGAACTTGCACGCATGTGCGATTGGAAAACGTTTTATTTTTCGCAAAATTTCAAATGCTCGTTTACGCATAAATGCTCTATATGGAATATATACAGGGTGTCCGAAAACTAGCATGTCAGAGTGACACGGGGGCTAGATTGGCTCCGGATCTATCGGAAAAAAACAAATATGACCTCAGTAAAAGTCTCATGGTTTTAGAGAAAAATCATCTTTTTTGATTTATCGGAAAATCGCTATCTAGTACTCGTTATTCTGACACCATTGCTATGAAAGTCCAAATCGTTAGCAAATCAAAGTTCAAAAACACAAACGAAAACAGCGAGATAACAAAAACATAGCGATTGTCCGAAAAATCGTCTTTTTTGTCTTTTCGGAAAATCGCTATTTTTTTGTTATCTCGCTGTTTTCGTTTGTGTTTTTGATCACTTCAGGATTTGATGTGAATTTGGACTTTGATTTTCTAACGATTTGGACTTTTATAGCAATGGTAACGGAATAACAAGTACTCGGTAGTGATTTTCTGAGAAATATAAAAGACGATTTTTATCGAAAACCATGAGACTTTTACTGAGGTCATTTTTGTTTTATTTTATAGGTCCGGAGCCAAGGATGTATCTCTGAGAAAAATGGATGATAGTTTTTTTTAATCATCGATCAATGTTCCACCTTGTCGCGAGTGAACAGTAGTCGTTAACCAATCTTATTGTAAAGATCGTGCTCTATCATTGGGCGCCATTTTGAAATATCTCCGTATATACATTCGTACGAATCATGAATTCTAAAATAATTTCAGTATTGCCGTTATTCTAATGAACGCATAAGACACTGTACACATCGTGTATCCACTTACGAGCTTCTCTACACTCTAAACGCGCCGGTACAGATTTACGGGTAGCTGCACTGGGAATTCCACTAGGAATCGCAATTCAGAGGGTATACAGGGAATATATAGGCATCGTACGGTTGCATCGTGTACACGTACATCGTTAATTGTTAATTAATGCACGCGTAATAAGGCCAGTCGCTCCGGGACCGCTTGGATCCCACGAGTGTGCTGTGGTCCTTCTCAATGACATTACGAAAGCTTCGGATCGTGTGCACACGCGCCCGTACTCTACGGTTCCGCAATAATCCGTAAAGCGGTGTATACAACATGTTATACATGGCAACTTTGATCTTGGCAATACGTCGTTCTTCAAACGTATCCAACGTAATTGGGTTATATTATAGTTTACAAACGTGTGCCACTGCTTCTTCTGAAAGTTCGGTAATGGGATGCATTAGTATCCTTCGTTGGATTCAAAGTGGATAAAAACTTAAATTTTCGTGAGTTCAACGGAGGATTCTCAATTTCGTTGCATACTGTTATTTCATGGTTGAAATAAAATGATTATACTCCGGAACTTTGTACGTTTAACTTCTGACGATTAGAATCAACGATTTTACGGGGTTCAATGGCCGCAGCAAAGCCTCGTCAAACTTGCTTTTAAACTTTCGACAATTTTTTCGATAAATTTCAAGCCCACGAAGGTTTGAAATTTCGATTCGAGTTGAGGTGTTTGCGAGGCATTGTGCTGCCATTTAATTTATTGTCGTGGGACACACAATACGGGACACACAGTCGTGTGTCTCTTTTCGATGCAGAAAAGTCGTAGATTTCTTGGAAAATCGACGGAAACGGTGCACATTGTCTACGATTATCAAAGAGAATTCCATGATCAGATTTTCTTCAGCCCCGCACACGTGTTTGATCGCGTGATAGGTTGAAAGGAAGGGTAAGAGCGTACTCACTCTCGTTACCATGAAGGCTTTTGCTCTTCGCCGTATGAGAGACTCACCGCTGGGTTTGCCGGCATGTATCACGAGAGGGCGCTTCATTACGCCTTCATAAATCACAGGGTGTACCTTGCGGAAATCCGGGAACCCCCCGTCCCTTTTTACCCGCGACGCGCGTTATTAATTACTGCCATTTTCCTCCCCGTCACAAATATAAAAAAAAAACAACATGGCGTGGGCTTCCTATGTGCGTCCCTTGAGGGCCCATTGAACGTAACCATATTATATACAGTGACGGACATTTGAAGTGGAATGCAAATATCTTCGTTGATTAACGCGAAAGTTTGACGAATTTGAAAACTGCACTTCGACCATACACCTCGCCACCTTTTCCGGCCAACAATAATGCGAATTTCTTTTCACGAGGTCATAGACCCTCGCGGATAATGCATCCACGATAAAAATGAACCCGATCGGTCGAACAGTTTTCGCGCTAACCCCGACAAAAGATTTCCAATTTAACCCCCTCCCCTGCCAGCGGGGGGTTGCGCATCAAATTGATCCTGGAGTAGTGTTCCTCTTGGTTCGTAACTCTTCAGTTGGATACCATATAAATCTTCTATCGCATCCGCAACCCTTAAATCACGAGGTCGATGGATCATCCGATTTTCCACCTGCCCCTACATTTTCGTTGCGCACGTGAGCAATTGTTGACCAATCTCATTGGGACCCATTTCGTTCGAAAGATTATCAAATTTCCTTGAATGTACTTTTTCGAAATTTTCAAATTCGTCAAACTTCCGCGTAAATCGGCAAAGATATCGACATTCCACTTCAAATACCCAGCACTGTACATATACCCAGTACTGTATATATATATATATATTAGGGCGATTTTTTTTTCGATTATTTTTTTTTCAGTCCCCACCCGAAATTTTGTTGGATATGTCGAAACAGAAATTCCCTGAAAGTTACAGCCCTTAATATTAATTCTAAGTACTTTCCCAAAGCGTGAGAAGATTTTCCATCTAAAATACACGTAAATCGAATTTCTTTTTTTTTAATTTCTATAACTCATCCGCATTTTATGCTATCATATTGTTCTTGGTTTCGATTTACTCAGAATAAAACAATCTAAAAAAGTGCCTCTTGCGGCGAAAGTGTAAATTGTACTGGTGAGTTGGTACGGGTCACTGAAGTTAATTTTTACCCAAAATTCTCGTTTTTTTGCTGTTATCTCCGAAACAATTAACTTTACGAAAAAAATGTAAACGAAAAATTTGTTGGAAATTTAATTTCCTATAAAAAAAGTCGCATCGACCCAATTGCTTAGATTAATATTTCTTGAGATATTGAACTTTTTTTTATTTTTTATTTTTTTTTATTATTTAATATTTCATATTTTATAAATTTTATACTACTCATAAGTTAAAGTTCAATATCTCAAGAAATATTAATCTAAGCAATTAGGTCGATAGGACCTTTTTTGTAGGAAATTAAATTTTCAACAAATTTTTCATTTACATTTTTTCGTAAAGTCAATTGTTTCGGAGATAACAGCAAAAAAACGAGAATTTTGGGTAAAAATGAACTTTAGTGACCCGTACCAACTCACCAGTACAATTTACACTTTCACCGCAAAAGGCACTTTTTTAGATTGTTTTATGCTGAGTAAATCGAAACCAAGAACAATATGATATCATAAAATGCGGCTGAGTTATAGAAATTTGAAAAAAAAAAAAATTCGATTTACGTGTATTTTAGATGGAAAATCTTCTCACGCTTTGAGAAAGTACTTAGAATTAATATTAAGGGCTGTAACTTTCAGGGAATTTCTTTTTCGACATATCCAACAAAATTTCGGGTGGGGACTGAAAAAAAAAAAGTCGAAAAAAAAATCGCCCTAATATATACAAATACTTATTGTACGAATTATATATATATATAATCATCGAGAAGAACATCACCATCACCGTGTTCACATTGTTATTGCAGTGTTACTGACGCAAAAGACCGAGTGCCTCTCCGGGTGCACTCCGATGGGCTTTCTACCCCGCCCTTTTCCCCTTTTTCGTGGCGCCGTGTAAACCACACGAATTTATCGCAAAATAAAAGCGCGAGAGTGGAGTCTCGACGTCGCCGGAGCGACATCACGATAGATGAGCTCGCCACAGGGTAAAACTGACAGAGGGAATATTAAATGAGGGTTGGTTCGTTCGAAGTGGCAAAAGCCATCGAGATTGTCGGGACAAAAAGCCGCATTTCGATATTCGATTGTTATATATGTGTAATCCGGTGATTCGCCGAATTCAGTGATACGTACGAACCATATTCGACAAGAATGTTATCTCATCTACAGGACGTTTCAGATTGATCTTCAGACACAATTGTGTCGTTTCAGTAGGGAATTCTGAGACATGTGATTTGTTTTCTTTTTTAACAGTGGCGCATGTGTCCTGACGTTTAAAAGTAGTTATTACAAATATTTTAGTGTTAAACAAAATATCTCAAACGCTTTTCGTGCTATTTTTAAATATTATGTTGTATTTTTTATAAGGGGCTGATGAGAAATGATGAGAATGAAGTTAATCTGTAAGAACGAACTATACACCAAATTATTAAAAATCCCAGCCGCCAATACAAAAATAAATTCTGAATAATATTAATGAAAAAAAAACTTGTGAAATTTATTCTGTATTAGCCTGTACAAAATAGCGTATCCCTTTGAAATACGATAATGCTTCACGGTAATTGTTCGCACTGAACGATAACAGCGCGTGCGTTTTAGCTCTCTGCTGTCCACGTAGGCTGTTTCTCTGCCTCTCGTCCATCGTTCTCGTTTCCTCTGTAATGACAGGATTAAAACAGCGCGGATTGAATGTCCGCTCTTAATTATTGGCACGTCCTGTACCAAACTCGTGTATACTGGTCACCGTGGTATCGAATATTCAACCGTCATTTATCAACGTCGAATGTCTATAGCCTTGCATCGAAACCCATGAAATTGAATATTTGCTCTGTACACAAATACATATATAAATTTATATACTTTCACCAAAGTATCATAATGATTTACGAATCAATCGTTGTGGGCAAAGTGACGATTGTTCGCAAACACAATTTATATTATAATCAATGATCGAGAGAGCTTATATGAATTCATTTCATATTATATTACCATTGTTTTCCCGGGGTATTATCAGAGTTAATAATTTGTCGACTGTTCCGGTCTCCATTGTTTGTCCGTTACAATGATAATGCTGCTCTTTTGGGGCAGGCTTTGTGTGTTTTTTGTTTGCGTTAAGGGATAACACCACTGTGACCCCCTGTTTTTTTTTACATTTTTCAAGAATTTTTTTTTGTGGGAAAAAAAAGAGATATTCGAAAAATTTTGTTGGGTTTTGTTCCTTGTTTATTAATGTATCAAAAAACATATTTTTCACATTTTTCACGCCGCATGGTGGCGCTGGTGAAGCTCTCGCGTCAGGTGCTGTCATATCCGCAGTGGTTCGCGGCACGCAGCAGAACTCTCTTCAACGTCGATCTGAAAAAAAATACCGAGTGTTTTCGTTAATAATATGATATTTTGAAGAGAAGTACATAGGGATTTGGAAAAATATTGTTTTAAAAAAAATAGGCACGCCTTTGAAATTAAAGAATGATTTTTGAGCAAAATTTCTCGTCGAAAATAGACTATAACTTTTATAATTATTGAGATATCGAAAAAATCCTATGTACTTCTCTTCAAAATATCATATTATTAACGAAAACACTCGGTATTTTTTTTTCAGATCGACGTTGAAGAGACTTCTGCTGCGTGCCGCGAACCACTGCGGAGATGACAGCACCTGACGCTAGAGCTTTCCCAGCACCACCATGCGACGTGAAAAATGTGAAAAAAATGTTTTTTGATACATTAATAAACAAGGTACAAAACCCAAAAAAATTTTTCGAATATCTCTTTTTTTTCCCATAAAAAAAAATTCTTGAAAAATGTGAAAAAAAACAGGGGGTCACAGTGGTGTTATCCCTTAAGGGGGGAAATAGGGTTAGGACAGCGTTTTCTCAATGATTTTCATCAATTTTTTTATAGTGTAAAAAATGAATATAATTTATTGAAACTTTGAGAATACGTTATACATATATTTAAGTATATACTATAAAATTTTAGAAGAATTTCCTTGAAAAACACCGCAGATATAAGTGACCCCATATCGCAGGTCACAATCAGACTCAGCATTTTGCGTACATTCTGGAAGCCGCAATTTTCATCTGAAATCAAACGAGGTTAGAATTTACTTTTATTATATGTCTTTCTTCTATATGAACCTAAATGCTATCAAAAAAATAGAAAATTGAATTTTTTACAGGGGTCAAAACAAAAAAGCATGATTTTTTTGCCATTTTTTACAACTTCATTTGCAAAAAAAAAATTATTTTAAATAATGATAATATTCCGATTTTAGGTTCATATAGAGCGCGATACTATGAAGAAAGTAACTGCCAATATTCAAAACGATTGGTCGAAAACTTTTCAGACTAGCGTGTACGCAAGTTCAAAAAAAGTCGTTTTCAGAAAAACGTGTTTGAAAAAATAGCAAAATGCTGAGTCTGATTATGACCTGCAATATGGAGTCGCTAATATCTGCGGTGTTTTTCAAGGAAATTCTTCAAAAATTTTATAGTATATACTTAAATATATGTATAAAATATTCTCAAAGTTTCAATAAATTATATTCATTTTTCATACTATAAAAAAATTCATGAAAATCATTGACAAAACGCTGTCCTAACCCTATTTCCCCCCTTAATGGCTTATAACAACAGAACGATTCGGAACTTTCATTTAAAATTTCGGGGACATATTTTTCAATAGTTTTACTAACAATTTATGAAATAAAAAAAAAATCGATTTTTCGAACCGTCTAACCCTATTTCTCCCCTTAAATAGTGATATTGTTAGCTTTTTGTAATGACGAACTTGTACGCACGTGCTCTATACAGAATATATACAGGGTGTCCGAAAACTAGCATGTCAGAGTGACACGGTGGCTAGATTGGCTCCGGATCTATCGGAAAAAAACAAATATGACCTCAGTAAAAGTCTCATGGTTTTCGAGAAAAATCATGTTTTTTGATTTATCGGAAAATCGCTATCTAGTACTCGTTATTCTGACACCATTGCTATGAAAGGCCGAATCGTTAGCAAATCAAAGTTCAAAAACACAAACGAAAACAGCGAGGTAACAAGAATAGCGATTGTCCGAAAAATCATCTTTTTTGTCTTTTCGGAAAATCGCTATTTTTTTGTTATCTCGCTGTTTTCGTTTGTGTTTCTGATTACTTTAGGATTTGGTGTGAATTTGGACATTGATTTTTTAACGATTTGGACTTTCATAGCAATGGTAACGGAATAACAAGTACTAGGTAGTGATTTTCTGAGAAATATAAAAGACGATTTTTATCGAAAACCATGAGACTTTTACTGAGGTCATATTTGTTTTATTTTATAGGTCCGGAGCCAATCTAACCAGGTGTGTCGCTCCAACGTGCTAGTTTTGGGACACCCTCTATATAAACTTTGTGTACAGCGCTATAAAAATAGTCAAGACACTTTTGACGTCATATGACCAACCCTTCCCTCCCTCGAGGCGAGAGCTTAAACATGAAAAAATCAGTCTAGAGCCTTGACGAATTCAAGTAAAGTTTTTTTGCCTTATAAAATAAATTAAAAAAGAAATGCAAATTTTTATATCTAATAACAAGCCTTTCGGATTCAAGATGCTTTCGAAGGGGAGAAAAGTAATTTCGTTCCCGACACGCAAATATTTGTTAGGCAATTTCGTGTCTGGAATATCGTATTCTCGAATATAATTAAAGTACATTAGGTCGGCTGTAATATACGTCAGCTGTCGTTATTCGCTCGAGCAATATCGATCTTGGATGATTCGAATAAATTACCATCGAAGTCTTTTTTTACTTATTGTTTTTTTTTAGCGTGGAAGCTTCCTCATAATGGTCTAGTCGTGTTACCCTTTTGCGATGCGCTCTCTCGTTCTTTACAATTTTTCCATTATTAATATCGATCAGCCAATGATAATGCCGAGTCACGCGGAACGCACGATTACCTCTTGCATATTACTTATAGCCAGTGAACACGGTATAATAGAGCAGAATGTAATGGGAATATGTAATTCAATGTTACACGTAACTAACGTATATGTTGCAACAGTAAAGTCATCTTTATACTCGGAAGATTACTAGCTTAGCGCGCGATCCTAGCAGGGAAATTTAACATCACAATAATGGCTGCTCGAAAGTGACTTTTCTTCAAACACAAATTATGAAAAGCTGTACACTGAAATCGTTGCCATTTTGCTTTTCAATATTGTTGGAACGTCACTCTGTTTATTCATACTTTTTTTTAATGTTCAACTCCCCTTTTCATAATTTTTCGATGATTTTTAGAGCAGGTTCTTCCCTTAGAAAAATTTGTCATTGCCAGTTAATGGCAATTCAAATGTATGAATGGTAAATTTATCATTCATTTCCCATAGGCACAAGCCATGGCAATACCAATGGGGTTTTCAATGGAGTTTTTAACCTTCGCAAAACTGCCTGCAATTGCCATTGCGTTTGAAGCAATGGAAATTTAATGGCATTTCTTAATGGCAACGAATGGCGAATTTTGCTAAGGGTTACAGCCACTTTGAGCAAAGTTATAACTATTCGAAATATCGATGGTTTGCTCAATGCTCTTCGTGAAAAATTGTAAAATATCACTTTCGAACGGCCATCATGGATTAGGACAAAAGTACCATCGTCGATAATTTTTGTAACCAGCACTGCTGGCCATATAAAGCAATTATTTGGCTGATTACGATTTTCGGAGGCATTGCTTCCATCGTGCTTTTTTTTCTACGATTGGTACGCTTGAGCCTGATGCGTGAATTTTTTTCACGTCACTGCACCGTGTACTCGGGAACTCCCGGAAACGGAAAGGAAGAGAAAAAAATTGTCGCTCGATTGGAGTTCCCGGCGAAATCATGAAACGCTCGCACGAGTTTTATCCAAAGCCCGGTCCAATTTTTCATCTCGTTTGTGACGCGAGCTTATGCCCACACCCACATGGCAATGGAGCACAATTAAATCGAGCCGGAAGCGATGAGGAATTAAACTTTTATTTTAACGCTTCTATATATGTATATATATCTTCTTTGTTATATGCCGGTATACTGTTAAATTAGTTTTGCTCTCGATGCTACAAAGCTAGAAAACTTTTTATCCTCATTTTTGTCCCCCATATCACGGAGGAAGCTTTGTCGCCGTGTTCATTTTTTTTGCTTCTCTCTGGTGCGAGATTTCAATAGTTACTATGGCTCAGTGCGATCTAAAAATAGTGTGCATGTAATCAATATTTTTCCTACGTTTTAATTACCACAATTGTGTGAATGCAATGTTTTATTTTTCCAAATTTTCAATTTCTGCAAATTGAGTAATATCGAACTATCAATCATTGCGCTCTTATTTTTTTACGTGGATGAAATAAATGTTGTCTCGATTTCCGAACGATTACCCATCACGTCTGTTCAATTAGTACGACACACGTGCGCTACCCACCTGGCGAAAAATTTTCAATCCTCTCGTTTTCTATTTTCTCTTCCACGTGACCAAGCTCGATTTTCATTCATGCCCGATGATGGACTCTCGGAGCTTTTTCATTTGGCTTTTATAGTGAACGTCGGAAAAGGTCGAAGGGCCACCAACGATATAGAGGCATTATGATGGATGATCGTATTCATCACGAACAAACCCCGAGACTTCTCTGTCCCTGGGCAAAATCGAACCCTTTCTTTTTACCTTCGATCTCTCGTGCGAGTGCTCGTAATACTCGTGTCGTCGCAATGTGTTCCCATTGAATATATGGGAAATCCATCCAGAGCAGAGAAAACCTTTGAGGGATAGACGAGACATTGGAAACTGGAGAACGAAGTAGGAAAATGTACGAGCTAAAGGATGATTGGATATTCCGATAGTGTGGGAATTCGTTGAAGTCGAAGTTGCGTTATCAATGCAACGACGAGGAATAATTATGACAACGTTCGTTGAAATTGAATAGTAAATCGTTTATTAGTACGAAGTTGTGATAGTGTTTGTATGTATGTATGTGTGAGTCAGTGTATGTTTGTATTATTTTTATTTTGTTTTTTTCGAGTTAGGCTTAAGGTGACGATTTTCGTGATTAAAAGTGAACCCGTGATACCGTTAGGCGACACCGAGCGTGATTCGGAGGTTTTTTTCGTTTGCTCTTTTCTTTTTCTCTCACTCTCATTCTCTCTCTCTCTCTTTTTTCCCAATTTATCGTAACGCGCTTTTTTCTCCTCTTTTATTTCATCAAAGGTGATCTAGAAGATAGATGTTTAGAACTAGTTACCCTGTTCTGCGAGCTGGTGTTCTTCCTCATCATCCTTTAAAACGCTTCTCCCCTCGTCTCTCGTCTTTCCGTCGCGATATTGTTCTTTGACTGAATTTTCTTTTTTCCACTCTCTAAGATTTCATTAAATTTCTCTTTGTCAAAAATATCTGTATTATAAAAGATTGATTGATCGATCTGGATATCGAAAGCTAGGGGAGCTCTATTTTACGAAATACAGAAAAATGAAAGACCGTTTTGTTTTTTTGTTTTTTTTTTCTAGCCACGATTGTTAGAACTTTTCTTTATTGAGTCTTCGGTGAAGAGGAAATTTATTGGCTGATTAGTAGAGATATTGCAACTTTCTTGTTTTTTTTTCTTCGCAATCACCTCAATTCTCATTGTCTCGACTGTCCCATTGACGATTGTCTCCGGCGTTACATGGCCAGAAGTGGGAGGGGCAAGGACTTCCAGTTGTCGAGAGGTGCCTTCGAGACAGAGAGGCGCGGATGGCAAGGAAGAACTTCCGTGCAAGCTAACTTTCGAGAGTGCTACTTGTTATCGAGACACTCTATAGTGTCGAATGGCCTATTGTGTCGGTTTTGGCTATAGCTAAAGATTGACGCTAAATAAGAAGTATCCCCGCGAGACCTCGAGCGACTCTCGTTTCAATAAATAATAACAAAGAAATAATGCACAAAAATAAAAATAAAAACAATAATTTTCCATCCGTCTAATGTCCGATTTACGGAGACTCAAAACATACTACCATAAGTTACCAATGTTCCTCTTGCGGGTAATAAAAAAGATTTCGATGAACGAAAGGCGTGTGAACTTTATGCATTGATTTGCTGGATTACGAAGTAATATGGTTGTTATTTCGGTGATTAATTGATTTATTATTATAGAATTAAAGAAAAATTTGTTTTCGGTTCGAAAATCGTTGGTTAAAAAAATTATCACTAATTGATACGTCGTACGTATGGTTTTTTCAGAACCGACACTCATTTGTCGCGCAATTGCCAGTATACAAATGGCGATGATTCAATGTCCTTACGGTAAGTTTTTGATTTTCGAAAAAAATCGAACAAAATTAACAAACATGACGACGACAGTAAAAACAAAAGTATGGCAAAAGCATTCAACGTCCTATTTCTTTATCACGTTCTCTGGCACAACAGTATCGAAGAAGGCTGATGGCTGATCCAGAAGGACATTAAGATATCGCCCATTTGTTTATTCGCAATCGCGACAAATAAGTTATCCGTGCTAGAAAAAGCTGCGTCAATTTATTCGCTAAAAAGTTTTCGTTAATTATCCAACGTTCGATTATTTTCGTTATTATTCCATGATAATAAACTGAATAATCTCTAAAAGAACAGTCAATCGTCGTAATTCATAAAATCCGGCAATGCACTCGTAAAATTTGTATTCACTTTTTATCCATCGAAATCTTTCTAGTCCCCTTGAATCGGCTCTATCATCGTTGTCGTTCGAACGTCGTGTTTTTTTTTGTCGCGAGACGCGAACGACGCGGATCAAAACCGATGAAAAGAAACAAAGAGACTTTTTTTTTTCAATCAACACGATCGCTTTATCGCTTCGAAGCAAAATCTCGTATAACACCCACTGATAATAATTTTACATCTCGCTACGCATATCGATACAATGTAACAATTTACAAATCGCTCGATGAGCCAGATATTTGTAAATCTCCGGCGTCTAAAGCCTATTCTTTAAATAATATATTATATATATGTATATATTAAATAATAATACAACTTAGAACGGTTAGAGCGTAGCTACGATATGTAGAAAAAAAAAAACAAAAAAAAAACAATAAAAACATTTTCGTGCTCGCGTTTTGACTAATATGGACGCAAAAATGGTACAAAAGCGTTTTATACTTTCGGGCATTCGTTTTAATAGCCGCTGTCTACGCTCGCGTAACGCGAATTCCCGAAATCCGAATGACACTTTTTCGTTTTTTTCTTAACTTTTCTGTTTACATTTATGTTCCTGCACTCTTTGATTGTATGCATTGCTCCATTATGAATTATTGTTAATTAACGTTTGTTGTTGTTATTGTTGTTGTTGTTGTTGTTCTCGTTTATTCACTCGATCGTGATTTACTTGAATCGTTCACTCAGTGCTCTAAGTACAACGGTTTGCCATTCTCACATTTTCGATTCGATCAATCTGCCTTCGGTCAGGCTTCTTTCTTTTTTACTTCGGAAAATTTGAAGATTAAATAATAATTTATATTATTATTTATCTATATATAATATATGGATATATATATATTTATATATAAATTAGAAATAAATAAAAATTCCTTCCATCGTGCGAGCGGGAAATTGAACAGTGAATCAAATTCATCAATGAAAATGTTGTAGCCTGACAGGAAGGCAGAATATCGCACGCACATTTCCACGTTTCTAATATTACAATTAAATACGGTCCTCCATTTCGATCGTCGAACAAGTTACATTTTTTTTCCCGTTCGTTTTTTTTTTCTTATTTTTCCGTTTTTTTTCGTTTAATATATATAAAACCATATTTACAACAGACTGATCCGGCTTTATCGTGAGGTATTGGGGCCCTAATCGCGGCCAAGTAAGTGTGTACAATATTTTTTTTCGAAGCGCGAGTCGTCAAGTATACGCAACGCGCAAGGGTGGCGGGTTTAGTGACTTCGATACGATTGTATCGTGAGTCACGTCACGTTTATATGTCTAGCGTACTTCCGACAATGTTCTTCTATCGGACTAGCTGTTTTTCTGTTTTTTTTTTATATATCATCTCGAGACTCGGTCCGATTAAGAGAGAGAGATAAGTAAAATTGTATATATATATATATATATATATATACTCGTATATATTCTTTTAAATCATTTAAAAAGAACGATTTTTTTTCCATCAACCATTTGATTATCTGACTTTTAAGTACATCGGTTGATGGATAAAAAAGAATTTGCGATCGAAGTATCATTAAATGACGACTCGAGTGGTTGAAACCCGTTTGGTTTTTTTTTTCTTCTTTTTTTTTTCAAATAAAACAAGAAATCTAACAAAGAAAAATTCGATTTCTCCTGTGTCTTTTTCGAATTCAATCGTTAATCGTCGATGATTAATCAAACTATGAATATTTATATATATCGTTGCAATAATTTATGTAAACAAAAAAAAAATCGTATATATTAAAATTCATTGTCTCTTCAATAACGATATGTCACAGCTCTACACTCGGAAGGGGGGGAAACGCAAAGAAACGACAAATTAAATTCATCAACCTGCGCGATTTCACTTTTTCGCTTATTATGTACAAATGCTCTTGGCGTCTCTCGATCCCACGCGGCGTCTCTTCGTACATATCAACTATTTTTATTTTATTTTATTTTTCGTTTGTTCGTTTAAATGTTTATGTATAGTATCGAAATATGGCAGGTTTCTGTACATTTTTTTTCCGCACGATATTATCGTTTCCATTACGAACCTCAGCGCGATTTCTCTTTCACGATCTCTCTCTCTCTCTCTCGAGCGTTTTCTTGTGCATTTCTTTTTCTACACAGGCGAGAAAATCTACCGGAAGTCCAAAAGACTCGCGAACCAGATTTGTTCACGCAATACATTGGTCTCGGCCACGGCAGACAGCATCGAGAGAGAGAGAGAGACAGAGAGAATTGTAACGGAAATGTCAAACTCACGTACCACCGGAAGTGTCGAAGAAATCGTTTATTCTGCCTACCGGTCACGTTGCTGGCAGTGCAATTTTATCCTCTTTTTTTATCTATACATAGCTCTCACAGACTCGCACGGACAACCACTCGTTTATTTATCTTCGTAGCATTTTCTCTTGCGAAAAAAATTTCAAAGAACATTCAATTGTTCGAGTCACAGCGTTGTCCGAAAAAACAACCGAAGAAATTGGGATACTCCAGTATATATTCCGTTCTTTTTTTAAGGTTTCCTTTGGTGCGAGCCCGAGTGTCAATTGGAATCGTACGATAAATTTGTTAAACAGTCTTTCGTGTATTTGCTAAAACTCACTAATGAAAAGAGATCACTTTGTCGATCATCCCCTCGATGGACTTTGGATCAACGGTCGTTGTATCTCATCGAGTCCAACGAAACGATCAAGTTTTTTTTGCTTCTTCCGCTTCAATACTTTACACTTTTTCCTCTCGATCCTTCTTTCCTCTTTGCTTTGCGAACCAAAAAAACAGGAAAAAGTAAAGAAAATTGCATTCATTATCGACGGAAAAATTTGGTCTTAGGACACGATATAATCGGCCGAATGATGCGAGTGATGCGAATTTCTATGATTATCCTTGCGATAATTGTTACGCGTTATACTGCCGCGCGTGCCATTAGTACCGGTTGTACCGGTCGTATGATGACTGTAACCGCTGTCACTGCCGAAACTACTGTCCGGCTGTCCCTGATAAAGTCTACCCGACGATATTTGATCGGGTTCACGTGGCGTATAATAAACCGGCTGCGCGTATTTTTCCTCGTTGTAAAGTCTGTCGTTTGGCTGTGAATAAGTGTCGGAATATTCACCGCCAACTTGGGTATAAACGGCCGTTGGATTTTCCTGATCCTGATGAATACCGTAATACTCGCTCGGTCCGTACTGCGGATATTTTGGATAACGTTCGATCGTTGATTTTCGCGATTTATCGTTGTTATTCGCGACGCCACGGCTCTTATTCGTGTAATGCTGCAAAGGTCCCAGTACCGGTACGCTCTCGTAAGGATTTTCCTCGTGACGACGTGGACGCGCGACCGCTGGCATCGGCGGCACGAAATATGGCAATCTGTGAGCCACGGAAGGGACGGACTTTTGTCGTTGACTCGTTATCGTTCTGACACCGGCGACACCTTCGTTGGAAACAGAGAAAATAATACGTATTCGTTAATCAATGGCCTGTTCGTCAGAGATGAATTATTGGAACGCGAATTGCGAGAGAGACTTCGGAGAAATTTATGGGACGAAATATACACCAGGGGGAAAAGAAAAGATTTATTTTCGACAATGTGATTTTTACATATAATATGTTTTTGGGCAGGGAATTCTACGGATTTTTTAATTTTATGAAAGTTATATATTACGAGTTAAAGATTTTATCTCGTTACAGAAAAGTTTAATGAAATATCGATTGTATCGTGTATAGGTCAATAGTAGTAGGAACGATGACAGGCTTCTGAGAAATTTATGGTTAATATGAATAAAATGAGTTGAAAGTTAATGAGAGCTCGAGGAAAATAGAGGTACATAGCTGTTTGAATAATTTTATCATTACTGTTATCGAACGATTTTTACAACTATTCTATCGTGACATAAAAGTTCAATGGAAGATATGATATTATATAGACCTCGGAGAGATCTGTGGGAGGTACCATCATTAAAAAATATTGAGAGTCTAGGGGAAAGGCGCAATAATTGGCCGGTTCGTTCAATTATTTTTCTTGTCTTGTTATCGTTCAATTTGAAGTTTGCTCTCGTCGTATAAAAGTTAAATGAAAGTATATGGAATTCAGAGATGTCTCGATAACTCGAGATTTCTGTAAATTATCATAATATCAGTAAAAGTTATTCGGTAAATATATTAATGTCAGGGTTACTTGAGCCGGTTAACCATTATTTTATTAAATCATTGTCAAATAATTTTTTTAAGCTATATCTCATAACGTAAAACGTAAACAAAAGATTTGTCATAATTTGGATATCGGGACTTGCGCAAGATTTATGAAAATTATCGAAAAAATAGTGGAGAATAGAGTGAAGGGAGAATGGGAATTGATTAATTGCGCACCATTCCCTTTATCTACTCTCGTTAAACGATTCTTACAATTTTCTCTCATCGCACAAAAGTTCAATGATCGATACAAGATTATATATACGTTACACGTTAAAGCGTCAAAGAGTCTGGTTCGACTTTTGCACGAATCTCCAAAATGAGATTATCGTTTCAAATTCACTCTCATTGAAATTGATATTTCAATGAGAGTGAATAATTTTAATGAAACAACAATGAAACATTTAAATGATAACGAACGACAATATTGCGAAAAAAAAGAATAGTTAAAAGATTATATATACGTTACACGTTAAAGTGACAAAAGTCTAGTAGGACTATATTTTTGCACGAATGTTCGCAATGAGAGTATCGTTTCAAATTCATTATCATTAAAATTAATATTTCCAAGATCGTTTGATTGAATTTGAATGAAACGCCAATGAAACATTTAAGTGATAACGAACAACAATATTGCGAAAAAAAAGAAAAGTTACACAATTATAAATACGTTACACGTTAAAGCGACAAAAGTCTAGTTGGACTATATTTTTGCACGAATCTCCGCAATGAGAGTATCGTGTCAAATTCCATCTCATTAAAACGAATATTTCCAAGATCGTTTGATTTAATTTGGATGAAACGCCAATGATGCATGTAAATGATAACGAACGTCGAGATTGCGAAAAAAAAAAAAAAGAATAGTTATCACTACCTGCTACACTTGGATAAAGTTGAAGAAGAGCGTCTCGGAGCATTCCCTCGTGAAATTCACCGATATCGTGGGTCTTGTCCCTCCGACGTCTGTCGAGGCTCCTCGGGCTCTTGTCCCGTCTTTCGCGGGTAGGTCTCGATGCCGCGGGACACGTGCCCCATCCGGGGCCCGTTTTCGTCAGCATCTTAGCCTCCGAAGGCTCGCCAACCGAGAGCTCGTCCTCGGCAAACTCGTCCTCGCTCACGGGCTTCGACGTCGAGAGCCGATGATGATGCTGATAATGATGATGATGATGAAGACGATTTCTCGCATTTAGCTCGCTCTCCTCGTCCGTTTCCGGATGATCGCCTGATAAATATTTAAGATAATGTGAGACGTTAAAAAAAGAAAAATGTTAATCAACGCTTATACAATATCGTTCATTGACGAACGAAAGACTTATTAAAAGATTATCTTTTGTGGTTTTAATCACTCTCGTTATACGAAAATCCAATCAAAGCAGTAATATATTAGATCGTTAAGGTGGTCGGGACACGATTGTAACAATTATAATTTAAGCTTGCGGGGTTTGGGGTTTATCGAACGACGATGAGAATATAATTTTTGTTTTGAGTTCTGTAAACTACGGTAATAATCATGATTTTTCTTTGGTTTTCGGCTGACTCATGAGTTTCCATAGAAATCCAATGATTCTTTTAAAAATAGCGATTCCCCATCGATAATACTAAATTAATCCAACTATCGTGAAACATATAGGACAATGTTACATATTCGCGTGTGTCATCTTGAGACGATAAATCGATTAGAATTTCCTGTCGATTCGGCATAACGCGCGAATCATTCCGACTAATATAACGAACGAGGGTGTCAATCCCTCAGGATTTATAACGTGTTGTATATGTATATTATTGATATAATCTCGTTTATCCGATTGTCCGAGACTCCGAGGCTCATAACGTGGCGCGCGTGTATCAGTTGTAAGTGGGTACATCGTATATATTCGATTAACGCGTTCATGTCAAACGTCGAAAGCCTCATCTCCATGCTAATTAGCGGGGGGGGGGGGGGGGGGGGGGGGTTGAGATGAGAGAGAGCTGGCTAGACCGGATCTAATGGCAAGTATGAGTCAGGGGTCGTGTCACGCTTATCTTCGGGCCCGCGAGGCTTGTTACGAGAATATATGTTAGGTATATCGGTAGGATGGGAATATGGCGAGGGAAAAGGGAAATATACGTTCTCGCCTCTGCGCGTAAGCTCGCGAGAGAGAAATCGATAGGCATATAGAACGCGGATACTGGATCGTGAATTCAGCGAATGAGAGAGAAGGAGAGAGAGAGAGAGAGAGAGAGAAGGATGGATTTAGATGAGGAATAAAACGAACACGAGAAATTAAGGTCTCAGAGTGAGTGAAATATCGCACGATAAAACAAAACTTTGATGGTTCGTAACGAATTTCTACTTTTCTCTTTTGAAATACAGAATCCCCGAAAAAAAAATACTAATTATAATATATAGATTGTGAAAAATACTTGAATTGAGAGGATTAGCAAAAAAAAACCGATCTACGAAAAACGAGCGAAAACTATGCAATTGTAAATAATATAAAACTATTTTAGACTTGTTATAAATACAGGGTGTTTTGCGAGGATTAAAAACCATATAGAACTTTACGAAAAAAGTTAATAACCGCAAAAATTATAGATCATACGAATTATTGTAATTTTATGTAACTTTATATGTAATTTTATATACGAAATTTCGTACCAAGGGAATTGCTGGTCGCGGTACGACGAGTCGGTTTTATTGTTAAAATAAAACACGCTATTTATTCAATTAAAATTACAAAGTTAATTGGTAAAAGTTAGTCAGCGCGGTGAATGAGTGTGAACTAAACAGTGGGCCGGTTGAATTCTTGTGTCGCGACGCTTGTTTTGGTTAAGGGGGGAAATAGGGTTAGACGGTTCAAAAAATCAATTGTTTTTAAATTTCATAAATTATTAGTAAAACTACTGAAAAATATGTTCCCAAAATTTTTTATGAAAATTCCGACTCGTTCTGTTGTTATAAGCCATTAAGGGGGGAAATAGGGTTAGGACAGCGTTTTCTCAATATCTTTCATGAATTTTTTTATAGTATAAAAAATGAATATAATTTATTGAAACTTTGAGAAAATTTTATATATATATTTAAATATATACTATAAAATTTGTATACATATATTTAAGTATATACTATAAAATATTAGCGTCCCCATATTGCTTGTTTTTCTTGGTAATATTTTTTCAAACTCGTTTTTCCGAAAACGACTTTTTTGAACTTGCGTACACGCTAGTTCGAAAAGTTTTCAACCAATCGTTTTGAAAATTGGCAGTTACTTTCTTCATAGTATTGCGCTCTATATGAACTTAAAATCGGAATATTATCATTATTTAAAATAATTTTTTTTTTGCAAATGAAGTTGTAAAAAATGGCAAAAAATCATGCTTTTTTGTTTTGACCCCTGTAAAAAATTCAATTTTCTATTTTTTTGATAACATTTAGGTTCATATAGAAGAGAGACATATAATAAAAGTAAATTCCAACCTCGTTTGATTCCAGATATAAATTGCGGCTTCCAGAATGTACGCAAAATGCTGAGTCTGATTGTGACCTGCAAAATGGGGTCGCTAAAATTTTATAGTATATACTTAAATATATGAATAAAATATTCTCAAAGTTTCAATAAATTATATTCATTTTTATACTATAAAAAAATTCATGAAAATCATTGAGAAAACGCTGTCCTAACCCTATTTCCCCCCTTTAATACGAAAAATTGGAAATAAATGGTTCATTATCGATTTTTCGAATCAGTTATTAATAAAATATGTAATAACAGCACTTTTCTTTTGTATTGAAAAACAACATATATTACTGTGGATCTGCACGGCGATGTTATTCCAAGATGTTGAATCTGACAAGCAGGTGGTTTAGTGAGAAACACGGCAGTGGGTTCAGGGGTTAACAATTTAAAAAAAAAATAATAAAAATCTCGCGCGTTAGTCCAGAGGCAAAACTGACAGACAGACGGACAGAGATACGCATTCGTAGACTCGCGCCTACCTATTTGCCCTCCTCGGAGATAAAGGAGAGATATAAATGGGGAGGGTAGAGTAGAGAACAAGTAGATAGCGTAGACCTCTCTGGTACAGACTCAACGTCATCAGACGCTACTCTCGTCATCTAGAACGGTGTGCAATATACAATGAATAAATCCATGACTTTGCGCACATTTCAAAAACCGAAATAAAAAAAAAATAGCGAAAAGATTCAAAGTGAATGGAAATTATTGTAATTGATACGAAGATGATGTTGAAGTTTGCATCGTTGGAATGCAACGAAAATACATTTTTTACATCATTAATCCCCCTTAAGATTGGATTATCAATGACAAAAATCGTTAAAACGTTTTAAAGGCGGAAATAGGGTTAGACGGTTCAAAAAATAATTTTTTTTTTTATTTCATAAATTGTTAGTAAAACTATTGAAAAATATGTTCCCAAAATTTTAAATGAAAATTCCGACTCGTTTTATTGTTATAAGCTATTAAAGTGAGTAGTTCTCCTTCAGGCTCGGAGCGCACTATTTTTTCAAACGCGTTTTTCTGAAAACAACTTTTTTTGAACTTGCGTACAGGCTAGTTTGAAAAGTTTTCAACCAATCGTTTTGAAAATTGGCAGTTACTTTCTTCATAGTATTGCGCTCTATATGAACCTAAAATCGGAATATTATCATTATTTAAAATAATTTTTTTTTTGCAAATAAAGTTGTAAAAAATGGCAAAAAATCATGCTTTTTTGTTTTGACCTCTGTAAAAAATTCAATTTTCTATTTTCTTGATAGCATTTAAGTTCATATAGAAGAGAGACATATAATAAAAGTGAATTCCAACCTCGTTTGATTTCAGATGAAAATTGCGGCTTCCAGAATGTACGCAAAATGCTGAGTCTGATTGTGACCTGCAATATGGGGTCGCTAATATCTTCGGTGTTTTTCAAGGAAATTCTTCAAAAATTTTATAGCATATACTTAAATATATGTATAAAATATTCTCAAAGTTTCAATAAATTATATTCATTTTTTATACTATAAAAAAATTCATGAAAATCATTGAGAAAACGCTGTCCTAACCCTATTTACCCCCTTAATGGGGTGTCCTTCAAGAACCTGAGCCTAAATTGGCACGAAAAGCGAAGAGCAATACCGAAAATGAAGATTTTAAAACCTATTTGCGTTGCCTTTCATGATGCAAACTTCAACATCATATATAAAGGAAGATGTATTTGAAAAAAATAAATTATAAATCAATGGTCCATTTTAAAAAATTATAGTTATTCGAAATAAATTTTCTCCGGTGATTAATAACGTTGATATATTTCTTAAATTTTTCTCTGGAACAACGGTTGTATTTTTTTCTGTCTTCAACTTACCGTTGTTCAGTTCTTCGTACACGGGATTGTAGAGATCTTGCGACGTGTACGGATCCGGTCCGGGACTGCTGCACACGAATACACCTCGTCCTCCCTCCTCCACAGCGAGCATCTGGCAGATGGAAAAAGAAGAAAAAAAAATGTTTTTTTTAATACAAAAATGAACCGCGTTTTTGTTTTTAATTACACAAATTCAAATGGTTTTAGGTAGCGATACATTTATGGAGATTTAATTTCATCGGTTTCATTGTGAGGGTAAGAAAATAATTATTAAGCAGAGCTCAGGTAGAAAAGCTGAGGAGCTCAGGTAGAGGAGCTGTGGTAAAAAATGGAAAAGAATTTCAAATTTTTAAATTCGTTTCATCGATTTTTGCAAATTCTTTGCAGAATTGCTTGTTCCAGAATTTTTCGGTGATTTTTCTGTGCGGTTATTATAATTGACAGATGGGGATGAATTGCACGTGACAAAAATTGATCATTTCAGATTTAACACAAGATACGAGGTCTGTTCAAAAAGTATCGCGAATTTTGAATTTCCGCGGGCTACGTATATTCGATTTTCGATTTTTTTGTGACGTTAGGTTGGTACTCGTGTCGCTCACTTATGCTGAAAAAATCGGCCATTTTGAATGTTTAGTTAATTGTTGACAGCTGTTTTGGTTAGACGTGTTTTGGCTTGTCTTCGATTTTTGCCTATTCCAAAAAATAGTTCAAAGAATCTGTATCAAATTTTGTGTGAAAAACAAAATTAAGTGCGCGGACGCATTCCGAATGTTGACTGTGGCATATGGTGAAGCTACCTTGGACCAAAGCAACGTTTATCGGTGGTACAAAATGTTCTCCGAGGGCCGAGAAGATGCGAACAACGAAATGCGTTCCGGACACCCGAGCACATCAACAACAGACGAAAACATTGATGAAGCGAAGAAAATAATATTGGCCAATCGTCGAATCACCGTTAGAGAAGTTGCTGAGAAACTAAACATATCGATTGGCTCGTGCTATTCGATTTTTACCAATGATTTGGGCATGAGACGGGTCGCCGCGAAATTCGTGCCAAAATTGCTCAATTTCGAACAAAAACAGTGTCGCGTTAACATTGCTAAGGAGCTGTTGGACTCGGTCCGCGACGACCCAAATTTGCTCCAGAGGGTCATAACTGATGACGAATCATGGGTTTATGGTTATGACGTGGAAAGCAAAGCTCAATCATCGCAATGGAAGCTGCTTTTTTGGAATAGGCAAAAATCGAAGACAAGCCAAAACACGTCTAACCAAAACAGCTGTCAACAATTAACTAAACATTCAAAATGGCCGAGTTTTTCAGCATAAGTGAGGGACACGAGTACCAACCTAACGCCACAAAAAAATCGAAAATCGAATATACGTAGCCCGCGGAAATTCAAAATTCGCGATACTTTTTGAACAGACCTCGTATATGCACGTTCGTCGGGCGCGTATACAGAGAAATGTTGAATTTCGAGAGATCGTTAGTTACGATTTCGCCGTTGACACGCATTGGACAATGAATTTGCGCATCTCTCAGAATCAACACATTTTCACCTGGAGCGAAATACTGCAAGAGTCACTTAGAAACATGAAATGCGCACGTGTGTCTCGTGTCATACGTTGATTACGAGTGCTGTAATATACATTTTCCCGTTGCTCTACGATCGTAGTTTCGCATTATCGTTTCGCACTAACTGCGGGAGTTACTGCTCACTCACGTACTCAATGACGTTTCCATTTACGATTTTCATTAATATTTTTAAACGAATATTTTAAAGGCCCTTTGGCAAATCAGTGAAAGATTTTTTTAACCCTCCGCGGTCGTACTGGGACGATTTTGTCCCAGCCGAAACATGTTTTCCTAGCGTTTTCGCTCAGATACCGATTTATAGTGAAAAATATAATAACCATTGTTCTTAAATAATCGTAGATTCACATACTAGAATGCTTCAAGAGTGTTCATGATTTTTTTTCAGATTTTTCAAAGCGATTTAACACGTTGAAAACTGTAAGTGAAATTACAGTGCGACCGCCGAGGGTTAATTTTCAACCTACACCTTGAAACCTCACAAATTGTCAATCTAATTCAAGGAAATTATTCAATATGTACGAATTTATCGTTGATCCAACATTCGTGATGTATAATTTTTCAAAAATAAACAACATGAGATGTCAAGAAATATTATAACAAAAAAAAAAAGGTTTCTTAATTTAATCCTACGTGAATCATTGTTTATTTTTTTCATCATATGCAACGGTCGAGGTTTGCCACGGTTAAATTTATTTTTGCACGCTTCGAAGATCCCTGTGCAATTCGAGCCGAATTGAACGGGGATGAAACGAAGCTAGTTCCTGTTCATAATAAGTGTATACCTTGCAGACGGTGTAAAGTATACATATGATATATACATACATATATTCAGGTATATATATCGATTGTTAGCGAGCAAAAGGGTGTATCCATATAACAATACGCACAAAACTCCAGGAATTGTACGCCCTTTTGTTAATTAACAATCGAAATATATAGGTATATACCGGAAAGACCACTGAGTGAGCGCGAAGTTCGTGGTGAGAGCAGCAGAAGCGGCGGCGGGGGAAAAGGGCCATAAATTCTCAGAGTCTCAAAAGTTCCTCGAGAGTGGAAGGTTTACTGTCGAAAGTTACGTTGGAGAGAGAACTGCCGAATCGAGAGCGCGCGGGTTCTCGTTATAAGCGTCGGCGTTGGTTCCGCTCTTTCTCTTTCGCTCTTTCTCTCTTACTCTCTATAAGGGAAGTAGTGGTTGTGCTTCTGGTCTCGCTGAGATCGCAATATATATATCCGGGACGCGATTTCCCGAGTGGTCGTGTGCCCGGCTTTGGAGCCGCCGTGCCTCTTTCAAATCCATTGATGCGAGAGAAAGAGACTCTGGAAGTGAGCCACACGCGGAGAGGTCAGAGAGAATTGCCAGAGAAACAAGATGAGATAAAAGATTTTTCGTCAAGAATCAGCCCCCCCGTCGCAATGAGAAGCAAGGGCGAATGGAAAACAGAAAATCAAGTTTTTCACATGATTCTCTTGTTTTTCGTATCGTGCACTTTCTTCTTTTTAATTCGATAAGTTTGATGCGTCATGGGGAACGGTAACGAACTGATGCTGATTATCATTGTGGTTTTTGTTCCTCGAACTTGTCTCATTCTTGAATAATATGCTAAATTCATATTCGCTCATTGTACATTTTCTCAGTACAGCGATGTCAATTTTTAAGAAACTTTTCTAGTTTTTTTTTTCCATCAAGATTCTCGAGGATCCTTTGTGCAGCGGATCAGACTGATCACACTAGATCTCGTGATCGAAACATCTCTCTAATCGACGAGTTTAAAAACCATAGATTTATGATTTTTCTAACCAAATCGAATTCCTGTTGAAAAACAATAAATCAATGGTTTTCCGTCGATAAATTTAGGAAATTTTTATCATCAGACCTACGGGCTTTAGTTTACCGCGATATCTTGGGATTTTTATCAGCACATACGAGGTCTGTTCAAAAAGTATCGCGAATTTTGAATTTCCACGGGCTACGTATATTCGATTTTCGATTTTTTTGTGCATTAGGTTGGTACTCATGTCCCTCACTTACGCTGAAAAAATCGGTCGATTTGAATGTTCAGTTAATTGTTGACAGCTGTTCTGGTTAGACGTGTTTTGGCTTGTCTTCGATTTTTGCCTATTCCAAAAAATGGATCAAAGAATCTGTATCAAATTTTGTGTGAAAAAGAAAATTAAGTGCGCGGACGCATTTCGAATGTTGACTGTGGCATATGGTGAAGCTACCTTGGACCAAAGCAACGTTTATCGGTGGTACAAAATGTTCTCAGAGGGCCGAGAAGATGCGAACAACGAAATGCGTTCATGACGCCCGAGCACATCAACAACAGACGAAAACATTGATGAAGCGAAGAAAATAATATTGGCCAATCGTCGAATCACCGTTAGAGAAGTTGCTGAGGAACTAAACATATCGATTGGCTCGTGCTATTCGATTTTCACCAATGATCTGGGCATGAGACGGGTCGCCGCGAAATTCGTGCCAAAATTGCTCAATTTCGAACAAAAACAGTGTCGCGTTAACTTTACTAAGGAGCTGTTGGTCTCGGTCCGCGACGACCCAAATTTGCTCCAGAGGGTCATAACTGGTGACGAATCATGGGTTTATGGTTATGACGTGGAAACCAAAGCTCAATCATCGCGATGGAAGCTGCTTTTTTGGAATAGGCAAAAATCGAAGACAAGCCAAAATACGTTTAACCAAAACAGCTGTCAACAATTAACTCAACATTCAAAATGGCCGATTTTTTCAGCATAAGTGAGGGACATGAGTACCAATCTAACGCCACAAAAAAATCGAAAATCGATTATACGTAGCCCTCGAAAAATCAAAATTCGCGATACTTTTTGAACAGACCTCGTAGATGAGAATTTTCGTCACTAGATCGAAAAACTTTTTTTTCACGAGATTTCGAAACTTTTTGTCGGGCAGATCGAAGAAATTATCGATTGTATCACGAAAATGTTGATTATTCGAAAGAATTATTCGACAATTATAAGAATTTTTCGTTTAAGCTTCAATTTAATGTCGTAGAAAATGTTTTCTTGGTCAGATATGGCGAATATCGTGTGCGTTTAACGTTTATGTATTTTGCCAGATGTTGTTACGGTAAATGATCAATTATATCGGGATAATTCACGTAGTAGATGGCAACGTGTATGCAAGCTCGCTAATTGTTAGTTACCGATGCGATTGCATCCGGCTTAAGTCTCCTTATAGCGCAATAGCTTTCCCCCCCCCCCCCGGTATTCCGGATAGCCGCGGTTCGCTATAACCCCTTTCCGACGATGAGAGACCCCCCCCCGATATAATCGCTTACAACAGGTGGATATAGATATAGTATATATATACGTCGATATCCCAATGGCACACACGAGTTATCACCTTCACCGAGATGTGATGCCGGTGTATTCTACGTTTTGCTACTATCCAAATCCGATCAATCGATTCTCTACGTGCTCGCGCGCCCTCAAGCCCTCCCTCTCCACTCTCATCGTACCTTCGAGATTCGCGGAATACGATCCCGCTTCGAGCAACGCCTCGGTGTGCATGCGGCAACGAGATTGCTACGATCTAGCGATGAACCGGGATAGAAAGATGAAACGCCATTTATTCGATTCAAACGTAAAAATTCATTCGAACGGTGAGAAAAAAAAGCACCGTTAGATTAGATAAATATAAATAAAATTTATGTAATTCGTAAGATTAAATGAAAAATAAAAAACTCAATTTTTTTTCCGTATCGATATCCGCGATCTGTATTTTCACGCTCATCTCGTCACGCACTCTGACCTTCCCGAAGCAAAAAGTTTGGACACAGAAGTGGTTATTCCGTTTGTGTCCACGAGTTTTTTTTGTTCTTTTCGGGAGCGTTGTTTGGTGCGCGAACTCGATTTTCTACGTTAATTTTGTTCTTTTTTTTTTACGTTTAAAACGTGCAACAATATATGTATATTATAGAGATTCTCGCAAAATTACGCACAATCGTAACAAACGATATGTTCGTTTTTATTCTTGTTTTTTTTTTTTCTTCAGATTTGACTGCGTATAATCGCGAGCGTTTCCACACTAACAATATTCGAGAGGACTTGGATGTTGGGATGGGCATGTGAACCGGGTCAATAACCACTCCTCGTCAAAACGATTTTTTTTTGTTTTTTTTTTTCAGCAAAGTAATTTTTATTTTCTCAAACTCCCAAATCTCTTCTCATAATTTCTCAATTAATTTCAAGACGTTTTTTTTTCGTTTCCTTAATTCGTTTGATATAGTACATTCTCGCTGTGGTTCAATCGAAAAGAAAAAAAAAAGTCATCTCCCTTCACGCACTCACGCACTCGTTTTATCACACTCTACAATCTCTAATAATTCGCTATATCTCGCATCTCTCGCTCTCTCTCTCTCTCTCTCTATATATATTTACAGAATACAAATTATAAACGAGATATATATACTTCACGACGATTTTCCTTTCTTCGTTATATCCGAATTTCACCTTGTGGAAACGTTGATAAACAATTGAATCGTTATTACAACGGTTAATTTACAAGTTTTGTTTTTTTTTTCTTTTCGTTTTCTTCTTTTTGAATCGTCGGCAGGTGGGATTTTACACCCGAATACCGAGTCGTGTCTAGTACTTCATACGCGTGCTTCTACAAATTAGCAATTATTTACAATAAGATTATTTTCGTTTTTTCTCTCCCTTTCTCATTTTGTTCTTTTGTTCCTTCAATAATATTCTCTATTTACAACCTTGGAGCATTCATTATTATTATTATTATTATTATTATTATTATTATTATTATTATTATTATTATTATTTTCTTCTATCTCCTCGTATCGTCACTCTGACAGTTGTGCCACGCGATCTCCATAAATTCTATGTGCACCTTTGTCAATGCTTGTGTATGTGCCCGTGTCTGTTTCGCTATAAACGATTTGAGATCGTTTAATCGATCGACAACCGTTAAACGACGATCTTTTGGATGCCGCCGGAGTGACGAAAAAAAAAAACAAATAATAATGATAGAAACAAAGAAAAACGTAAATAAATACTGACTAGTTCAGCCGGTTTACATCGCGTTGCACTGATTCGATCGATTTGACGCGAGTAAACACGAACCGGAAGTGAGGACTTTGTTATTATTTGTTTAGTTTTGTGCCTCGAGGAATGTGATCTCGTTCGGGGGATCTCTATCTATAGCATTATCCGGTAGATTTGTGTAATCGAATTGACCGGGACGATCGCAATTGAAGTCGCCCAGCGACCTCTTCACTCCTAAACACATATATATATACCACATATACCCATTTGGGTGCATGGGTCTATTTTCATATATCTATGATTCAATAGGCGTGTTTGCCGGATATGTGATTCACGAATCTCGAATCTTTCGCGGTTTCAAGACTAACCCATTTTATTCGAGTCATGCACGTTTATCGTATAGAATTGGACACGTCGTTCGAAAAATTCTATTTTCTTTTGCCGTTTGTCTCGGTTAATTTTCAAGTTCGCCCGGGCGAATCAATTGCAGTTCTGAGGAAACATTTGAATGAACATTCCGACGTTACAAGCACGAATAAGTGCGAAAAGAATTTTTTTCTTTCTCTCGCGAAATCTATTTCATTATTTTTCCTCGCACTTCCGTACAAAATGTATCTTTTTTCCGACTTAAAACAAAAAAAAAATGATTTCCAATTACAAAGAATAGTTTGACATTATCGTACTTTTGGGATTGTCATTATTGCGATTTAGTTTTTCGTTGTTAAGGATTCATAATTGTATCGTCAAAATACTCACTCCAATGGGTTATCCATCAATATTAACAGCAATTTCATTGATGATCGAGAGAATTTTTGTCGAAACCGAAAGAAAACGCAATGTCCAATTCCGTTCGACAACGGTATAGAAAACAACGTTGTAAATTGAATTTTTATTATTTCTCGTGCACGTCGAGCGAGAATGAAACAAAAAAAATGAAACAAAATGATTCGTTACTGTCACGTGTCGCGTTTGATGCTGTAAGTGTCCTCGGGCAGGGCGAGAAGATTTTGTATCTGTTGCATCGTGCACAATGGACAAACTTCGTCGTCCGTGTAGCCGTCATTAGCGACGCGTCTCGCGGAGCCCGGTGCTCTACGATAATACGGTTCAATGTACGAGTAACCCTCCGAGTCTATGGAATTGTCGCGAGTGCTATCGTTGAACGGCGTTAATCTAACATTTTGCGGAATATTCGCGTTGCGAGATCTTTGAAAATTTTCATCGGGTCTATCGTCGAAATCAATGTAGGAATAACCCTCGGAATCGACCGACGTTCTACGTACGAGCGACGAATTAATATGGGCGTTCGAGCGATTTGTCTGATCGATCATCGAGCCGCGAGAAGGTGTAACGAGGCGCGATCGATGAGTCGGCGTTATTGGAACGTCATTGTCACGATTACGCGACAATTTCAACGATCTCGAGGCGTTAATGTCATTATGATCGTTCTCATTGTGAATCGCGAATTCACCGATAATTCGCGGCTTCTCGTGGTAACCGAGACCAGGAACATTAACGACATTAGTCTCGTAAATCGTTTGTGAATTGTGTTCGTCGTTGGTTAATGAATTTTGTTCATTAACGAGTGCAGAATGACTCGATAATTGCGTATTATTGTCGTTGCCGACGAATAAACGGGACTGACTCGAGAAACGTTCGTTATTATGATTAATGATCGTTGCGTGTGTCGCTATCGACAAAGGCACACCCTGAGACTTGGCTAGTAGGGCTCTAGGGGTCCTATAACCGCCTAGCACCGCTCTCGAAGGTTTCTCGGCAACTCGCAGTATCGATCTTGGATCCCGGTAGTCGAGATAGTCGAGATGATGAGGAGCCGGGACACGCTCCATTTTTGACCTCTGTTGCCAAGCTGATTGGTTTGTACCTCGTACCTCGATCGTTGGCTGTCCCGTCGTCTGATGATGACCCGCAAGATGATTGTGCAACGCCGGCAAACCTCCCGTTGTGTCCGGCAGATCCTCGTAAAGTACAGCGCTACCGGTGCTCATCGTACCCGGTGGCATCGGTTGACCGTCCGGCAATACCCGCACACGTCCGGCAACCGCTCCAGCACCAGCTGCGCTCTTGCACGGCAAGATATTCTGAACTTTTCGTTTGTGCCTGAAACAGATCAATGGAATTGGCTCGTTAGAGAGGTCTTTTTGTTCTGATAAACAGTATGTACGAAACGATTAGAGTAGACGTATCGTTTTTTGGATTTGTGTATAAAATACAAAACGATGGAAGCTGTTGAAATTTTTGATACTTCATGATGTGCCCTATTTGGATAACATCGCTCTATATCGTCCGTAACGCAGAATCCTTTTTTTTTTTCCATGAACATATGTAATCGTAGGTTATTATGTTTTATATTTCGTCGTTTTCTTGCTCCTGTCACCTAGTGAAACTTTTTTCGTTATTTTTCAAAGTTTGTTCGCGCACACAGTCGCATAACGACAGGGTCCTCTTTGGCGCTTTCAACTCTGCCAGAGAGCGACCGATCACGCCCGCCCAAGGGAAGCTTTAGCACCTCCCTGTCGGCGTAAGCGCAGAGTCATTTTAACTTCATTTAACATTAAATTCATTTACTTCACTCGAAGGAGCCAAAGGAGAAAAGTGGCTAGGTAAAAGTGGCGCTCAGGGGGAGACGAAGTTGAGTCGGGACGGGAGAGAAAGGTGACTAATCGCAAAAGAGCTTTTCGCAAAGGTCGGAGACTGAGAGCAGGGAGAAAACTCGGTGCCTGCTGGCCAGAAACGATAACGTCAACGAAAATACTTGTCATTTCTCTCTTTCTCTTTCTCTCTCTCTCTCTCTCTCTCTCTCAACGGAAGCTGAGCAGCTTCGTGGAATTAAAGCTTTCTCAAGCGTCAAGATAGTCCTGGGTCAGCTTCGAATCCCTGCGTTAAATGATCCCCTTTTCCTCGCCAGAGAGAGAAAGAGAGAAAGAGATAGAGGATTTTGGGCGAGGCATTAGTAACTGTCCGGGGCATTATCCCTTTAGTCTCCACGTATTTAGCGAGTGAGAGTCTATATTATAATTTCGCGGTTTATTATACTATATATAACGTGAACACGTTGAGGTTCTCGAAAATGTTAAAATTACACTTTCGCCCAATTAAAGATGAGAAAATTTGTAAGCGTCCCACCAGTGATTAACACACTGTCTACATATAAAACTAGGCATGTTTTTGTTTTCATAAAAACTTTCGGAGCAACATTAAATCTCTCACATATCCATGAAACCCGAGATCGCAAAATAGTTGCCTAAGTCGACGGTGGATTTTAACTAAGTACTGTATATATATGCTTATACCTCGATAGTTACTTATCGCGTAACTATCGACGTTCTCGTGGGGCCGAGCTCCGTTGTGAATCGAGAAAGTGGATTTACCCTTCAAGTTTTAATTGTCTAATTAACTTCGGTGGTTCGATAATATTTGCTTGTGTAATTAAAGCTGGGGTGGTGCCCCGTTTCCAGGGGGAAATTGAGTATCGCTTTTCCTTCTTGTATACACTCTCAGTAAGCTTTCTCGTCAAAAGCATATATATATACTGTATATATATATATATATATATATATATGCAATTAAATAATAACATGGAACAAAGTGTAGGTATTATAGCGGTTTGAAAAGAGACCGTTAACAATCTCATCGAGTAATTACCCTGTTGTATAATGATCTATAACCCCATCATCATATGCACATTGTACATGCAATATTTTCCAACTTTGTGAATACCAGTTTAACGGTTACGAGGCTTTGAGAACTAACGACAAAGGTTTCTTGTATAAAATATGTTGTTACGGAAAGTTACGATGGTCCGTAGTTTTTTTTCTTCATGCTAGCGTTCGAAAAGCTCGAAACTATCGCTTTTTGGGGTCGAATTTATTAGCATACATTGCGAGATGCATAAGATATTGAAAATTATAACTTAAATCATTATCACGTTAAATATTCGTTATTGCGTGAAAAAAATAATCTTGCTCAATATTTTGTAGCTCAACAGCGAGAAACAAAATTCTGGAATCAATTAAAAATTAGTTTGTCATTTGCAAAATTTCGAACGTCTAATTATTCGATTATGCATGCACATTTTTCGAAATGCATGCACATTTTTCAAAATGTTTTTTCGTTTTTTTCTCTGTATTAATTATCATTGGACGAGACGCGTATGAATCTTGATGCATTAGTGTACCATGAACTTATCCTCCGGAACACATCGTGTATTTAACAGGATCTCCGACATAACATTAACGCTTTGGTATTGACATGGCGTTAAAGGTGTCTGAAGATCCTTTGTAACGTTTACAACAGTTGAGCCATTGTGCACTTGACGGGCCCTTCATGTTTCAACGTTAGAAACACACACAACGATAGAAGGAGCAGCACTTTAGCCCCTGACACACCTGTGTATATTCGCATAGTATTCGCGGGATTGAAGCAGGCGTGGGAGTAATTCTGAACGGGTTAAAATCGCCGCAGGGAAAAAGGATTTTAACGGTAGCAACGTAGCACAGAGGCAGGGAAAAATAGAGAGAGAGATGGAGAGAATCTCGTAGTGACCGCAATGCCGGTGTAGCAATAGTGCCGACCAATCTCGTTCACACTCTTGTTATATATATATATATATATATATATATATATATATATATATAACGCGAATGTGAAAATCTGCGGGATGAGAGTGCACCTCGTAAATGCATTGAAGCAAGGGACGACACGGACGGGAAACCAGGAGAGAAAAAGAGGATCGCAGGCGTTAATGGTATTACGTTAGCTCAAAGGGTCAGCGTGCACAGTTTCCCATACTGTTGTGTATATATGTAAAGCTTCTTGAAAACGACTTTACCGAAGAGAGGTACATATGCAAGCATATATGGAGGATTATTGGTGGTTGCGGAAATTGAAATGAAGATTGAAAGAAAAAAAGAGCGTTATCGACGTCACTTGAATGCTACATTGAGATCAATTCAATGTTCGTTTCTGCTGAAAGAACAAAAAAAATTCTACAATATTGTCGATTCTTAAAAAAATGGCAACTGTATGTAAATGTGACAGAGAATTCATTTTGCATTTCCGTTATATATGCATATTATGAAAATCATTGAGAGTTCTGCTGGTTGTGTCGGTAGTTTGAGTACCAGCATTGAATACACGCCGGTGATATGTAGCAGCGTCTATTACTATGTTCTCGTATCCGTCTTCGAAAGGTTTCCTCGACGACTAATGTAAAGAAGAAAAAAAACCGGAGAATAATAAAAATTCTCGCGGACAATGAAGAAAAGAGCACGGTTCCTTTGACAACGATGGGGATACAATTTTCTTCTTTTTTTCACTTTTCACCATTTCTTCCGTCGTCCATCCTATTCCCGATTCACAGAGAGTACAGAGAGAATATTCTTAATGATTTTTCATTAAGACGAGGGGGTGACCCGCAGCACATCTTGTCTCCTTTATCCCACCACTCTATAGCCTCGTCTTGAAAGAAATGTCCGGGTCTAGCGTACACGCGAACGAACAGGAGGCGGGGTGAAATTATTTCTATACTTATCTCTGGAAGAGATCTTCGGCCACTCTCCTAATGGATTTCATTTAGTCATGGGCTCTTTTATTATTATTGTAGATCTCCAGTGATAGAGAGTACTCGTTGCGTAGTTCTGGCTGATTGAAACAGATGTATAGAAAAGAAAATGAGCAAAGACGGAGATATCCGCGCTGAGAATGAATTCGCGGATGAGCGCGAGCGAGATTCTACACGCGCGTTTATAATCGAGACGCATATCCTAGGATGATTCACATCGAGAGCCTTTAAGGGAGGAAATAGGGTTAGACGGTTCAA
The DNA here is from genome assembly GCA_958009045.1 of Oxytorus armatus. Taxonomy (NCBI): domain Eukaryota; kingdom Metazoa; phylum Arthropoda; class Insecta; order Hymenoptera; family Ichneumonidae; genus Oxytorus; species Oxytorus armatus. The sequence continues at coordinate 13,023,119 of OY253744.1, forward strand.
AAAATCGAAATTGTTAGTAAAACTATTGAAAAATATGTTCCCAAAATTTTAAATGAAAATTCCGACTCGTTCTATTGTTATAAGCCATTAAAGTGAGTAGCTCTCCTTCAGGCTCCGGGCGCGCCACGTGTATAACCGAGCGGTCCCTATTCTTTTAAACGCGTTTTTCTGAAAACGACTTTTTTTGAACTTGCGTACACGCTAGTTTGAAAAGTTTTCAACCAATCGTTTTGAAAATTGGCAGTGACTTTATTCATAGTATTGCGCTCTATATAAACCTAAAATCGGAATATTATCATTATTTAAAATATTTTTTTTTTTGCAAATAAAGTTGTAAAGAATGGCAAAAAATCATGCTTTTTTGTTTTGACCCCTGTAAAAAATTCAATTTTCTGTTTTTTTGATAGCATTTAGGTTCATATAGAAGAGAGACATATAATAAAAGTAAATTCCAACCTCGTTTGATTTCAGATGAAAATTGCGGCTTTCAGAATGTACGCAAAATGCTGAGTCTGTTTGTGACCTGCAATATGGGGTCGCTAATATCTTCGGTGTTTTTCAAGGAAATTCTTCAAAAATTGTATAGTATATACTTAAATATATATATGAAATATTCTCAAAGTTTCAATAAATTATATTCATTTTTTATACTATAAAAAAATTCATGAAAATCATTGAGAAAACGCTGTCCTAACCCTATTTCCACCCTTAATTCTCCGTTGTGGATTGTTATAATTACTTCAACGATGGGACGACTCTTTCACGGTTCACTGCACCGATTCCTCGCAAACTCGCGCATGCACTTTCGGGCAAACGTCAACGTACATACGCATTTTAAAAACGGGATTTCATAACGTTCATAAATTTACGAGAAATACGAATTATTGAATTATCGATAATGTCATCAGAAAGACAATCCTTATAGCGCAGTGCATATCATTTATTTGTCGCGTCTCTTTGGCTCTCTCTCTCTTTGCACAAGTCGACCGTACGTTTTAGGATAATAAATAAACAACAATACAATAAATAATGTAAGGTCAAATAAAGTATTATTTTTCAATGCAATAAATGAAGAGTTAATAAAAAAGAACCAAAATGTTTTTTTTTTTTTTTTTTTGTAATTTCTCAATCATTTAATCCACACTCTGCACTCAGTCACGTGCTGGTAGGCCAACGATACTGGTAACATTCCCGAGTTCGGAGAACTCTGAATTCTCTTCGTGACATAACTGCGACACCCGCATATCCGAAATAATCATAGTTCTATACATATATATAAAGGATAAGGACGTACGAAAGCGAGACAATTACAACACAGCGCGATAGTTTGGCTGTTATGTGTCGGATATAATACGACCAGTCTTATAAGCTTGGGATAGTATGGAAGGGCTGGGCCGGATATTCGCTTGAAGACGCGTTTTGTGAAAGTTGCAGTATACGTATATCGTATAGAAAACGATTCGGGATTCTCATGTGGCACGTAGGTGTTTATATATACATATAACAACGAGAGAAGTAACATAGAAGGAAGGGGGCTGAGGTAACGCCCAAAGCCCGAATAGTTGGAGGTCTCGCGGATTTTGAAGTTTACCCGAAACACACACACACACACACACACACATACACGCATACATTATATAACGTAAGCTAAAGGACGAGAGTCGAGAACGAGAGTTCGTATATATACGAGAGGAGACTACAAATTTTGCATATCAATGCGATGAGGATACACAGGCGACCCACTTGACTCGATAAACGACGTACTTTTCCCGAACACGGTACCCACCACCCGAAAATTCTCCCTTGAATTCGAGAATATATATTCCAGAAATACGCATAACCAACTGAACGAGACAAAGTACGAAAAGCACCGACGGTTTTCGACTTAAAGGCACAGTCATTGGCCCCGTTTCACTGATTAAAAGGACAGTGAGTTGGCACAGCTAATTGAACGATAATATTCAACGAATCGGTACGAACTTTCAGCGTATAACAGATAAATTCGTAAAATTGAGAAATTTTTCGATATTAAAATTTTAGTTAAAAGTTCGAATTATAAAATAAAGTTTGTCGTATGGATCCGGTAATATTTTAGTAAATTTGACAAACGCGCATGTTTTTATGAGTTGGTGGGAAAAACTTTGTCTGGAATTTAACAAAATTTCAAAGATATTTTTCGACCGTGAGGCTTTTGGGAATGGATTTGGCGCATTTAATCACTGATCGAATGAAAGGGTTGGTCAATCACTGTGCCACTGATTTTCCGTATAGTGATTGTACAGAGTTTGTCCGCATTGTCTAATCTCTCCCTGGCAAAGCTTTATCGTGTACTCCCCCACTCTCTCTCTCTCTCTATTCACACACATTCATCTATTGCCTTGCTCCGACGGTTTACTCTATCATCCCATTTACCATCCCGGGTAAACTCTGGCGGCAGTCTATCTCTAGCCGGTTTTCCTGTGATGCTGTATGGAGTTCGGTAGCAAGCGTATACAACAGACTACCGCGAATGGGCGTGGTGTCGCCAGAGACCAAATCTCCGTTACCCTCGCCTCTTCATCCCGTCTTTCAACCGGCAACCGTCAAAGTCTGCTTATATCGACTACCAGGAAACATAAGGGCGTCGTATCCACATTATTTTACGTATTATATCGCGTTGGTTAAGTCCATTTGTTTGCTAGCAGTCGAGATATTAGTTACGTATAGTTCCTGGGTATTGTTTTCCAAAGTCCTAGTTATCTTTAAGCCTCAATGCCTTATCTGTCTGTCCGACGAACCGACACGCTGCTTATCGGCATGACACCACGAAGCTTGACCGGTAAGGCATTAATTCGCCAGGTCGCGCGTTGTCGTTGCCGTTGTCGCTGTCATCAACGTATATGTAGAATGGTTCCCGGTCGCTGATCATGCACCATATCGTTATATAGATACGCGATATTCTCCGGTATCGACACTCCATTGAACACGACACGTACATATATGCTCGAGCGTCAATTATCGATCGCGCGATCGAGGGCCTTCCGGTCACGCCAAGAGATTTAAGATTGTCTGTAGTAGATCACTTATTGCGACGATATCGCGCGCATGCACGGTTCTCGTGTATGTGTGGCATCGAGGAGAAGTCGTGTAGCGTGCAATCACGATTGGGAGACACGTTGTCGGATGAAACTTTCGTCGTATACGCACGCGCGCGCGCACGCGCAATATCTGATACACCGATCGTCAAGTTTATCGTTATTTAACTAAATATAAACGTTATTTTCATCGAATTTTTGTGAAATTTCTATTTGAAGTGAAACTTCTTGGGCGGCGTGTGAAATTTCAAGGACGCGTCACGTTTAGGCACATTTCGTTACACGAGAGAGAAGAAAGATATTATGTAGAGAGAAGGAGAAAGAGAGCTATATATTCCGAGACTACGGGAGTGGGGCAAAAGAGGGCTATGCATTGTGTAGCCACGGTAGTGGGGCGAAAGAGAGCTATGTATTCTTATGCCACGAGAGTGGGGCAAAAGAGAGCTATGTATTCCGATGCCGCGGGAGTGGGGCAAAAGACGGCTATGTATTCCGATGCTACGGGAGTAGAGCAAAAGAGAGCGACGTATACACGATACAAAGCGATAGAATAAGATAGGCTCGCGCATGCGCGCGTTATAGATGTATGCGTCAGTCAGACGCTGTATATGTACAACTGAGGTACTACGCATGTGCTTTATAATTAGCATTTATCATTGTGTTTTGTGATTATTTACATTTTTTACGTGTGTGCACTGTGATTGTTTGATTATATCCGTGAAGAGTTATTATGTAAGTATATTTAAGCTATCAAATTTTTATTAATAATGATATTTCTAAACTTATACTGCGTGAAAAAATTATAGAGAGTTGATTTACGCCACGTGTTTGATCCTATAGTCCATACTATAACGCATCAATATAAGCGACCGAATGTTCGAGCAGGTGAGGCAATATATCATAATCAATATGATACTGTAAATATCTTGACACCGAACATAGAAATGACTGCTATGCAATCTCACTCGTATACATCTACAGTGACACCAGTTGGTGATATTTGCATTGCGGAGTGCCAAACGCCAGATGAGAAGAATAATATCGTTATTGCGGCCATCTATATATCACCGAACCAGAGTCTCGCCGATATAATATATTTCATACACCGTTCCCTACTGATTTACAGTTATACAGGTGGTGATGCTCTTGAAAGAGGTGAAGATAAAATCCCTATGATTCTCGCGGGAGATTTTAACATAAATTTTGCATCAAATGATTCTTTACCGCTAACTAACTTTCTTCGCGAAAAATTTGGTCTGTACGTGAACAATAAACCCAACGAGTCAACAACAAAATCGGGAACTACAATAGATGCAATTTTTACATGTTATCTCGAAAACATCGAATCACGGACATATATTTCATATTTTAGTTATCATAAACCATTAATATCATTATTACCAATTGAAGCACCAACCAATGATAATGTAAATATTGAATAAACCGAATATTTTTTATGCAAATTTTGTATTATTGTATTTATTTTGAAATGCTCTCTCTCTCTCTGTCTCTCACACTAAATCTCTCTTATTCTTTTTCTTTACTTTTTAAGAAGTTTCACTTCAATCATGTGCAAGGTGCTGCACACGCAACTTTTTTTCTCAAGTCATACCAGTCATACGCATATTAATTATTCATTTTATGTACGCGTAATTATAAATTATCGAAGCTTTTCTCTCCTCCCGTCTCTTTCAAATCGGGTATATTGTAATTTTCCGCGAATAAAAACAAAATGATTGCACACACGGAAGGATAGAGCCGTGACCATCTTTTATCGTCATATTAATGGCGATGTAATTACCGCGTGTGCAACTTAATTTACGACAAAGTAACGGATTGTCACGTACGCTATATACGAGGGCGAGCCAAGGTGTTTCTCCCACGAGTTTTCGTCTTGAGAATATGTATAATATACATGTATATTAACGATACAATATCGTCCTTGTGGATTAAACAATATAATAACTCGGTAGCGGCGTCGTTGTATACGTAACAATGTTATATAGTACGGGCTTTTCCCGCGAGCGGTGGTTTCGCGTCCACGGGGAATTCGAGTCAACCCCCCATCGCCACTACAAGTCTCGGGTCTCTCCTACGCGCCCTCCTATAGCCCGGGAAATTCCTTCGAGCTATATAACTATATCACAAGTTCTCGGGATATTTGAGTTTGGATAGTTTCACGGGGCTAGACGCGGAGGGACCTAGCATGCGCGAACTAACGAGCAAATATCATTAACGGCCTCGAAATATATCGGTTAAGGTTTGGTCCCCAACGGGAAAGGATGGTTGTACGGGCTTGGCCGAGGGAGGAGCGAAAAAAGAGATAGAGAATAAAGTGAAAGAGAAAGAAAAGGCAAGCCACGAGGATAAGTAGAAAGAAAGATCGGGCTTGTGTGCCTGCTTGTGTGCGTTCGCAAAACTCTAAGACGTCAAGATGGCGTTGTGTGCGCTATAACAAGGCCTCAACTTTTTAATAGGTCCACCTCGGGCTAGTTCAACCCCTCCCCCTTTGACGAGAGGATGGTACACGAAATTTCGCTATAAAGCCGGGAAATCGGTTAAAAAGACGACGAACAGAGAGCGCGTTGTGGAGAGGAAGATGGGACGAAAGTGTGTTATAAAAAGGGGTGGCTCGGAAAAAGAGAAGAAAAAAACCACTGAGCGCCACAGAGAGGGAGAGAGAGAGAGAGAGAAAATAGGGTGGTTAAGGGATGGTACTCCTTTGCGTGTACGTGCCTCGGCACACCCCTTGATTGAAACACCACCGTGCGAGGGGGCGGGGGGATATTTAAATCGCTGCAAAAGTTTTCGAATAAATTTGTATGCTAAGGCACTTCGTGTGCGCCGGGCGCGTTTCCCTCCGGTCGGGAAATTCCACCACAGTTTCTTCTTAGCTTTTTCTTTTTTTTATTCTACCCTTTTTTTTTATCATCACAATTTCCCTAATGAGCTGGCGCTGTGTGGCTGCGTAAGGAAAAACTATAAAAAAAGCAACTCTCTGAGCATTCTTGCATCTCTATATTTCATTTAGGGTAAGAGATTGCATCAATGTGACGGGAGGAAAGTCCTCCCGACATTTCAGACAAATAATATCCATTTGTTTTCGTATAGCGAGAATTTAGCTCCACGAATGAGTATAATATCGACGCTGCTTACGAAAACTAGCATGTTTCAGATTTCTTACGAAAACTAACACGTGTCGAATTCCACCACGAAAACTAGCATGTTTCGGCTTTCAGCGGGCAGGATATTCGACGGATTTTTTCATTTTATGAAAGTTATATATTACGAGTTAAAGATTTTATCTCGTTACAGAAAAGTTTAATGAAATATCGATATTATCGTGTATAGGTCAATAGTAGTAGGAACGATGAGAGGCTTCTGAGAAATTTATGGTTAGTATGAATAAAATGAGTTGAAAGTTAATGAGAGCTCGAGGAAAATAGAGGTACATAGCTGTTTGAATAATTTTATCATTACTGTTATCGAACGATTTTTACAACTATTCTATCGTGACATAAAAGTTGAATGGAAGATATGAAATTATATAGACCTCGGAGAGATCTGTGGAAGGTACCATCATTAATGAATATTGAGAGGCTAGGGGAAAGGCGAAATAATTGGCTGGTTCGTTCGATTATTTTTCTTGTCTTGTTATCGTTCAATTTGAAGTTTGCTCTCGTCGTATAAAAGTTAAATGAAAGTATATGGAATTCAGAGATGTCTCGATAACTCGAGATTTCTGTAAATTATCGTAGTATCAGTAAAAGTTATTCGGTAAATATATTAAAGTCAGGGGTACTTGAGAGGGTTATCCATTATTTTATTAAATCATTGTCAAATAATTTTTTTAAGCTATATCTCATAACGTAAAACGTAAACAAAAGATTTGCCATAATTTGGATATCGGGACTTGCGCAAGATTTATGCGAATTATCAAAGAAATAGTGGAGAATAGAGTGAAGGGAAAATGGGAATTGACTAATTGCGCACCATTCCCTTTATCTACTCTCGTTAAACGATTCTTACAATTTTCTCTCATCGCACAAAAGTTCAATGATCGATATAAGATTATATCGACGCTGCTTACGAAAACTAGCATGTTTCAGATTTCTTACGAAAACTAACGCGTTTCGAATTCCACCACGAAAACTAGCATGTTTCGGCTTTCACCGCGAAAACTAGCATGTTTCGGCTTTCACCACGAAAACTAGAATGTTTCGGCTTTCACCGCGAAAACTAGCATGATTCGGCTTCCGCCGCGGAAAGTGGCATGTTTCGGCTTCCGTCGCGAAAACTAGCGTATTTCGATTTGCACTGGAAAAAGTAGTATATTTGCCGAACTAAATCGAATAAGATTCAGATCTTTCACAAATGTTTTAATAATTTTTTCGGGAGCGCTATAAGGAATAAATGAAAAACATTAATGGAGTATCGCCCGTACACCCTTAAACATTTATATTCGTTTTCTATTTAAAAAAATAATAACATTATTGAAAATACGATTTAACAAATTTACTGGAATCTTAGAGATCGCTATCGTCTAATATTCTCGAAAAATGAGAAACAATTCCAGCGATACTGAAACGTGCTAATTTTCGCGTAAATCGAAACGTGCTAGTTTTCGTAGTAAAATCCGAAACATGCTAGTTTTCGCGGTGATATCAAACGTGCTTGTTTTCGTAAGAAATCTGAAACATGCTAGTCTTCGTAAGCAGCGTCGATATTATCCGCGAAGAAAGTTTGCACCGGAAACCCAATGGATCATCGTGATGCATTATTAGGTACTTGTAACTTATATTCACATAGACAGAGAATGGTGTTTTCGAGTAGACAGTAATTGGTAATTCCTCAAAGTGTCAATAACCGTTGCGACCGTTTGTTCCGTAGTTATACGTGGAGAAAGATATGGTGTCGTAGCTAGAGACACGGAGACACGATAAGGGTTGGTTCTGCGCTGTCGCTGATGCACTCGCTCGAGAAGCCATATACCGTTAAATCCCTATGGTACACATTGTACATATAACGTGATATACAGTAAAACTACATAGACATACAAGACCATTGATAATGGCGGACGGTAGTTGAGACGGACTCGGCGATGTCTAGCCGTGGAACTCGTGAACGTACAAAATGTACGTAATACACGGAGAGTTGCGAAACTGAACAAAGCCCGAGAACGACAACGCCCGCGACGACGAGGGCGCGAGAGGCCTCGAAGTGCAGCGCGTGTGTAACACCACTGTCGCCTCTGAGTTTCCGGGTTAGACGAGGTCGAGAGGAGAGTATACGAGAAGAATTTTATATATATATATGTGTGTGTGTGTGCGTATATACACGAAGTGCATTTACTGAGAGCACACGAAAACGGTTGATGGCGGAAAGTCAAGTGAAACTTTTTTTTTCTTCCACTTCGTAACCGGTTATACCGAAAAGTCTCCAACTGTCACGAAACACAGACACGCACATTCGACTGTTTTTTTTTTTTTTCCCAACGCACTTCCACATAGGAGAACAACACGTCACTGTTGTCCGTATCGTTTTAGATGATTGACATTGAGCGTAGGCGTCTATACGATCGGATAAAAGAGGTTCTTTCTCGCCGAATTATCATTACCGAAACTCGAGGACTACTCGTACACGCCTAAACGTGACACGCTCAGTTATAATAACCACTTGGTGTCATCGTGTTGGAAAAAAAAAATATATAAAAATAAAAGAGAGAATGAACTGCGAGCGTCGAGTAAATTATACGTATCCTTAACCAACATTAATACAAGTGGATCGTTTACAACTCTCCTCGACCCACGCAACGAAACATCATTGGAGGGGAAGGCCCTCTTCGCCTACGATTATTTCCAAGATTCTAATGCTCGACTCTCGTAACAGCACAAAGGCGGTACAATATGCGATCACGCTGTCGCGATAAAAGACGCGACGGTGAAAAGCCCCAAAAGTACATTATTATTATAGTTGTACAACGACGCGATGCTATACATATAGTATAAACATCGATATATGTACTGAGTAATGCGGGACAAAGTTCTTGTTTCGTACGGGATGCCTTGAAAGCATCGCCAATATTGTGGCATCGGATGTCGACGAGTGGCTCGCCCGGATCTCGGATTACATCCACTCGCGGTGTTACGCACATATCCAGCTTCTATCCGATATAATATACACACTTGTGATATGGTGTCTATATATATATATATATATATATATATATGTATGTGTACGTCTATGGGAATGAGTAACGCCCCGATCGACAGCAGTCTTCCCCATCGTAAATGTTATGGTACCGTGGGTAGATTCACGAGAGACATTGACGAGCGGTATATTAGCTCATTTCACGGAGATATATCGATATATATACAAAGTATGTAATATATAGATAGCCGTAAACCAAAGTCCAGTACGTGTATATGTGTGTGCTTGTGAAAGACCACCCCTTCTGTCACTTCGTGTTTCCCTTTCACTTCATCCGATTACCCCGAGATGTTCGTTCTCTCGTTGTGTATATATGAAGCAGAGAGTCACCCCCGCGCGATAGAGGATTCGAGAAGGAAGCCCTTGTGTGTGAATCACGATTGAGATTGAGTGGAACGTCGCCCCGGAGTGGCGTCGTAATGTCGGGAAAAAGACAATAACGAAACAGCGAACCACGGGAATCCTTCGCGAAACTTTATCGATACGGTATATAAAAATCGATTGTTGTATCAAACAAAAGGATGATGTTGAAGTTTGCATCGTTGGAACGGCACGGAAGTAGTTTGTTAAATTTTCATTTTCAGTATTGCTCCTGCTTCTCGTGCCCCATTTAGCCCCAGATTTTTTAAGGAGACCCCAATAAAACGTTTTAACGATTTTCGTCATCGATAATCCAATCTTAAGAGGGATTAATGGTGTGAAAAAATTATTTTCGTTGCATTCCAACGATGCAAACTTCAACATCATACAAAAGGATCTTAATCCGTTAGGAGTTTTAAGGGTGGAAATAGGGTTAGGACAGCGTTTTCTGAATTTTTTTATAGTATAAAAAATGAATATAATTTATTGAAACTTTGAGAATATTTTAGACATATATTTAAGTATATACTATAAAATTTTTGAAGAATTTTCTTGAAAAACATCGGGGATATTAGCGATCCCATATCGCAGGTCACAATCAGACTCAGCATTTTGCGTACATTCTGGAAGTCGCAATTTTCATCTGAAGTCAAACGAGGTTGGAATTTACTTTTATTATATGTCTCTCTTCTATATGAACCTAAATGCTATCGAAAAAATAGAAAATTGAATTTTTTACAGGGGTCAAAACAAAAAAGCATGATTTTTTGCCATTTTTTACAACTTTATTTGCAGAAAAAAATTATTTTAAATAATGATAATATTCCGATTTTAGGTTCATACAGAGCGCAATACTATGAAAAAAGTAACTGCTAATTTTCAAAACGATTGGTTGAAAACCAATTTTCGCGTTTTCAGAAAAACGCGTTTTAAAAAATAGTGACCGCTCGGTTATACACGTGGCGCGCTAGGGGCCTGAAGGAGAGCTACTCACTTTAATGGCTTATAACAATAGAACGAGTCGGAATTTACATATAAAATTTTCGGAACATATTTTTCAATAGTTTTATTGACAATTTATGAAATAAAAAAAAATCGATTTTTTGAACCGTCTAACCCTATTTCCTCCCTTAATACAGAGACTCGGATAGTCCGAGTGTGTGGCGCTGAGGATCGCCGAGTATGGAATGAATGTATTAGAGAATTGAGTGACACGAAAGGCTTCTGACGCCAGAGGCACAGTTGAAACAGGTCGAAAATCTTGAGGGCGTAAATTGTATAATATGATTTTCAATGTGGGCAATAACAATGCTGTCGTTTACGAGACGGGAATATGACGGAGCAGAATTTTCGAATGGCACTCCACATCTGTGTTTATGCTTGTAACGCGTACCTGCTATGCGATGGCATTACGTCGAATGATACCTCACAGAGAAAGTTGCATAGTCATTGAGAGTGTTGAGGAAGCGAGAAACCGATATGACACTCGAACCGATATGTTTATGGATATTTTAGGCAATGTATGTTCTACAATAGTTCTACAATGATTACGAAAAATACGATGGATTTTTGATGATTTAGTAATCAATCGATATTATTGATCAATTATTGGTAATCATATTGTTGTAAAAGTTTTTCGTACTCTTTTGTTTGATCGATTATAAGTTGACGAGAAGCATGAACAAACAATAAATGAACGAAAGAGCATTCCACGTTGGAACTTCATTTTTTGTTCTCCATAAAAATAAATACACAGAAAAGTGTTTTTTTTTTGTTACCAATAGTAAATACTAAAATAATCCCCCGGTGGGAATGTTCCAAAATAATCAACAGAGTTTGTCCCGGAAAAATTCATTGGTAAAAAACAAAAAAAACATACTCCAATTTTACATACGATTTTATGACTTTTGGAGTTCCGTTCACATAACGACAATACCATTTTTTGCGAACGTCGTCTGTGTATGTTTGCGTGTGAGTGTGTGTGTATGTCACCACTCGTCAAGCCCGAAATCTCGAATTTGATTCCGTTGGGAGGTTCAGTGAGGGTGGTGTACGCGTGATTCGGGCAAATATATAGTATTGGCGGAGGAGGGCATGTGCATTTGCGGGGGTTTGAAGGGTGAGGAGGTTGTTATACATATACATGTATAGACGTTGAAGAGTCCATACGCCTAGGCATTCGGGACTTTGCAAATGGTACATATAGCCTTTCTGGAGGATGAGGTGAGGCTCTAATCTCTCTCTCTCGTCGATCCTCCTCCTGCTCGTTCTCCCGTCGATGGGAGAAACCCGCGAGAGAAAACGTTGAATATTCAGGAGGCGTTCGTTCGACGAATGGGTTATAGGTGGTACGCGGGTGGACGTTTCGCTGAGCGGCAGACGAGGACGCGATGGTATATGATCGAGGACGTCGCGAGAGCGCTTTACGCTCTCTCACTCTTCTATCTCTTTCGGTATAACGCCGCCAGCGGATTCTAGCGCATCATCTCGTCCAATGTGGAAAATGTGTTAGCATCCACCAAACCTACGAGCATCTCTCTCTCGTAAGAGAGAAAAAAAGAGAGAGAGAAAGAGATGAGCCTTCAGATTGCACTTGCGTAGGATTATCATTCGCTCTTCTCTTGCTCATGCCGCGAAAGTCGAGGAAATTAGCTCTATCGAGTTTTAATATCCGTTTTATTTTATTTCAAGCAGCGACGATCCTATATACGTATACTACTGTAAGTATCTGTGCATATATATATATACATATGTGTATATATATTGATATATCCAAGCATATAGACATGTGTATGTACTATGGACGGTTTCAATCGATTCCCCAGTCAGCGTCGACTGTTCTCATCCCTTGTCCATTGACTTACTCTTTCCATCACTTTTATACGCAATCGTATACTAATACACCCTTCGTGCGCTCTCTATAAAACGCCCTTCTTGTTTTTCCTTCGATCACTTTCAGGGTGGAGCTCCAACGCCCCAAAACATCCTTCCAGCCAAGGAAAGCTCATGCACATCTCACCCTACTTCTTTCTCGCGTTGATGTTCTTCTTTTAGTGTGGGTACGTGACCCCCCCCCTCTCTGTATCACGAAAGAATGAATGTGAAACGTGACCGGATCGAGGCAATTTCCTATACGCAAGAATTACAACGGTTCGGGAAGGGGATTCAATTTTCCTCATCTGTATGAACGACGATGAAGTGTATATACTATATATACTACCAACCGCCTGTCACTAAAGCGTCCGCGGATACATGCTCCTCGTGCGCTTGACTTTGCCTCCGGGGCGCGGGCTCATCTCCATATTCAGCGCTCGAGAGAGATAGGTAGTACAGTTGACAGCATAGCACTCGAGATCAGGGATGGGCTCGTTCGAATAAATAAATAATAAATAAATAAATAAATGTAGAAAAATAATTTTTTCGACAAATAACGAATAATATAATGTCTTTTAATGGCTTTTTCTTATCGGAGGAGTGCTTAAAAAAAAAAAGGGAATAAATGACGAAGTTCTGATGAAATTCTGTTCAAGTGAACTTTCAATGAAGCCAAAAAGAACACGGGGAAAAAAGAGAAGTACAAATGTTCGGGTAAAAGATACGAAAACTTGTCGTAAAGTCGGAACAACGATACACAGCTGAGCTTTCGAAAGGTGTACAATCCTTTGTCGTTTGAACTTGCAATTATCCTTTCAGCGTGCGGGCAATGGCGAATGGGAAGAGTCACGAGTCCCAAAAGCTTTTCCAAGAGAAAATTCTATGGCATGGCGAATCGTGAAAACTCCTCGAAGGAATAGCGGAGAGAAAAAGAACGGGTTCCAGGACGTAAAGGACGAAGAATAAGAAAAAGTGTGTTTAAGACCCGTACAGAAACGTCTTTGCGCCTGCTCGCCATTTTGTCCTGCACATTCCGAGCGTCATTCTCTCGCCGGCTCTCAATTTCGTGCTCTTTTTTTTCCTACGTTTGAATTCCCCAAGTGAAACTGGGTCAGGAGTGGCAGTGTATGGTAAACAATTGCATTAACTGATCTCGTATTTTAAGCTATTCTCTCTCGTTTCGCCACTTTCTTACTCGCCTCTCATTTTTGCTCTCGCTCGATCAAAAGGCCTCCCCTCAACGTAACAGACAATCATGGTAAACGCGAGGATGTAACCGATGAAGAACCGCGGCAATATAATACCCACATAATATATATTAGGGCGATTTTTTTTTCAGTCCCCACCCGAAATTTTGTTGGATATGTCGAAAAAGAAATTCCCTGAAAGTTGCAGCCCATAATATTAATTCTAAGGACTTTCTCAAAGCGTAAGAAGATTTTTCATCTAAAATACACGTAAATCGAATTTTTTTTTTTTCAAATTTCTATAACTCAGCCGCCTTTTATGCTATCATATTGTTCTTGGTTTCGATTTACTCAGAATAAAACAATCTAAAAAAGTGCCTTCTGCGGCGAAAGTGTAAATTGTACTGGTGAGTTGGTACGGGTTACTAAAGTTGATTTTTACCCAAAATTCTCGTTTTTTTGCTGTTATCTCCGAAACAATGAACTTTACGAAAAAAAATGAGAACGAAAAATTTGTTGGAAATTTAATTTCCTATGAAAAAGGTCCTATCGACCCAATTGCTTAGATTAATATTTCTTGAGATATTGAACTTTTTTTATTTTTTGTTTTTATTATTATTCAATATTTCATATTTTATAACGTTTATACTACTCACAAGTTAAAGTTCAATATCTCAAGAAATATTAATCTAAGCAATTGGTTTGATAGGACCTATTTTATAGGAAATTAAATTTTCAACAAATTGTTCATTTACATTTTTTTCGTAAAGTTAACTGTTTCGGAGATAACAGCAAAAAAATGAGAATTTTGGGTAAAAATCAACTTCAGTGACCCGTACCAACTCACCAGAACAATTTACACTTTCACCGCAAAAGGCACTTTTTTAAATTGTTTTATTCTGAATAAATCGAAACCAAGAACAATATCATAGCATAAAATGCGGCTGAGTTTCAGAAATTTGAAAAAAAAAAAAATTCGATTTACGTGTAATTTAGATGGAAAATCTTCTTACGCTTTGGGAAAGTACTTAGAATTAATATTAAGGGCTGTAACTTTCAGGGAATTTCTTTTTCGACATATCCAACAAAATTTCGGGTGGGGACGGAAAAAAAAAATTGTCGAAAAAAAAATCGCCCTAATATATATATACGCTTGTACGGAAGCAGAATTTACCGAATAGAATTTGATGGAAAAGCGAAACCGAGAAGGACGAGGAATAATAGAAGACAGTATGGCGTTAATAAGATCCGACCGCTCGATGGTTAAGAGATGATAGATCCGAATCAAGCAATGCCGACTATATGAAACTTGAATTTCCTACTAAGTCGAGTATATTGGCGGAACAGTACGTTTCCCTCTGCATAGAAGGCCGTAGAATAATGGGTATGATTATTTGTCACCGAGCAACTATTTAACAACAGTAAAATTACTAAAAATAATTTATATGAATGAAGTAAAACATAACAGAAAATGAATATGAGGAATAACCCTAAAAAAGTCATATAAATGGCATATTCATAAATAAAAGGATAATGATTAAAAATTTTTTTCGAAATAACGATACAACTCTTTTGCTTCCGTTATTTATCTTCATTTTCTCACGAATGAATTTTGAATGATATAATTTATTTAAAAATTATGGAAATCGTAGCTGAATAGCGATTTTACGGACAATCACTGTGTCTGGCAATTTTCAGTATATTCTAAGCACACCCTCTGTCATTTCAGCCTGAACCACTACACGCTCGTACCTATTCACCCGCTGTTTCGCGATAGTTAGCATAATTCTGTTTATGAAACTCTCCCCGGGTTCTCTAGCGTCTTTCCCCCTGCTATCTCGCCGACCCTCTCGTCGTCGGGACTCCACTCTACTCGATCCTCTGGGTGTCTCTCGCTCAGCATCATTCACGGTGTCACCCACCTCCAAACTCCAGGTTCCTTCCCATACAGTTCCGGGTAGGGTTCTATCTTGTACTCTGTAGCTCTCACTTCCTTCACCTTAACCGCCTCCTCCTCCTCCTCCTCCCCGCCCCACCCCGGCAAACTAAACGTATTGCCGGCGTGCTTTGAATCCGATTTAATCTCGACGACGGATAAGACGAGGGTGGCGTAAAGCACCGAGCATAGAACGACGACGAAGACACTTTTCATGAATAACGCGAGTTTCACTTCGTCATTGTAATGTCACGTCGAGCATATATAGGAGTTCGCACTGGCGGAATAAGAAGTAATTCCGCAATAAGAAAATGTGGAATAAAGAAATTATTGCTTCTAATTTTTCGTCTGTTTTTTTCTTCTTCACGGACTAGCATAGAAAATTGATATACATTTCCTACGTATACCGAAATATACTTATTTTATGGCAAAGTAATGAGTAACGTTTTGAAAAAAAAAACAAACGTGCATTAACTTTTTCATTAAACTCATCACGCTGTATTTATATGAATACACGTACGTGCAACAGTGTTGGAAGCGGTTAGGATTGCGGAGGTGGCGGTCCGTGCATAATTCTCGGATATAACTGACGCGACCCGGATCACCTGCAGAAGATCCCCCGCGGGGACTTACGAAGGGGTTATATATCGCGATATACAGGGGCAATCCGGAAATCTGAAGGTGCCTCTCTCGTTGGTCTACTATATAACTGGCCAACGAGACAGAGGGAGAGAGAGAGAGAGCGAGCGAGAGAGAGAGATGCTCGTGAAGCATACTCGGGGAATCCCCGAAGTGCACTCGACATGCCTGGCATAGCATAACTGGCATATCGGACGCATTGTACCGTCTACGCAGCCGGTCGTCCTCCGGACGCTTAATGCGTACCCAGTAGCTTATAGTCATCCAACTGCATCTACGTTCGTACGTTGGACTGTGAAGGATACATATGTGAGAATACTTGAGCGTAATCCAGAAGGGAACGAGTTGCAGAACGTTACCTTCAACGTATACATCCGCAACGTTGCGCTGGTAACTGCACCGAATGTGCAGTTACTATTCGACCGTGTGCGGGATGCAAATGTGGTCCAGAGGGCTCTCGAAACGCCGAAGGAATGTTGCATACCACGAGAATGCCGAGTATAGTAACCGGCAATACGTAGCCATGTATCCCTCGTATATCGTACGGATATTACCCCGGTCCAATATTGTATAACGTGTATATGTATATACGAAGGAAATCGTACGCCGCAGTCTGTGCATCCTACATATTCCGAGACACGGTATATTCTGTCCTGCGTCTATTATGAATTTTCCATCTATGCGGTGACGCTCGTGCGGACATTGCTAAAATAGCGGATGATCACTGTTCGATTGAAAATTAATGTCTTTACACGTTCGTGACACTGATGAGACGAGAAATATTTTCAAATGATTATTCATGTACAAAGAATAGAAGCACTTTTCTGAGAATACTAAAACATTGATCATTATCTACTATCGAATTGGTAAAATTATGTAGAATTATTGTTTTTTTTTTTCAATTAAATTAGGATAATACAAGAACGATATATAGGAAAATGTATTTAATGAATCGACGCACATTTTTCCTTAAAAAATACAATATCCGTACAACCTGTGTCTCGCGATATCCCACATTTTCCGTAATGACAATAGTAATCGTAATAGAATGGGTCCGAACGTTCCGAGGGATGTTGCATTCCACGCGTATCCGTTTCGCGTTTATGAGATGCCCAACGTAGTGGGCTGGAAAGCTGGATCCACTGTGTGGTTCATAGTGAGAATGTACAGGCCACACATTTGCAGACTAAGGTCACGTGTGTATGAATATACACGATGTACTATACGTGTGTACTCGAGTACAATATGCGGCTAACCAAAGCCCCGGTATGCATATGAGATGCATCAGGGAGGAAAGGGATGCTGCATGGTGCAGTCAGAGAGAGGAAGAGAGAGAGAGAGTGAGACTGACCGACGTCTCTGGAAACAGAAGCAATGACGGGGGTGGTATATAGCAACAATACAAGGCACATAGAGAGGGGTGAGGTTCGAGGGATTTAGGCCTGAACCATTGGTCGGTTCATTCGGCCTCGCGGGCACGGAACATTCCGAGTGTGTACTGCACGGACAATGACAATGACGTAATTATGGCCGGTTAGGGTAATATCTCCGGGAGCGCTTTGGCCACAATAGAAACAGGCGTATCGCGAGAGAAACCGACCTGTGATCATCAGAGAGGTGAATTCTGAAGCTTCGGACTACATAACTTCTTCGTATCTATATACATATACATATATATATATATATATATATGACATATGCAGCCCTTCTAACAGTCCACGCATCACTATCGCTACTGATTCGAGAGGGTTTATATGGCCGCTATATTGCAACGAGATTTGTATATTATCGGGAGAATTCCGTGTCCCATGAACGTTATCAGAGTCTAGCCGGTAACGCACATACGTGCAACCGACTCAAACGTTCTATCCTCGCTCTGTGCCATTCGTGATTGTCACGCTCAGTGCGGGTCGAAGGATTTGCTTGGCAATGGTTGTATTCACATGCTCGATGCAGAAACCCCGATCGCCTATAGAGTGTCGCGCGTGTGTCTGTGTGTGTGTGTGTTCGAGTTCGAGAGAACTGTGCAGCGGTGCGATTGCGTTGATAGAATCGAATCGAATCAGAGAGTGTGTCGAGCGCGACGATGGACACACACGCTCGAATTGCAACTTTAACCGTCCGAACTTGAATGCGTCCGTTTCGCCCTTATTGCAACGCCGGATTTCTCGTATATGTACCGACACACACACATATATATATATATATGTCGCAATATATATATGTGTATGCAATGGGAAAACTTGTCGGGGAAACTCTACTGGCGTGACGGATCGAATTATCGAGACGATTAGCGAGAAAGCGCCCGCGAGAGATACGTATTGGCTGGACTAATGTGAATGAACTCGATGCGCACCGGAATACATCCCTGCAATAGATTGAACCTTCTGTATATTCTCTACGGGAGATAGAGAGAGAGAATTTCATTGGAATTTCCACAATAAATCAATTCTTTTCGGATAATAAGAATCGACAGATGCATTCTCGTGTATGTATATTCGAATTGCAAACGATTCGAAATAATCATAAATTGAAAATAACCATTCCTTTTAAAGGTCAATATTCATTATGACGAAATAATTGTTTCGAATTCTTCTTTAATTATCGGAAGAGAGTTCGACGGGAATAATTATGAATAATTACTTTTCTCACAAAATCATAGGATACAGTACTTTATTGGAATTATGATGATAGACAAAACGTCCCCAAGTAGATTTGTGATGATAAAATACTAGGTTATGCCTGAGTTTTTTTCTCTCTTGTTACAGAATCTATGCAAAGAGGATACGCGTTTTTCGAGAATATATCGACGCTGCTTACGAAAACTAGCATGTTTCAGATTTCTTACGAAAACAAGCGCGCTTGATATCTGCGCGAAAACTAGCATGTTTCGGCTTTTGCCACGAAAACTAGCACATTTCGATATTCGCCGCGAAAACTAGCATGCTCCGGCTTTTACCACGAAAACTAGCAGGTTTCGACTTTCACCGTGAAAATTAGCACGTTTCAGTATCACTGGAAGTGTTTCTCATTTTTTACTCCACGTTTTTTGAACATCCTGTTTTTCTCCAAATTGACGAAATATTTATGCTTGTCATTTTATACTGTTTTATTTTTTGTTTGAATTTATTTCATACATATTTTACTGTTTGAATTATCGGTCTGCTAGGCTTATCATAAGATAGCAAACGGCAAATGCCTCGTCATTTTGGAGTAAAAAAACCATGGTCAAAAAAATTAGAGAAAAGAAAATCGAAAACAATTGCGGTGTATGCAAAGTTAACAATGTCAGTTTTTTCCCCTCTTGCTAGTTCGTCCAAGACCTGACATTTCTCGAGATATCTCAATCGATTGTTTTGAAGATTTTGTCAACTGTACTTTATACTTATACTGTACTTTATACTTTAGTCGTTGATCACTCCAAGATTGTGTTTTTTTTAATGAAATGAAAACACAATGAACGATTCTTCAGACTGTAAGTAGAATATACTTTTTGTAAACAATAATTTTGTTTAATTCCATCGCTGACTCCGAAACTTGAAGTCATGAAAAATATCATTGATGAACAATTTTAGTTTTTGAGTGGTGTAATATTGCGTATCGTATTTGCGAATCGTATTTTCAATAATGTTATTATTTTTTTAATAGAAAACGAATATAAATGTTTAAGGTTGCACGGCCGATGCACCCTTAATATTTTTCACTTAGTCCTTATAGTGCCCCCGAAAAAATTATTAAAACATTTGTGAAAGTTCTGAATCTTATTCGATTTAGTTCGGCAAATATACTACTTTTTCCAGTGCAAATCGAAATATGCTAGTTTTCGCGACGGAAGCCGAACCATGCCACTTTTCGTGGCAGAAGCCGGATCATGCTAGTCTTCGCGATGAAAGCCGAAACATGCTAGTTTTCGCGTCGAATATCGAAACGTGTTGATTTTCGTGGTGGAATTCGAAACGTGTTAGTTTTCGTAAGAAATTTGAATCGTGCTACTTTTCGTAAGCAGCGTCGATATATATATATATATATATAATGTATAATATGGTCTGGTTCACCTCAGTTAGCGCGATTACGTACGTTCGGCTGAAGACTGATCCAGAATAGACGACTGCAAATACAGCGTTAAGAGAAACGAGAAATGGAAAGAGGGGGAGACGAAGATAAGCCAGACATTTTCGCAGCGGTGTTACACGCGGATACGTATTGGCTTAAAACTTTCACGTCGCTATATAGACAGTAGAACCTTTCCGCTGAGAAACAGTACGATGGCGTTAGAGAAAGGGATATATGTAGAGGGGTTGGATATTATAAAGCGTGGAGAAAATGGAATGGAAGAGCAAACTACGTGAGTATCTTTCGACAGCTAGTAAAAGTAGTTCGCTTCTTACTTCCTCTCCCCCGGCCATTTCGACCATTAAAGCTCTAAATCCCAACGTCAACGTTCACTCCCACCGAAAAATTTATCAGTACCATTTTCGTTGGAGGTCTGCTGAGATTTCGTAAAACAGCAAAATCTTGCAAATCGCAGGATCGATAGACAAAATTTGTAAGAGCGTGTGTTTACTGTCAGATGAATAAAATATAACTCGGACAAATCGTAAGTCTGGAGTTTGCTAGTATATGAAAAACCATAATCACAGGATTTAAGGGGGGAAATAGGGTTGGACGGTTCTAAAAATCGATTTTTTTTTATTTCATAAATTTTTAGTAAAACTATTGAAAAATATATTCCCAAAATATTCAATGAAAATTCCGACTCCTTCTATTGTTATGAGCCATTAAAATGAGTAGCTTTTCTTTAGGCCCCGAGCTTGGTAGTATGAAAAGTTTTCAAACAATCGTTTTGAAAGTTGGCAGTTACTTTCTTCATAGTATTGCGCTCTATACGAACCTAAAATCGGAATATTATCATTATTTAAAATAATTTTTTTTTTGCAAATAAAGTTGTAAAAAATGGGAAAAAATCATGCTTTTTTGTTTTGACCACTGTAAAAATTTCAATTTTCTATTTTTTCGATAGCATTTAGGTTCATATAGAAGAGAGACATATAATAAAAGTAAATTCCAACCTCGTTTGATTTCAGATGAAAATTGCGGCTTCCAGAATGTACGCAAAATGCTGAGTCTGATTGTGACCTGCAATATGGGGTCGCTAATATCTTCGGTGTTTTTCAAGGAAATTCTTCAAAAATTTTATAGTATATACTTAGATATATGTATAAAATATTCTCAAAGTTTCAATAAATTATATTAATTTTTTATACTATAAAAAAATTCATGAAAATCATTGAGAAAACGCTGTGCTAACTCTATTTCCCCTCTTAACCTCATTCGCGGGTTTTTTTTAGTATATGTAAATTATTTCGTTTTTCCTAGCGCTCGAAAAAGTTGGAACGCCGAAAATCGCGTAATTAAACATGTAACAACGTGTAGGATACGCCTTTTTGACTCTCCGGAATTGATATATGTAATATATGGTGGGTGCAACACGTCGTCATGGCTAGATGAAGGGCTGAAACCCTGAGGAGTCGTGTCTTCGACCCCGAACGGAGATCAAGAGGAGCGAGGAAATTTGTGCGAGGAAACGAGAGATAGAGAGAAGCGTGAGTAGTCTCGTCTGCTTGAATAAGGCGAGAGTCTCACGACCGCCTGTCATCACCAATTATAACCCATTCAGGCTGCCACCGGGTTAAATTATCCATAGTCGGAGTTGCTTTGCCAGCAGCATACGCGAGGAAGCTGCAACGGTGTGAAGATTTCTCCCTTTCTCTCTCTCGCTTTCCACATATATAAGAACTAAATTCGCGTCTTCTTGTGTGCCAATGGTGCAATTGTGCTCATGGCGTCTGTTATACTTCGTGCACCCCCTCAATACTACAACTATAGGGGAGGCAAATGTTATCCGCAACTTCTCGCTGGCTTATACTCTATTCCAAAAGATATACGGCGTCGAAGCGAGAAGTTAAATCGGCCCTTGGATGGATTACTCATATCCCGATGAGTTTAAAGTAGTAGTCTGGTAACTTGAGCCGATTTTCATGTCTTTTTTGGAGGGCGTTTTTTTGTAGGAAAATAAAAATGAATCGTTTTGGATATTTAGGATGTTTGTATTTACATATTAAAGATACAAAAAAAAAAATGTTTGAACAAACTTAATAGTTTATTATTATTATTATTGATCGAAGTTGGCACCTCGAAAAAAAAGCGCGTGGGTGGCCCCGGTGATTTTGGCTCTTGATGTTATCTGAAATCAAAAATTCTTGATAATTCTTAATCTATAGACATGTCATTCTGGTCGGAACTACTGAAGTTAAATTTCATGGATAAATAACAAAATGGCGGACTTTGGAAAAAGTTTTTTTTTTCCAAAGTTCCGACCAGAATGACATGTCTATAGATTAAGAATTATCAAGAATTTTTGATTTCAGATAACAACAAGAGCCAAAATCACCGGGGCCTCCCACGCGCTTTTTTTTCGAGGTGCCAACTTCGATCAATAATAATAATAATAATAATAAACTATTGAATTTAAAAAAAAAAATTTTTTTTGTATCTTTAGTATGTAAATAAAAACATCCTAAATATCCAAAACGATTCATTTTTATTTTCCTACAATAAAAACGCTCTCCAAAAAAGACATGAAAATCGGCTTAAGTTACCAGACTACTACCTTAAAAAACGGCACTTAGTGAATTCTGTATCTTTTGTAAAAGATCCAAATTTCATATTTCTACAATTATTTTTGTATCCCTCGTGGCTTTTCGATTTTTCTAAACTTTCATCAATTGGTCATGTAATCGTTAAGGCGGCGTTAAAATGATTGCGATTACATTGTTGTATAACGTCGTACCAAAAAAGTGTCTATGATATCAATGAAAGTAAATATGAATGTTGCAAAAAAAAAAAAGAAAAAGAATCGTACTTTTATTCGCACCGGATCACTATGTTCCAATTTGATATTCAAACATTCGATAAATTTTTGTTTGTTGGAGGCAACGGAATTACAGAGGGGGTTGTTCGTCCCATTGAAATCGTCGAAATTCACCCTGCGCTCATCCAGAAGTTGCATGGAAACGTTTAGTCCAACTCTATATGTTTCTCCACGGTTTCTGTATACACCAACACATCGCCTAATATTGTCCATTTCAAAGTTACATACACACACTCTCTCTCTCTTACTCTTTCACTCATACAAACACACACTCTGTGTCCCATCAGGCGCCACTCGAAGCGCCCTCCCCGCGAGCGAGTGTGCACAATGGTCCTTGATTACCATTGTTGTTTCGCACGCCAGGCTCGATGGGGGGATGAGAAAGGTTAAAAAATAAGTACTGTAAAAACTGCTGCGCTGTTTCGGAATCGTGAAGCCTGATGCTGTGTACGTGACGCTTCACGAGAGGACCCCTGGATATATACATATATATTTGTATATGTATAAACGTGCATGGGTTACCATGAGAGAGAGAGAGAGAGGTGCATAGAAAGAATCTGTGGGTGTCGCGGATCGCCCCTCAATGGAATGTTGAGAGAAAAAGAGAGAGAGAGAGAGAGAGAAAGAGAGGAAGGGTGGGTTATACACACTCGATGTTTTCACCCTCATCACCCCTTTTGCAAGCACGCAAGGGGTGCAGTAGAAAAAAAGCCCGTAATCGTTCCACGTGCAAAAAAAAAAACGAGAAATGCGAGGGTGTGTTGGCCACCCTTTAAGCGCTGCCGAAGTACTCACGAGCGACCTTTTGTGAATATATATATCTATGTATATATTTGTTGCCGTGGCGGAATAGCGAACGTTTCATTTGATCGTTTTTCGGGAAGTGCCGGTGGTGCTTGGATCGTAAATAAAAAATATATAAAAAAAAATGCAACGCCATAGGTAAAAACTACACAGTCATGCTCCAATTTTGCCCTCTTCCTTCTCGCAGCGTGCAACCATACATATACGCATACACAGCACTCAAATCCTCTTCAATTCTTCCGCGTACATCTTTCAGTTTTGATTGCAACGCGATCGTGTCCAGTCATTCCTCGTTCAATGAAATATAATGACTCCGCATTGATTCTTTTCACCCTCACGACGATATATATGTATATGGGGCATTTCACACGAAGTGGTACGAATTTTTTCACCCGAAAACATTTTTGCGAGTTCGTTAATTAAGCGAGACCGAGACTTATAGGGAGAAAATGATAGAGAGCGTTTTTTAAATGAAATTTGTGCACGCCATCTCCAAGGGGTCTTCGACTCATAACCGCAGGGATAGTTGACGCATTGAAG
This sequence comes from Oxytorus armatus, assembly GCA_958009045.1. NCBI lineage: Eukaryota > Metazoa > Arthropoda > Insecta > Hymenoptera > Ichneumonidae > Oxytorus > Oxytorus armatus. The sequence goes on from OY253744.1 coordinate 13,047,674, forward strand.
CTTTTCCAAAAATGTCCCTTGACTAGAAATTGCCTCACTTTCGCACAGAATTCACCGTGCACGTTTCATTTGGTTTATTCTTTTTTTATCCGCACTCTCCGCTTGCATTTATGTATGGGCCGATGGATCGAAATATGGCGCGCGCGGGAATTTTTCCATTGGCAAAGAAAGAAGGATATCTCGTCGGGAATGATGAGATGACTGGGCGTAGTTGATTAATGCGATGGAGATGCTGCTCTATCGAAATGTTTTTTTTTTCCCCTCTCATTCACTCGCTTTTTCAATAACTATTGCCAACACAATATCACAATAACACGTCCTCTTCAGCACATCCTATCCCGTTATACTTCTGCGTCATCGTTCTCTTCTAATATTCGTAAGTGCAGACGTTTTTCTTCGCAAAGACTTTTTTCTTTCCTATCCTTTTTCCTTGCAGTCGTGCCAAAGCAACGAAACTGCGCCAGTGAGGTTTTTTCTCATACGCGGAAATGGGTATATTTATGTGTGTGTGTCTGTGTGTGTATAGTTACGGCTTTTCAACGTCATACGAAGGTGAAGAGGGTTTATACACGAGAGCAGTGGAAACTACAGTAGTGTTTCATTCGTTTTTTTTTTCTTTTTTTTTTGTTTCATCTCGAGTTGTCCCGACGACGATGAAAACGAGAAATCTTTGTCGTCTCTGGAGTACCCGTGTATGACCAAGTCGTATACATTTTGCCGTCAAGTCTCGAGGCGTGTTGCTCTAACAAGCGTTATGGGGACCACCACGACGACTTTGCTTGAGAACGCCAGAGAAATACGCGGCGTACACGCAAAATTCTACACTTCGGTATCACAAGTTCTTACATGCTGGATATAATGGTCTATGTGTGTTTGCGATGCAAGAGTCCGCGACAGTTAGCGACCGAGTCAGACTAGACGTCGGCCACTCTACATAATTGCTAGGCCATTGTACCAGAGAAAACGACCAGAGCACACCCTCGACTGACGACAATATAACTCGGTCTCTGTATCCCGTGGAGCCAACCCCCCCCCCCCCCCCCCCCCCAGACTACGAAGTTTTTCCTGTACGACGAGGTGTGCTCTCTTGAGATAAGAATTTTGTCGGATATATAAGATATTTCTATATATATCTTATTTGAGACGTATACGTCTCAAAATTGATTGGAACGACAAGGAATGTATTGTTAATGTATTAATTGATAAAAATTAGTTTGATCAATCGAACGAATAATTTGATGTATGATGAATAAAAAAGTGAGAAACACTTGAGGTATTTACTTGATCACAAATTGACTTGCTAGTTGGAAAGTAGTCATATGTTGGGGTTAAGGAGTGTCAAATGTATTTAAGATAGTAACAGTTTCTAAAGAGAAATTCGCATAATGAATCTATATAGATTAGGGCGATTTTTTTTTCAACTATTTTTTTTTCTCAGTCCCCACTTGAAATTTTGTTGCATATGTCGAAAAACAAATTCTCAGGAAGTTACAGCCCTTAATATTAATTCTAAGTACTTTCCCTTAGCGTGAAAAGATTTTCCATCTAAAATACACGTAAATCGAATTTTTTTTTTCAAAATTCTATAACTCAGCCGCATTTTATGCTATCGAATTGTTCTTGGTTTCGATTTACTCAGAATAAAACAGTCTAGAAAAGTGCCTATTGCAGCGAAAAAGTAAATTGTACTGGTGAGTTGGTACGGGTCACTGAAGTTGATTTTTACCCAAAATTCTCGTTTTTTTGCTGTTATGTCCCAGAACAATTAACTTTACGAAAAAAATGTCAACGAACAATTTGTTGAAAATTTAATTTCCTACAAAAAAGGTCCCATCGACCCAATTGCTTAGATTGATATTTCTTGAGATATTGAATTTTAACTTATCAGTAGTATACAATTTTTACAGTTTATATTACCGTAAGAATTTCATACTATCTCAAGAAATATTAATCTAAACAATTGGGTCGATAGGACCTTTTTTGTAGAAAATTAAATTTCCAACAAATTTTTCGTTTACATTTTTTTCGTAAAGTTAATTGTTCTGGAGATAACGGCAAAAAAACGAGAATTTTGGGTAAAAATAAACTTCAGTGACCCGTACCAACTCTCAGCAGTACAATTTACACTTTCGCCGCAAAAGGCACTTTCCTAGATTGTTTTATTCTGAGTAAATCGAAACCAAGAACAATATGATAGCATAAAATGCGGCTGAGTTATAGAATTAAAAAAAAAAAAAATCGATTTACGTGTATTTTAGATGGATCATCTTTTCACGCTAAAGGAAAGTACTTAGAATTAATATTAAGGGCTGTAACTTTCAGGGAATTAGTTTTTCGACATATCCAACAAAATTTCAAGTGGGGACTGAGAAAAAAAAATAGTCGAAAAAAAAAATCGCCCCAATATAGATATATTGTCAAGTTGTGATAAATCGTACGAGACAATCGCGCTTCATTTTCTCATCGTGTTGACATTCGATTTACGATTACATTTATTAATTTGTCAACTTTTTGTCATCGACTTTTATTTAGGTTCTTTAAATAGTTTTCTCAATTATAAAATCACCTATTTGCTTTGATTATCATGAGGATTAGGGCAAAAGCTTTTTGTACTTTTTGTAATCTACTTTAGTTTAATAAGATACAGTGGAAGGAGCAGCAGCAGCAGCAGCAGCAGCAGCAGCTGTGAGTGGATACAGTGCAGTATTAGTGAAGCATACTGCGGGGATTCAAGAGCAGTACAGAGAGAGAGAGGAGAAGGAGGAGAAGAGGATTTCAACTTCGTGTTATAGGAGAATCGGCTTCGGCGAACGACTGATTCGGTAATTGGTTGTTTGCTAAAGGGACGAAATAAGCAATGTCGCGCTATCGAGGGGTGTGGGGTTGTTTGTCCAGAGCGAGAGGAAGAGAGGGAGAGAGAGAGGGGGATAGAAAGGTTTGATCTTCCGGGTTTCCAAGCAGCGAAACGCTTGCTGCACTTGCGAATGAGTGAGTGGGAGAGTTCATGCAATGCAGATCGTTGAAGCTCTCTCTTTCTCGTTGCTCCGACTGCCGCTGGTGACCTCAATGTTGGCTTTCAGTGCAAAAACTAGTCGAGACTGAGCAGACCGCGAGAAGGAGTGGAGAGCAGACTAAGGCTCTTACTGTGCATATGTATGTGTATACATCTATATGTATATAGAAGTCTAAGGGAAGAGAAGCTCTGATGGTCGGGGTGAAAATGAGAAACAAAGCGAGTGCACCATGAAAAGTACGCGTGGATTCGAGAACGTAAAAAAAAAAAAAAAAAATAAAGTGGATACACCGTTATCGTTTACGCGCAGTTTTTCATCTTTAACCCAACTCGTTACATCTTGCCGAGATTTTTTTTCCCCTCTTTTCTTCAATACGTATACACGCGAACGAGCATTTGCGAGCGAGTACCGTCGAGTCGGTGGTATAGAATGAGAACAATTTTTTCATTTATTGCGCAGACATACGAAAAGCGATGAATACCAGAAACGGTTTGCAGCATTGAATTTGTGCTTGTCATTGACTCGTTTAACTTTCCCTCGTGAATTGCAATACGCCGTCTTAATTAATTATAATTCAGTTGGTTTTAATTAATTTAGTGAATTCACGTTTAATTGCATGACGGTGAGACGACCAATTCCCGTGAGAATTCCTGTGAGGTCCATGTGGCTCCTGTCGACGTCATTTAAAAGCGTCTTGTTTTCATAATGTTGCTCTATTTCTATCCTTTCGTTTTTTTTTCTTCCTTCACTCCCGCTCACTTCGACGTCCGTCCAAAAAAGTTTCGTCGTCGAGGTAACCAAGGATCGTATATAGCAAAGTTGTAGCAAAATGTTTCTGACGGTGCGTATCTATCTATAGCTATATATACATATGTATATATATATATACTCTCTGTTACTGACAGAGTGCACGCTGTTCGCGACGACGTCGAAAGCCTTGGTGGGCTTCGCGACAGAGAAGATCTCTGTAACGAAGTGCCAGATACTATATAATGTATACATACATATATATGTATAGATATAATCGTGCACGGTAGCAACAACAGTAGTGTATAGAGTTGTCTCTCGGCGGTGGTCCGGCACAAGTCTACGACGCCCAGGATGAAAATATGCGTCGTGCTTTAAAGCTGCGCTAGTGAACATATATATATATATATATATATGTATATATATATATATATATTCGAAACTGGAGTACTCGCAAGAGGCTCTTATCGTGAGGGCTGCGAGTGCCAGTCTGCTATGGCGTAATGGCTTTCTCTCTCCCTCTGTACGCTCAAGGCAGCCTCTGAACGTTCTATATACCTCGCTTGTCGCTGAGACGAGAGAGAAGAATGTTAGAGAAGAATGGCTTCGCGACACCTCCGACGGAAAGTCGAGGGTCGAGTATGCCCCGTGAGATAATGGGGTTAAGTAAAACGCGTCGTTTTATCACCCTTACCATATATATACCCTCATATTATATTCTTTTTCGCTTGTGCTTTTTTCTATCGTATTCACTTTTTATCCTTATACGAGGTCTGTTCAAAAAGTATCGCGAATTTTGAATTTCCGCGGGTTACGTATATTCGATTTTCGATTTTTTTGTGGCGTTAGGTTGGTACTCGTGTCCCTCATTTATGCTGAAAAAATCGGCAATTTTGAATGTTTAGTTAATCGTTGACAGCCGTTTTGGTTAGACGTGTTTTGGCTCGTCTTCGATTTTTGCCTATTCCAACAAAAGGATCAAAGAATCCGTATCAAATTTTGTATGAAAAATGAAATTAAGTGCGCGGACGCATTCCGAATGTTGACTGTGGCATATGGTGAAGCTACTTTGGAGCAAAGCAACGTTTATCGGTGGTACAAAATATTCTCAGAGGACCGAGAAGATGCGAACAACGAAATGCGTTCCGGACGCCCGAGCACATCAATAACAGACGAAAACATTGATGAAGCGAAGAAAATAATATTGGCCAATCGTCGAATTATCGTTAGAGAAGTTGCCGAGGAACTAAACATAACGATTGGCTCGTGCTATTCGATTTTTACCAATGATTTGGGCATGAGACGGGTTGCCGCGAAATTCCAAAATTGCTCAATTTCGAACAAAAACAGTGTCGCGTTAACATCGCTAAGGAGCTGCTGGACTCGGTCCGCGACGACCCAAATTTGCTCCAGAGGGTCATAACCGGTGACGAATCATGGGTTTATGGTTATGACGTGGAAACCAAAGCTCAATCATCGCAATGGAAGCTGCTTTTTTGGAATAGGCAAAAACCGAAGACAAGCGAAAACACGTCTAACCAAAACAGCTGTCAACAATTAACTAAACATTCAAAACGGCCGATTGTTTCAGCATAAGTGAGGGACATGAGTACCAACCTAACGCCACAAAAAAATTGAAAATCGAATATACGTAGCCCGCGGAAATTCAAAATTCGCGATACTTTTTGTACAGACCTCGTATGTATCTGTGTGTGTGTGTGTGTGTATATGTATACAATAAAGAGACTTTAACATCGAATGGAATGTCGTGGTGCGGTAGCGAAAATTCAATTTGGCCCGCAAAGTGCCGGATCAGGTTTTTAATGTCGCTGATATTGCAGAGCAGAGTGGCCGCACTCTTCTTCGCGAGCATCTTTTTACCACCCGCGTCTTCGGAGACTTTCGGATCAGACGATTTCCAATAATTTCACGAAAGAGTATGCGACGCTCATTAAAACAATTGAATTGATTATCATATCGAGCAACAATCTTTCGTTCTTTTTGTTGATAACGAATACACGTGAATTATTGTAAAATTAACGATGGTGATTATAAAAATGCGCAAACATCAAAATCGTTATTATAACGACGGAATTTATTCGAGCAACGTCCATCAAGCAACGCGGGTTTCTAATAAATTTGCGGACAGCCATACACAATGGCTCCAGTTTCCAGTTTTCGATTACATTTGCATCTTTTTTTTCCGTTCCTTCTCTCAATCGGCGCGTCTCGTGCTACGTCGATAAATGTACGAGTTTGTTTGCGAGCGGAAAAATAATCGTGGGTTGTTTACACGCCCATCCGTGTCGGTATCGCGATGGCTGTTCGAACGATATAAACAAATGTCAAAAGATTTTGGTAAACAAAAAAGGGACCACGTAAGGTCAGTCGCTGTGTTAACTCTTCGAGGATTACGCCCTTTTGTTTATTAGCAAGCAGTATATATATACGTACCATTTTGCCCATCCCTTCGAGTGAACATTGCGGGGTTTTGGAGGAAAAGAAAGGGGCCCGGGGATGGAGTCGAAGGAATACGAGAGAACGAAGATGGGAGGTTCGGGAAATGGTGTGTGGGCTGGCGGGAGAATAGTCCGTGAATGTCGGATACGTTTGTCTGGGATGTGGGGCGATAGAGAGAAAGAGCCGCGAAAAAGAGCAAAAAGAGGAGGATCGGAAAAGAGAGAGAGAGAGGCGATAGCCGGGCGTCGAGGTGAAATAGAGAAAATATAGGTTAGATTACGAGAAGACGCATTGCTCGACGAAGGTGAGCTTTTCAGCTCGCGTATATATGTATATAACAGTAGATAGATGATATAGAAGAGAACGGGGTGTTTCTCCGAAGAGAGAGCGCGCGGGCGTGTGTGATCACCCAGCCAGCACACGACGTATCATCGCGCACGAGTTCTTCTACTAAGAGAGAGAGAGAGAGAGAGAGAGAGAGAGCCGAGAGTACAGCAAAGAAAACGCTCCTTTATGAGGGAGTCGAGATGCGGGTGAGTTAAATAAAGGCGAGGTATAGCGGAGTGATAGAGATTGGTTTTCGCTTTCTTTCGGAATTTTAACTCCGAGTTTTGCTCTTCCCTTTTTTTTTTTATATTTCACTGCGGTACACATTTTCTTAAGGCAGTCGTCTGGTCTAGAGCGAGATTTTTGACGTCATTTCTAATGTGCAATAACGTTTAAACCGTTGAAGTTGAAAATTTACACGTGCATTTATTGATCCTTAGAGAATGCTTGTACATAAAAAAAAAAAATTATTTTAAATATTTTCATGTAGTTTTTTGCCTTGTTGCAACATGGTGCGCCGAAATCGGCGCCCACTCTGGACGATGTTGTATGCGTCTGAAAAAAAAAAAAATTTACATTCTCAATCTGTATGAATATTCTGAGCACTGGTAGCAGAATTGGTACTTAAAAATTTTTTTTATTGAGTCGAACAATAATTTTGCCGACATGTTATAACTCGTCGAATAATGAAATATCATTAATGAAAGTTCAACAGGCCGCCATTTTGTCAAAATTTTTTTTTAAGTACCAATTCTGCTACCAGTGCTCAGAATACTCATACAGATTGAGAATATATATATTTTTTTGTTTTTCAGATGCATACAACGTCGTCCAGAGTGGGCGCCGATTTCGGCGCATCATGTTGCAACAAGGCAAAAAACTACATGAAAATATTTAAAATAATTTTTTTTTTAATGTACAAGTATTCTCTAAGGATCAATAAATGCACGGGTAAATTTTCATCAAGACAACTTCAACGGTTTAAACGTTATTGCACATTAGAAATGACGTCAAAAATCTCGCTCTAGACCAGACGACTGCCTTAAGCGTATTCGAATAAATGTTAAAATTCATTTTTCAACGAAACTATTATGGACTATTACGATTTAATTGAGAGAGAATATCTATTTAGAATTCGTCATTCGACACGAAGATAGTCTGAAATTTCGTCGCGATAACTATTCGTAATTGCAGTATCATGAAAGCATTTCAAATGCTTTTTAATTGCGGTGCTAATGGCGTTATTGATTCGCGATAATGATCGCATACAGCGTGAAATTGAGCGCGCACGTCGAAAGTCGATAAATAATTGAAAAGTAGAAGAATAATTGTCGAATAATTTTTCCTTTAATGGACAAAGATCCTCCGATAAATATAATGAATTCTCGTGCGTATAGTGCAACCAGATATGGATTATACGTAATTGATAAAAGCGCGGTACGCAACGTTAATAAACGTCAGTCTCAATTATTCTCATAACATAGTTCCATTGTGATCGGTTGTACGTGCACCAAATGGCAAAATGTGTTGCTCGACAGATTTTTGCGTAGCCGCAAAAAAAAAGACAGTAATTGACGACTGCATCTGATGCGGCTCATATAACGCACACGCATTTATCGAATTATCAGGCAAAAGTTTCGTGCATCGTAATTTTCGATGAAACACAATAATCCGACAGGGGATGATCGATAAAGAGAAGATGTTGAAATTTGCAACGTTGGAATGCAACGAAAATAGATTGTTTTATACCATTCATCGTCCTTAAGGTTGGATTTTCGAAGACAAAAATCGTTAAAACGTTTTTTGGGGTCTTCTTTAAAGAGCTGGGCCTAAATGGGCAAAAGAAGCGAGAGCAGTAGTGAAAATTACAATTTAAAAAACTATTTCCGTTGCGTTCCAACGATGCAAACTTCAGTATCATATAAAGAGAGGAAAAGGGCTATTGGAATTAATAAATAGGCGTTGCAATTGAATTCGCCTGTTCAGAATAATTTCGAGAATACAACAACAAAAAAAAACAACTTTCTTACTTTAAACGCTCCTAGTTATTTTTGTGGTTCGATGATCAATTTATGTCCGAGCATTACGAGATTAATTTTTAAGCTCAGGTTAGGGTTAATTATTCCACAATAAAGTACAAAAAAAAGTAAAATATTACCCTGATTGTGTGTTAGAAATTTCGAGGAAAACAAAATTTGTCTGAAGCGATGATTATAATACTTTTACCATTGGTCGTTGAATATTTTTATTTTCTGATTTTTTCGAAATACTCTAATTCACGGACACGTCGAGTTTCGTCCGAGTCCTGCCGATTTTAGTCCGATCTCGTACACATCCAAACTCCCAGTACGATTAAATCCCAAAAGGTTCGAAATCGTTAATCCTTCATACGAAGAAAAGACGAAAAATTCACAAACATTCCGCGTGCGCGCGTATTTGCCGAGAGAAATCTGCGTAAAAGTGTGCGAGAAAGAAGCTGCGGCGCGGTCGTTCGTGTGTGCTTTGCCGTGGATTGTGTGTGCTCGTAGTTGCCGCGAGTTAGCGTTAGAGCCCCCGGGATCGACTGGGAAAATGTGGCAAACGCGAAGGGAAAGTTGTTATTATAAGGGCTTTGGGTTTTAACGTTTCCGCGCGCGTATATGCGGATTTTCTGGCTCTCCCGGCATTCCCCTCTTCTGTCGCCGGATGACGGGTGGCTTATCCGTTAGTCGGCTTATTGAGCGTTTACGAACCGATTAAAACAACCGTCGAATTATCGTTGGAAGAGAGGCCACGACGAAGATCAAGGAGTGGCAAAAGAGAAGGGTCGGTTATACTGATAACGGAACGACGAAGAGGGGTGTGAAAGACTTCGATACGACCGGATATTACGCTTCGCTTGGCGCGCGATACGATACCAATCTGTGGTTGCAGTACGGTCTTGCGTAAATCGACGAGCAGTAGAAATCGATGCAATTCACACAAATTGGCTGTTCTTTATTCTAATGGATTTATACCTGATATGAGCAAGTTCACGGCAGGGGTGTTGTCGTACGAATAAAAAATATTCAACATTATTTTACGACACAATAATTGCTTACTTATTTCGAGGAAAAATTGCTTTAACTACAAAAGTATAAATGAATCAATAGATTACTCATTAATCAATTGAATCCCCATTATTCTGTAACGACCGTCAAAATACTCATTGATCGAAATTAGTCGAAAAGTTAAGCCAAATGATTTATCAATTTGAATCACGTCCACGTCTCGATGTCAGTTGAATCGTTCGTTTTTTTTTTTTTCCATATGAAAAGGGGTAAGTTTTGCCTCTCGTGAACATCGCCCTATTGGCGAGCGGCACTGTAGCTGTGCGAACGACGACGAGTGTGTGTGCGCAAGACATTGGGGAGAAAAGTCCAAGGGGTGAAATTGTTTACACTCCTCGGGACTAGAAGTGGGGGGCCGAGGGGAGAAGCGAGAGTTCTGAGGTTCTAGGAGCGACGCGACGCGAGAGAAAAGCGAGTGCGAGAGCGATCAAGCGAACGGGACACGGAATAACGGACAATGCCGAGAGCAGAGAGTGTGCAAAGTGTGAGAAAAAGAGACGGAGAGAGAGATAAAGGCAAAGTGAGTGGCCGTCGCGAGAGAAACGAGAGAGAGGGGCCTGTATCAAAATCACCACACAGCATCAGAGAGTGAAAGAAGACAGAATGGCGGGAGGGGGGGGGGGGGAAGGAGGAGGAGAAGGAGGAGATATAGCCGGGGGACGAGCGAGAGTGAAGCTGCTCTCGCGAGAATCTCCCGTCCCCAAAGAGATGGGAACACGACTCTGATTAGCATACAAACTACGCGGAGCCGTGTTGTGCGAGCGATTGCGTTTGGCTCGTAGCATCATGTGCGCCAGCACGCCATGCCAACCAGCTTGGTTATATGCATATATATTTAGAGAGGACTAAAACATGCGGAAGAGGAGTAGACGACGGAGACGACATAGCGAGGCGTTGGGACACGTGAAAAGCCAAAGCAATGTGAGGTGGTACACGGTAGACATTCTCTGTACCGTATAGGCACTTTATACGACCATGACGATGAAGCAATTACACTCAATGAAAATGGCGATAGCAGACGGGGGGTGAGAAAAAACAAAAGTGATGTTGAATTCAAAAATTGTTGATCGACATTCGCAAATTATAGATTTTAATATTGAACGTTCAAGAAAACAAAAGTATACGTAAAAGTCTTGGCGAGAGGTCGATAGAATTGCAATTCTAATATACAGTGAACATTTAACGAAAGTCAGCCATTTTGTTGCGAATTTCATTGAAAAATTGCCTATGTTTCCGTACAGTAGGATGAAAAATATAAACTTGACATATACACTCTGTGAGATTGATATTTTCACCGAAGTACCACGAATTTACGTAATAAAAAAGATATCGAAGTACAAAAGTGTTTGAAAGAGCGTTTATCTCCAACCCAAGTGACACAGACTTCGACTTTCGTGTCATTCATCGATATACACATCGCAGAGACGAGTGAATCTCATCAGCGAATAGAAGAAAAAAGACGAGAAAGAGTAAAGAAAATATTTCACCGATAATAGGGACCTATTATGATAAATACGGGCGCTAGAATGAAGACAGCATGCACTATTATACATACGAGAGCTAGACAGGAGTACCATTGTCGCCGGCAGAAGAATCTAAAGAGCGGCGAACGGGAGTACGGGGGATGAAGTTTCTATCACCACACAGAGAATTCTATACATATATTCTCGCTGCATACTATCGCTGATGTTGTACCATAGAAAACGGGTTATATTCTGGTGTGTTACAGAGCTCTATAACCGGCAAACGGCCGATATAAATAAAAGGAGGTCTTGAATGCCCGGTACTGTGAACGAAATCATCTTGGCACGCTGCCGATTGGCCGTACACGTGTGTGTGTCCGTATACGTATCCGTGTGTTTACGAGGGTTTCAGCTTTTTCGTGTACCACTTGTGACACACTGACACTCACAGATACATCGTGGCAGAAGCATCTACGAGGTCTGTTCAAAAAGTATCGAGAATTTTGAATTTCCACGGGCTACGTATATTCGATTTTCGATTTTTTTGTGGCGTTACGTTGATACTCGTGTCCTTTACCTATGCTGAAAAAATCGGCCATTTCGAAAGTTTACTTAATGGTTGACAGCTGTTTTGGTTAGACGCGTTTTGGCTTGTCTTCGATATTTGCCCATTCCAAAAAAGCAGCTTCCATTGCGATGATTGAGCTTTGGTTTCCACGTCATAACCATAAACCCATGATTCGTCACCAGTTATGACCCTCTGGAGCAAATTTGGGTCGTCGCGGACCGAGTCCAACAGCTCCTTCTTAGCAATGTTAACGCGACACTGTTTTTGTTCGAAATTGAGCAATTTTGGCACGAATTTCGCGGCGTCCCGTCTCATGCCCAAATCATTGGTAAAAATCGAATAGCACGAGCCAATCGATATGTTTAGTTCCTCAGCAACTTCTCTAACGGTGATTCGACGATTGGCCAATATTATTTTCTTCGTTTCATCAATGTTTTCGTCTGTTGTTGATGTGCTCGGGCGTCCGGAACGCATTTCGTTGTTCGCATCTTCTCGGCCGTCTGAGAACATTTTGTGCCACCGATAAACGTTGCTTTGGTTCAAGGTAGCTTCACCATATGCCACAGTCAACATTCGGAATGCGTCCGCGCACTTAATTTTGTTTTTCACACAAAATTTCATACAGATTCTCTGATCGATTTTTTGGAATAGGCAAAAATCGAAGACAAGCCAAAACACGTCTAACCAAAACAGCTGTCAAAGATTAACTAAACATTCAAAATGGCCGATTTTTTCAGCAAAAGTGAGGGACACGAGTACCAACCTAACGCGACAAAAAAATCGAAAATCGAATATACGTAGGTCGCGGAAATTCAAAATTCGTGATACTTTTTGAACAGACCTCGTAGTTCACGAAATTGAAAATATGAAATTCTAAAATGTTAATTCGCAATTTATGTTCCAATAAATGCGATTAAGCACATTTTTTCCTTGTTTGTTATTTTTTTGGAACACATTCCAATGAATTATTTTCATTCAATTGAAATTTGATTGAGACAGCGGAACACAACAAATTCGTTCGTTACAAAAACTCTGGGAATTGTGCGCGGCGCGAAATCTTTAGGAGCATCGTCGGCATCGCTCCACTTCCATTATGCTGTCGTGAACGAATGGCAATGGGTTACATATGGCGAATCGTAAAAACAAAATAAAAAAAAAAACAAAATAGTCCGATAGGGAAAGCACCGGGTTTTTTTCACGAGCCGGAGAAAGCTCGTGTGTATCCGCGAATATTTGCACAGCACTTCGAAAATTCGCGTGAAAACTCGCGCCGCCATAGCTCTCAATGCTGTATCACCGATTTCGATGCACACAGTACAGTTTTATCGAGAGGGCGAACGTTATATATCGATAGCTAAAAGTAGAATGAGAGTGTATCTCGCATCATTTGATACATACTTGTATACAGTCCATATGTGTACATATGTCGATGGCTAAAAGTGAAATGAGTGTGTTGACTATATGCTTGGACTTCACCATCCTCCCACTCCTTTGACCTCATTGTAAATAGCTCGGGTGTAGTTTTTCGCGAATGGAAAATGTTCGACGAGCCCTCGTGTGTGTACGAACGAGAAACTGCGAGTATCGAGCACATCGTTTCATAATCGAGGAGAGAAATAAAAGACTGCAAAAGTATGAAGTGATGATCGCGCGAGAGTGCTATTGGGGTCAAGCTTTTCGCGAATTTTAGCTAAATCACGGGACGGCGCCGCAAGAGTCACAGAGATAAAAACGCTTAGTAGAAGCTTGAGCGGTATTAACGAGTGAACACTCGAGAATAGAAGAGTACGTACTTGAGGGGGATGTCTGTTGTGTGAAACACATATCGATAACGCTCGAAGCGCCATTTTCTCGTCCACCGGTGAGAAAAGAAAAAGGTAAAGGAATGTGTGAGGGTGAGAAGTGACGTTACAGACTATATATGTAGTTGGGGTTGATAGAAAAAAAAAAAAAAGGAAGAAGAGGAGGAAAAAGAACGAAGGTACTTCAAAGAGGCACTGATGCGCCACGGGCGACCGGTGAAGTAATAAAGGAACGAGAGAAAAAGAGCCACTACGAAGTCGAGATGGGCAATTTTTGGCTAATTCGGGGTGCGCCGAAGAACCGGACGATTAAGCTTGGCGTTAGTACCGTTGCCGTTATGTACTCACGGGTCAAAGTCACAGAGGCGCGTAAACCGATGGTTCAATGATCCTTAATACGCCTTTCGCGTACTTTAAGCACTGCGATCTGTATATATGTATATGGAATGCACACACGAATTCGTTATATTCTTACTATACGTATATCGCAAGTTCTGTTTTTTTTTCTCTTTATCGCGGGGACAAAAGTTCACAGTGTGCTCTGTGTAGGAAAAGGTTCCTTGAAACGCGATTTGACGCCTGAACGAATTCTCCATCCACAAGAAGGCCGGCTATATATACGGGTGACTCTTACGACACAGGTTACAAAGCTTGGATTTTACGGAGTGAAGCTTGTTGTACTTTCGTAGCCGCACACGAATGTGTGCTGCCATCGCAGAGAAGACCATACGCGATTATGGCTTTTCGATGAGAGAATGAGACTTTTTTACTTCTTACCTATCACGAGTGCACACACACACACACACACGTATCATATAGATGACTCGAAGAGAAGCTTGATTTTTCGTATGGAAATTTTGTTGGCTGAACGAAAAGTTTTGCACGAGGTCTAAGTCTTTGATTCAAACGTTTTTTTTTTCATTGCAATACCTGAGGAATTATTATATGTATATTAGTGTGGAATTTTTGGTTCACTCACTTCCAGAAGACGACGGATACAATGGCCGCCATAAGGAGTAGAACGACGGCACAGGTGATTATTAGCGCGGTGCTCTGAAGCGATGGATTCGTGTGGTAGGACGGATCGATCATCTGCAAAAGAAGCAAAAAAAGTAACACATTAGATAAATTAAAATTTTCGATAGACAAGCTCGTTATTCTTGAAGATTGAGTAAGGTTGATCACGCTTCTAATTATCGATAAACCGTGTCTCAATGGTTTTTATGGATTTATGGATTTAAAAGCAAAAAAAATGAAAAATTGTAAAGAAAATAACAATGAAGAGCTCTGAAAAAATGCGGCAAAATGATAATCGACAGAGGACACGCGGTATTTTGTTGAAGAAATATTGGCGCGTCTTTGGTACAATTGCCGATGAAATACGATAAAAGTTTGAATCGATAAAAAAAAATCGAGAGCAAATAAAAATAGAAATACACTCACTGTGCGCAGTAGCAAACATTTTTATGAACCGCAGTTTTGTAATGAAGAAAGAAAAAACAATAATAGTTAAACGTTTTAATTTTATCTTTGTAAAATTCATAAGAAAAATGGGGTTGTCGGAAATTAGTGAGGGTGAGTCAGACATGGGTTGTCACGAAATAACCTCCATATATCGTACGTTAACGTCGTTGTGTGTTATGTACGTACATATTATTATATGCAGAATAAAATGGGTCGGGCGGCTCGTGTGACGAGGGAAAAATATGATGAAAATGCAGGAGAGAGTTTCTCTGTTTCTCGTCTCGGTCATCAATATTTGAACGACCGTTTTCTCGTGCGGCCAATAGGGCGCCGCGTGTGAGTCACTTTTCTCTCGTTATTTGCGGGAGGAGCTCGTGCATACACACTGGTTCAACTCTAACCGAGTTCCGCTTCGGTGAGTTTTTCACCCTCTCCTGCCACTGCTATTTTATACGGATATGTACATATACATGCATATATATATATATATATGTGTGTGTATGTACACAGAGCTAAGGCACTCGGCTCGCCGCGTGTACCGCCAACCCTAATTTCGCTCCCGGTTTCTAATTACCTTAGACCGAAGGAAACGGAAAACGAGGGCGAGAGAACTAATACCGGCCAGGGAGCCTAGTGGTGGGTAGAAAATGATGTTGAGGAAGCTCGTGCACACTTAGCCGCAGGGTGAGATATTATTGTTTATATATAGAGCGCGCACATTGCATTTTATTAGAGATTGCGACATCTAATGTTGATTATTCCGTGGATGAAAAATGTTTTTGTCGACCCCTCGGCCAACTCCGAAGAACAAGCGGATATTAAGACGAATGATCAAAAAATCTTGGAACAAATGAGCTCGGATGTGAAAAGAATAAAAGTAGCAATTATTTTTCGTCGAAATTGAGTCGTTATTCATGTTTTTATTTTACAAAAGACATTTGTACAGTTGTTTATTCGTATTTTACTTTTTCTTCAGCAAAAAGTCGTAGTTATGTAATGTCTGACCCTGTAAAAACCATTTCTACTGACGTTCAAGCGCACCGGAAAGTCCTTCGAGTCTTTCCGTGCACTTGAGAATAAAAAAAGGTCTATACAAGATCCGCTTCAAAGTGAAGAATTGGCATTGTATGCGGGCGAAATTAAGAAGAAACGAATGTTTGAAAGAAAAAAAGGAAATCGTTCTGAAGTAGAGAGTTGAGAATATTGTCTGATCTCAGGAGTAATATCTCAGTGGTAGTAATCTCAAGGGTACTACTACTGACGATAGACTGCTGTTGCGTTCTCTCGTAAGATCTCACGGAAACTTTGCAAATGTACCGTGTAATCAAAGTGTAGCAAATAATAAAAAAATTATTCTAAAAAAATGAGTATCAATAAAGAAGTTGTACAAAAATATTTTCGGTGAAAACTCTAGTAAATTATCAGTTACGATTGATGAATAATACAATATGATATAATAACAAAATAATGATTATTGAAATCGAGAGCGAAAAAAAATATTGTCTGATCTTACGAGGGTTCGTTCTACTTAAAGTATTTGTGCTAGGGAACGTACAGATTCGGCGATGCTCTACCACCCTTGCGAGCTGTATTCTGCCGTTTACAGAAGTCTCTGTAGGCCTGGTTTAACGTCGATAAGCCAACAGAACCACCATCCCCCCACAAGAAACGCTATTACAGAGACGAAGAACGAAATATATATATGGTGAGGACGTCGCAAGGGGTTGAGGATGAGAGGGGCGGTACGGGAGAGTTGGTTGGATATTGTGCAACGTGTTGTTTGGCGTAAAGCCAAGGAAAGCAGCATTTATCAAATACCCGCGGCTCTCTACGGTGATGGTACTGGCTGCTACAGAGACGACCAAGGTGGTAGGACATATATCGCGAATCACGCTGTATATTTTTCACATCTCTGTCTTTCACTCGTGCCCCACCAACTCCGAGCTTTCCTATATATACGTTATATTATATTCCGTGTATCTCCCAACATCTTCTTCGTCTTGCACCCTCGCTCTCTCTCTCTCTTTCTCTCTCTCACACACATAAACCCTCGCTCGCATCTCTGACTTTGTCTATAGTTCGTCTTCCCTCGGGGGCTCATCGCTCATCATTACCGTGGATATTAATGGCGCCGGCTAATGGATTCAGTCGAGAGCGAACCACCACCGAGGGCAATAAGAGAATCTCTTCTATATTCTTCGTTTTTTTTTTCCTTCGCAACTCTCTTTCTCTCTCTTTCCACTATTCCTCTGCCTTGAAACGGCGCGCGCGGCCACCCAGTGAATTTGGAAAATTACGCCGTGGCTCGCGCATGATGTATCACTCACGTTCCCACGGGGGAAACACCGAGAGACTGGAAAACTGCAATCTATGGTCTCGCTAGACTCGTGAAAATAAACAATAAAAAGTCTTTTCAATGTTGCGCGCATTAACAAACAAAAAATAAACCCTAATTAATTTCAACTTTTTAATTCGCACAGTGCACCGGATACCGGTGGGATGATGCAAATTCTGCTTACACTAGGATAACGGAATTATACACTATAATTATGATTAAAGCTCAACAATATATAGATTAATAATTTGATCTCATAAAAGTTCGATTAAACATGTAATTTACGTAATTTCTTTAACGGCGTCGATAAACAAAAACTCATATTATTAATTATAAAAAAAAAACAAATCTTAATAAAGGGATCATTTAATGTTCTACCTCAATGACTAATTAATTTAATTAAATTTTCAACTGAAAATTTAATTTAATTAAATTCCACCCGACAGATTGGGAGCTTTTTCAACCCCCCGTCTTCGTAGATGAATTCAAACTGCTTGTGTAACTCTATCGCTGACGGTCCAAGAGGGTTGCTGTACATGCGCGATTATATATACATATATATATACTATAATACCGAATGACTATGACCCAGCGTTCGGTGTTTCTCTTTGTAGCGTTTCCGGTGTCATCAAGGTTCGCTCTTTTAGAACTGTGGTGGACTGGTAACTCAACGCGAGTTCCAATTAACGAATTCCCGGCGAAAATTCTACCGTTCACCCGTATATATATACGTATACATATGCCGAGAGAACCAACCCCCCAATACCACGACGCGACGCGATGAAAAGTGCTTGCTGCCGCGGATGAAATAACGATCGCGTTACCGGAATTGTGGAAAAAGAGCGAGGACGAGAACAAGGAGATCTTTGGCGAAGAAAATAAGGATACTCTCACCGGGAATGAAGGAAAAGAGCAAGAAAATTCTTTGATACGTTCGTACACTGCGCTCTACCTTATGAGAAACATACAATCATACCGTCGCTCCAGAATTTGCTCATACCTCGCTGACGAGTCTTTTGACAATGAAATTTCAACTAAACGACGAGATATCTTCATTATAATCTCAAAGGAATTTTGATATAGATTTTGATAGATATAGGTGCATGTGTATAAATAAGTTATGCTTGATGCTGTCATTTAGTGTCTAATAAGAAAATTAATAACAAAATATTCGTTGAATTAAATATCATTGAAAATAATTGAGAGAGAATTTTCGATTAATGAGTAGTCGAAATTCACTGAAATATAAAATAACACAATTTCATCATCTATTTCAATCCAAATTGTAATCAATGAATTTACTTCATTGCATTGATGCAATGTTACGAACGTTACAAACGTTTATTTAAGAAAAAATCATTGAAAAAAAAAACAAAATTCGTTATTCACTTTAACTGACGAACTAAAAATACCTTTAAACCAACCGAAATTCCCGTAATTGTTCTTTCCGATCGTGAAGCACGAGAGGAAAGAAGCGGTCATACATTAGTATCGATATATCGGGCAATAACGAGACTCGATTCACAGACTGGTCAACGAGAAGGGGCAGTATGTATATTGCATTGGAGTCTCGGTCCCGGTGGACTATTTTGTCGCGACGGACCTTCCCGATTAATTAGCGGGTCGACGGTTAATGAAGCTTGGCCCCGTGGTAGCAGCAGAACCATTGTATATACGTATATATGATACAACAAGATCGCGACGGTGAACAGGAGGGGGGGATGGGTAAAAAAGAGCGCTGGGGGGTGAGGGCGCAGAGAGAGGAGAATCGATATCGCGACGCGATATCTCGAAACCGAACAGAGCGGAGAACCGGCGGCGAGAGACAATAACGGAAGGGAAAATAAAAACTATACGTATATAGAACAAAAAGAAAATATATGTATCATTTACGTATACCATTCCCGGCAGACGCATTCAGTTGATTTTTGCATTATACACAGAGCAAAAACGGTTCGCTGTTTAATCGAAACGGTTTTCCTCGATAACGGGTTGGCTCGTTAATTAGAATCCAATTGGACAAACGAGTTCCGGAGAATTCAAAAATACGAGATAACAGCACGGTAGCTTTATAGCACGGTATAATAGAACGGGAAATGCAAAATCATCTTCTTTCAATCCTTTTCGTGCTACGTTTACGTTTTCCTCCGTTCGCATAAAACCTGTATTCATAAACAAATTCATTTGGAAGTTAGATTGGAAAAAACCGTTGTGCATTTTTCCTTCTTAATTTTTTGTAAAGTCTCGGTAAGTCGGAAATTACGATGAAATGTTTGTCGATATGGAGACTCGTGTTAAGAGGGAAATAGGATTAGACGGTTCAAAAAATCGATTTTTTTTTTATTTCATAAATTGTTAGTAAAACTATTGAAAAATATGTTCGCAAAATTTTTAATGAAAATTCCGATTCGTTCTATTGTTATAAGCCATTAAGGGGCGAAATAGGGTTAGGACAGCGTTTTCTCAATGATTTTCATGAATTTTTTTATAGTATAAAAAATGAATATAATTTATTGAAACTTTGAGAATATTTTATACATATATTCAAGTATGTACTATAAAATTTTTGAAGAATTTCCTTGAAAAACACCGAAGAAAATTTCTGACTGCCTTGACTTTGTTTTTCTTCGTACTATTTTTTCAAGAGCGTTTTTCTGAGAACGACTTTTTTTTTAACTTGCGTACACGCTAGTTCGAAAAGTTTTCAACCAATCGTTTTGAAAATTGTGTAAAAAATTCAATTTTCAATTTTATTGATAGCATTTAGGTTCATATAGAAGAGAGACATATAATAAAAGTAAATTTCAACCTCATTTGTTTTCAGATGAAAATTGCGGCTTCCAGAATGTACGCAAAATGCTGAGTCTGATTGTGACCTGCAATATGGGGTCGCTAATATTTTCGGTGTTTTTTAAGGAAATTCTTCAAAAATTTTATAGTATATACTTAAATATATGTATAAAATATTCTCAAAGTTTCAATAAATTATATTCATTTTTTATTCTATAAAAAAATTCATGAAAATCATTGAGAAAACGCTGTCCTAACCATATTTCCCCCCTCAAGAGACTGCATCGAGAGGTCATTTCGTTTTTTCCTTCCAGCAAATACCCATGTATCCTCTACATGCATACGCGTGTGCTCGCGGAACGTTTGCACACTCAATGGGTCACACTAATTTACGCATTTGTTACGGAATTTGCATGCACGCCACGAACGAATCTCATCGGGGGTCCGCGTAACGAATCTCGTTCCGGCGCCAAAATCCATGTATATACGTTTACACACATCCCCCCAGCCACTCACATGTACAGAATACAACGAGTTTGTGTTTGTCGCAGTCTTATATATATATATCTATGTACGAGAAACGCATAAAACGTCGCTATAAACGCGGATTGGCAGCACGTAAACCTCGTATATATGTAAGGATACGATAATAGTGAAAAAGGCGTAACTCGACAGGATAAATTGGGATAGTATGATGTCGTTTACGTCCTTTGGTTTATCAGCAATTGACGTATGAACGTGCGTCGCTCGTTCGTGTCGTTATACCGCAAGGACGAAGAATGCGCGTTGTGCAGCGTTACGAGAGTACACCGCGCGTACGTTCGATATACATTTATCCTATTGGGTCATAAACTACGAATGAATCCATGCATGGTTTTTTTTTTTTTTTCGCATACGATTCCGTTCGTCCATTAAACATTTTGATGGCCTTAAACGGCCACCCGATGTAACAAAAAGGTTCAAAGCAACAACAGCAAAAAAGAAAAAGCGTATATATGCCTAAGGGGATGAAAAAGAGTTAAAAGAAAGAAGAGACAGTCGGTGGTTCGAGGTAGTACGTAATGGCTCGCGGGGTAACGGTAACGGTCTCGTTCTCCTCCCGGTAGCGTCAAAGGATTCGCTGGGGGAAAGCGTTGCCAATGGTGGCGGGGGCTTTTGTCTTTATGTATATGTATGTACGTATAGATATGTATGCCGGTGCGATTCCAGTGAATTTCTAAATTTACGTTGAAAGCCCGCAAGCCACTCTCGCACGAATCTCCGGTCGCCTCCCTTCTCTGTCTTTTACTTCCTGTTTTACTATCTTCCCTCTCGCACGGGATCGTTTTTCTTTCCCTTTCGTTTTATTTTTCGTTATCGCTCGTTTTTAGGTCGACAATTTTCGTGCTCGAAAAAAAATGGTTAACGCGAGCTGGCAGTACGTAATGCCGGTTTAGTGAGACATATATAAATGTATACTAGAGGCCATACACGAGCGGCAGGATCAGTGGTTTCAGGGAAGTCTTTAATTCCGGAAAACTATGCCGAAGCGGGATGTGTGATATTTTTTTTCCTCGCCACAGCAAAAGAGTCCCGCGATCCGTTACCACATTCACATCGGGAAAACGTTCGTACTTTCACTCTTTCTTGTCTCGCGAGTTGCCGGTGCGTGATTGAGCCTTTTTTTTCCCCTCACCCCGAGATAACGTTATTATACATTCGATTTAAACGTGGTTCGTATTTACATATCGCTTTATATATGATATCGGCTGGTTGAAGTCATTTCACATGTTGTCCATTAATATTCGCTGACAAATGCGGCTTTTATGGCGAACGGAAACTAGGGAGAAAATGGTTTTTCGTTGCGGCGAGAGAGCAAGATCGAGAAAAAAAGTGGATGGAATTTTTGGATTACCGAAGTTAGAGAGGCAAATAAAGGTATGTTTTGTAGGAGAGCAGTCTGACCCTCTACCCTATTGCCAAGACGACATAGTACCGCGCACCACGTATCGACCATTACATTTCGTCCCTTTTCCCCCATCACTGCTTTATTTATTATGGATAATCTCGAAATTGGATTTCCCTCACCGAGGGTGGTCGGTGGCATTGCGATCGTTACGCCACCAGCGTCAGAGAGCACGCCAATACGAGGGGGGACCCAAAAAACACGGGAATTTCGTCATAATTTCTTTATTTTTTAAATATTTTTACACCAAATTTTGATCACCTTCCAATGTTCAAAACATTTTTTAAATTCACTTATCGGGATGTTCTTTAGGCCTTCCAGCGATTTTTGTTTTACCTCCTCCACAGTGGCAAAACGCTTGATTGCTGCTTTGTTTCGGGGTCGTATCCATAGCACCACGATTCATCACCAGTAATCACCTTGGAAAAAAGTTCAGGGTCCTCTTCGAGCTGATTTTGAAGTTGAAAACATGCCTGAAGTCGACGCTCCCTTTGTTCGTCTGTCAGAAGGCGAGGGACAAATTTGGCTTTAACTCTGCTCATGTGCAAATCTTTGGATAAAATCCTCTGAATTGAACTCCATGATATCCCAGACATCTCACAGAGTTGATCAACGGTTCGGCGACGGTCTTCACGAATGAGAGCATTGATTTTGTCGACGTTTTCGTCACTTCTTGACTATGAGGGGCGTCCCGAACGGGGTTGGTCTTCAATTGACATTTCTCCATTTTTAAAACGTGAAAACCACTCGTAGACTCTGGTTTTACTTAGGGCAGCATCTCCATAAGCAGTTTTAAGCATTACAGTAGTTTCCGCGGCCGATTTCCCCGACAGGAAAAATTTCACAGCCGCGCGTTGCTCTCGACAATCGGCCAACACGTTTTCGCCGAAATGGAAAAAGTTGTTTCACTACAAAAATTCCCACGGGCGAACCGATGCACTCACGGCGACAGAACTTCGCACACTAACTCAGGAGACGTGTCCCCAACGGACACCTGGTCGAGCAATCGGTTCCCCCACTCTCCCTCCCCGCCGCAGCGCAATTCCCGTTTATTTTGGGTCCCCCCTCGTACTATAAGAATCCGGAAAATACGATCTAACGGAAAAAAAAGAGGAAATTTTTTCGTGCTCGTTCTTTGCAGCTATGTGCAAATACACATTTTACTTGCACGTCGAGTGTAGAATGTCTAATTTTTCGTACATACCAAATACACCGTATACTCCTGGCGGATTAACTCTTTTGCTAATGGAAAAAATCGATACTGTCATCCCTAACAGAAAGTAAAAAAAAAATGAAAATTTTCTGCGTTGCAACTGATTGTGGGATATGAAGAAAAAATTTACAAACTTAGGCGATCCGAGAGAAACTTGTTGAGAGATCCGACACATAGTGACAAATGAGATAACGAGGAAATAGGTAATTTTATGGAAGAAAAAAAAAAGGAAATAAATCTTATTACATTCTCATGCATATATATATGTGGCACGGCATCGGTAAAGGGTATCTGAGAGACAAGTTTTTTCATTATTCGTTTGTTATTTTTCATCTTGCGCCGTGGAACCGTGAGACTCTCGAGGGAATATAGGGCGTTAACGCGAAAGAAGATTGGACTGGCGCCAGCTTAACTCGATTTTTGTGTTTGCAGTACTTTTTCGCTTCCTTGCCCAATTTTTCGTCAAATATATATTTTTATTTCCCTTAGTTCCCGTTCTCGTTCTTTATTTTTGCCGGAGCGTCCCTTTTTTGGATGCAAAAAATACGAGAGGATCCAAGGGATATCAGGATAGACGAAGTGTCTGGAAAATTCGTTTGACTGCTCTCTCGGACAAGATTTCATCGCTGTTAGAGAGAAAGAGTGAGAGAGAAAGGCGATTCTCGAGTGTGTAGCTGGCCTGCGCGGGCGTTCGTTCAAAAGGAAAAGAAGCGGAAGAGCTTCAGAGAGAGCCTCTCATCCATCGGTTGGTTCAACGTCAGTCGGCGGCGTTTTGCCTCTCTGGATTGCGCTATCGGGTGTGCAAAACGCGCTGTATATGTCCTTGGCTTGTTATCCGAGGGCAATGAGCGAAATATGTTGCTGCATATATTTTTCCATTCCGCTACCAGAAAGCAGATGTTAGATATCCATTGTAAAAGATTTATTCATCGAGTCTATCGAGGCCGAGTTATGATGTTGAAGTTTGCATCGTTGGAATGCAACGAAAATAAATTTTTTACACCATTAATCCCTCTTAAGATTGGATTATCGATGACGAAAATCGTTAAAACGTTTTATTGGGGTCTCCTTAAAAAATCGGGGGCTAAATGGGGCACGGGAAGCAAGAGCAATACTGAAAATGAAAATTTAAAAAACTACTCTCGTTGCGTTCCAACGATGCAAACTTCAACATCATGCCGAGTTTAATTTTACTAAAATACAATTTGTTTATTTGAAATGGATAATTTCAATGGATTCGATCGTTCCAAGGGGCGAATAACTTTTTGTTTTTAAACGTAGTCCGCAATAGTTCACGGTTAATGTCGTAGGTTTATAATTTTTCAGGATAAAGTATGATAAAAATTGATGGTATAGGATGACTTATATGACGTAAATGATAGAGGTGTGATGAAACCCTGGAGTGACAGGGGAATTCGCAGGCTTCGCTTTCCAATGTTTAGCGGGGTTTGGGAGAAACATTCCAGACGGGGTTTTAATATCGCCTGTCATTTCGTCTCGTTTCCCGTACCCCATCTTCCCTCTGTCTCTCTCTCTCTCTCTTCCGATATATACGTATATAGATTTATAAATATGGAGTTCTCTTACTCACTTTCCCTCGGGTACCTCTGACACTCACTTTCCCTAAATCCATATATATATGTATACACACATTATTTATATATATATATATGTAAATAAACACATATATATATATAATTCTACAGTTCTCCGCGTCTCTTCTTCCACCCGATGGATTCCATCTAAAATCCTCCAGCCCTTTTCGTCACTCCCGCGGGATTCGTACCAACCCTTTTTCCAACCCCTCGCCACGTCCAAGTCTCGGTCTCTTCTCGCGCGGCCCGAATTGTTTTTCATATTTGAAACGGTATATAACTCACAGAAAGCGTCGACGTGCGCGAGAGAACGCGCTTCAACTTTCGACAGTGATGTATACGTCGTCATGGCTTTCGAGCACACTGAGTACAAATCGTTTTTTTTTTTTTTTTTTTCATTTCACTTCTACGAGAGTAAATCGCGATACGGCGACGATATGAAGGTCGCAAATATGACAGTAGAAAAGAGTCTAATTTTGAATATTTGTTCGAATGTATCTGTGATCCGTTAAGTTTGCCGCGATGATTTTTTTATTTAGTTTTTTGTGATTTCAACGAGAAGAAACAAAAATTTAAAGTGATTTTGTAAAAAAATATTGATATAAACAATTAGAGGATTCGATTGGAGGATTAACGAACCGTTAAAGGTGAACGTCGTTGTTTAATCAAAATTAAAAGTGACGGAGGTGTATATCGCAAAACTCGGATAAATGAATGTTTCCGCATGTGCGAGTGGCCGTCTCCCTCAATCTTATTTTCGTATTCCGTTCTACCCACGGTATTCCCGTGCCAGACCCTCTGGCTCCATGTTGTTGCAGTGTATAGTGTGAAGAACAAGCCCCCGAGAGTTTACAGGAGTATCTGCGAGGCGGAGAGGGTGAATTACGTGTTGCGCGAGTAACAAACGTTGTGAGCCAACCTCGGTAACGTTGTTCACGATGGGATTACGTTAAAACCACAAAATCCCTTTTCCAAGGGCGCGAGGATGAGATCTAGTGGGAAACGAGCTGTGTATACACGTATATTCCACCCGCTGTGCACTTATCTTTGCCTCAAAGATGCATCTTTTGCCACGTGCGTTATACATTGTACGATAGATAGATTAACCAAAGTGCACATCGACACACATGGGGATAACACATTTAAAACAAAAAATACTTTATCCAAATAATAAACTAATTTCATTAAAAATAATGAAAAAAAATGCACGTTCCCAAAATATATAAATTGAATCAATGACATCAACAAAATTTTACGGAACATTGAATCAAATTCGCATTTTTGCCAATCATTTTGCTTAATTGCAATGAATATAAATACACGTTAGAAAAATAAACACGTCATTGCAATTTTTTTCATGAGAAAATAAATTATCAATAACATCTCGCATTATCATTGAATATCAGCGCGTTATCGAACCTACGATTCTACGTATTTCCAATATTTCCGGTAATATCGGAAAAATGTTTACGGAGAAACGTGGAAAATTGCCAAACGGCGAAGATATACGGGTTTCGCGTTGAAAACCGCGAGAGAATAATGGGAGTTCGATAGCTGCATGTCGAGGCTTTTCGGGTTCTCCCCGACACGTTTTGTTGGAACCTTTGAGTTAGAGCAAGACCGCGGAAGAGAACTCGTCGTCGTCGTTTCGCGCGAAGTATAACTGCGAGATGGGTATATGCTTCGGCATAAGAGTCGTTAGCGCGTGAGACGGCCAGGGGGGGGCGGGGGCTTTTCTCCGAGGGCATTCTCCCTTTAATCTAGAAACGTGGGTATTTCCGGGGTTGACGAGGAATGAGGGTAGTAAGAATTCCCTCTCTGCCCCTGAGGGGAGGAGGTATTAAAGAGAATTGCTCGCGAACGAGAGAGATAGAGGATCCATGGATGGTAGGTGGGAGCACAAAATCAAACGGAAAAAATGAGAAGAGCACGAGTGAGGAAGTGAGTGAGTTTCGGCATCGGTTTTCCCGGGTGCGAAGAGTCGAAAAGGGAAAGGGAAGGGGGCACGGGGAAGGGGGGGGGGGTAAAGAAAGACGAGGCGAGATATATATTTCTCTTCCCTTAATTTTTTTCTTCCGGCGCCCCTACTGATCAGAGTGCTTTTCACGCATTCTGTACGGCAATATACATATATCTTGATCACACTTCCGCATTTTTTTCCTCTTCTTTACATTCGTCTGGCCGTCAGATCGAAAGTTCACCCTCATTCCGCTGTCATTCCTGGCCCGAGCAATGCGTGTATTATAGTGCGGGCATTTTTTTTTCTCTTCTTCGCACGCCCCCTCTCAACAAAGCTTACGTTTTCACCCTCGAGAAAAGATGATTGGAATCATTTCCCAGGTGAATTGGACATTGGTCATTATCCACGAGGGATTTACGTGCTGTTTTCGAGATCGATAAATCAGAAATTATTCGATTAAAGACACGGGAGATATATAATATATATATATATATATTTGATAGGAGAT
The DNA here is from genome assembly GCA_958009045.1 of Oxytorus armatus. NCBI lineage: Eukaryota > Metazoa > Arthropoda > Insecta > Hymenoptera > Ichneumonidae > Oxytorus > Oxytorus armatus. Next base: position 13,074,954 of record OY253744.1, read on the forward strand.
ATTGCCTTTATTGAATGCAATTGAAATAAATATTGTTGGATTAATTGAGAATTGTTTGGATCAGACAGAGCTCCGTATGTGCGACCTCGATGATTTATTATCATGAAACACATTGTCAGTTACCATGATATAAGGTTAGGGTGAACTTGTGGAACGTCCGAGGGCGGATTAGGGACAAACGACTATAATACTCGGGCACGTTCGATTGACTGGACTAATTGGACCGAACAATTTTAGATATATGACACAAATTGCTGAGTTCACTTTTCCACTTTCCAAAATAGATTATCCGCAAGTTATATATTTTCCTCTCTCTCTCTCTCTCTAGCTCGTATTACACACCTATTCCCTCGTCCCTTTTGCCACACGTTGCGAGAGAATGGATGACGCGGTCCCCGAGGCCTCGCACAGATACCTCGCCCTGAAGAGCAGAGGCGGTTAAGTTTTCGAGTGGTCGTGTCTACGGAGTTAGAAGTGGCATTAATTCCTAGCCAAGAGGTTAGAAAGACATAGAGCGAGAGAGAGAGAGAGAGGGAGGGTGAGAGGGAGTGTGTGTAAGATGGGAAGTCGGAGAGAATGAGAGAGAAGGAAAATTGAGGTCTCGGATGGGTACCTGCGAGCCTCGAGAGGGTATATACACATACACCATCCAAGCTGACGTTATATATGTCTCACTGCTGTAAAGGGCTCGTGTGTCAAGGGTTAGATGCAGGGATTGAGGCGCAGAGAGACAGAGCGGCGGGACGGGTTGCTGAATCTTGCCTCGATAGCAGGATTCTTGATAGGCTATTCGAATGTGCGGTTACCTTATTCTTGTCTGAATCCTTTGCTCCAAAACGATTAAAACCCAACTATTGAGGGGGGAAACAGGGTTAGACGGTTTAAAATATCGATTTTTTTTAATTTCATAAATTGTTAGTAAAACTATTGAAAAATATGTTCTCAAAATTTTAAATGAAAGTTCCGACTCGTTCTATTGTTTTAAGCCATTAAAGTGAGTAGCTCTCCTTCAGGCCCCGAGCGCGCAACGTGTTTCAAACGCGTTTTTCTGAAAACGTATTGCGCTCTATATGAACCTAAAATCGGAATATTATCATCATTTAAAATAATTTTTTTTTTGCAAATAAAGTTGTAAAAAATGGCAAAAAATCATACTTTTTTGTTTTGACCCCTGTAAAAAATTCAATTTTATATTTTTTTGATAGCATTTAGGTTCATATAGAAGAGAGACATATAATAAAAGTAAATTCCAATCTCGTTTGATTCCAGATGAAAATTGCGGCTTCCAGAATGTACGCAAAATGCTGAGTCTGATTGTGACCTGCAATATGGGGTAGGTAATATTTTCGGTGTTTTTCAAGGAAATTCTTCAAAAAGTTTATAGTATATACATTAAATATATGTATAAAATATTCTCAAAGTTTCAATAAATTATATTCATTTTTTATACTATAAAAACTTCACGAAAACCATTGAGAAAACGCTGTCCTAACCCTATTTCCCCCCTTAACAGTGGAAGCAGCAACTGATTTTTCTTCACGTCCTCGTCGTGTTAAAATTCTCAATCTTTTTAATATTCACCTATTTTCTTCTGTTCATTATTATACTTTAAATTTATTTATTTATGTCGTCAAGAACTTGTAACTCCCGGATATATTCACTCATTTTTCCAACTGTTCGCGTACGATTTGTCGCCGTGTAAGCATTTTGGCAATTGCATATCTGTCTTATTGTTAGATACATATATAATTTACCATTGGTTCGCAAGGAGAAAATTTAACATTGCTCAAGTTGGTTGAAAATAGTCCCTTGATACTCCCACAAGGGTTGATAAAGTTGAATGAGTTTTCCCCGACCAAGGACCTTGCCTAAGATCGGTATGAATTTCCGTTAGTATTTCTTACGTTGGTTGCGCAATACAAATTATTCACGAACTCGATGAGAAAACTCGACGTGTTCGTATCGTCGGCCTTAAAGTTTTACGAAAATTCCCGTCAGTTACCAAAGATTTGATGTGTCCCGAGACTTTGAGGGTCGAGAAGATCTCGTTGGATTATCTCTCGAAAGATTGCGCGGTGTTATTTCAGTCTTTTTTTTTCTCTTATACTTTGCGTAAACCGTCCTCGGCGAGATTCATCTCGTGACCCTCATCAGTTTGTTTCCCATGAATTGACTTTTGCCCTTTTTTTTTACAAGTACTTTTTGAGAGAAGCGTTGGATTCTTCTATGTAGCGCACAAGTACCTATCCTCTTCAGTAATTTATATCTGGCTAGTCTCACAATTTAATCCGTAGATTCTTTCGGGATAAACAAGATTTTTTCTTTCTTTTTTCGAGAAGTCGCAGCGGTGTTATTTCTCGTATAGAAAAAATTACTTTCCCCGAAGGTGATAAACAGCAATAATTGGAACGTAAAGAAGAAAAATTTTGTGGCTCGGAGTTTTTTTTAATTGCCATTTAACGACAATGACCCGAATGCCCGGTCAGAAATAAAAATTTGCCAGGCATTATATTATAAAAAATAATGATACGATTAATACTACTATAACATCACATTTATACAACATTATTGCTTTTATCTCGTCATAAAAAATGTTTAATTACGGGAGTTATTTAAAGTCTTTTATATTAGCTCGATTTGCTCGGTACGAAACTTCTTCAACTAAAGGATGGTGTGCGGCGTTGAGTCGTGGCTTCGGGGGATGAAAAATTAAGTAGCCCTCGAGTTCCTGGCAACTGCTTTTATTTTTTTATCCCCCCCTCCCCCAACCCCCTCAATGATACTTTTCTTTTTTTCTTTCTTGTCTTCCTTTCTTTTGGTCGTTTTCTTTATTTCCCTGGTTGGTATAGAAGCCCGAGCGAATGGCTCCAGAAGCCCATTGCAGAAGAGAGAGAGAAAGAGAGAGAGCTAGATGTGCAAGCCAGAAGAGTGCGCTTTCCGCAGCGGCGCGTCGATATTATTTTACGCTTCCGTGAATCCGTCCCGGGCAAGCCAATCAACCAACCTCGTATTTTCTCCTCGCCTCGGGGATCGGAAAAACCTCGATTCTCGAAGCTCGCTTTCTCTCTATTTCCCTCTGTACCTTTTATTTTTTTATTTCTATATTAACCGTCTCGTTTTATTTCTTCGTCATTTTGACCGAGCGTTTGTTGTATATTCTCACGTACGAGAAAACTATCGAATCGTTACATTTTACGAATTGAAATATACGCCAGTTGGAAAAAAATCGATTACGCCACATATAGACTTCGGTTTCTGTGAAAAATTGCTAAATATTTGAAAATCAAAAGGTGAATCGAATGATAATTTGTCGGAGTTTTTAAGGATTTGAAACTTGAGTAAATTCTCTGTAACCACTCTGTGTGCGCTTTCAACGAGACTGGACCTTGTAAAAAGTAAATTATATTTAAAAAAAAGCGTGAAACATAAAAGTTGATAAGCAAAAAATGTGTCAGAATGATTTTAACGAAAAATCAAGAAAATACATACAGGTATAAAAATAAAATAGGTGAGTCCTACCGAGACTATCGAGTAGGGATTTATGTTTTGTTGAGCGTTTAACAGAAAACTTGTAGTTGTAACTCGAAAATGTCCGGACAAAAACGGAAACGGAAAGAAAAGACAAAATAATAGAGGTGCATTTCCTTCGGGGTATATGAGGGCGTAGAAATGAGGATGCATGCGTCGACATCGGGCTGTGTAACGAGCAACGAGTACTCAGCAACTCTTCGAGCCTTTCTTTTTGTTTTTTTTTTCGCAGCCTCTCTCTCTCTCTCTCTTTCTCTCTATGTTGGTCGACCCAGTTGGCCGCAATCCACTCAGGATATTCATACACCATACACAATTTATATATATATATGTATGCACGAGTTGTTCTACGGGTATAGCGAAAATAACTCCGTTTTTTCCACGGTAATAATTAAAAACTCGTGCTCGAGTAGAGCAAAGAAGATAAAAGAGCGAACATGCCGTATAGTAGCAGCGTTAGGAAAGGAAAAAAAGAAAGAAAAATCGTACACAAACCACAACGATATACACCGTGTTTTCTATACACATAATAGTTTGGAAAACAGAGAACTCATTCCTCCAAATGCGTCCTCGTAGTCTGACACAGTAGACAAAACTTAAAACTCTGAATTTTTTTTGTAATTCCGCTTTAAATACAGACGTCCTATATACGGAACAATTCAAATGAAGTCAAAAAGGCAATTCTTACATAAATTTTTGTGTTTTCAGTACATTCTAGTGCCGTATAATAGAAAACTGATTCTGGCATTTGTACGAAAATCTATGATGCTGAAATCCGAATCGTTGGAACGATTCGGATTTCAGCACCATAAACGTCTGAATGATTATGTAAAATAAAAATGATTTGTACTCGAATAACTTGCTATTTTTACCGTGAAGTCATTTCTTAAATATCATACGATCACACTATCGGAATAATGAGAAAGAAAAAACTCAATCTTCAGTTTTTCTGTAACTTACCGAAAACAAAAAAATAAAATGAGAATCCCTGGCGACTGGATCATGAAATGCCCCGTATATGCACGAAAGTCGATTTTTTTTGTCTACATTTTACCGAGACACCGTAACGAGACTGTGGAGTCGAGTGTGTCGTGTGTGTGAAAGAATAATAATGATGAATCGTAATTACGTTCGCACAGTAATTAAGCGGATGGATTGAGAAATTGTGAGAACTGACAATTGAAACGTCTCGTGTGTGAAATGATTTTTTCGTGAATGAGATAGGACACAAAGGCGATGCTTGGCAACTGTAAGTAACGTACATGTGCTCGTCGTCACCTACAATGGGCGTGTTTTTTTTTTTTTTAATTCATCTCCTCGTCTCATAAAGCCACTCGAGTTTGATGCAACTGAGGCTCAACTTTTCAGCAACATCGAAAAGAATCATCTCGACTTACAATTATAGTTTTTTTTCCCCCTAACTTTACTAGGTATTTTATTCTTTCAACCAGAGAGGATGTAATGAAATCTATTTCAATTTACTTTTATTCTATTTCGACCCCTACGTGCTGATTTCGATCTTGGATTTAAAAAATTGTTGATGCTCAATTCTCTTCAATGAAATTTTGTTTTCAAAGTGTAAATTGAAAATGTTTGCTTGAAGGGAGGAATTAGCGTTAGACGGTTCAAAAAATCGATTTTTTTTTATTTCATAAATTGTTAGTAAAACTATTGAAAAATATGTTCTCAAAATTTCAAATGAAAATTCCGACTCGCTCTATTGTTATAAGCCATTAAAGGGAGAAATAGGGTTAGGACAGCGTTTTCTCAATGATTTTCATGAATTTTTTTATAGTATAAAAAATGAATATAATTTATTGAAACTTTGAGAATATTTTGTACATATATTTAAGTATATACTATTAAATTTTTGAAGAATTTCCTTGAAAAACGCCGAAGAAAATTTATGACTGCCTTGACTTTGTTTTTCTTGGTACTATTTTTTCTGAATTTTCTATTATTTTGATAGCATTTAGGTTCATATAGAAGAGAGACATATAATAAAAGTAAATTCCAAACTCGTTTGATTTCAGATGAAAATTGCGGCTTCCAGAATGTACGCAAAATGCTGAGTCTGATTGTGACTTGCAATATGGGGTCGCTAATATCTTCGGTGTTTTTCAAGGATATTCTTCAAAAATTTTATAGTATATACTTAAATATATGTATAAAATATTCTCAGTTTCAATAAATTATATTTATTTTTTATACTATAAAAAAATTCATGAAAATCATTGAGAAAACGCTGCCCTAACCCTATATCCCCCCTTCAATGATCGTGAATTGTCTGTATTGTGAAATAATAAGCGTCAAAAAATGATTAATTGTTATGTTAATTTATAGTCATCTCGTAATATTATCCAACCAGAGAGGATGTAATGAAACATATTTCGGTTTACTTTTATTTTATTTCAACCCCTACGTGCTGATTTCAACCTTGGATTAAAAAAATTGTTGATGCTCAATTCTCTTCAATCAAATTTTGTTTTCAAAGTGTAAATTGAAAATATTTGCTTTAAATGATCGTGATTGATGTTATTGTAATTTATAGTCATCTCGTAATATTTTATTTTATGCTATTACACGACTTCCCACGCAATCCTGCCGGATCTCGTAAAAGTTAGATTAATCGCAAAACGTAGGTGTGCATTCGCGTATGTGATTCTCTCTATGTCTCTGTCTCTCGTCGTCGATCTCTCGTGATATTGGACGAGGGGTTTAATGCGATTGGCGGTCTCTCCGATCAGTCGAGAGGTCGGTCTCGACGTTGGGCGAGTCTCGAGAGCTTGAACAACGCCACAGCAAAGTTGTGGTTGCTTCCTCAGGATGGGTTATTAATTACACGGGGTTAATTGGCTCCGGGGTCGATGAAAGTGAACGCTCTCTCTCTCTCTCTTCGTGAGTCTCATTCGCGACGGCATTCGAGCTCTTGTGCACACCACACATGTTTGAGCCACTGTCACACGTCGTCCACAATTGACGGGGGTTCACTAACAGGATAATCAATTTTTTTATCTCCTCATTTACTGTTTTCTTTCTTTTCTTTTCAATTCCTCGAGAAATTCGCCGAGATGTAAAAATAGTAGAAAGAAAATTAATTAAATCCGATAGAAAGATCAATCACAAAAATTGTTACTGTAATTTTGGTTATCTCCACTAATTATCTTTGAAATAGATTACACACTCCTTTAATTGTATTATTTTCTTTAAAAAAAAAATGCATCATGAAACAAAAATTTAACTACAATTTCGACGAAACACCTTAACTTCTTTCATTCATGCATTCAAATTACAAATTTTGCAATTTACACAAAGCAATAATATAGGTTAGCTATTGATATATAAATTGACATTTGTACCTCTGACACAATTTTCATTTTATTTTTTCAATGTTTGATCGATAGAAAACGATAATAGACCAAAATTCTTTCGATCAAAAAGCTACGGTTATTTCTATCGTGTTTTATTTTTAAACTCTTCCTTATGAATTGACAGATAGTTTGTACATATATATATATGTATATAAAATGCTGTTTCATTTCTCTCGGTCCACCAATTAACTGGTATTTTTCCGATAACTCTTGCTCATCGAGCGCCAGGGAGCTTCGATGATCGCTGACGTTGTGCCGCACGTTCGCTATAGTAGTACTATGAAGCGTTTCTCTCTCTGGTAATAATTTCCTCCCGTCGATAGAGAAAAATATGTCTCTCGCCCGATCGTGGGGGATGTTTATTCTCGATTTTCCCAAGAGAACGAGAGAGGGAGGACTTTTGAGGCTCTGTACCGTGTATATTCAAACGTCGAGAGTTGTTTTTTTTTCCTCCCTCTAGCGAACGGCGTATTTCTCAGTCTCATTTATCGGGGCGCATGGAATATAACCCAAGTGTACGTTCAATGCATTTTTATTGCCAGAACGCGCGTCTAACGGCATATACATATAATACACACGGACACACATCTCTACATACCCGTGTAGAGTTACATGCGAAAGAGGAAGAGAGGAGAAGTGGAGAAAAAAAAAAGTATCTCACGGTTTCCTCGTGGTTTTGCCATTGCGAAGCATCTCTCTATAACGATGAAAATATTCGAATAGCTCTTCCTCCGCTGTGTATCGCGACCTCGCGATTGAGGGCGGTACACTCGAGGAGCTTGCAAACAAGTACAAGGGGGATAAAATAGACGAAGTTGAGGAAAAAAAAAATGTCGAGACTCGAAACGTCGTGGTGAAACGTGCGTTTTCTCGATCATCTTCAAACATCATATAAACGAACTCTGTATCGTACCACGATCGTCGTTGATCGTTCCTCGTCATGTACAAATATCGGATAACGAGATATCGAGATTCCGCATTTCCAAACATACGCGCACTCCAATATCATAGACGTGAGTTTATGCAAAGCTTCATTATTTCAATGAACACGAAAATTCGTTAAAGCGATGGGGGATGTGTTTAAAGTAGTAGTCTGGTAACTTAAGCCGATTTTCATGTCTTTTTTGGAGGGCGTTTTTTTGTAGGAAAATAAAAGTGAATCGTTTTGGATATTTAGGATGTTTTTATTTACATATTAAAGACACAAAAAAAAATTTTTTGAACAAATTTAATAGTTTATTATTATTATTATTATTGATCAAAGTTGGCACATCGAAAAAAAGCGCGTGGGTGGCCCCGGTGATTTTGGCTCTTGATGTTATCTGAAATAAAAAATTCTTGATAATTCTTAATCTATAGACATGTCATTCTGGTCGGAACTACTGAAGTTAAATTTCATGGATAAATAACAAAATGGCGTACTTTGGGAAAAAAAGTCCTTTTATTTTAGCAAATAAATTTTGTTATTTATCCATAAAATTTAACTTCAGTAGTTCCGACCAGAATGTCATGTCTATAGATTAAGAATTATCAAGAATTTTTTATTTCAGATAACATCTTGAAGAGCCAAAATCACCGGGGCCACCCAAGCGTTTTTTTTTCGAGGTGCCAACTTCGATCAATAATAATAATAATAATAATAAACTATTAAATTTTTTCAAACATTTTTTTTTTATCTTTAATATGTAAATAAAAACATCCTAAATATCCAAAACGATTCATTTTTATTTTCCTACTGATAACCTTGAGGAGTTGCGAAAAGAACGAAAAAAAAACATTTTGTTAGGTTCAATAAGAACGAAATTTTTGAGAATAATTTGTTAAATTATTTAGAAATAAAAAATTCCAAATTTTTCACGACAGCGATAATTTCTATGATTTTTGTTTGTTTTTTTTTCTCAACGAAATTTCATAAAGCAGATGGCCAAAAAATATTTTTTATTTCCGTAACATTTGCTCCGAAAACTCTTTGGAGTAAAATATACAAAGGGGTGAGAGAGAGAGAGATGGAAAAATATACACAAGCTTGATGCATCTCGGAGTGTACATATATACACATTTTTTTTTTCGATTCCATACACATTAGGACGGTGCTGAGATGGAGTAAACGCAGGGTAGGTTCCCGGAGTCTGTTTCGGCTTACACGTCTGTTGCTCGTTGTGTCGCGGGTCGCGCGCCACACACACACGGACATACCGGGTCCGAGAGAGCTCTAATTATAATCCGGTTGCACCGCGGTGGGGACACGTAGAACCCTGTACGAAAAGCGACGAAAAGGCACGTTCAAAAAAAAAGTACACTTATACATAAGGGTATATAGGGGTGGCGAAGGGAGAGAGAGAAAGATAGAGCGTGAGGGAGAAACGAAGAATCGGAGAATAAACGAAAGAAGGAAGAGAGAGATGAAAAAAGAAAGATATGGCAAATCTATGGCGCGTGCACGCCTATTGTTCGTAGTAAGTGTGTATACCACACGTGCGCAAACTCCACTTTCTAACCGAACGTCCCTCGTTCCCCTCCGCCCGCCATTGTTTCAGAGTCGGACGAGAGAAAAAAAAAAGACCGCATTATGTACACATCGAGAGTTGTAACGATGATAAAGAAATAAAAAAAATATTAGTACAATGTCGTAAGTGACGATCGAGGGGTTTGTAATAAAATAAAACCTGACAATCACCGCGGCTTCGATAAAATGTATTATCAATGAAAATAATTAATAAATCATCTTGTAAGAATACAAAAAACCATTATTACCCGTCACGTGCACGATAACCAAACTCTTTCACAGAAGTAACTAAAAGTGGTAATTACAAACAAAAAAAATACAAAAAGAAAACATCTAACATTTCGTCGCTGCACCTACTTTCACAATTTTTCCACGAGTACTTTCAACTGTCATTTAACGTTAATTCCCGACTCGTTATTGTAATTCGGTAGCCGTACAATAAACACAGGGCCGAAACACTAAAAAAAAATGTATTATCGTCGTTGGTTGAAATTTCGAACGGCGGAAAAGCTTCGAATTTACAGCGTCGCGTTATTCACTGCGATTAACTCGTAAACAAATGCGAAAATACAAAAAGTGAAGAAGAAAAAAAACAAGAAACGGCACGATATAAATGTCTGTTCATTCGTCGATAATCCGGTGATAAAAAATAATGTACGAAAAAAGAATATATATAAGTTTTATATTCGCGCTAATATCCGATGATCAAGCACAACAGCTGTGTAACAATCGTAATAATAAACCTCGCATGTTTATAGAACTTGTGTTATATTTATATGTATATTGGTTCGATCCGGGCGATCACATCAGAAAAACAAAAAAAAAAACAAAGTATAGCGTAGGTGGAAAAGGTATTGGGGTTGACGCTTCGGCAAAAGACATCGGCTTATATATTACGTAGGCGTTATATACATATGTATATATATATATATATATATACACACGAAATTCTCGGGACAGCTATAGAGCGCGGATTAGCCTTTGATTTATGTACAGCGATAACTGCCGGCGCGGGAAACCCGGTTCGGGTCCAGGCTCTCTACCGTATCTATAACACACGTTCCTAACTACGAGGACACAGAACTATGGGCCGATCTGGTCGATTCGCCATTCGTCGACTGCTCTCCGACACTATGGCGGAGTGGGGGGAGGGGGGGGGGGGGGGGGGTTAACTCCAGCAAGCCGCGAATTATGATTTATACATATATACCATTAACCTATATGTCGATATATAGGGTTGCTCGTGTGGTTTTTTGGCCACGGTAAATTGAGAAAACGGGGCTGCGAATAAACGAACCGCCGGAGAAATGAACGGTGTCTCGATCACTCTGTACTTTTTTTATAAAACGTTTGTAAAATACTATTATATTGTAATCTCTCGTTGGTAGGCTCGAGCGGGGAATTTGAAGCGTCACGTCGACGATCTATATTTATTATATCACGTAATGTATTAGATTTATAAATTGTAATATATCATGGCACGCGTGTCGTTAGGGGGTTTATATCGCTTTGCGTAACATATCCTGACCGCACTGCGGTGATACGCATACATTTATAATAGCCGAGTTTAAAGACCGTCGTTTAATCGTTGTAAACTAATGACATAAACGTACGGACAATAAATGATGTCGAGGGATTAGTCAGATAGCTTTAACGACAAGAAGGGACGGGAAAAAGGTAGAAAATAACATTCTGATAAGAATCAATGGACAAACGTGTACGATGATTGAAATGGCGAACGCTGATTTCAACGATGAAATTAAAACGAAGAGATTTTCAAATTCTTCTGGGGTTTCTCTATTAAAATTAATTATTTTTGTTTGTTTGTAAGAGATCAATTGGAAATTAGATAGTTTCCCAAAATTGTTTTCAAAATTTCACGTGGGTTGTACCATATCCGTAATGTACCGTCTACTATACTGGAACGCAGATTGCATCCTTTTTCACACGAGGCACTACCCGTAATACATATATATACATATATGTATATTAGGGTGGGTCAAATAAAATGGATAATTTTTTTTTCCTCAATATAATGAAAAATGTATTGTTTGGCATCTCAAAAAAACCCTCCGCAAGTATGAGCCCTTCATATTTAAATTAAGAGGTCCCTCATCGCGAATTTTCATTTCCCATTTAAATAACATGGAAACATTCTTTTTTTAACTTTGGAATTTTATTAGACTTAAACCGTTAATGTTACGAGAGTTTTTTAACACATTTTTGTAGAACATTTGATGCTCTACAAAAAAGCTCTCGTGTGTCTAATCGATAAAAGTAACCGTACAAAAAATAATCGGTGATAATTAGCTCTGGATTCTCTCATATTTGTTTGAAAACAATTAGTAATATATTGGTAGTATATTAGTAATATATTAGTAGTATATATTAGTAGTATATTTATTCATATTGATAACGAAAATTCATAAAAATTTGAAATTTATGTACTAATAAACGAGATAAGTAGAATCCAGAGCTAATTATCGCCGATTATTTTTTGTACGGTTACTTTTATCGATTAGACACAAGAGAGCTTTTTTGTTGAGCATCAAATGTTCTACAAAAAGTGCTAAAAGACTCTCCTAACATCAACGGTCTAAGTCTAATAAAATTTCAAAGTTAAAAAAAAATGTTTCCATGTTATTTAAATGGGAAATGAAAATTCGCGGTGAGGGACCTCTTAATTTAAATATGATGGGCTCATACTTGCAGATGGTTATTTTGAGATGCCAAACAATACATTTTTCATTATATCCAGGAAAAAAAAAATTAGTCATCTTATTTGACCCACCGTAATGTATATACATATAGTCCTCGTTTTTCAAGCATCTCTTTTGCTGGTTAAAATTACTACACATTTTCTTTCTCTTTTATCTCAGTAACATTTCTCTCCTTTTTCTTCTCGCTCTCTCCCCTAACTCTTTATATCCTACTGCATTACCGAGAATCTTTCGTGCTGCTGCATCCCCGACAATTGTCCTGTTTTTTCCCCTCTCCCGGCACTCTCTATCAACAGTGCTTACTTCGCCCGGTTACCTGAATGTACACCGCGTATATACTATAGCCGTTTCATTTTTTTGCTGCATATATCTTTACCTACTAGCGAGAGAGAAAGAGAGTGGCAAGAAAATGACCAAAAAAAAGTATATCATTTCCTCGACGCTCTTCAGTCTCTCATCTCTCTCTCTCTCTCTCTCTCTCTCCTGTTCAACAGCGTCGTGCGTTTTCAACGAATTCCGGGGAACACTTTTACTTTTTTCTTTCGTCCTCTCTTTTCCGTTTCTACCGTCCATCGCCCGGCGGTTCTTTTCACAGTCTTCCCGAAACTCCCGTGGGACGTTGGCAGAAACAAAGCGGATTCCCAGGCGTAATAAAGAGAGATACTATGGAAGCGCCATTGCTCGGCGTAAAAAAACGTATCAACCCGCAAGCTCGCGACTTCTTCGTCCTTTCTTCGTTTCTTTCGCTACATCCCTTTATCTCACCCGGATATTTCTCATACCCCTCAACCCTCTTCCCATGTCTACCTTTTTTTTACCTCCGCACTCTTTCCTCCGTGTCTTGTCTTTTTTTCCTCCTCTCTGTCTCTCCCATTCTTTATATTTCCGCAGTGAAAGTGTAGACCAACGAGGTGCGAATATCCCTCTTTGAAGTACATTTTGTTTGCGAACGAAAAAAAAAAAAAAAAACGCACTGAAACATCTTGACTCAAGAGAATACCTTTATCCACACCGAAAGATGCGTTATTACACATCTTTGTGACAATTATTTCGACAGAATAATTGTTAAAATATATTGTTCGTTCATTTTTTTAACCTTTTTTCTTTTCGTTTATTAATTAACAATATATTTATTGCCAGTTGATAGACGAAAAAAATAAAAAATAAAATGAATGAACAATATTTTAACAACCATTCTGTCGAAATAATTGTTACAAGACAATACCATTGCAATTATGTTTCAATGCCTTAGATCGATAAGTCATTCTACCAATTTCAAATAATCAAAACACCGACACAATCGTATATGTTAGTCCCACAAAGAATAATATGCAATTTCGTATACTTTTGAATTGCAGTTTGAACAAAGTCTGGAGGAAAAAAGTTGCGGAAGTGCGCACATTTTGCTTGGTGCTTGGTCCTATGTATATATAGGATAGTGCACGTGCATAGGGGTTGTTGGATATAGCGAGGAGGAGGAGGACCTCGGCATGGAAGCTGCTACCGTGGGTGCCAGTGGCATAATTCAAATCTAAACTTGTCCAATTGCCCGCTCGCTCTCTCGTTGCATTATGTCCGTTGAGGTAATCTAAACTTTTGCCCGGGTGTACAGTTGAGCGGTTGCTGTGACCTGTGCTTCAGCGACTCTACCACTGATATATAGATACTAATATGACTGTAGCGTGACTGCTTATTACGTACTACTTTTCTCCCGCGGTCGTCTATATGGCGGTGGCGAGAAATAGTCGATTCAGACAAACCGCGAGGTTACAGACCCATTTCTATATCCGTATTTCTCCTAAGAATCATCGATTTATTAATTTTCATAATTATCTTTTTCTCTGCCACGAAACTTACTCGATAATCTTGAAACAACGTGTAAATATGAAAACATAAGTAAGAAAAATGTGATAAAAAACAAAATTTGTATCAGCGATATTTCGAGAATGATTCATTTTCGGAAAATGATAAAAATACAGGTTTTTTTTTGTGTCCGAGCAAGGCATTGAATTCGTAAGTTGTCGATTAAAAGTAAAATAATTTCGATTCGAGTATTTTTCAGATGGAACGAAATCGCGATTTGTTGCGCTCCGACGATTCTAAAAAAGTCGCGCCATGTAATTTACACCCCGTCGGCTACGTTTAATGAGGTTTTTTTTTTCTTTTTATTTTTGTTCCCTGCTGTTCACGCGTTTGCAACGACATCGAGATCGAGAATATTCGGGGGGGGGGGGGGGGGGGGGGGGGGGTAAAGCGCACCGCACGAGAAAAGAGAGAATGAAACGCGGAATGAGAATTTCAATTTCGCTCAGGTGGAATATATGGAAGAGAGAGCGGGGGGAGGTCTTTGAATATCGTGAGATAATCTCGCAATAACTACCCGTACAACGACCAAGAGTTTCACGATGAGGATTTCGCGAAAAAAGAAGAAAAAAAACGAGAATTGAGAGGGTTGAATGCACGGGACGAGAGTCGGGGATGTTTTGACGCGAAGCTTGGAGAAAAAAGAACCACGTCATACGACATATCGACTGATAAGTAGGAAAAAGATAAAACACACATTATTTCACGTGTCAAATGATATAAACCGCGCCGTTTTGCTTCTCAGTGGCCAATATCAATATGATTGAAGAATATGGGAATGGAAAAATACACATTATTTCTTCGATCAACGACGCGTGACTGGGGGATGCACTCGGCACTGTCAAATTAATTTGAAAAACCTTCTACGTCGATCCCTACTCCGCGTTTATTAATCCACGTACGCTTTTTAATTAAAGTGTCTCGCTATCAGCATCATTGTGGGTATTTTCTTTTTTTCACGACATTCGTACATCCCCGTTTGTAGTCTCACTCGTTAAATTGATTACATTTTTTTTTTCACGTTATCTCGAGATTCGAATGTTTTTTCACTTTCGTCCGCGATTATTCGAACGATTATGGACAATCATTCGAATGACTCAATTGATGAATCACTTATTATCTATAATTAGGAAATCAGTAAGACCAGTCGATAATACGATATACCGACAATTGATCGAAAAAAAAAAAAAATGGAGCCGTCATGGGACGCCTGGTAGATGTGAAACATCCAACATCTTGAGAATACCGTGTGGGATATGTGGCGTGGAGAATTTAAAAAAAATAACAAGAAAAGGAGCTTTTGATTTTCTTCTAAAATTTTTATTTGGTTGCTTCATCTGTTACTTCGGTTATAGTAGCACTCGTTGCTGCATTTGATTCGATGAAACTAACAATCTGTCGATGATAGCTGAAGTATGAAATGAATGTTTTAGATGTCATGTTTTCGAGATATCTACAGAACACTGCATCTAAAGTCGCGCCATACCCTGTAGTAGGCTCATTTGCGTGATTGTTCATGATCAGCTGAAATTCATTTTGGAGAAAATTTATGAGTGGCAATGATTCAGCTCTGGCAAAATTAACATTGAAATCCCCTGCTAAAGTTAATGGAAGTTGATGTAAATTTGCTCCTAATAGCATTGAACCGGGTGGACTATATTTGAGTAAAAATCGTGTAAAAATCGTATAATATTGTGAATTTTTTGGTTTCGAGAAATATATACAAAGATCATGACCTCCTCCATCCTCCATCCTCCATCCTCCTCCTTCCATCCCCTATAACAATTTGTGCCGCACATAAATCGCTAATATCGTATTGACCAAAACCAAGTCCCGTTACATTTCTCAACCAAACGATAATGCGAGATGTAAAAACATCAAATGAATCTCTATTCTGATAAATAGCTGCACCACCGGCTCTAACATTATTGCGTTTGAAGTGGACAATACAATCAAAGTTGGGGATGTCGACGTTTTCTTCATTACCAAGCCATGTTTCACTCAATAACAAGAAATTACTATTTTTTACGATCGAATCTTGTAGATCTGGGACATGCTTTCTGAGACTTTGACAATTTAGCGTGAATAACGACAATCCCTGTCTTGATGTTATGAAATTTGATAGTAATCCTTAGAGTGTCTCGAGTCTATTAAGTGATAATCTTTTAAACTCTTCATGCAACTTTACAACTGATGGATCAATTCGTCTACCGTGGTAAAATTTTAGATCATTATTACGTCTATATATGTATAAGCCTTCGATACTTGTTACTCGCGATAGGGCTACAAATAATAATTGTATAGAATGAGTTTTGTTATATTCATAAACAATCTCGCTGTAAGACCCTTGAGACTTATGGATAGTCATAGCACATCCAGGTATCAATGGGAAATGATTTCTTCTTGCAACGACCGTAGACGCGGTGTCGTTAGCGAGCGATAGCCTATGAGAGTCGCGTCGTTCCGCTGGAATCTTTCCTGCAATTGGCTGTTGCTCGCTAGCGCCAGACGCCATGATATTACATCTCGTTCAGGATCGCGCCTCTGCATGCGCAATCAACCTGTGCGCAGAGTTGAGTGGAGGGGAGCGTCACCACGACGTGCCATCGACGTACCCTATCGACCGATTTACTCCCAACGCGCGTAAAGATGTTTCACATGAAAAAATTAGAATTTCGGCTAAATCCCGAGTAAAGATTTTGCATACTGTGCGAAATAAATTTTAACAGTTTCGTTAAACGGTAAAAGTTTTCGCTCTTGAAAAATATTCGTGCAAGGGGTAACATTTTTTGTGCACCTTGATTCTGTCCAAACAGCGAGACAATCGACCGAAAACTCGGTTATCCACTATGTATATGTATATGCTACACCAGAAATGTTTTGTGTAGGCTGTTTCCACGCTTGAATTTCGTGGAATAAATTGCGTTCTTTCTCTCTCTCTCTCTCTTTCTCCTTGTCTCGTCTCCAATTACGCGTAATGATGTAAAATTGTCGGGCGATAATGGGTGCGTTCCCGAGGGGCTGTGACGGTCCACGGCCGACACGTGTTCGCTATTAATAGAGCCTATCTTGTCTCTGCTTGTATGTGTGTGCATACCGTTTTTATCCGGTGTCGCGAAGGCGCAGCACTGTCTTAAGAGAATACGAACGGAGGAGGATGGGCGAGGAAGGACCTATGTAGAATACATGTATATATAAAAATGGCCGAGTTGAAGAAAGAAAGAAAAAAGAAGGAAGAAAAAAACTGAAAAAAGAGTCTGAGCAAGATGAAGAGGAGAGCGCGTGAGATACAGATAAAGATGACGAAGATGAGAAAGAGGACGAATTAGAAACCGCGCGCTATGGCGCCTGTCAGGGGAAATACGCTTCTTCGCGTCTCCCCTTTAACCCTCTGACAACCGTTAAAGACAAAACTGAAACAGTATATCGTGTGATCGTTCCTACTAGCGCATACACGCGTTCTCTTCTTCAACTCCTTTCTCGTATTTTCTCGTTTTTTTTTCCTCCTCTCGTCTGCAACAAGCAACAGCAGCAAACTATTACCGAGAACTTCGTCAAGTGTATTCTAGTCTCTCCCCGGTCTTTTTATACACCAACGTATCAGTGTGTTTATGCGTGTGTGACGCGAAACCTTCGGAACTACACATTGCGATAAATTTATTTCGACGTTCAAACAAATTTGTTAGAACGAACCGAAGCCGAAAGGGTATTTGGAGGGGTAGAAATGATTTTTTTTCCCCCTCCTTTTCCTCATTTTTCTCGACGCGCGAACACAACGCTTGAAGTATGCAGGAGAGAGAGACGATAAATAAAGAGACATGTGTAACGGTGGGTTCCGGATTGAAAGATATACGTGAAGAAGATGAAGTTTGTTTTTGTTTTTTTTTGTCAAAGGGTTTTGGGTGTATTTTTTCTGTACCCACGAATCGCTGTACGCCAAAGACGCGGACAAGCGAATGGATTAAAGTTTATTTGAATATAAGAGGAACAAAGCGTGAAAACGTGGTCTTCGATCTACCTCTTATTACATTTCAATTTACCTATGAAATTGTACGACGATTATTACGACCAGAAACAAAAAAATCTTTCGTCCAATACTAATTTGTCAGTGTTCGAAATGATTTATAATTATTTCATAATAAAAATAAATGTTTAGCGATGTTTAATGGTCGATTGAATTCCGTCAGTTGAGGTAGTAGTCTGGTAACTTAAGCCGATTTTCATGTCTTTTTTGGAGGGCGTTTTTTTGTAGGAAAATAAAAATGAATCGTTTTGGATATTTAGGATGTTTTTATTTAGATATTAAAGATACAAAAAAAATTTCTTTGAAAAAATGTAATAGTTTATTATTATTATTATTATTGATCGAAGTTGGCACCTCGAAAAAAAAGCGCGTGGGTGGCCCCCGGTGATTTTGGCTCTTGATGATATCTGAAATAAAAAATTCTTGATAATTCTTAATCTATAGACATGTCATTCTGGTCGGAACTACTGAAGTTAAATTTCATGGATGAATAACAAAATGGCGGACTTTGGAAAAAAAGTTTTTTTCCATTCCGACCAGAATGACATGTCTATAGATTAAGAATTATCAAGAATTTTTTATTTCAGATAACATCAAGAGCCAAAATCACCGGGGCCACCCACGCGCTTTTTTTCGAGGTGCCAACTTCGATCAATAATAATAATAATAATAATAAACTATTAAATTTTTTGAAAAATTTTTTTTTTTGTATCTTTAATATGTAAATAAAAACATCCTAAATATTCAAAACGATTAATTTTTATTTTCCTACAAAAAAACGCCCTCCAAAAAAGACATGAAAATCGGCTTAAGTTACCAGACTACTACCTTAAGGCTATCGTATCTAAATCGTACAATTTATGCGGTAATCCGTGGTTTCATCCCTTAAAAACTAATCCACCGGTCTGTCCACACTTCGAGTACTAAACCAGCATTTACATTCAAAAACAAAACGCGGAAGAATAAAATGGAGAAAGATGTTCTCCTTTATACTCTATCAATGTTCAATCCTTTCCCGCATTTATCTCCGCGTATTTTGTTATTCCCGCCACCCTTGTATTTTCCTCGAGCAACGCACCGTCCGCGGTCTTTGATGTGTGGCTGTTCGAGCTCGTGATATAAGAATATTTCAACGGGTTTTCCAATCCCTCGTGACATACACGCCATATATTTTGCTATCCGGATTGTATATGCGCTGAAAATATATGTATGTAAGGGATATCGGATATTCAAGGGTTGACGATTTTAACTCTACCCCAGGGAATATACACATTTAGTTGTCTATGTATATATGTGGGCGTACGTTCGTTTAGTCTCGACTGAACGAGATCCTTATTATGGCTCGACCCTTCAAAGCAATATCCTCTATCCGATACAGAGAACAGAAACGATGTAACTATAGAACAAACTGATTGATCCGAACCCTCGGATTCTTCTTATGCCTATATCTATATGTATAACGCGGTGCTTTCACTGTTACGTGCACATCCTATGCGGAACTCTTTGAAAACGCGAAAGTGAAGGGTTCTAAAAGGGCTGGTGTTTTTTGTTCTTCTCTCTGATCGATAGAAAAGCTCATCTGAGCGACATTGCTCGTTACGCGATTTATACGACGCGAGTTATAATGACGAGAAACATTATCCGTATTATTCGTTGCAAAGTTTAATCTACATGACGGTACTCAAGTCCGGAGATTAAAAAAAGCATTTTTTTTCCTCTTACGTATCAAATATCAGAAGAATATCTGTAGAAGTGTATTTTTCTTTTTCATCGGGTCAAATTTGACTACCTATTTCAATAAAAAATGTGTCGTTGAACAAATGTTAAAAAGAAGTTGATGGAAAATCTTTCTTCTTGTAGTATTGCGTTGATAAATAAATGTTGGATGATTTTCGATTATTAATAATTGTCGTTGAGAACTAAGAGAATTTGACAGGACAAATGCAATTATGCAATGTAAAATGAAAACTACGTAAAGTATAAATTGCTTTATTATTAATCCTTACGAAATATTCCATTTTTCTTCTTTCGTTCTTCACTTCGTTATTTCCGCTTTGAGCTTTGCAACAGTTATCCCCATTGCACAGAGGCAAACCGGAAGTGCCGGGGAGCTTATGTAATCGCTCCAAGGGCTTCAACTACCTCGGTACACCGCCCTTACCGAGCACTAGACACCCATAGACAGACCAGTATATATATATATACAATTGCGAACTAACCCCCGGGTATTCCGCTCGCGATAAATCCGACCACAAATAACTCGTTCGCCCCGCAGCACAGAGGGTGAAAGATAGAGAATGTTATATATGTACGACGAGAGAAAAGAGAGAGAGAGAGAGAGAGAGACAAAAGCTCGCGAATCGATAAGCCGACGGAAGGAAGAGACGCATCTCTCGCCGAAGCTGGAAGGAAACGGAGGGGAAAGAAAAAAAGAAAGAAGAATGAGAAATATAAGACGAAGGCACTCCACCATGTGCGCGGGGTATGGCCACAGAGTTCAGGATCGGTAGGAAATTACTTCGAGGATCAAGGATTGGGTTCCCACTCTACCATCGGCATCAGTTTCTCTTGCCACTCTTATTCCTCTATTTTCCACCATCTCCGGAGTCTTTTCCTTCTTTTTAATTATTATACCGGATAAAATGGAAATATGACCGCGAGAGAGAGAGAGAGAGGGAGTTCAAGAGTCAACGTCACGAACATTTTTCGATGTGTCTACTCTGTTGATCCGAAAATTGCCATTTGTTTTTCGCGATATTGTTCCCTTAAGGGAGGAAATTGGGTTAGACGGTTCAAAAAATCGATTTTTTATTTTTTTTCATAAATTGTTCCCAAAATTTTTAATGAAAATTCCGACTCGTTCTATTGTTATAAGCCATTAAGGGGAAAAATAGGGTTAGGACCGCGTTTTCTCAATGATTTTCATGAATTTTTTTATAATATAAAAAATGAATATAATTTATTGAAACTTTGAGAATATTTTATACATATATTTAAGTATATACTATAAAATTTTTTGAAAAATTTTTGCATTTCCTTGCAAAACAACGAAGATATTAGCGACCCCATATTGCTTGTTTTTCTTGGTACTATTTTTTCAAACGCGTTTTTCTGAAAGAGACTTTTTTTTTAACTTGCGTACACGCTAGTTTGAAAAGTTTTCAACCAATCGTTTTGAGAATTGGCAGTTACTTTCTTCATAGTATTGCGCTCTATATGAACCTAAAATCGGAATATTATCATTATTTAAAATAATTTTTTTTTTGCAAATAAAGTTGTAAAAAATGGCAAAAAATCATGCTTTTTTGTTTTGACCCCGGTAAAAAATTCAATTTTCTATTTTTTTGATAGCATTTAGGTTCATATAGAAGAGAGACATATAATAAAAGTAAATTCCAACCTCGTTTGATTTCAGATGAAAATTGCTGCTTCCAGAATGTACGCAAAATGCTGAGTCTGAATATGACCTGCAATATGGGGTCGCCAATATTTTCGGTGTTTTTCAAGGAAATTCTTCAAAAATTTTATAGTATATACTGAAATATATGTATAAAATATTCTTAAAGTTTCAATAAATTATATTCATTTTTTATACTATAAAAAAATTGATGAAAATCATTGAGAAAACGCTGTCCTAACCCTATTTCGCCCGTTAAGTTTTTTTTTTTATTAAAGGAGTATTTTCGTACATTCTGCTCAATTGATCCAATTAAAACGATTCATTAATTACGATTTTCAGTATTTTTTTTCATTATCTACAATCAACGTATAATTTTTTGTGTCCTATTTGTTTAATCGAATTGTACAAATGTAGTTAAATTAAATGAGACTCACCGGAAAAGCGCCGCAGTCCTCGAGATCCGGTATTGTCTCGGGGCAAAAAGTGCCCTCGGTGAGAAAGGGCGGCCGAGGCGGGGGTGGTAGCCGAAATTCGGGAGGTGGACCTGGGCACTCGGGGCACTCGAAGCGCTCCAGCGTCTCGAGCTCCTCCATCCTCCTCCTCAGAGCGCTGAAAACAAAAAGGCGGGTCAGGGGGGAGGGAAATCACCCTCAATTAATCTCATCGACGCGTACCATTAATTCTGGCATCAGCTTTTATATAAAACGTGGTGTACACTCTCCACGCCATGGATATGCATACTGTACAGAGACGTTCTTTCACACTCGGCCAAAAAGGCCGGTGTAAAATCGATCGTCGTTTATTATACATGGCGGGTCATATTTCTCGCTATCTCAATTTTTATTCCATTTTTCATCAGATCGGAGATTTGTCGATTTTATGAAATGGCGAATAAATTGAATGGTGAGAGAGTCCAACCTTTTTCTTTCGTTACTCTTACGTATATTTTGCAGTTATGTCATATCGCAAAACCGTAATTCTTACGGTAGATCAATGTATCGCGGATGTAAATTTCACGAATCTCTTTAACCGACAGTCTCGAAACGTTTTGCAATTTCGCGATTCAATTGTCATTTTTTTTTCCCTCCCACGACTTGCACGTATCTGTCAATTATGATTATGAAAAAAAAAAGTTAATTAGGAAACACAATATCAGAATTCGAGTTTCTCGTTACCTATCACGTTTAAGCATGGTATTAAAATGTTCGGACAAAAAATAAAATGAAACTACATATTTCGTATTCCTCGTACCAACGCTAAATAGGTACTTTTCTTTTCCCATCTGATACGTGGCTTAATGGACACATTTCCCGGTTTTGTCTTTTTTCTCTCCCGGTCACTCGTACCACATAGCCGCGCAACGTTGGAGAAAGAAAGAAAGAAAATAAAAGAACGTACGAACTATATCTGGAGGACTCGGCAAAAGTCGAATTGATAACAACTGCACTCGGCGGCGAGTTTGTCCTAGTGGATTTCTCGCGGGGTCTAATTAAGAGATACGCGTCTGCGGTCCAGTTTCTCTCTCTCTCTTTCTCTTAATGGCCACACTCGCGATTCCTCTCGACGAGCCCGCCAAATGTGAACTTTTTCCGAGGGCACATAGTTATGCACACACACACATATACACATATATATACATGAGTGGAAGAGCTGGCGATCTCGTTAGCATAGCTCGCACACCTTGCGCGCGGTGCTTGTGGCAAAAAGAGAGGGGATGAGCCCGAGAGGCTGACTTTGCTACGAGTGTGTTCGTCGTCGAGAGCGTGGAAGCGAGTCGTTTCAGAAAGGAAAGAGAGGGGGGGGGGGAGATTCTCTGACGATGCTGCGGGTGGGCCGAGTCGCGGGTAGGTCATAGGGAAGTTGTACTGAAAGAGAGAGAACGAGGAAAGGGAATATAGAGAGAGAGAGAGAGAGAGAGAGAGGGAATGAGACAAGGGTTACCGGTACAGTGCAGGCCGGTATGCTAATACCTGGACTTAATTACAGCCTCATAATGAATCAGTCACGCCTGCCGCGCCCCGTACACGCGTATACGTCGCTGATTAATTGTCCGTACCGTAAATTTATCTATATATATATAATATATACAGTATAGGGTATACTGTAGGGTATATATGTATATATACGGTACATAGATCGTTGTACGTATTATATGTATCTATATATAAATTGATCATCACGAGAGAGTTTACGTATAATCTACTATACACATATCGTCTATGCAACCCTTGTTTAATCGAACGTCATATCGGATATATACCTACGCAGCAACGGGATACAGTAATATATAATATGGCTTATAGTTTACTCGTGGATCCTCCGCGTCCTTCTCACTATCGATAATTAATATCGTGCGATCTAACGAGAACTTCTGACGCCCGTAACGCCGAATAATTACAATAATATCACTTGAACAATGTTAGAGCGATAATATATGCACATAAGTACATTAGGGTGGGTCAAATAAAATGACTAATTTTTTTTTCCTCGATATAATGAAAAATGTATTGTTTGGCATCTCTAAAAAAACTCTCTGCAAGTATGAGTCTTTCATATTTAAATTAAGAGGTCCCTCATCGCCAATTTTCATTTACCATTTAAATAACATGGAAACATTTTATTTTTTACTTTGGAATTTTATTAGACTCAAACCGTTGATGTTACGAGAGTTTTTTTAGCACATTTTTGTAGAACATTTGATGCTCTACAAAAAAGCTCTCTTGGGTCTAATCGATAAAAGTAACCGTACAAAAAATAATCGGTGATAATTAGCTCTGTATTCTCTCATATTTGTTTGAAAACAATTAGTAATATACTAGTAGTATATTAGTATATTAGTAATATATTAGTAGTATATTAGTATATCAGTAATATATTAGTAGTATATATTAGTAGTATATTTATTCATATTGATAACTAAAATTTTTTTAAATTTGAAATTTATGTACTAATAAACGAGATAAGTAGAATTCAAAGCTAATTATCACCGATTATTTTTTATACGGTTACTTTTATCGATTAGACACAAGAGAGCTTTTTTGTAGAGCATCAAATGTTCTACAAAAAGTGCTAAAAGACTCTCCTAACATCAACGGTTTAAGTCTAATAAAATTCCAAAGTTAAAAAAAAAATGCTTCCATGTTATTTAAATGGGAAATGAAAATTCGCGATGAGGCACCTCTTAAGGTTGTAGTCCGGTAACTTAAGCCGATTTGGATGTCTTTTTTGGAGGGCGTTTTTTTGTAGGAAATTAAAAATGAATCGTTTTGGATATTTAGGATGTTTTTATTTACATATTAAAGATACAAAAAAAAAATTTGTTGAAAAAATTCAATAGTTTATTATTATTATTATTATTGATCGAAGTTGGCACCTCGAACAAAAAGCGCGTGGGTGGCCCTGATGATTTTGGCTCTTGATGTTATCTGAAATCAAAAATTCTTGATAATTCTTAATCTATAGACATGTCATTCTGGTCGGAACTACTAAAGTTAAAATTCATGGATAAATAACAAAATGGCGGACTTTGGGAAAAAACGTCCTTTTCTATTTTGTTATTTATCCATGAAATTTAACTTCAGTAGTTCCGACCAGAATGACATGTCTATAGATTAAGAATTATCATCAATTTTTTATTTCAGATAACATCATTAAATTTTTGTAGAACATTTATTAAATTTTTTCAAACAAATTTTTTTTTGTATCTTTAATATGTAAATAAAAATATCCTAAATATCCAAAACGATTCATTTTTATTTTCCTACAAAAAAACGCCGTCCAAAAAAGACATGAAAATCGGCTTAAGTTACCAGACTACTTAATTTAAATATGAAGGGCTCATACTTGCAGAGGGTTTTTTTTGAGATGCCAAACAATACGTTTTTCATTATGTCGAGGAAAAAAAAAATTAGTCATTTTATTTGACCCACCCTAATGTACATAAGATTTTTGACAAGAGTATATAGACGGTGCCCCGTTTGATAATCGTTGATTCACGGAAGAAAAGAAACAGATACTCGGAGGGCGAATAATTTACGAAACGTTCGAGAGTTCCTGATGGAAAACGAAACAAAGGTTCATCGGATAAACGTTTGATTATGAACACTTTTGGTCTGTATATCGACGCAGTTACCCGGGTTGGCCTCAGAATCGCTGTCGGTACTTATTATCATAATTATTAATCGATGCACCATAATTTTCCATTTGTTCTTTCAATATCGTAAATTATATGTATCGATGTTTAATATCAATGAGATTCAGCGACTTCTCGTACGTAAGTAAGTCAGAAAGTTTTTGAATCATCATCGAAAGATGTAACGCGCGGTTCGCGGAACATCTGTATGTCGCGCGGAAGTTCATTTGTACGACACTAGAGGGAGGAGAGACGGATAGAGAGAGAGAGAGAGAGCGAGAAAGAGACGTCGACAGCGTTCATCCACCCGGTGTGCGCGTACAATCTGAATAAATGCAACTTCTTCGTCGCTTCCGTTCCGTTTTCCCGAGGCTGGTAACTCTGTTCTCTCGCTATTTTGGCGTCGTATGAGAAACTCCCGCGACTACATAACCAGATTTTACAGAGCTTTTTTTTTTGCTCTTCGCACACGTCAGATAAGCGCGGAACACTTCGCGCGACTCGATTCCAATTCGAAAAATTTCATCCTCGAAGCTCGCAATTTCTTTTGTTCTTCTTCTTTCGTTTCGCGTCGAGTTTCACACTTCTAGGGGCTTGAGGATGAAGTGTACGCGCGGTCGACGAGTGTCGACGACGAATAATGGAAAATTGGCCTGATTAACCGTAACGAGGAAGCATCGCGGACCAGTCTGAATCAAGCCGACGCATTTCGTTCGGTACGTGACCCAGTTGACCATTTTACTTTATATATATATATATGTATATATACGATATATATAGATATACATGGATATGCGAACATGTACGAGTTTCGGACTATCACGGCCGTAGACCGTAAATTTGGTCGACGCGACGACTAGAGCTGCCCGCGCGCTGCGGAGCTTTTGAAAGTTCGCCCCCCGACCTCAACGCTGGACGGATCCTGTAATTTCATTATGAAAATAACGTGTGTGCGTGTGGGG
Source organism: Oxytorus armatus (assembly GCA_958009045.1). Classification (NCBI taxonomy): domain Eukaryota; kingdom Metazoa; phylum Arthropoda; class Insecta; order Hymenoptera; family Ichneumonidae; genus Oxytorus; species Oxytorus armatus. Next base: position 13,101,460 of record OY253744.1, read on the forward strand.
GTTGCTATCTCAACGACGACCGTCACAACGTATACATACGCACGCACATGCACACACAGATTCGGGTTGACGCCCGCGGTAGAGAGAGCGGAGAGCTCTCGCTCTCTTATTCGGGTTAAAAACGCCGCGCATGAGAGACCAAAAAGGGGATGATGGAGGAGCGGAGGGGCATATACATGGGATATTCCGCGTGTTAAGATGCATGATATTTAAAACGAAAGAATTTTCGATTATATAATAGTCGACTAAATTGCGAAGAGTGGAATCACCAAAGAATCAAATTGAGGTAGTAGTCTGGTAACTTAAGCCGATTTTCATGTCTTTTTTGGAGGCCGTTTTTTTGTAGGAAAATAAAGATGAATCGTTTTGGATATTTAGGATGTTTTTGATTACATATTAAAGATACAAAAAAAAAATTGTTTGAAAAAATTTAATAGTTAATTATTATTATTATTATTGATCGAAGTTGGCACCTCAAAAAAAAAGCGCGTGGGTGGCCCCGATGATTTTGGCTCTTGATGTTATCTGATATAAAAAATTCTTGATAATTCTTAATCTATAGACATGTCATTCTGGTCGGAACTACTGAAGTTAAATTTCATGGATAAATAATAAAATGGCGGACTTTGGGAAAAGTTTTTTTTTCCAAATTCCGCCATTTTGCTATTTATCCATGAAATTTAACTTCAGTAGTTCCGACGAGAATGACATGTCTATAGATTAAGAAATATCAAGAATTTTTGATATCAGATAACATCAAGAGCCAAAATCATCGGGGCCACCCACGCGCTTTTTTTTCGAGGTGCCAACTTCGATCAACAATAATAATAATAATTAACTATTAAATTTTTTCAAAAAAATTTTTTTTTGTATCTTTAATATGTAAATAAAAACATCCTAAATATCCAAAACGATTCATTTCTATTTTCCTACAAAAAAACGCCCTCCAAAAAAGCCATGAAAATCGGCTTAAGTTACCAGACTACTACCTTAAGAAAACGGGCGTTTAACCAAATGTTGTCTTACCGGCTGGACCTTTTAACATTAATTCTTTTCTTTTTTTCTAGAGCAAACTTTGGCAAATGGACCAAAAATCGTTCCACTTTATGTGGAACAGCTCATATTTGTATAGTGTGTGTGTGTGTTTTACGTGGGGATATAAAGAAGGGAAGAAAAAGGGCGAGAATGGCACGAGGATTTGCACCCGTGAACTGAACAAATTTCATAATGCAGGTGGTACGTACACGGTCCCGTGCTACTGTGAAAACGAAAATCTCATACATGCCACGTATACATACATATATCCTTGCTCGTGATAAGCGTAAAACGCGAGAGGTAGGCGAATTTTGTAATAGCTGGCAGAGTACCCATCGCTGGCTCGAATTTTTCACGGTAAATAAATCTATAATTAATGTTGTCGGTACGCCTGTCTCACACACTCACGGAAATTCTATTCAATTTTTATTTCAGTTAATTATTTGTTAATTACTGTTTGAGATTACGTCATTCTCGTTATCTGCACAGCATTCAACTTAATAATTAACAGTAATTTAATCACTTTTGGATTTAATGTATCAAGGTTAATAAAATTAATTTTGATAATTGAATGAGTATATTTAGTTCAACATGCATTATCACCGATCTGATTGAATATATGCTAAATGTTTCTCTTTCACTGTTACACATCATCAAAGTTCAACGATAATTATACGAATAAATCGAGGTTATTGCCCGAATATATTTGGGTTGTATAGTTGAAAAAGAGAAATTTTCATGATGAAACACAAAATTCTACGTGATTAATGTACCCGTAATCTCTGCTTTTACCACTGCACACACGAGGTTCACGTGTCTATATATATATATATATATATATATATATATATATATATATATATCCGGATCAAAGAGTTCATTATATTAAAATTAGTACATCTCTGTACGAATAAACGCGAAAATGTACGATAAACATTCACATATACTCGTATACGCTCGTCACACGTACGACGAAATGTATACAGAACCATAGACTCTTGAACCCTTTATTAACAATTTAACAACAGCTCTATAACCATAATTATTCGGCTAGTCTCGGTGAAAATGATATTTTTCATTCGCTTTCACGTTTGTCCCTAACAAATTTAAATAATTAGTACCACATCGATTAAATTGCAGTTTTACTATTTACCACAAAAAAAAACAAAGAATTGAAAAAAATGTTCATAAAATATTAACGTCACTATCAATATATAAATATTAATTATAGTATATAGAGGATCATTGCAATGGATCAATGAATTTCCCCGAAAAAAATGGGATAACGAATCTTTGTTACTTTCTGAATCGTCCTCTGGTCTAGATTTTCCCGGAGATTTTGCATATGCAAGTACAGTATGGCACTATATACGTGGGTCAACATCGTCCTCGTTATTGTCACACAAATACGCATAGTGCATATGTACACGATCCAAACGAACCGGCACGGTGGACAAAATTATTGATGGAACTATGTGTATATATGTATATTAAAATCTCACCCACTTCTAGTTTAGAGCATCGTCAAAGTAATACACCCACTCAGGTACATAATACCGGAGTTTCACGAGAGCAACCTCGATATATAATACGAGCGATACGCCGGAACATTCAGATCATTATTACGGTCTGCAAACAGCGGGCAGAAAACGGACTAGTAATGCAATCAGGGGTGATACAATCACGTCCGCGTGTAACTCGTCGCTGGTCTATGAGGCACCATTTTCTCTATATATATATACATATGTAACATATATTTCTATGGTCAATTGGCTGACGTTACACGACGAGAGTACGTTTGCGATTCGCAGTTGTGGTACAGGAACAAGTCGCGGAGTCCTCGCGGAGTTTGCGAAATATCCTCGGACTGTCCACTTAGATTTCCGAATATACACACTGTGTGTGTGTTTTGTGTTTGAAGGGAAACTAGGGATTCCCTCTCTGGTATTGCAAAATCCGTCCTTTCGTTCGACTGAAGTGGATAATCCACTATTGACCACTAGACGGTACATCGGTATATGTACGAGAAGTAAATTATGCGCATCCATTTAGAGATATAGAAGCGCGTAATGGCAGATGCAGAAATTGGGCCAATGAAAATTGCGGATAAAATCAATTATAACATTAAGGTAGTAGTCTGGTAACTTAAGCCGATATTCATGTCTTTTTTGGAGGGCGTTTTTTTGTAGGAAAATAAAAATGAAAAACATTTTTTTTTGTATCTTTAATATGTAAATAAAAACATCCTCAATATCCAAAACGATTCATTTTTATTTTCCTACAAAAAAACGCCCTCCAAAAAAGACATGAAAATCGGCTTAAGTTACCAGACTACTACCTTAAGTTCTCTTTTAGTGACCCTTTGGAAGTGTTTTGATGTTTCGTATTAATTACATCTGCGAAAATGACGAGAAAAAAAAAGTTTAGTTGCAAGTTTTACCGACATTACAGCCTTCCTTAATACATATCGTCTTGTACGATCGTTCAACCGGGTCGAAGATAACGATGACAGAAACAGCCCACAGGTCCAGCCATATTATACACACACACACACACACATATATATATATATATATATATATATATATATATATATATATAGAGAGAGAGAGAGAGAGAGAGAGAGAGAGAGGGGTATGCGACACTCGTGCGCTTCGTTACGCGCCGGAAGAGCTTTCGCTGATAAGCCGACGAGAGCTCGCACCCGCGCATACCGCACACGCGCCGCCAGCGTCTTCCATCGACTTCGCCCCCCACCCCTTTCTCTCCCGGCGCTTTTGCCGATATACTGATTACCTGATTAGATCTGGTCAGCATCCAGCCCAGAGAGACTTCTCCCCTGTTCAAGTGGACACTTTTGCTGCTCACTCTAACCCTCGTTACACTTGACTTTTTTCTCATAGCGATATATATCACCCACGCACTTTATAGATATATAAACCTCTTGCCCGTGCTGTACAATCCGGATTATATATCATTTTCTTTTTTTTTTTTTTTTATCACTTCAAACAATCCATGACACGCCACGTGCACAATATATTCACAATACAAGGACAACTGGCAAGGATAATTGGCAACTGTCGTTAAGCCAAACTGCAAATCATTGGTTATCTATTCGAAACGATCGAGATCCGCGGATATTATCCCATTATGTATGTTGCAAATGTACATTACTTCTTTGTACAATTCAAATACACCTGATAAGCTCGATTTGTATCTGTACGATAGGGGAAAGAGAATGAAAAAGAGAAACCTGCGAATTTGCACATTTGTTTCCTCATTATTTGTCCATTTTCATAATGCTTTCTGTACGAGAGAGCGTCTTGAGCACTTGGCATCGATAAACAAGGCATTTCTAACGAGAGTAAATTGGAAGATAATTACGTGAAAATTTCACATTTACCGGGTTTGTTTTCTTCATATTTCTCGCAAGTTCAATAATTGAATCTTTGATCGAATCGTATACGAAGATAGATTTGGCTTCGTCAAATAAGGTACAGATATTTACAGTGATATTTCCGCAAAATTCGTAATTCCATAAAATTTGAACTCTTTCATCGATTGTCGCCGAACTTAATAACAAACATACGCTTCATCACTACTTTATCCTTATTTTAGTATGTTGCATTGGCACAAGTTCGCACAAACACGTACTTTCGAGAAAGTAAAAAGAGAAGAAACTACAAAATTTCATTCAATCTCAATGAAAGTATTAATTTCAACTAAAAGCATCATTAAAATAATTCCAACTAAAATTGTTTCACTTTATGTGAAACATGTCGTATATAGTTCTGTATACAGACCGTTGCGCCTTTGAACGGCGTTTTCACGATAGCGGGCAAAAGTTCGATACTACAGCATATACAAGAGTGAGAACACATACACCTGGATATATATATATATATATATATATATATATATAATTGTATGTATATATATATATGTATATAGTATAGAGGATAAAAGGGATGAAGGATCGCGCGAGATATATTAACTCTGATACACATATATAACTTTCACATGGGGAAACTCTCTGTTCCTCGAGCGATCTCGTCTCTATGGTAATCCCTCTGTGTTTCCATTCCGCGTTATCTTCATCTTGTCCGGGTTTGGGTTTTGACGCTATTTTACATTGTTCAACCGGGCCAACAACTATCGCACGAAAACAATAAATAGATGACAGAGAATTTATCGTATCGTAAAGGAATATTGAATAAACGACTTATCACTATGCTGATAGTTCTCGAGAGGAAGTAACGTTTTGTTATTGTTGTGTATTTGTAACAATTTGTGATCTATCGATTATAGATATTGCGGATGATGTAGAAATGTAATAGGAACGAAGAAAACGCGAAGAAAGGGTGAAGTGTCGATGACGTTTGCTTTCACCTAATGGAGAAAATTATTTACGCGAATGTGTGGAAACTTTTTGCAAAAATGAACTATCGGAAAGCTGTTAAAAACTTTTTACACGATAACAGCAAAAAATAACTCACACTCGTTAACGCGAGAACGTCCTGTCGATAAACTGCCACGTAATACTGATATTCCCCCCACATTTTTCTCTCTCTCTCTCTGTCTCTTTCCACACACCTGACGATCTTCTTTCGCTTAATGTTCCCGTTTTCACGTCAATCCGTCTCTCCCGAACCATTTGCCACGTATATACAGACACGAGCTTTTCAACTTCCAACAATTTTTCACGAAACCGAACGGTCGGGAAACAGAATGAAAAAAAAGTTAGAAATTTCTCACCCCGGAGCAGGCTTTCACGAAAATCCATTAGAGCATCATTTACACGTCTTATATTCAATGAAAAAAAAAAAAAAAAGGAACTTTAGTTTTTCCGATGGTTCCGGGGACGAGAATGCAAACAAATTTATGATTTATTTGAAAATTGCTTCAAACCATCAAACTCAAGTAATCCTCGGAGCTAACAATGTTCATGAAGTTCAAACTACTCGTGCGGGTGTTACAGGATTTTGAATTTTTTTTTTAAATGCCTGTAAGGAGAATAACTCCTGCAATGTTCGAGCTGTCAGGCTAAGACTTTTAACGTAAATACTCTACACAGAAACGTACGTGTACTTACGGTACATACAAATAGTGATATGTAGTATGAGTAGGATAAAAAGAAAGATCAACCGCGAAAAACGCATGGGTGCGGCTCGAAGGAATGAAAGTTTTTTTGAATCCGCGCAATCCCGGCTTTTCTCGGTTAACACGGAAACTGTGTCACCGCGAGGGTCGTCCCGGATCGAACCGGGCTTTCTCGCTTATATACATTACCTAAATGTACATACATATATGCTCACGGGGAAGATAAAGGACAAGGGTGACCCTAAACCCTACGAATGAGAGAAGGAGCCTAGAAGGAAAAAGAAAAAAGAGAGAGGGCGAGAAAGACGACGATATATAGATGAAGGTAAAGAAAGATATCTCGTTTAATTCGCGAGATCGGTGTCGTTTTAGTATAGAACGACGTTATAGTGCCGGGTTACGGTGTTATATAACACCGTGTGACAGAACAACGCAATTTTACCGCACCTCTCCCTCTATACGTCGTTATATGCAACTATATATGCCCGAGAGAGAGAGAAAGATCTTTCACACCGGCCGATTTTATCTCGTAACTTTTCTTCAGCTCGCAAAGCTTCTTCCGGGACGTAGGATGAGGGAGAAAACTTCGTACGAATCGCTCGACGTTTTCTCGCCCTCTTGTCGCTTTTCTCCTGCCTTCAATCTACGTTATTTCATTTACATTCCGTCTCTTTATCCATTATACCGCGAAAGACGAAGCAAAGGAGCCCTCTGTCTTCTCTGTTGGCCGAGAGGGCTTTATTAACTCATCGTAGAAACGGTTCTCGTCGTTCGCCTCGAGCAGCAATTCCGCGATGCTTCAACGTTGCGCTTGGAATATTGTATGGACGTAAAGTACGATTCCCATCAACAAATGCTCGTTAAAAAGAAAATCCTTCGTTTGATACGGCCTTTTTTTTCTAAATATAATGACGAAACGTTATTTAATTATTCATTGGAGTTCGTTGGCATTGATGACCGAGAGAATGTACAAATTTCGCCGGATTCCACAATTCTTTCGTTGCATTCGAAGTATTGAAAGGAAAAACAAATCTTATCGTACTACAAATTCAATTTAAATCCGAATTGAACGCTATTTATATTTTTTCATTCGCATGACTTCGATATCATTTGTCGGAGTTACCAATTCTTATCGTCCCAATAAATTTTATCTGACCAAAATGAAATTTTCAAACGAAACAATCAAAAGTTAATATTCAATATGGTCCGCGTGAAAAATTATAGGACGTCAACATTTTATCTCAAAGCATTGGAATATCAATGGTCTCTCGCAGCATCCTAGGAAAAAAAAAGACAATGTATTTCTCGTTTTGTTAAAGAACGAGAAAAAAACAAGGTGGTCGCGCGACGACGTTTGAGCTACAATACCTTTTTTTCCTCTCGCTTCGTAACGTTTCGCGAACGGACGCGCGCATAGTATAGCCTTTAAAACGAATTTACGAGTCAAGGGATTGTCCGGATCGTTTAGGGCGTACCTTGAGAATCGTTTTATCGCTCGTTAACTCGTCCCCCGCTCGTACATTAATATATATATATGTATATATAATAGGTATGTTCGCAGCGGCCACGTGGATATATAGAGAATGAAAAATACGAGAGAAAGAGCGATCCCATGAAACACTTGGAATTCTCTCTCTCTCTCTCTCTCTCTCTCTCTCTAACATTTTCTAGCTAGGCATACAGAAAATTGGATAAAGAGAGAGAGAGAGCAAACTAGAAAGCAAAGGGACACTATATAGAGAAGAGAGGATTCCCCGGAGAATAATTTCATGATTATTTATTGGCGATCGGGTAACTCTGAATTTTTACGATCGAGGTCCACCAACGCATTGTACGTGTACTGTACAGATACCTGTATATATATATATCATATAGAAAGTCTCTTTCTTCGTCACTCCTTTTCTTCCTCACGCCCACGAAAACTCTTTTATTTATTTCTCTCTCTTTCACACCAACCGGCCGAGTGAATTCGTGGACATTTGTATCCTGTCGTGAATAACTAGTGACGTCACACGAGAGTACACATTACGAGCCTTAAATTTTCTCGTTACGATATGACCGAGGAGTCGAAGAGGGCGCGGTCTTATTAAAGTGCAATCAATAATAAAAATGATAAAGAAAAAAATATCATCGAGGCAAATCATGGAAACGCCCCGACACTTTTGTTTTTATTTCAACGTCAAACTAGAGGTCAGTGTTCGAAACGAAAAATGTATAATTCTTTTAAATAGTACAACGAGCAGAATAATTATTTGGCGATTTCATCGATCAAAGTGTTCGGAAAAAAAAACCAAAAAAACAGTAATTGTTTGATTTTCACGTCAATTCGTCGACTACTCCGAGCGAATGTTTATCATCGATGCTGAACTTCGACGAAATAAATCCTGCCGCGAAATGACCTTTTTTTTCGCAACGCCATATTTATTTTACGTTTCACACTTTCAATTCGAAACATTGATCACGAGCTGCGTAAAAAAAAACGAATATATTCGGGTGATTAATTGATTCTGCTGTACGCGTAACTTTATATTCCTCATAACTTTTTTAACGGAAGGAATAAACGGGTAATCAAAGTTGTTGCACAATTTTTTTTTCTTTCTACATCTGCAAATAATGTATTCTCGTGTGATGAACATTTTATCCGCTGTTTGAAATTGCCAAATGGCCACTTGATCGTAGATTTGACGACATTTACTAATAATTACCCTTTGTAAGTTTAAACACGTATTTTTCTCTGGCAGTGATAAGCACGAGTGAACTAACAGTTAAATGTCTATGGTGAAAAAAGGTTTATATATTTTCTTCTCTCAATCTTCTGGAAAGTAGTGAAGTTGCGGTTTCTGACGGATACACTAACCGGGGGTTGCTACGCCCACGCTCAACCCGACGAGACAGTATAATATATATATATATATATATATATTTATTAAGGCGATTTTTTTTTCAGTCCTCACCCGAAATTTTGTTGGATATGTCGAAAAAGAAATTCCCTGAAAGTTACAGCCCTTAATATTAATTCTAAGTACCTTCCCAAAGCGTGAGAAGATTTTCCATCTAAAATACACGTAAATCGATTTTTTTTTTTTTTTTTTTTTCAAAATTCTATAACTCAGCCGCATTTTATGCTATCATTTTGTTCTTGGTTTCGATTTACTCAGAATAAAACAATCTAAAAAAGTGCCTTTTGCGGCGAAAGTGTAAATTGTACTGGTGAGTTGGTACGGGTCGCTGGAGTTGATTTTTACCCAAAATTCTCGTTTTTTTCCTGTTATCTCCGAAACAATTAACTTTACGAAAAAAATGTAAACGAAAAATTTGTTGGAAATTTAATTTCCTATAAAAAAGGTCCTATCGACCCAATTGCTTAGATTAATATTTCTTGAGATATTTAACTTTATTTTTTCTCATTTTTTTATTATTTAATATTCCATATTTTATCAATTTTATACTACGCGTAAGTTAAAGTTCAAATATGACCTCAGTAAAAGTCTCATGGTTTTCGAGGAAAATTGTCTTTTTTGATTTTTCGGAAAATGGCTATTCTTATTATCTCGCTGTTGTCGTTTGTGTTTCTGGTCACTTTAGAATTTGGTGTGAATTTGGATTCACACTAAATTCTAAATTCAAGGATTTGCTTACGATTCGGACTTTCATAGCAATGGTCACAGAATAACAAGTACTAGGTAGCGATTTTACGAAAAATAAAAAAAAGACGATTTTTCTCGATAACTATGAGACTTTTATTAAGGTCATATTAGTTTTGGGGCACCCTATATATATAGTATATATGAGTTTTTGTATTTACAACTGCGCTGCATCGAGCTGCCTCTCTGGCACTGCATCCCCCTACCGCACAGACTGGAAATCATCCCCGTGGTGAAATAAACCGAAATAAACGAAGCGAATTCGTGTGCCGTCGTCGGCAACAGAAACTCGCTCTCTCAATAAAACGCCAAAATCTCGAGAGTACAGACTGCATTAACGATAAACTACTTGTGTTATTCTGTAACATATTTTATACGGTACGTCGTTAAGTATTCTGTCTATTTAAAGTATTACAGGGATGTAATTCGTAACTGGAACTTTTGCCTAATTAGAATTGAGGGAAATGTCTCCAATAAACAACTTTTGTGATGCGATTACTCTTTATTTCGAGTACTTTAGTCTTATTTTTTTCTTATCGCTACACCGAATAACAAGTTATTGATTTTTATTGCCTCTTTTTTTTAAAGAACCATAAGAATCTCATTTTCCAACCAATTTCTTTGTGACATCGATTGATATTCATTAATCATTCAAAATCGCGAAATTGGATATTTTAGTTATACATTGCGCGACGTGATATGAATTTATAATTGTTCAATTTCAATTCAAAGGGATTTTTTTTGTCACTATTAGGGAAAATTAACGAAAATATCACATGTTTTTTTTCTCTTTCCCCCGTTTTCTACCTAATTGAACCCTAAATTTTATCGTTTAACGATTTTTCTTTCAAGTTTTCATCCAACGCGACATCATCATTATAAAAACATTAACGGAACCTTTTTTTCTTAAATGACAAAAATGTTAATAAAGCTTTTTTGTTTTATTGACATGTTTTCAATCGTTTATCATTATGAAAGTTCACGCACGAGTTTCGCAGTTCGTTGAACGAATGAAATATCACGCGATTACAAAATATCGAGAGTACAACACTTTTCCAATAAATGGCAACGGCAGCCGGGCATTTCAACGTCAACGAACCGACAATCTTCGTTGAAAATTATTATACGCGCGATCGTCCTTTGTACACGCGTTCTCCTCGTGCGTCAACGGTGAGTTCGGTAAAATCCATGGACGAATATTAATTTTCCCGCAATATCTCACGTATATTTCCTAGGAATTCGTTTTCACGTTATATCCGTCAACCGAAGCGGAAATTGTGGTTTAAAAAGCGCGAAACTCCGGGGCATTTATAATCGTCCCGACTAAGCGGAGCCGCGGAATACGATATATGCAAATTTTTTTTTCATATCATTTCTTGTTTTTTTTTACAACGTTCGTTCTCCTAAATACTCTGACAAACTCAAGTAATAATGCACGAGAAAAGCGGGATGGAGTAATAAAAAGAGGACACGTTAAAAAAAAAAACAGGTACTCCGTGTCATCTTTTTTTCTGTGTTTGTTCCAATTCTCGTTTCAACGACGAGATATGGGTGACGGAGGGTGTGGAGCGGAGATATTAATTTTTGTAAGTGAACTCGAGGCTCGGAAACTCGTGATGAAATTCTCGCGGAAGACTCGAGGGTACCATTTTTTCGTCGCGCGAAAATAGTTTGCACGTGGCACACACGACGCGTCATAAAGTACCGAATGATTCACAGTTTTTTTGACTGTAGCAACAAAAAAAACTCGAGCGTTACGTTCAGTGTGTTTTTTTTTTATTCCCCCGTTGTTTCGACTCTCATCTCTCACTGAACGATTTATCTCGTCGAAATGCAGTACCGACGTTAAATATACCGATGGAAAAATACATGCTCACGTGAAAAATAGGAAAACCAATGATTTAAAAAAAAAAATTAAACTACGTTTTTACGTAATTCGTTTTATCTTGATAATTCACAATTTTTCTTTAACGCTCGTAACAAAACAAGTTATTCATGAAATACGGTTTCGTTTTTTTTCTGATAAATTGTTTCACGTCTGGAAAAATGGAGATTAGTTTTGCCTAAAAATTACGAATGTACGTGAACAATCCGACGATCGATATTTTTCATTATTTTCCTCGACACTGGGGCCGAGTGAATTTTGCAGATAATTAATTTTGCCTGCTTATTCAGAAGAATTACTTAAGGGGGGAAATAGAGTTAGACGGATCAAAAAACCGATTTTTTTAAATTTCATAAATCGTTAGTAAAACTATTGAAAAATATGTTCCCAAAATTTTAAATGACAATTCCGACTCGTTCTATTGTTATAAGCCATTGAGGGGGCAAATAGGGTTAGGACAGCGTTTTCTCAATGATTTTCATGAATTTTTTTATAGTATAAAAAATGAATATAATTTATTGAAACTTTGAGAATATTTTATACATATATTTAAGTATATACTATAAAATTTTTGAAGAATTTCCTTGAAAAACACCGCAGATATTAGCGACCCCATATTGCAGGTCACAATCAGACTCAGCATTTTGCTATTTTTTCAAATGCGTTTTTCTGAAAACGACGTTTTTTTTAACTTGCGCACACGCTAGATTGAAAAGTTTTCAACCAATCGTTTTGAAAATTGGCAGTTCACTTTCTTCATAGTATTGCGCTCTATATAAACCTAAAATCAGAATATTATCATTATTTAAAATAATTTTTTTTTGCAAATAAAGTTGTAAGAAATGGGAAAAAATCATGCTTTTTTGTTTTGACCCCTGTAAAAAATTCAATTTTCTATTTTTTTCATAGCATTTAGGTTCATATAGAAGAGAGACATATAATAAAAGTACATTCCAACCTCGTTTGATTTCAGATGAAAATTGCGGCGCCTGGAATGTACGCAAAATGCTGAGTCTGATTGTGACCTGCAATATAGGGTCGCTAATATCTTCGGTGTTTTTCAAGGAAATTCTTCAAAAATTGTACAGTATATACTTAAATATATGTATAAAATATTCTCAAAGTTTCAATAATTTATATTCAGTTTTTATACTATAAAAAAATTCATGAAAATTATTGAGAAAACGCTGTCCTAAACCTATTTCCCCCCTTGAAAATACTGTTTTCCTTATAAATTTTCAATTAATATTGCTGCTCACCTAAAAAATTCGAGCGACAGCGTGCCGATTTGTTACGATAGCATATCCTTGAGGTTCCGACGAACTCGTCGATGCGATCTCGCGAAATGAGCGAAATTTTTCCTTTCAATACAAATGATTTCACAAATTGAGGGTGGAAAAAAAAAAGAAAATTTTCCTTGACTTTCCTCGATCACTGCACCAAAATGAGCTCGTAAATTTTTTTTTCTTCACTCACAAATCACTTAATCCGAATTAAATCCATCACGCAGTATCCACAATGAGATCGTGATTGCGACAAAAAACGGGAACACTTTTTCGATGACGAAAAAAACGAAAGAAAAAAAAACCAAACAGGCACTGAACAAAAAAAAATGTAAACGAAGATCACGCGCTTGTGTCTTCTCTTTCGCACTTATTCTTTTGCTCTCAAACCTCGTACGGCTCACACGAAAAAAACACGAGGAGACTATCGATTCGACGAACCAGAGAACAGCATTTTTCCTTCTTTTTTTTTCTTTTCGTAAACCGTAAAAATGAATTCGTCAAATACGTTTTTTTTTCACCTTCTCACTGATAACGCGAGCAAACGGAGCAAATAATGGCTATCCGTTGTTTTGATCAATTTTTTTTTAAATATAAATACAAACTTTAACTCTCGACCACCGGGATTTGCTCGAAAATCGCTGGATATTAATCACCGAAGCGAGCAAATTATCGGAGCAAAATATTTGCGGAATTCAATATTTTTTTTCATCGAGAGCTCAGGCTTGATCCTCGAAATTGTGTTTTATTAATTTTTTTCCCGTTGCAACGATTTTTTCGTAAAACGAGATTGGTCGTGGTTTCATCCCCGAAACGAGCGTGTCTCTCGCAATCGGAGTATCCACATGTGCGAGCAATGAAATATTCAATTGAAAATGTGGTGGCGATTCGCGAGAAAAAAAAATCACTTTGTAGCCTTTTTATTATTTAGTTTTACCACTGAAATGTTTGCTCGATTGTTTTAGTTTCGGAGATAAAGTAGCGCGCACGCACACGCGTTAATTAGGCTCGAATTGAAGTATCATTGAAACGACGCTCGCTTGGTGGCGGCGCGCGGCACACTGTTGCTCCGATCTTTCGTACGGATCTTCCAACTCTCCTCGATGCGGTCGTGTCTGTTCAAAGCCCCACCCCCCACCACTAGCGCGCGATACTCGCCCCCACCATCGCTATCTCACCCTCCGCTTTTTCCCCCACCATATCTCTCGCCCTGCCGCTTTACTTTACCCCTCGTGGGGGCGACCGCAAGGTCGCACCGCTGCCAAGGGACACACGCTATAAACGTATATACATATACTATTTATGTGGTATATATGTATGTACATATATATCGTACAAATATACTATAAACATGTATTTTGGAGTATATTCCAAATGATTGGCACAGTGATTGGCATGATAAGCGAAAAAGAAATATTGGCGTATTTACTTCCGGTTCAGGACAAAGAAGAACCGCGCTATAGTGATTACTTGTTGCATACTGTACTGTCAATGAAAAAAAGAACATGGCGTTAGAGATAAAACCGCGAGAGCTGATAAACAAACGAAGAAGTATTCAAAGACCGCGAAATTGTTGCGCTGAAGTGTTTTTCGGTTCGGTGGTGTCGAATTTGGAAATAAAATTGTTTAAAACTTGCCGATTCATTCGCTGCAATTATAGCTTGTGAACTATGCATCTTGAACAATAACACAATTCACAAGCACCGTGTACATTAATTATTGTTCAATTATATGTCGAAAAGTTTCTCCAAATTTGCCATTGAATTAAAAAAAAAAAACCCCTGTTAACCCTTAAAGACGAAGCTATCGTTTTATAGCTTGGGCAATTTCACATCGACCGTTAGAGGCAAGGGTTAAAATCATCTTTTCAAAAAACCTGAACTTTATAAATAACGGGGTCGCTAATACTTTATAGTATATTCTTAAATATACGTATAAAAATTTTATAGTATATACTTAAATATATGTATAAAATATTCTCAAAGTTTCAATAAATTATATTCATTTTTTATACTATAAAAAAATTCATGAAAATCATTGAGAAAACGCTGTCCTAACCCTATTTCCCCCCTTAAATAATATAATTATTTTAGGTTCGATAATCGAGATGTTCATACTGTAAAATTTTGTACGTTCATATATGGAGTGGGAATTGATAGAAAAAAAAGGCATTACCGTTACCATAATATTCACTGATGTAAGTGTTTAACATTAGGTAATTGTTAAAAAAAATGTATTTTCGCAAAATAAAATTTGCTGGATATTTTATTTTGCATCAACGGAATACAATTTTATTTGCATCAACGGAAATTTTGTAATAATAACGAAAAATGTATTTTTCCATGTCCAAAATACGATGTCTCGACGCTAAATACTTTTCTATCTGTTCAGTTGTATCGAAGACTGCCAATCACTGTGCCTCGAGTAGTTTATAGGTTCTAGGGGGGATAATCACGCGGGGTTGGAAGTTCGAGAGAGGGAGAGAGTAAAGTTCTTTGGTGCGTGAAGCCGCGCTCACCGAGTCCTCGCTCGAGTGAACGAAAAAAGCAACGTGCCGCCCGGCAGCATGATGGCGGAGAGGGGATGAGAATCGTATATGGAGAGGGAAGCTACTGTAGAGTCCTGGTGTTCATGATTCGGAAAGGAGATGGGATTGCACAGTGCTGCCCTCGTTCCGAGGCCCACGTAAATTTCGTGGCGAAAATCTCAACTTTCAGATCGTGAGTGAGAGAGAGAGAGAGAGAATGAGAGCGTAAGGGGAAGGTTGGAGTCGAGAAGTTCGAAGATTCCCGAGGTACTATGCTCTCGGTTATACTTTTCGTAATCCACGAATTTCCCTCTTGGCGATGACACAATGGGAGAGTTTTTTTTCTCTCTCTTTCCTCGAGCCAAGTTTTGTGAGCTCTGCAGGCGAGTGAAGTGTCATTCGAAAAGTTGATGAAATTTTTCCGGGACTTCGTTCTAAGAACTATGTATAAGGGCAATCCTTTCGGAAGACCATTTTTTCCCTCGCTATACGTATTTTTTTTCATTCTTGCGCTGTGTATTTGTTATTTGAATCATTGGCACTATTATCAGCAGCTGAACGTTACTGTTTTATGGAAAAATTCCTGGTTTTCACAACAAATCAAGAAAAATATATTTTTTTCAAATTAAAATTAAACATTTTTTTTGCTTCAATTACATTTTCGGTGCTTTCAAACCTATTATCAAACTTTGACGAATTTTTTAGCATCCTTTTCGTATCCTACTCGTTGAAGGACTTTGAATGAGAGTGAGACGGAGATTTTCGGCAATAACTTTTTATAGGTGTTGCAAAATTCGAATATCCGTAGAACGTTGAAATTTTTATGATTTTCCAGTTAAGATAAGAGAGCTGCATATCGGATACTTTTTTTTTCTGGATATTGAGACAGTATAAAGTGTGCTGTTTTGGTTTTTAAACACAAGACCAACTTCGGCTGGACGTCCTCGAGGCGGAAGCTTTTTTTTTCATTTATTTTCATATTTCAGGCCCATATATTTTTATTTTTATTTTTTTCACGGCATTTTCAACTTTTTATTTTCGCGTCTCTTCCTCGTGGGCCTCCCCGGTCGTGTGTTTCTCAACGCGCCGGACACCAACTCGTCGCTCTCGTAATCCCGTGACACACGAAGATCTTTATCTCGCGAAAGGGCGAAGGGAGGGGGAAGAGCGCGTCGTCGCGCGAGCTCGGGTGTACGATCCTGTTGCTGCTGTTTCTGCTGCTTTGTATCCTGACTCCGAAACCGGTCAGAATTCTTATATATATATAAATATACATACTGTTACACACGTGAAATTCATCGTGTGATATTTGAGAAGAAGACAGAAGAAACCGGATTACAAAAAAAGTTTCTAAATCTTGATTTTGTTGTAAGCATTTTTTGAATGAAAAAGAAAAGTCAAAGTTTGATGGAAAATAAACAATTAACAATAATTCTTCGTAATTTAGATTTGATTTGTTAATTTTGGATAAATTCTCGAAATCTGTACAAAAGATTGACGTATAAATTAATTCATAAAGATCCCCCTGCAATTGAATAATATCAAGCAATACATTTATCATCAAAATAATTGTTGCGAGCGGGACTCAATTTATCAAAGTAAAAAGAAAATCAAAATTTGACCTGCGCAGATCCAAATTCCAATATTTATTTCAACTACACAGAATCCAGAGTTATTTTTTCACTACATTTTTTTCTTCAACGGATGAAAAAGTGGTAATTCGCGATTTCAAGAGATACCCGATAGATCTACGTGTCATGATAGGATCATCATTCTCGATTAAGGTGAACGACCGTGAGTCGGTGACTTTTCCAATTTGACGAATGTACGAATACACTGGGTAAAAATAAGTCGTCTCGTCATTTTTCATAACGAGAGATGGGAGAGAGACTCGCGCGATCTCGAAGAGGGGTATATAAGGGTGAACGCGTGAGAGGCCAAAGGGAGAGATCGGAGGGTTCGGTGGTAAAAAAAAAAAGCGCGTGCCTCGAATGCAAGAAGGGGATAATGCCAGGGCGCCGATGGATTTACCATCGGGAGTGAGAAGATGTAATCTTCAGGAATCTCGAAGCCAAGCAAAAGAGAGAGAGAGAGAGAGAGGTCGTATATCTCTTCATTTCTCTTTTCTCTTTCTCTCGACAAAAAAACCCAGTGTTAACGCTACCCGATACTGTAGTTTTCCGTTCATAGACCTCACCACTAACCCGTAATCTATTTCCCATCTGCGGAAGCAAAAACACCCCATTCGACTTACAATCCTCACAGTTTTTCTCTCAAACTCATAATACACCGGTGCGCATGCTCGGCTGAACGCTTTCACGAACACCTTGCGCCTCTAAATCCACCACTTTCACGAACGCATCTATTGTAATGTGAAGGAGGGAAAAAATGTTGAGTCAGTGAGGCAGTTGAGACGGAGAGTTTTTTTTTTTTCAACCAATTTTTACAATAATTGGAGTAAAATTTTACAGGTGTCAATGTGAAAATATTAAACTCAAATAAATACCATAACGTAAATTTCCATCCAATTTTTGTAAAATTTATTTAGAGTAAGCACTTTTCCGATATTCATCGATGCTACAGTACATTTTTTCCGTACGTGTGTCTCTTTCATAACAATATATTAGGGTAAAACTGGGGGGGGCCGGGGGAAATGGGGCTATCGGGTAAAATGGCAAAACTCACAATTTAATTATATTATCATGGATGTAAATTATTTTTTAAATTCTGTAATGTTAAGAGCGATTCAATAAACTTGAGAACTGCCATCCAGAATCGGAGAGGTACTTGAAATGAAAAAAATAAATAAACATTTCAATTACGTTACTTCTAGGGAAGAATATTTACAAAAGTTTCTGCGTAAAGGAGAAAATTAGTTTTGTCAATGCTAGAAATTTCTTGAGCGGGTCATATAAAATCTCAGTAACTCTACTATGATATTCCGCTCGTCTAATCCGCATATGATTTTAATTCCATTAACATTGCATTTTTATTAAATTTGTATCAAGTTTTCATTAAATTTCTATTATTTTTTTTTTATTAATGTGTGTTCCAACGTAACCGTTTCGGGTTTTTACGTGTGACCCTATCCAATTCCGTTCTTTTTTCCATTTTGGGAGATCGCCGAAGCCGATAAAATTTTTATACAATTTTTATCAATTTTCTATTAAGTTTTTTCGACTTTTTATTATATTTTTATTTCGATTTGAATTCGATTTTTTTAATCTTCATGTGATGTAAAATTTGATGACAAACGATTTCTGACTTCACAACGTCCATCGACATTTTTCTGGTGCTTGATTATTGAGCCATCAAATAATATGAACCAAATGGAATTGATTATTCGGAAGGTAAAATTTATTCGACTCAAACATCAAAATTTGCCTCAATGAAGTGGCAACGATGATCAATTAATAATAATAAACGAAAATATGAATGGAAAAGATTTTTTTTTTAAATCTTGAAATCCGCCATACACGAATCTTACATCATCGGATGATCTAAAGTCGTATGTTTTTATCTCGTATAAGGTGTACGCAGGGAAAGATGAAAGACGACGAGAGAACATTTGACGACATTTCTCTCGCACAACGGGGCTTTCTCTCTTCACGTCCTGATGTGTACATACAATATACCGAGGCGCGAGACAAAATCCCTATGTGCACACACTTCGGCGATTCGCAATTTATATCACGTTCATAAATCATCGTCCACCTACGTTGGCAATTTCTTTTTCGCTCATAAATCACAAAAGCGCGAAAAGTCCTTTCTCTCTCTCTCTCTCTCGCGCGCGCACGCGAATGTGTGCATGTGTTCATGTGTCTCACTTGCGCACACACGATACTTCAATGGGAGAATCAACGGTGTGCGAGATTTGGGTATGCCGCAGGAGGTATCGCGAAAAGACCGGCGAAACAATTCCACGGTCAAAGATCATGTTTGCATTCGTTGAAATATCGATGTATATGTACGTACGAAAGCTTTTATTTTCGCGGTCTTCGACCATCCAGACGTTTTTTTCATGCGTGTTATATTAACAGAAATCGATACGAATCAATATTTTTAGTTTTTTCATTTGATCAGATATTAACAACACTTTTTTTCGTTTAATTCAAAAGGAAATTTTGGTGAATAACTCAAAGAGGCCGCGCCACTTTAAGCTATTCAGAAGTAGGGAAAAAAACGTGCGTTTCATTTTTTTTTTTTCCGAAAATAAATCGTAACGAAAATACCAAATGAGATATTGTTCGAAATGCTAAAAATATATTCAGATTCGTACATAAAAAATTGTAAGAGGGTTTCGATTGTTTTTTATTTTTTCAATACTTCTTTTATTTTGGAAAAAAAATGCCTCCTACAATTTTTTTAACTCGAGTATTTGTATTATACGGGATCGCAGAAACATCCTACAACAATAGTTCGTTGAAGACTTTTGGTACGATTTTTTGTTCGGCAAGTTAAAACGAAACGGCGCGCCTCAACAAAACACAAATTATTACTTTTAATATGAAGATCATTTTTATGTCGTGGCGTTAAAATGAGACTTTGCGAAATGAATCGTAATTTTTTACCTCCAAAACAGTCCCGCAGCGGTGTCAGATAAAAAAATTTGTTATCGAAACAATTGACCTGAATTGTTGTCTCCACTATCATCGAATGAAAAGATTTTCATTCTTTTCTTTTCTTTATCGTAAAAATCGCGAAAAACCATCACCAACATAATAAATTCGGATTTGCGATTATATGCGACATTGAAACTTGCGCGAACGAAGTTTCGAAAAGTAAAAAATAAGTCATTCAAAAAGTTTCGAGCATATGGAATTGTCATCCGATCGATAAAAGTTCTCTCTCTTTTTTTTACAACTCGTACGGAAAGGGCGACGGTGTCACAATTTTCAATTCAATAATAATGGCTCAACGAAATTTCGAAAAAAAAAAATCGCACACACGATAACGGTAAAACGCGGACGAGTACGGTTACCACGAATCTAAAACATATATATACACATTAGGGTAATATTTTTTTTTCGACTATTTTTTTTTTCCAGTCCCCACGCGAAATTTTGTTGGATATGTCGAAAAAGAAATTGCCTGAAAGTTCCAGCCCTTAATATTAATTCTAAGTATTATCCCAAAGCGTGAGAAGATTTTCCATCTAAAATACCCGTAAATCGAATTTTTTTTTTTCCAAATTTCTATACCTTAGCCGCATTTTATGCTATCATATTGTTCTTGGTTTCGATTTACTCAGAATAAAACAATGTAAAAAAGTGCCTTTTGCGGCGAAAGTGTAAAAAGATATTGAACTTGAACTTATGAGTAGTATAACATTTATAAAATATGAAATATTAAATAATACAAAAAAAAAAAATAGATAAAGTTCAACATCTCAAGAAATATTAATCTAAGCAATTGGGTCGATAGGACCTTTTTTGTAGGAAATTAAATTTCCAACAAATTTTTCATTTACATTTTTTTCGTAAAGTTAATTATTTCGGAGATAACAGTAAAAAAACGAGAATTTTGGGTAAAAATCAACTTAAGTGACCCGTACCAACTCACCAGTACAATTTACACTTTCGCCGCAAAAGGCACTTTTTTAGATAGTTTTACTCTGAGTAAATCGAAACCAAGAACAATATGATAGCATAAAATGCGGCTGAGTTATAGAAAATTGAAAAAAAAAAATTCGATTTACGTGTATTTTAGATGGAAAATATTCTCACACCTTGGGAGAGTACTTAGAATTAATATTAAGGGCTGTAATTTTCAGAGAATTTCTTTTTCGACATATCCAACAAAATTTCGGGTGGGGACTGAAAAAAAAAATAGTCGAAAAAAAAAATCGCCCTAATACACATATAAGTATATTACTCGTATCTTTCGTTTTCTCGGCCGACGTTTCTTGGCACGGAATTTTATCTAATCGGGAGAGTGTTATCTCGGTCGGCGCGTCCGCACGAAACGATGAAAAAAAATGGCGGAAAGAAAACAACAACAACAAAAAAGAATTAAATTTTAGTCGAAGTTCTCTCGTAGCGACTGCACACGAAACGTTTTTCCTCCCGTCCCCGCCCTCCCGAATGCATCTCATGTTTATTAAATCGATGTTCGATCGTGCAGCGTCGTAGTGGGATAATCGTGAGCAGAAAAAAAATCTCTCTTACACGTATAGTTCCGTATAGTGTCGAGATTCTCGGCAACGACGCTTACGGATTTTGCATCTCTCGCAAGCTGAATCCACTTAGTACGTTACCGTGTCGTACGATAACGCGACAAGATTTTGCCGAACACACGCTTGCCGTCTCTATTATTTCGCCACGAAGCTCCGCGCAGGCTCGTAACACACGTGGCACATCGCGGAAAGGGGATTAAAAAAGAAAAAAAAATCCTAACGCCAAGCGGAGAAAGACATTGAATTGCATTGAGAGATTTCCTGTTTTTTTTGTCCTTTGTTTTCCTCAATGATATAATAAACAGGTCGAAGACTTTTGATGACTTCTCAAGCGTTCAATGAATCGTTGTGATTTATACGCGCCAGAGTACGGAACTATTCGGCGTCCAGAATTCACCATCATATGTAACAATTGGATGTTTAAGGTATTTTTTTATAAAAATTATAAATATGAGTCAGGAACAAATAACAGATTGATAATTTTACAAAAGTTATTTATAATAAAAAAAAAAAGAAAAGATGTTCACTTCATCTACTTTAACTGGCTCCAAAGGGAAGTTGTATGTAAAAATGTCGTAAAAATCGTAGTTCGAATTGAAAAAATTGTAAAAAAAAATCAAAAATACTTCGTAACTCGATGAATCAAGTGTCATTTTAAACCTTGAACAGTCACGAAAAGATTCAGTGTAGAGCGCAGTTTCAAATCTATGGAGAGGCAAAATTACAGGCAATTTTATAAAAATGAGTTCCGCTGTAAATAAAAAAGTTGTCCCTTTTATATTTCATTCGGAAGTCTATGTTTTTCAATTTTACGTGATTAAAGAGACACGATTACCTTACGAGAAATCGCGATGAATCGACGAGGACAAAAAACGTAATTTTTTCGATATTCGACTATCGCGAGGGCGGCGATTCCGATGAATATTTCGCACATAAGCTTAAAATGTGTTACGAATCACAATAAACATGTACAACAACAAGAGTAAATGCACATTTCGTCCCTTTTCATGTATACGTGCTCTCATACGGTAACTCGAGTACGAGGCCATCGCAGTGGCGCAAAGAGGATGTTTAACAAACACTTGGAAAAAAATTTGCTACATCACCTCTCGACGAGAAAAGGTGTAGACAAACACGAATACAGAAAGGAGATAGACGTGTGTGTGTGGTTATGTGGGTGAGTGTGTACCAGGGACGACGTGAGAACGTACGAGGGTGGAGAAAACCCCGAGCGAGATAAACCGAGAGAGAAACGTTTGGAGTTCATCCAAAGGAAAATAAAAGTAAAATGAAAAGGGTAACGAGTGGCGTCGACGTTGCTGCGTTTCCGGCGCCGGTAATAGTGCCACACACCGAGAGAGTCTATGGTACTGGACATTCTCGAATATCATTCGACAAACTGGCACAGCGATTGGCCGAATGGACGAACGAGAAATTTCCCCCGATAACATTTTTGTCGGATATATCTATTGAAACTTTTGCAAGTGACTTGGCAAACGTTACTTTAAGACTGTCATTCCGTGTGAAGACTCTTTTTTTTACGCTTTTTTGGGATTTTATTTGGGCGAACTAAATGAAGATACAACTGTGAAATTTTTACCACATATTTATTCACATTTTGAGCACAATTTACAATTTTTTCAGCCCGAAATCGTCGCTCATTGCTGAGGTACACGGCAACTTAGCCACTAGTTTCAAAAAACCGTTAGCACGATTACGGGCGTTTTGCTTATCTAAAACAAAAAAATCAAACGGCATTTTAATCCGTAAAGTTTTAACTAGTCTTGAAACTAGAATTATCAAATAATATTGAAAAGTTCTTTTTTGTCATGCTAAAGAAGTTGCGAAAAATTAACTTTTCAATATTTCTTGACAATCCGAGTTCCGAGACTAGTTAAAACTTCACAGATTAAAATGCCGTTTGATTTTTTTGTTTCGGATAAGCAGAACGCCCGCAATAGTGGTAACCGTTTTTTGAAAATGAGTGGCTAAGTTGCCGTGGAGTACAATCAATAGGGAGCCCGTTACTCTTGCCCGCATCGCACTATAAATAAAGGGGATTTTTTTTTTCTTTTTTAGATTCAGTATCACGTACTGAATGTGAATTAACAAAATGGTTACAAATTATGGGAGCGGAAGTGCCGCCATTTTGAGGAAAACCGTATTGGCCAATATCTCCGTTACCGTGCACTTTAGGCCAAAAATGGTAATAACCTTTCTTGTAGATAATTGAATTTCCCATCTTTTTTTCTAAATAATTTTTTTTGTATCACTTATCGTTTACGACTTATACCACTGTTAATATTTATTTTTTCACTTTTTGACCTGTATCTCTCCTAATAATTGTTTAAACAATAAAATGCTAATAACTTATCTTTTGAATCCATAAATTTCCCACATCTTTTATTGCAAATTTTTTTGTCTAAAGTTAATATTCTCAAAGTTATAACGCGTTCAATGTTGCGCTACTGGGTGCAAAGTTAATAAAAACGAGTTATGCATAGTACAATGATGAAAATTCAATACATATGTAAACAAATATTAATGATATTGACATAATTAACAATAAATACCTTCTTACCTGCAAAAAACAGCGACTTCCCGTTGACATTTTTTAAATATTTGTATAATATTTTTAACAATTCAATAATACTTCATAACTGGAATTGCCCCACGATTATTATCAAATTATCAATCGTATACTGTTGGCATAATAAACAAAAGAATAGGAAAACGGGAAATTTATTCAAAAAGGCATGGGAAAATTGATAAGTCCGGAACGAATGGTACTTCGCAGCATTTTCGGTTGGAGGTAGAGTTGCTAGACTTATTTTACTTATTGTCGATAAGCGAACGTCATTGCACGTTTTCGTATTCTTTCGTTCATTATGCCAACAGCATATAATTGATAATTTGATAATAACCGTGGGGCAATTCGAGTTGTGAAGTATTATTGAATTGTTAAAAATATTATACAAATATTTTAAAAATGTCAACGGAAAGTCGCTGTTTTTTGCAGGTAAGAAGGTATTTATTATTAATTATATCAATATCATTAATATTTTTTTACATATGTATTGAATTTTCATCATTGTACTATGCATACCTCGTTTTTATTAACCTTGCATCCAGTAGCGCAACATTGAACGCGTTATAACTTTGAGAATATTAACTTTAGACAAAAAAGTTTTAAATAAAAGTTGCGGGAAATTTATGGATTCAAAAGATAAGTTATTAGCATTTTATTGCTTAAACAATTATCAGCAGAGATACAGGTCAAAAAGTGAAAAAAATCAATTTTAACAGTGGTATAAGTCGTAAACGGTAAGTGTTACAAAAAAAAATTATTTAAAAAAAAGATGGGTAATTCAATTATCTACAAGAAAGGTTATTACCATTTTTGGCCTAAAGTGCACGGTAACGGAGATATTGGCCAATATGGTTTTCCTCAAAATGGCGGGACTTCCGCTCCCATAGTTTGTAACCATTTTATTAATTCACATTCAGTCCGTGATGCTGAACCTAATTAAAAAAAAAAAATCCCCTTTATTTTTAATGCGCCACAATATTCTCTATTGATTGTACTAGTGTACCTCAGCAATGAGCGACGATATCGAGCTGAAAAATTGTAAAATCTGCTCAAAATGTGAATAAATATATGGTAAAAATTTCGCAGTTGTACCTTTATTTAGTTCGACAGAATGAAATCCCAAAAAACCGTAAAAAAAAGAGCCTTCACACGGGATGATAAGCCTTAATATATTGAGGACAATGAAATTCAATTGTTTCGATTTGGAAGTCCTTAACACTGCCATTTTAATAAAATTTTTATTTTTGCCTCTTTTCAACTTGATCCATAATTTTCTAAATATATTATCGTGATATTTGTTATTACAGTGTGTTAACAGTCATTGTTATTATATTTTCAACAGTCAACAAAAAATTGCATCGAATATAAGAACCTGAAGAATTTTTCAAAAATCTTCCGTGACGTACTAACATTTTGAAGTCGTAGTTCCGAGGGTTTCAATTTTTCGTTCAATTTTCATCGTCATTTTTTAACGAACAGGAAAAACTGCGAATTAAAAAGAAATTCGTAATAAAGCTTAATGGGGAAAAGACTCACTTTTTCTTTGCGAAAGAAGGTGCCGGAGGACGTTACAGCCACGATTCAGTGGTTCGACTTTTTTATGACCCGCTGGATATTCGGCGAAATTATTCTCGAATCGCAGCAGATCGTTGATTTTCGCCTCACGAAATTTCACAATTCACGTACGATAACAACGAATTCGGACGTTCCGAATTCATTGGAAAAAGAACCGAAAAAAATACACTATTTTCAATAAACAATGAAACAAAATGGCGGACGAATCGACGCGATGCTCGTCGCGCGGCGTTGGAAAAAAAAGTGACCGTAATGGGTTCAACTCTCCGCGCAACGATTAGGTATATTTACGTTTCCAAAACGAAATGACAACGATGCACGATACTTGCGAGCTATTTCGCGCGAGGACACACGAGCCACGTGATGTTATTATTCGACGCCCGGGTCACACGGAATGATCGACAAAGTTTATAGCAGCCACATGTGTGTGACGAACACAAACAAGAGCTAACTGACTGCATTGAAGTTACGCACACGACTACAAGCTAAAGAGAGTGACCGGCGAGAGCTACGCACGAACACACTGCGGTCAATGAAACAGTTGTGCCTCAAGAAATTCGCGTGTTATGTGGTTAGTAGCGTGAAAAATAAGACGTCGATACGTCGCGTTCCCTCACCGAATAATCAATTCTTCATCGTGTGTTCGTTACAAAAAAAAATGACAATCATAACAATTATAATATATATAAAAAGGTGGCGCCGCAATCGATTTTCGCATGTTCATTTATTTTTCATCGAGCCGCTGGGTTCGAGGCATTTTTTACTTTCGTTTTAACAACGTTCATGGCGCTGGGTTCGAGGCGTTGCTTTTTTTGTCCGTGATTTGAGCAAAAAAATCGGAAGATGCATCGTTGCTTACGTTTGGGTGCGCGAGGCACGAGTACGCCGAGCAATCATTGTGCATCGGAAGATATTTTACGTCTTCTAGTCAGGTATTTATGAAAAAATGTAACCTTAAAAAACGTTCCAGTGTCGTGAATGGTAAAAGTGTATTTGTATTTAATCATTGTGAACGATCTCTGTCAACAATCGCGTTTCATAACCCCACGGTAACGATTGTTCCACGAGTGTTTTTTTTTCTTTTTTTTTCCATTTTTTGTTTTCTATCTGTGAAAAAGAGATGAAGTCGACGATTAAACAATGAGTTATCGAGAAACTGTGGCTTGCCAACTGTAATATCAGCGAGGCGATCAACGAGAGATATCGAGTCATTGATGAATCTTCTCGTTTGCCCGATTTTGAAGAACGAATGTTCGCAACGAGATTTGCAGAGACATCGAAAAAGTGAGTCGCAATTTTTGTGCCAGATACGTATCATGGAAATTTTCATAAATAACTTGTGTTTGACAATTGTATATATGTACGTGTTTAGCTCGTTTTTTTCTTTTTGATCTGCATAACAGTAAAAAATGTTCCACTGTCGTTGATAATAAAAATGTATTGTATTTAATCATTGTGATCAATCTCTGTCAAAAATCGCATTTCGTAACCTCACGATAACGATTGTTTTGCGAATGGTTTTTTTTTCTTTTTTCTTTCATTTTTTGTTTTTTTTTTTCTACGAAAAAGAGATGAAGTCGACGATAAACAATGAGCTATCGAGAAACTGTGGCTGGTCAACTGTAATATCAGCGAGGCGATCAATGAGAGATATCGAGTAATTGACGAATTTTCTCGTTTGCCCGATTTTGAAGAACGAATGTCCACAACGAGATTTGCAGAGATATCGAAAAAGTGAGTCGCAATTTTTGTGCCAGATACGTATCTTGGAAATTTTTATACATAACTTGTGTTTGAGAAATTGTATATATGTACGTGTATAGCTCGTTTTTTTCTTTTTCATCTGCGTTACAGGTTAAGTCTTTTGGATATTTGAGCATAATCAGCGTAGAGAGAAATTGTGTTAAAATTCTCAAAAATTTTATCTACACTACGTATCTCATTCCATTGAGAAATTTTATTATAGTGGAAAAAACTCTGCATGAGCCGAGACAACAAATATTTTCCTGCGATGCTTTTTAAGCAAGTACATCATGAACTTGACGATGAGCATGAATCCAGGAAGAGAAATGTTTCAATTGAATTCTCTTATGTCTCATTTTGTGTGAAACAAGTACATTCGGTGATTGTGTGGGTTCTTAATCAAAGTTGAATTCTCAACGCTGCGTTATCTCATACAAGACTCTTTCAGTCTCTGATGTAAATGATTGTGGTAGTTACGACGATGAGTACTAACACGACGGATGCTAAATTTGTAAAACATCGTTTCTTTCGAAATTTGTACGCATCAACAGAGCGATAAAAGTAATTAACTTCGTACATTTGCATTTTCATTTAGTCTTTTCAATGAATAATTCACAAAGTCGCTACAATTTTTATTTTTCATAGCAGCATTCTGATCTCTGGAAAGATTTTTTGCCAATTTAACGTCAAATTTAGCGGGGCAAATTAGTAAAGCATCATTTAACAAACGAAACGAACTAGAGAATTTTAATCGTGCCAAAAGTGTGAATTATTCTTTGAAATGACTAAACGAAATAGTATCTTTTTTCATAATAAACCACATTTGATTATAGATCATTTTAACAAGTGTTTTTGATGCTGAGAATGAATGATCGTCGATTAAATGTGTACAAGCTTGTGTAAAAATGATTTTTTTAAATTTAACACTCACCTGACGAGTACTGAGAGAATAATAACGAAAAAAGGATTCATGCACTCACCTAATATTTGTTCGCACACAAAATACAAGGCTCCTGAAAATTTAATAAAAGGAAATAAAATATTCAGAGGATATGAAACGTATCTAGTGTTTGTGAAACGAAAAGATTCAGGCTCAACACTAGTTTTGAAATTAGTCAACGGGAATTAGGTGACAAATAGCATGAATCATTATCACAAACATCTGAGAATTGCTTACGCATATTTGGACAATGAGAATACTATTTTTTTTTCACTTTCTCCACAAATTAACAAGCTTGTTTCACGATATTTCTCTTAAGGTAGTAGTCTGGTAACTTAAGCCGATTTTCA
Source organism: Oxytorus armatus (assembly GCA_958009045.1). Taxonomy (NCBI): domain Eukaryota; kingdom Metazoa; phylum Arthropoda; class Insecta; order Hymenoptera; family Ichneumonidae; genus Oxytorus; species Oxytorus armatus. The sequence continues at coordinate 13,130,307 of OY253744.1, forward strand.
TGTCTTTTTTGGAGGGCGTTTTTTTGTAGGAAAATAAAAATGAATCGTTTTGGATATTTGGGATGTTTTTATTTACATATTAAAGATACAAAAAAAAATTTGTTTGAAAAAATTTAATAGTTTATTATTATTATTATTATTGATCGAAGTTGGCACCTCGAAAAAAAAGCGCGTGGGTGGTCCCGGTGATTTTGGCTCTTGATGTTATCTGAAATCAAAAATTCTTGATAATTCTTAATCTATAGACATGTCATTCTGGTCAGAACTACTCAAGTTAAATTTCATGGATAAATAACAAAATGGCGGACTTTGGAAAAAAAAGTCTTTTTCCAAAGTCCGCCATTTTGGCGAACTTTGGAAAAAACAAAATGGCGGACTTCGGAAAAAAAAGTCTTTTTCCAATGTCCGCCATTTTGTTATTTATCCATGAAATTTAACTTCAGTAGTTCCAACCAGAATGACATGTCTATAGATTAAGAACTATCAAGAATTTTTGATTTCAGATAACATCAAGAGCCAAAATCACCGGGGCCACCCACGCGCTTTTTTTTCGAGGTGCCAACTTCGATCAATAATAATAATAATAATAAACTATTAAATTTTTTCAAAAAAAATTTTTTTTGTATTTTTACTACGCAAATAAAAACATCCTAAATATTCAAAACGATTCATTTTTATTTTCCTACAAAAAAATGCCCTCCATAACAGACATGAAAATCGGCTTAAGTTACCAGACTACTACCTTAAAGGAGGGATTCCACGAGTAAAAGTCGGAAAAAAACGTTTCTTATTTTTTTATTTCGCAAAAAAAAAATTCCATTGGAAATTCTATACGATAGATTGTTCGAAATTGTTTGTCGGTCATGCAAAAAAATATACAGATATTTAAATAATTATAACAGGACTATTTGATCGCAAACAAGTAATTGTTGGAAATTTTTCTCCGATCATGTAAAAAAATAGATAAAGATTCAAAAACCTGTCGGGAATTCATTTTTTTTTTCAAAGTAAAAGAAATTAAAAAAAAATACAAAACTTACAATATTTTATACACCAATCCGAAAATTTTTTTCACATCACCACAAAAACATTTCGAAAAATCGCACGTTTGGTTATTTTCGAGTAAGATATTTTTCACGAACTGAAAAAATATAAAACACGATTTTTTCCCTTCACTTTCCCATTCGCTCATTCCTTAAATTTGTCTGTATAACGAGAGGAAATCTTTCTCCCCTCCTGATCCTTCAAACATAATTTTCTTTTACAACACAAACATTGCAGCCCAGTCAAATCGAGAAATAGGAAATATAATTTCCAAAATATTTTTTTTTTTCACTCGTTCCCACAAGCTCATTGAAGCAAAACTCTTCCCTCGCTCTTTCATCTTTTTTTTGTTGCGTCCCGGGAGTTTTTATTTCCCCAACATCATAAACGATATTCCCTGCTATTGGGGCGGACGTTTATGGGTGGAGGTCTTCAAGTTCGACATTATATATCGGTATTGCGCGTTGAATAGTCGCGATAGCAATTATTAGGCATGTTGTATATTTTCTCGCTTTAAGAAGTGTGCAATAAACCGTTTTCGGGATGTATAAACGGCCATAACGACGAGGGACGAAAGAGAGGAGAGATATTGTATAAGAGGTGTATGCGAACGGTTGTATGATTGTACCAAGAGATGGCTCGTAGACGTTTTTCCCATCGTTTCGCCAGGTCACGTCGAAACGTTTTCTTTTCTGCTCTCGGGGCGCGAGAGACGTCGAAATCTCTCTCTCTCTCTCTCTCTCTCTCTTCCTTTCGTTACGAGAGAGAAATATAGAGAGAAGTAAAAGTGGAAGACCTGTCGGTTCGGTTCACGCTGCGTATACCAATTAAGCTTCCAGCATGAGCGCGTTTGAACGACCATAAATCCATAAATCCATCATCCAATGCCCTTTGGACAGTTATACGCAGCAATGTGTGCACATGTAAGTGAACAACATGCACATGTATATGTATAGTGTTCTCTTTGCGGATCCGGTGAATTTCGAGGTAACAGAGGGCGCGATGAGTACCGCCTCGGGGGGTCTTTGGTCACCCGTGTCGAATAGCCAGTTTTTTTTCTTTTTTTTTCACTCGCAGTAGCGAATACTGCATATACCCCTCGACTGAACGACCATTTTGTCTCAGCAACATAGTGGAATATGGCGAACGAGAACGGTCAGGGTTATCCTTCTCGGAATAATCGGATATAGCTAGCGAGGGAAAACGCAGGGCAGGAAAAAAAAGATTAAAGTAAAAGAATGGGAGAAAAATCATAGAAACAACGAGAATGAACGGAAAAAAAGGTGAAGATTTCTTTGACTTTTTCAATGTTGTTTTTTTTTCGTGCTGCACGCAGGCCGTCTCCCACGTCAACCTAACCCGGCTGTGATATTCACCCTTTTGTGAATCTTTTGTCCCTTCAAGCATCTTATAGAGTGACAAAAAAAATGCGAAGCAACAATTTTCAGATTTTCTTGAAAATTCGCCCGGCAAGAAAATTCAAACTCAAATTCAAATCACGAGGACCGTTATCGGTTTTTGTTCAAATTTTCGCAGTAAAATCCTTGATTGAAAACAAGATTTTTGAGGCTTTTCGTGTTAGTTTATTATTTATTTTCTATTGAAGAAATATTTTTATCTATTAGGGGGAGAGCCTGAATAATAAAAAAAAATCGTCTTCGAGTTATAATATATTACTTTTATGGCATTTTATAAACGATGTCTTATAAATCAAAATCTAATTTTTCTTTCTTCATATTCAGACTCTCTCCTCGTCATATAAAAATATTTGTTAAAATGTAAAATAACTGAGAAGAGAAAATTTCCAACATTTGTTGGAAAATATTGTATCTTGATTCTATTCAGTGAAATAAAACGACGAGCATAACCGGAATAGTCTGAAAAATTTAGTTTTTTTATCATTTATTTATTGTGTAAATTTGGATAAAATTGATAATGGCCATCGCGGTCAAATTAACAGTTTAGAATATTACTACACGAATTTTCAGAGAAATCTGAAAATTCTCATGAAACATGGTTTTTCGTTCCTCTAAAACATACTTGAAGGAAAAAAAAATACTGAGGATCGACAGGCAGATCTCGAGTTGGCGTGGAATGTCTCGTATACATCCGTTCGAAATCAGCGGCATTGACGATAGTATCAAAGATCGGGGTGATCGATAAATCACCGGAGAATATATAACTCAATTAATCCTTTTCCTTCGTGTCGTGTTTGTATGATAATCATATATAATCACGAAGAAATTCCGAATTTCTTTTTTGTTTCACCGTTCGATTGGTTCAATCCACACCTACTATAAGTACGGGATATACGACCACTTATATTGAGTATATTGCGGTACGGCATCTGCTCGATTAATCCCTCTCTTTCACCTTGAGCCATAAACCGATCTCTCTCTCTCTCTTGCTAACGTTAAATAATAACCGGAAGAAAACGAGATGGAGTGATCGAAAATTTCAAGGACTCTCGATCTCTTTGGAGCAGAGAAAAAAAACCGAAAAATTCATAAAACCTTTTCGTCTCTCACACAGAAAGTAATCGAACAATTTCGACTCTTGAATCACAACTTTCTCGCTCTGTCTCTTGATTCACTCTCTCTTGAACTGTTCATTCAACCCGTTGGGATATTATCCTCGAAGATCCTTTCTCACAGCAGCAACAGGTATCCCTCGTCATTTTGAAGAAAAAATAACCATTCTTTAATGTTTTTGTATAATAAATGTATTATTAATTATTTTATAAAATTGACGGTATTTGTAACCGCGTACGTTTACCCTTTACTTCATAATGCAGATAATTATTTTTCTTATGGATTCCATGAAAAACGAAAATAAAAATTAAAAAATTATAGCGAAGAAATGTAACGATCGTTACTTTCCGGTACTCGTTATGCTAATTTTTTATGATTTTTTTCCATGCAATGCACTAAAAATTAATCATTTGCATTATATGAAGTGCAGGTTACAACTACTGTATATCACTTTCATAAAATAATAATAAAAATATTTAAGAATAGCAAGGAATCCTTTTCGTTTCAAATTAACGAGAGGCAATCATATCTATTTACCAACGTTTTCCTTAGACTCTCGTCGTTTGATGTGCTTCGAGCTCTGTGGCAGGAAGGAAATATCGTGAGTGAGACATCTCGCACGAGGTATTTCTCGACGTAAAGCGATTCGTATCAGATTTTACGCTCGTGTGAAGTTTACGATTTTTTTTTTTTTACAACCGTGAAGCTTGTTTACGTGTATATGGACTGTTAGCGACGAAACGGCATAACCCACGACACTTTAAGTGTTAAATTCTAGTGGGTCGATACTACGGTTTTTTTTGTCCTTTCCAACTCTACTCTGTTGTTGAATTATTTTTTATTTTTTTCCGTCATGGACTTTGTGCAGGATCGAGAGGGTAACTTTAACTTTTACATCGGTTGAACCAAAACTGTATTATAATTTTCAAATTAATTATTGACAATGTTCCACGATGAATTAATTAAAAGTCACAATGATAAGGGACAATTTGTATCAAAGTTCGATTATTAATTGCCAAAGTTGTACGATTACAATTTTTCGTAAAATAATTTGAAAAATATCTCTAATCTTTATTTATTCTAAAGTTCGTTAAGAACTAACGAATTTCTCTCATATTACATTTTAAAATCAGAAATGTGGTAAAGCACTCGGTTTTTTTCAAAAAGTGAAAAAATCTCGAACCTATCCGATCGTCTTTTCGGCTTTATCAATGTTTTACCTTTTTTTTTCCTCAAATTCCCTATAAACAATATTTTTCCAGGATTTATCTTTCGTTTCAGGGCTTTTTCTCCGTTCGCGAGCAATTGATCGGCAATCAGTGCTTTATAATCCGACACATGGCAGTTTCTTCTTGTTTCTTTGTATATAAATATATACACACTATCCGCGTGTGATGGTACGTTATAGGTTCAGAGTATAAGAACAGTGGAAGTAGCGTCAGTTGGCACGCGAGTCTCTGGACCCCTGGACAGACATTCGATTTCGTAGAACCGCCCCCATCGCGTTGCAACTGCAACCGTCTCACTCCCGACACGAGGGAGAATCGAGGGATGATATCTGAATTATCTTTTGCCGAGTGGTTGGTGGAGGGGTTTGGGGAACGGGAAGAGAAGAATCTTCGAAAAGGCCAAGCTGAGAATGAGCGAGAGGCTTGATGCCTGGCTAACAGGACCAAGTGAGGTTTAATTTGAGAAGTTGAGTGTAAACCATATGTATATATATATATAAGAAGATCTGAACGAGAATCGAGGCTAAAAACGAAGGGCAGTTGGTTGAGATGCGAGGATAATTGGCGGTCAGGTATTTCGAGCCTCTGACCGGGCCCCCGGGTCCTGTCTTTTCCTCTTTCTCTCTCTCTCTCTCTTTCTCTCTCTTTCTCTCATTCTCCGCTCATTTTCGTTCGGAAACGAGGATCACTAATATTCAGCCTCTCTCCTCCCTCTATAACTATATCCTACGGGCTTTGTTCTCTTTCGTTTTTATTTTTTGACTTCGCACTAAGTCCTATATATGATACATTGCTCGTAGTCTTTGGCAACCGGTCATCTAACCCACGAATTATTTCGTCAGCTTTCTAAACGATGAATCTATAGCTGATATTTACGAGAAACCGATTCTCCGATGCACGATATAAGAAGTTTTTGATACGTGGGTTCCTATATACTTTTGTCATGTCTTCATCATAATTTATGATGGCTCGTAGTAGCGGCAGCAGCAGCTGCTCGTTATAATTCGTCGTGTTTTACGGAAGACGATGCGGTTAGAAATTTATGAAATAGTGAGATTAGAGGAATTTATTTTATTTGAGAATTTAAAAAAACATTTCTTCAAACCGATCGGAATTTCTTCCCATTTAAATATGCGTTGAAATCAAAGAAATTTTCTTTTTCTCTTTTGCTCGGTTCGAATTAAATGTATTTGTGCCAAATAAAATTTTTAATTTTACAAATACAATTTTTCTCGATGTATATATACACAAGAGCAATTTAGCGTCAATAACAAAAATTATCATTGGCCTCGGATCTTCGATCAAATGAACTCGTACTTCCATTATCACTTCTCTTCGTTTTCTGAACGACGTACAAATTGTGTAGAAATCAGAAATATTTGACATTATTATTTTTAAGGTAGTAGTCTGGTAACTTAAGCCGATTTTCATGTCTTTTTTGGAGGGCGTTTTTTTGTAGGAAAATAAAAATGAATCGTTTTGGATATTTAGGATGTTTTTATTTACATATTAAAGATACAAAAAAAAAAAATTTCAAAAAATTTAATAGTTTATTATTATTATTATTGATTGAAGTTGGCACCTCGAAGTTGGCAGCCCGGGTCCTAACTTTTTTTCTACTGAACCGATTGCTTTCAAATTTTAACAGGCTACTCTGTACACTTATAGTTCTCGTCGGAACTACCGAGAAATTTTTTCACCCCTAACTTTTTATTTTACAACCCCTTCTTTGCTAAAATAAAAGGACTTTTTTTCCAAAGTCCGCCATTTTGTTATTTATCCATGAAATTTAACTTCAGTAGTTCCGACCAGAATGACATGTCTATAGATTAAGAATTATCAAGAATTTTTGATTCTAGACAACATTGAGAGCCAAAATCACCGGGGCCACCCACGCGCTTTTTTTTCGAGGTGCCAACTTCGAACAATAATAATAATAAAAATAAACTATTAAATTTTTTCAAACAAATTTTTTTTGTATCTTTAATATGTAAATAAAAACATCCTAAATATCCAAAACGATTCATTTTTATTTTCCTACAAAAAAACGCCCTCCAAAAGAGACATGAAAATCGGCTTAAGTTACCAGACTACTAACTTAATATTCAAAAAGTAGTACTTTCATGCATTATGAAATTGACGTGTCAATGACGAGGAAAGACACAAAAACGTCGTTACGTTCGTCAACGAAATCCTGTGCGCAGCATTTCAGAAAAACGTCTTTGAACACGTCCGAGGCACGAATCACGAGAGGAGGGATCGAGGGGGGTGTCTCGAAAGCTCTCGTTTACAAACTTTGCTCAAGACTTTGCGAAAGATATCGGGTGTATTATTAAAGCGTTACGGTCATTAATTATCCGCAGATTAAAGGGATTAGCGGAGCGTGCAGAGGGCGCAATTTCGTAGAGGGGAGAAAAATAACATGGATGAAAAGAGGAAAAAAAAAAAAAAATCAAGACGTTAAGGTTTCTTTAGCATGAGGGGAGGAAGACTAAGCTCACTAAGTTAGAGAGGGGGCGAGATAGAGAGAAAGAGAGAGACGAGGAAGAGAAGCAGGATACACGCGCCTTATGGGAAACCCGTAGCGGTGTGTCGGCTGGACGGTAGAAATTGAACGGTCTTCATTACCTGCCGTTCGCTCATTATACTCTCAGCGTGAGTCCCTCGTACCTTTCTCTCGCTCGAGCTCTAAATTCTGTTTCTATGTGTTTATTGCATATATATATTTCTCACAAACAAACGGCACGAACGGTGCATAACTTTGCGCGTTAAAACGTCTGAAGTAACGCCCTTTTGGTGCATAGGAGTTGTTATACTATATAGATGTTAAGTAGTAGAGCCAGAGAGCAGACCGCAGTTTTTTTTTCGCCCGTCAGAACTCCAAACGCCGCTTTGCTGGCTTCGCCGATGGTCCATAAGAGATGTGGACTGAGTATCCCATTTGTTCGCTCTCGCGCATATACCCGTGTTACAGGCTGGCATCAGTCTAGACTTCTGGACCAAACTAAGACTATGTTTGTTCGCTGGCCCCTTTGGCATTCGTTAAACAGAGGCATCTCTCTTTCTCTCTCCCCCTGTATTTAGTTATTTCAACGTCGACGACAGCTTGGCATCGAGAGACAAGTTTTAACTGCATCTGGACCGTCGCCCACCTCGTCGATCATCAATTCCTATGATATTCGATGATTTATCTGATTTAACGAATGAAATGAGGTTCGAAGGAAAGTTCGAGGAATGTAAAACAGAAGTGATTTCTTTGATCCTTCATCCGCGACGGAATGACGCTCGCCCGTCAAGGGAAGCGCGAGTTCAATTCAATTGAACTTTTTCTCGACTCGAATATCATTTATTAAAATCAATTAAATCGATTGGATCACGATTTAAGGGGGGAAATAGGGTTAGACGGTTAAAAAAATCGATTTTTTTTTAATTTCATAAATTGTTAGTAAAACTATTGAAAAATATGTTCCCAAAATTTTAAATGAAAATTCCGACTCGTTCTATTGTTATAAGCCATTAAGGGGGGAAATAGGCTTAGGACAGCGTTTTCTCAATGGATTTCATGCATTTTTTTATAGTATAAAAAATGAATATAATTTATTGAAACTTTGAGAATATTTTATACATATATTTAAGTATATACTATAAAATTTTTGAAGAATTTCCTTGAAAAACACCGCAGATATTAGCGACCCGATATTGCATGTCACAATCAGACTCAGCATTTTGCTATTCTTTCAAACGCGTTTTTCTGAAAACGACTATTTTTTAACTTGCGTACACGCTAGTTTGAAAAGTTTTCAACCAATCGTTTTGAAAATTGGCAGTTACTTTCTTCATAGTATTGCGCTCTATATGAACCTAAAATCAAAATATTATCATTATTTAAAATATTTTTTTTTTTGCAAATAAAGTTGTAAAAAATGGCAAAAAATCGTGCTTTTTTGTTTTGAGCCCTGTAAAAAAATTCAATTTTCTATTTTGTTGATAGCATTTAGGTTCATATAGAAGAGAAACATATAATAAAAGTAAATTCTAACGTCGTTTGATTTCAGATGAAAATTGCGGCTTCCAGAATGTACGCAAAATGCTGAGTCTGATTGTGACCTGCAATATCGGGTCGCTAACATTTTCGGTGTTTTTCAAGGAAATTCTTCAAACATTTTATAGTATATCTCTCTATATTATATAAATATTTCGCCGCCGCCGCCGCCGCCGTGTACAAGAGTTCAGGACCGAAAATGACCGAAAATGACCGCAAATGCAGGGGGTGCATTAGCGGTCATTTTCGGACGGGTGGTTGGCGCGCGAAGCGCGCAGGGGGGCGAAGCCCCCCTAGTACTTAAATATATGTATAAAATATTCTCAAAGTTTCAATAAATTATATTCATTTTTTATACTATCAAAAAATTCATGAAAATCATTGAGAAAACGCTGTCCTAACCCTATTTCCTCCCTTAAGGGGTAAAGTACCAGAGACAGTACGAGAGCTCGTTGTCGGTTTTTTTTTTCTTCAAAGAGTGCGTGGACCTTGTATTATTATCACGGATACAACGTGTTACGATCGTACGCGAGTGAATTTTACAGAATGGTACGTGAAACGAGCGCGCGGATCCGGTGATACGTCCGTTCGAGGGACACCAGAAAAGTCACGTGACCAAAAGCATCGCACACGCACACACATTGAACTTGAGAAAAGGTTCTGTTTCTTTAATTTTTTATACTATAAAAAATTCATGAAAATCATTGAGAAAACGCTGACCTAACCGTATTTCCCCCCTTAAAGACAAAATGCATTACATGGGGAACAGGACAAATGGTTCTTATCAGTAGCCTCTAAGTCTCGATTTTTTTTATCCTCCGAAGTAAAACAGAATTTCTTCGATAAGATATAAGAACCGATCGGTACTTGGTGCGTTTTACCGATCGACGATTTACATCGGTTTTTCTCGGACATAGACGCGTCGTTGTAAGTACGTTTACGCGATAGCACCGCGAGGACAGAGTGGTCGGTCGGTTGAAAACACACTTTCAACTCTTTTCCTTCTTAGCTAAACGTATATATATATATATATATATATATATATATATATATATATATATATATATATATATAGAACATTTGGCACGTCGATGTACATTACAAGCATTTGGTGTCTTGGACCAGAAGTGGAACTGGTACATACCACTGCGCACTGGTACGTATACCTAGTGCTACAAGCTATACCAGGACGTATTATGGATCGTATACGAGCAAGATAGAAATGGTCCCGTTCCTTTGGACTTTTGGTCGTGTCCTTTAAACTTGATGTCCTTTAACTATACATATATATATAGATATAAATGAAAGATCATCGATCTATTTGTATATTTCCCATGTGTTTTGACTTTCTATAGTTTCATATATACATTTATATATAGTACGAGGATTAAAAAGCATTGGGATCGGAGGACCAGAGTCTCTCGCACACAGTTTCCATTCGTTCCCTTTATGCCACAACAAGTCCTGTAAAAGGAGGAATATCCCATCTCTTTTCTGTTCGTTGAATCTGCTTGTGATGGCCGATGTATCTGTGGATATGTCTCTCTTTATGTGTTCCTGTGTATACGCAAGTCGCGGCAAGGCAGGAATTCAGTGCAAAAGGAAAACGGAATCACGAGATGCTTCTCCCGTTCGCCTCTATAGGATTTGCATAGATTTTCACTCAGTGGGCACAGAGTCCCTAAACTTCCAGACAGATTTCTATTCCTTTGGTCCTTTATGGAAGACGTGAAATACTTACTTATTTACGAAAGTATTACTGCAGACGGTCTTTCGCGTCTCGACGGTTTTTTTCTTTCGGTCATTTCGTCGTCTCATTGAGCCGTCTCGTTGAAATGAGACACGTTGCTGTGCTGAAGTAATACGTACGTATATTTGTACCAGCTGAGAGTAGAAATCGTATGATAACTCCTTTTCAATGCGAAGGAAAACGTAAGATTCTCCTCTCCCGCCTTTTCGTCTTTGGAAAACTTTCACAAAGTGAAATCTCTCTCTCTCTCTCTCGTGATTATACTTAAAGCATGAGTGAATCTTCTTCGTATTATTTCATTCCGTTTCGCGATCTTAATATATACGACCCTCGTTTTAGATGTTTCTTAAGGAGCTATTGCATGATATGAACATTTATTCAGTCTGCTCTGTATGTCGTTCACTTTTGATAACTTGGAGTTGTCAATGTATAGATGTTTCAAAGTTTCCTCATGAATTGAGAATATTTGCCTAGAGACAATTACAAGTTTTAATGATGCTCAGCGTATATAACGTTTAAAAATGTCTTCTCACATTTTTCGATAAAATGAAAATCTGAGAAATTTCAGCTATACACAGTACAACGTTTAACAAATGTAATAATAACAAATAAAAATTAATGAAACGGTTGAAAAAATAACTTTCTTCAATACACCATTTTTAAAAAAATGCTTTTAAACCCGACGTGATTCATTTTTGGTTATTGAAAAAATTGTTTCAAACGTATGAAATAGATCATTGAATGCCATTGAAACTTTGCAAGTTTAATATAGAGCGCTTTTCACAGCTTTCAAAATGTACGATGTTTTCTCGATTTCTCATTGTACAGAACATTTACGTTGTCAACACCAACGTCGATTAATTTCGTTTGAATAATATATTTTATGTGAAAAACAAATTTTTGTTTCAAAACGTAAAACTTTTTCTACGGTTCAATTGAGATTCTATTTATCGTGAAGATTTTAGTAATTTTTGTTGAAAAATTTGTCTTTAGCTTTGCAACGCTCATTGTACCGTAATCGTCTTTTTCACTACAACACTCACGGTCTTATCGTATCTATCTCTCTCTATCTATCTCTCTCTCTCTCTCTCTCTCTCAGTCTTGTGTTAAGGGATATGCGGACTATAAATTTCGACCGCTACGGCAGTGTATTTTCGTGAGAGATGATAGTCGCACCATCGTTACATAGGAATATGCGCATTGCGCACATAACCCCGCTTTTATTTTATTTCTTACTCCTTTTCTTCCTTAGACGCTTCGACCTCTAACTTTATTTCTTCTTCTACGAAAAAAAAGAGACTCGCGTCCCATAAATTTACGCGCACACACGAGACGAGCAGAGACGGGAGGAAAACGCACGAAATTAAAGAAACAGAACCTTTTCTCAAGTTCAATGTGTGTGCGTGTGCGATGCTTTTGTGGTCACGTGAATTTTCTGGTGTCCCTCGAACGGACGTGTCACCGGATCCACGCGCTCGTTTCACGTACCATTCTGTAAAATTCACTCGCGTACGATCGTAACACGTTGTATCCGTGATAATAATACAAGGTCCACGCACTCTTTGAAGAAAAAAAAAAACCGACAACGAGCTCTCGTACTGTCTCTGGTACTTTACCCTTTAAGGGGGAAAATAGGGTTAGGACAGCGTTTTCTCAATGATTTTCATGAATTTTTTTATAGTATAAAAAATGAATATAATTTATTGGAACTTTGAGAATATTTTATACATATATTTAAGTATATACTATAAAATTTTTGAAGAATTTCCTTGACAAACACCGAAAATGTTAGCGACCCCATATTGCAGGTCACAATCAGACTCGGCATTTTGCGTACATTCTGGAAGCCGCAATTTTCATCTGAAATCAAACGAGGTTGGAATTTACTTTTATTATATGTCTCTCTCCTATATGAACCTAACTGCTATCAAAAAAATAGAAATTTGAATTTTTTACAGGGGTCAAAACAAAAAGCATGATTTTTTGCCATTTTTTACAACTTTATTTGCAAAAATAAATTATTTTAAATAATGATGATATTCCGATTTTAGGTTCATATAGAGCGCAATACTGTGAAGAAAGTAACTGCCAATTTTCAAAACGATTGGTTGAAAACTTTTCAAACTAGCGTGTACGCAAGTTCAAAAAAAGTCGTTTTCAGAAAAACGCGTTTGAAAAAATTGTACCAAGAAAAACAAGCAATATGAGTTCGCCAATATCTTCGGTGTTTTTGAAGGAAATTCAAAAGTTTTTCAAAAAATTTTATAGTATATACTTAAATATATGTATAAAATATTCTCAAAGTTTCGATAAATTATATTCATTTTTTATACTATAAAAAAATTCATGAAAATCATTGAGAAAACGCCGTCCTAACCCTATTTCCCCCCTTAATGGCTTATAACAATAGAACGAGTCGGAATGTTCATTTAAAATTTTGGGAACATATTTTTCAATAGTTTTATTAACAATTTATGAAATAAAAAAGAAATCGATTTTTTGAACCGTCTCACCCTATTTCCTCCCTTAAGTTGTCCTTGTCAGTTTTTTTAACAGCAAAATGGTAGGGATATGGATGAACCAGAGAATTTCATGGTTCGAGATAAGACCCAAATAACGTAATAGTTAATTATTATTTAGTTAATTAGACGCACGTAACAGTTTATCAGACGAGCAAATTCTAAAAAAAATTTAAATTGACATTTTTTATTAAAGTACTTACAGAATTTATATTTTTATTTCAAGTTGTAAACGTTGACTTGAAAAATATTTCAAAATTTAATCGTAAAAAATATTTTCAATGTCTCACAATTTTTCAACCCCCTCCGAATTGATAAATCATCGTTGACATTAGTACACTTTTTTCTATCTTCCTACAAAACGTTTCGTACCACGACATGTCGTTGTTATTTCGAACTAACGAAAAGTTTGTCCCAGCGGCTTATACCTCCGCTCCTCTCTCGTCGACGAGGGTACAAAAAGGTCTCGACCGTCGTCCCTTTTTCTCGATTTTAATTCTTTGCCAAACAATCCTCGCGAGGGATGGCCAAAGACAACAGTGGGGAAAACAGTGGGTTTTCGGAGAATCGAAAAAGTCAATATACTCGAGACGCCATGCGCCAGTTTTCTCTCAACCTCTCAGAATTTGAAGAATGATCCCCCTCCGGACTCTTCGTTTGTATCATCGTCATTCAGGGCGATCATTATCATTTTTTTTTCCCGAATTTCAGGTCAAAATCCTTCCACTTTTCATCTCCGAATATTTCACTAACAATTTTTTCCTGGACCTCTTTTTCATCTCGTCGTAACGATATAGCTGTACATACAGAGACTCGAGAGTTCTGAACAAGGGTGTGTCTCCGTTTATCTCGTCCTTACAAGCGAACGACAAGATGAACAACGTGCGGTGTGCTCTAGCTCGGTTACAAAATATTTTCACCTTGCGGAATTTGTACTCCTTGCGAATAAAAGGAAAAACCATCGGGTCCAACGAGAAAGCGTGGTAGTAAAGGGATAAGGACGGAAAAAAGAGTGAGCTTCCAGGATTGGGGGTGAAAGCGCCCGCGGACTCTGCGGCGTAAATCCTGAATGCAAAACGAAACCTACACATATACCCACTCAGAGGTTTCTCGTGTGTACCAAAGAAAAATCTCTCGTTGTTAAAGTTTCTACGGTCGCACAGCAGGCACCTATATATGTATATATATCTATACGTATGTGTGTTTACATATCGAGTGTTTGTAAAAATAGAGGCGTAACTCACATCGTTTTACCTGTTAAATCTTGTGGATTTACGTCTTTATGTCTGTTTGAAGTCGACATATAGTTTGATGCTTTTATGAGAAATTTATTTTGAGCTTAAAATTCATTGTCGCGCTTTAACTCCCCTTCACGCAGTGCTCTGATCCCCGGAAGGAAGAAAACAAAAAAAAAATGCGATAAAAAATGCAAAAGAAGCGTGAGCCTTCGCGTCCGGTGGTGCACGGAGAACAGCGAAAAAAAAAAAATATTCACCGGCACACCCGGTGGAGGGAACGGACCAAGGGCGTGAGAGAGAGCGAGATAAAGGACGGCGAGACGCGACACCCGCGCGTTAATTGCTAATTTCAGCCACGCGGGGTACCAACGTTGGGATTTTAATTAAATCACGCGAGGTAGCCGGAGCTTTACACACTCTCTCTTGTCCTCTCTCTTTCTCTCTCTCTCTCTCTCTCTCTCTCTCTCTTGCTTTCTATGCTTTCACCTTCTCGTTCCTACTACGCTTTCGGAAAAGCGTGCCGTGTGGCGATCGGCTGCCTGAATAATATATATATATATATATGATATCACACTGTTAACTCCAAAGCACGGCGTGACAGGGGGGGGGGGGGGCTGGATGAAGCGCAAAAGTGAAAGAAAATTGACAAGAAAATATTGATGAGCTCTTTTTGCTTATATTTTGTTTCTCTTGGAACAGGGATGAATGGGCAACCGGGGAAAAAACTGATTCTACGGTTAAATGACTTATGAATATTCATCGCGGAAAAATGGTAACGTTTTCAAAGGATTAAGAATAATTTTCACCATTTTTTTCTTTTGAAATACAAATTCGTATTGTTTCAACAATTATTATTGATATTTATTTAATTGAAAAATTGAATTCAAAGACGCTTAACGTATGTACGTACAGTAACGTACGAAATATAAATTCGATAGAAATCGAAGCAGATCGCAATAGGAGACAAAACTAATCTTAAGAAGAAACAATCGTATTGACGTTAACCTAATAATATTGAGTGTAGACGATAACAATGTCCAAATACAAGTTTCACAAACCAAATATGCAGGAATCTTGCTGTCTTTTGTTGAACTAGTTTCAATTTTGCAATTATCATTTGTTGAAGAATTGGAGGAGTATTAAGAGAGGTTGTATTCGGACTAATTAGTCCCCTTCAAACATTGTAGGGTAAAACATAGGCATATAACTAACAATAAGCTGCACAACTGTTTCTCACTTTATATCAAAAAGTTTTAATGGAACTTTTGATTGAGGCTGTATAACCTAAGGAAGTACCAGTCCGAAAAAAAAACGTTGCAAAATTCTCGATGTAAAAAAAGCAGAATAAAATGAAGCAGAAAAAGAGGAAGAAATTACGAAAACCGATCTCTCCGCGCCAACATATTGGCGACAGCTTTCTCGCACGTGCGAAGCCCCGCGCTGTTGTTCCCGGATGCACGGCGACGAGGAACTCTGCAAGAGAGCTTCCTTCAATTTACGATTTTAGAGCAGAAGCATTCGCGTTTACTGACAATGAGAGGGCGCACACACAACGTGACCGCACGCGAGTGCACTGTCGTACGAACATGCGGAAGTGAATTACACGCGCATTTAGGCACATAAGTATATAGATATAAGTATATATGACCATGGGTATATATATATATTCGGGCGATTTTTTTTTCGACTATTTTTTTTTCAGTCTCCACCCGAAATTTTGTTGGATATGTCGAAAAAGAAATTGCCTGAAAGTTACAGCCCTTAATATTAATTCTAAGTACTTTCCCAAAGCGTGAGAAGATTTTCCATCTAAAATACACGTAAATGGAATTTTTTTTTTTTTCAAATTTCTATAACTCAGCCGCATTTTATGCTATAATATTGTTCTTGGTTTCGATTTACTCAGAATAAAACAATCTAAAAAATTGCCTTTTGCGGCGAAAGTGTAAATTGTACTGGTGAGTTTGTACGAGTCACTGAAGTTGATTTTTACCCAAAATTCTCGTTTTTTTGCTGTTATCTCCGAAACAATTAACTTTACGAAAATCATGTAAACGAAAAATTTGTCGGGAATTTAATTTCCTATAAAAAAGCTCTCATCGACCCAATTGCTTAGACTAATATTTCTTGAGATATTAAACTTTTTTTATTTTTTGTTTTCTTTATTTAATATTTCATATTTTATAAATTTTATATTACTCATAAGTTATTGTTCAATATCTCAAGAAATATCAATCTAAGTAATTGCGTCGATAGGACCTTTTTTGTAGGAAATTAAATTTCCAACAAATTTTTCATTTCCATTTTTTTTCGTAAAGTTAATTGTTTCGGAGATAACAGCAAAAAAACGAGAATTTTAGGTAAAAATCAACTTCAGTGACCCGTACCAACTCACCAGTACAATTTACACTTTCGCCGCAAAAGACACTTTTTTAGATTGTTTTATTCTGAGGAAATCGAAACCAAGAACAATATGATAGCATAAAATGCGGCTGAGTTATAGAAATTTGAAAAAAAAAAAAAAAAATCGATTTACGTGTATTTTAGATGGAAAATCTTCTCACGCTTTGGGAAAGTACTTAGAATTAATATCAAGGGCTGTAACTTTCAGGCAATTTCTTTTTCGACATATCCAACAAAATTTCGGGTGGGGACTGAAAAAAAAAATAGTCGAAAAAAAAAAATCGTCCTAATATATATGTGCAATGACTGTTATGAAACAAAATGGCCCTCTTGCGATTTAACGCGTAAAGGTACAAGGTGTATGGGGTTTGAGACCTTGTGTTCGCCAACAGTCGATACGGATGTAAAACATAACGGGGCTATAGCATTTGAGTGGAGGAGTCGATAATGCGCAAACCGGACGTTGAGGCACGTTCACGTACTACGCATCGGGGGGTGGGGGCTCGTCTGGCTTCGATATAACATTATTATATTTATATAGTTCACACAATACACGTACACGCACTCCACATAACTGGGCCACATCATTTCTCTCGAGCTTTTCCCGTACGGAACACCACTCGAAATATCAGTTATACCGACGGTTCGAACGAACAAAATGGCGTAAAAACCATCGTTTTACGTGATAAAAACTCACAGATTTACGCCTCTCTATTTATCGGCAAGTCGATATATAGATATAAATCGTATAATTCATGTCGTACGTGACGAAAAACGGATATACCTAACGCTTTGGCACACATCTCGCGTGTTTGCCCCGTCTTGATTGAGTCTCGACGATGAAATTCTACGTGCAATACCCTCGAATATCAATCGACGATGCGTATTTTTTTTGTTCTTTTTTTTTTCCCCCCCGAGACACAGGGGCGTGAAAATTAAATTTTCGCGACGCAAAGTGTATACGTGTGTTCTCGTGTATGCGAACGATTCGCGTACGAAATTCATAAAGTGGTCCTATTGACTTTGAACTATATTTGTATGCCAGAGTACATTTTATGCCGGTGATATTGAAATTTTCGGAACTGAAAATTCAGCGACAAGTTATTCACCAAACTCGAGAGGAAAATCGTATATCCGTGTGTTTATAGGAGTGCGTGTGTATGAGAGCGTCGAATTTTTCCACTTTTTCATATCGTTGAAAAACGCGGAGAGCCGTGTTGAACTTCCACCTGGTTTGATATATCCGACTGTCCGTAATATAAGTGTTCAAACGTGTTAAGTCCCTTCCAGATGAGTTATATAACACGTTCCCGGAGAGTCCATATACTCCACTTCCTTCTCTCAGATTCTTTCTCGTCGCGCGTGTATGTCGGTGATATAACCGGAGTGCGCAGTGCTGCATAGTGGATGAATAGATTTTTTTTTTCTTCAAATTTATTGCACGATAGTAGGTAAAAAAAATGCTGCAAATTGTAATTGCTTGCATATTGCTTACTCGTCGTTTTTTGCGCGTATCCACAAATTTTACTCCACGAACAAAAGAGCCTTTGTAAATTTTCATTTCCCCATAGAGGAAACTTTACTTATGCGCTAAAATTACGAAGCAATATGCAAGTTTCAATTAGCACCATTTTTCTTCTCTTTAACTTCATCGTGTGAGTTTTGCTGGATTTCAAATGCAATTTTTTCAAAAAATTAAAAATACCATAAACATAGAGTGCTTTTATTGATTTTCTCTGAATTTAATACCAAATGTCCTCTAATTCAATTCATGTAGGAACTTTTCATCCGATAGCCCAAAAATTGCCCGAATTAAAACCTTGACAAACACCTAGAACGATTTTGCGAAAAAAATAACTAAAAATTTCATGAAATTCGAACGCCTCGATGAATTTTCTACAAATTCATATTGCGAACAATATTCGATGATGGTTTATTTGCGTAGAAAGTTTTAGTCTGATAGCTCGAAAATTCGTCGAGTTATGATCTTAAGGGGGGAAATAGGGTTAGGGCAGCGTTTTCTCAATGATTTTCATGCATTTTTTTATAGTATAAAAAATGAATATAATTTATTGAAACTTTGAGAATATGTTATACATATATCTAAGTATATACTATAAAATTGGTATATACTATATACTATATACTATAACATTTTTGAAGAATTTCCTTGAAAAACACCGAAAATATTAGCGACCCCATATTTCAGGTCACAATCAGACTCAGCATTTTGCGTACATTCTGGAAGCCGCAATTTTCATCTTAAATCAAACGAGGTTGGAATTTATTTTTATTATATGTCTCTCTTCTATAGGAACCTAAATGCTATCAAAAAAATAGAAAATTGAATTTTTTACAGGGGTCAAAACAAAAAAGGATGATTTTTTGTCATTTTTTACAAGTTTATTTGCAAAAAAAATATTATTTTAAATAATGATAATATTCCGATTTTAGGTTCATATAGAGCGCAATACTATGAAGAAAGTGACTGCCAATTTTCAAAACGATTGGTTGAAAACTTTTCAAACTAGCGTGTACGCAAGTTAAAAAAAAAGTCGTTTTCAGAAAAACGCGTTTGAAACACGTGGCGCGCTCGGGGCCTGAAGGAGAGCTACTCACTTTAATGGCTTATAACAATAGAACGAGTCGGAATTTTCATTTAAAATTTTGGGAACATATTTTTCAATAGTTTTACTAACAATTTATGAAATAAAACCCTATTTCTTCCCTTAAACGATATTGTAAAAATTCAAATTGAAATTGTGTGAAACCTGAACGGGTTGTTCAAACTTCACGAAAATTATATCGGACAAAGGGACAAAGTTTGAAAAATAATTTTCACGAACATAAAGCTTCCTCCATGAGAATGGAAATTTGATTTAAAAAATACGAGAGCTATTAAAGAAATGTATGTATCAATGAATAAATAAAAAATAATATTATTAGGCTATAAATTTCGACACGAAACGTGTTGAACTCTGTCGGTATATCACAAGAGGTGACCTTTCAGTATCTTTATACGAAAAGAGTATTCCGAGCCAAATTTGGAAGAGACCGACCACAAATATCGACATACATATGGATATATTCCTCAGAAAATTAAGAATTTTTGCTTGTGAAACACAGTCTCATTATTTCTCGTTCCTTTCATATTCAAAGCCCGGAACCCGTTCTACCAATCTTATTCTCGCAAACATATACATGCGGGGAACCGCGCGTATAGGCTTGAATCCGTACAGGGGAAGTGAGGAAGTCGTCTTCAACCGGTCTCTCGGATTTTATTTCGTGAGCGTTTGTCTTCCGCTCGGATTATCTTTCATGGCTCACTCTCCTCCTTTCTTTCTCGCTTTAGCGAGTGTATATAAGCGAGAGATAAGATTGAACGAGAGTCTGCCATTCTCTCTCTCTCTCTCTCTCCCCCTCTTCCCTCTTCGTACCGTGACATATGGTGGGCGTACGAGCTCTGTATCTTCTCCGAGTAGCACTCTGCTCTCTTTTTCGCTTCTTCACATTTCTCCTTCATCACCGTCTCTCGCGGAGTAAAGAATTTTGTGCCTATGGATATATATATGTGTGTGTGTATATCCCTCGCGACCTTGCTCTCTCTCATCTTCCATCTTCGTTTTAAGCGTCCGGCAAAAGCCGCGGGAGATCTCCAACAGGCCGGACTTGTATAATGGCCGATGGTTTTCGTGTTGCCCTGTGCACATGTTTTGTGGTACTGTATATACAAAACGATCGGAAGGAAGCCCGCTCGATTTACCACGATGGGAGTCCAACAGATTTTTCTTTATTTTTTTATTAACATTTTTTTTCATTCGCTCTCTCTCTCTCTCGCTCTCTTTTTTCTTATTTACCAACGAGAGTTATTTCTTTGTTCGTGTGTATGTGGTAATGTATGTGTGAATCGGCGCGGAAGCAGGACATCCACCCGAGAGGAAACTTTCATTATGCTCAGCAATGCCGAAACAGGCGATCATTATCGTCGCTGTGTAGGAAACAAATTACTCCAAATACACGTGAATCATTAGGTACACGTGTACTAATGTGCATTTAACACGGTGATATTATGCGCGATAATGATACTTTTCAGTACAACGCTGAGTCGTTAGTGACGCATCGTAAAATCACTTTGACTTCCGGGATCTTCTAGGCCTGTTTTTGTATCTATATATTTGTTAAATTCTTTATTGTAATGTTTCCAGGTACTCGGGGTATCTCTAATTTACTATCTCTCGCTTTCACGCTATGTGTTAGGGGGAGACCAGAGCAAAATGGCCACCCGAAGGAACAATCTATTTACGCTGCCAATAGCGTAAACACATTGCTTCTCTCATTCAAAATAAAAATTTGTACGAGTCTTATAACGCGTCCGAAAAAAAATGGTGTCAAAACGACCCTGATATAACTAGTGCCCTTAATTAACAACGCCATGGATCTGACGTTGAGTCGACAACGAAAATAACATGTTAGGAAAAGTATTATAAAGTCCTATAGCTTGGAGGCTCGAGAAAATCCCAATTTTGTACGTTAATGATACATCACGTAGAACCCGCGCGCTGCTTTCAGATCGTAGAAGTTGCGCAAGGTTGAGTCGTTAACTCTTTTTTTTCTTTCTATCATCGTCTTCGCGCTTTGGCGTGCGCGATTAGCCGGGGCACTTTTTTTCGTTTCTTCAACGAAACAGAAAGAGAGAGAGAGATTAAAACCGTGCGCTGCTAATGAGCTTCCGGCCTTCTAGCGTATAACCACTGCCGGCGATTATAAAGACATAATATTTTCATACTACCATACATCCCACGAGAGCTGTGGGTAAAAAAACTCGTAGCTCTGCACCAATTTACGTGTTACATTCACGATGAATTACGACCTTTTGATATTAAACCCACGACACATGCATGCCTGGCCGTTTTTTTTATGCATGCACTATAAATGAAGAAGCGTCGCTCAAAGTTTTCGAAAGATTTTGAATGAAATTTCAAATTATTATAATGAAATGACTCCTCTTATCACTGGTACCGTATATGCCGTAGGAAAATTCTTCGAATGCCTGAGGCCGATAAGAATTTGTCGTGTAAAACCTGAAATATCTCACAGTGTATAATACGAGGTCTGTTCAAAAAGTATCGCGAATTTTGAATTTCCGCGGGCTACGTATACGTTTTGAATGTTTAGTTAATTGTTGACTGCTGCTTTGGTTAGCCGTGTTTTGGCTTGTCTACGATTTTTGCCTATTCCAAAAAATGGATCAAAGATTCTGTATGAAATTTTGTGTGAAAAACAAAATTAAGTGCGCGGACGCATTCCGAATGTTGACTGTGGCATATGGTGAAGCTACCTTGGACCAAAGCAACGTTTATCGGTGGTACAAAATGTTCTCCAGAGGGCCGAGAAGATGCGAACAACGAAATGGGTTCCGGACGCTCGAGCACATCAACAACAGCCGAAAACATTGATGAAGCGAAGAAAATAATATTGGCCAATCGTCGAATCACCGTTAGAGAAGTTGCTGAGAAACTAAACGTATCGATTGGCTCGTGCTATTCGATTTTTACCAATGATTTGGGAATGAGACGGGTCGCCGCGAAATTCGTGCCAAAATTTCTCAATTTCGAAGAAAAACAGTGTCGCGTTAAGGGGGGGGTAGGGTTTTAAAATTATTTTTTTTGCATTTTTTTTTAATTTTTTTTTCTGAATGATCAATATGTCGAGAATATTGTGTATACATTTTAAGTCAATCGGAGTAAAACTAACGGAGTTACAGCGTTTCAAACGACCGGCCGTGATACCTGTATATCACGTATAAAAAACTTTAAATCGATTTTCCCGAAAACGTCATTTTTGAAGTTTGTGAACATTAGAACTCAAAATCTACTGAACCGATCCTTTTGAAAATTTAAACATTACTTCTTCACATAAATCAACAGGTAATCAGGAGTTTTTTTTTTTTCAATTTTTTCAATTTTTTAATAACAAATTAAGCGCGATTTTTTGAGCTAAAATTGCGTTTTTCACTTCCAAGTGCTGCAAAAAAAAGAAAAAAAAAAAAAAAACTCTTCCTGATTACCTCGAGAAACACATCACCTTTAAAATACATATCAATTTTTTTGTTTCGGATGATCCGGTAACGAGTTATAACGTTCACCGCAAAACCACTTTTTTTCAAGGCGCCTCTGGAGATTCAACGTCACCGGCTTATTTATCAATATTTTTCATTGAAAATTTTTTCTGAGATACTGCAATAGTTGTACAATAATATGTAATTCTATTTAATAAAATTATATTACTCATGTCGCCGCAAAAAAATCATAAAAATATGCTTTTTTTCGCCTTTAAAACCCTACCCCGCCGTTAACATTGCTAAGGAGCTGTTGGACTCGGTCCGCGACGACCCAAATTTGCTCCAGAGGGTCATAACCGATGACGAATCATGGATTTATGGTTATGACGTGGAAACCAAAGCTCAATCATCGCAATGGAAGCTCCTTTTTTGGAATAGGCAAAAATCGAAGACAAGCCAAAACACGTCTAACCAAACCAGCTCCCAACAATTAACTAAACATTCAAAATGGCCGATTTTTTCAGCATAAGTGAGGGACATGAGTACCAACCTAACGCCACAAAAAAATCGAAAATTGAGTATACGTAGCCCGCGGAAATTAAAAATTCGCGATACTTTTTGAACAGACCTTGTATATCGAATTATCGTGGCGCAGTAGATTCGTGGCACGCTCTCGCCTGTGGTATTTCCCAACGAAAAAAACAATAATGACAAAAGATTAAAAATAATATATAAAGAAGAAAGTTCTGGGATAATCATTGCGGGACGGAGTTTGACCGTTCGGAGTTTTGGCCAATGTGGCAATAAAAAATTAAAATAAAGTCAGAGAACGTCGTTAGTGTCGCTGACCCGCTAGAAAAGAGAGAAAATACTTCAATACATTATCCGCAGAGTACATATGGACATATGGCATGTGTGTGACTGTTTCTGTGTGTGTGGTTGATGAAAAATGATATATACCGTAACCGTATACTTATTGTTACATACACGATGCCCATTAGATACGATCGTTGGCATATATATACATATGTGTGTAATAAAAAGGTAAAGGGTCGAAAAAGATTGCGAGGCGAACGGTGTGACCGACTGTCTACGCTTGGAACGAGATAATCACTTAATTACCCGATGCCACGTCGTTACGGATAGCACACCCTCTGTTCTCTCTCTCTTTCTCATTTCACTGTTAACGCTGTCTGCTGATCGTAGCACGCGATCCCTCCAAAAACGAAGGTTAATAAACGAAAAAAAAATAAAAAATATAAATTGCTCCGAAAGTAAAGTCTCTCCCTTTTGAGACATTTGCCCTCGTGTGTTTCCGTTCCCCTCAGCGTTCGAACAAAACTTATTTACCAATTTTTTTTTCCAGCCAAAACATCGAGCAGTCTATCTAAAAAAAAGCAACTCTAAAAATATATAAACGAATGTCTGAAGAAAATTTCCGCGACGTCTGTCCGTTTGGGGCGTGTCGAGAATCATAATTTTTCACCCTCGCGCGTTTAAACGCAAACCTGCTAGTTAATTATTTAAAAAAAGAAGTATTTTACATAATTGAAAAACAATTATTTCCATTTTTCATTTCCAAATTATTAATAATCTTCCATAAAATCAATTTCATTACAATTTTTCCATCGAAATTTGCTATTCGAAAAGACTCTCGACATTTCTCAAACTCTTACGAGACGCCCCTTTAGCCGTGGTCACGAGATTCTCATACTCTGACGTTTTACACGTGTAAACTCGTGGGTAAGAAAGAGCCTCAAAACACATTTAAGTAACTGTGACGCGTAACGAACGATATAATGCGTCAAGACGCGTGACGTTGTGGCGTGCCGCTCTCGAACTCTCGCCGCCGTTTCCTAGTGTTAATGCGAGACTCTGGGAGGAAGATGCGAAGAGATATTGATATATGTATATCGTAGTGGTATGTGGCACGAGGCCCAAACTCAGCGGGCCATGAGAACGAAGCCGAGGCTTTTCTCACTCACGCACATTCACAGAGAAACGCGCGCGCGCGTGCGCGTGCACATTCTAAGTTTCGTCAGGCAAGTGTGGAGGGGGCACTCTTGGCGTCGAGAAGCGATCTTTCACTAGACCCCAGTCGAACATACATGTATTGACTGGTAACAAACAAATGGACTTTAAATAACGTTATATTAACATTCTAGTTGCGCCCTTTTATGTTTGAGCCTTCAATTTATCCATACACGCTCGCGTTCCGTGAGTATAAATGAGTGACTGTACTACCGTATGGAAGCGCCATCGGATCTCATGTAGCAAAGCCAAACGGTACCGTCTAGGGGCTCCGGACTCACACACGCCGAGTTCTAACGTGCCGCTGTAACGCGCGAAGAGCGCGGTTTGTCTGTCGGACGCCGCGCGCGCGCGCGCGCGCGTCTCTTCTCTCCTCGTAATTACCGGTCTCGCGTGTTAATGTCTTTATGAAGTAGCGAGAGAACGTGAAGAGGGATCGCGGCTAACGGTAATACACGGGCAACATATATCCGTTCCACCCTCTCACTCTGCCTATCCGCCCGATGAGTGGCCAGGTTTGGTTTCACACACTAGTATGTGTTTGCGTTCGTTGCCGACCTCCATTATATCTTGACACCAATGACCATAAGTCTTCGAGTCATTTTGTGGGACCCTTTCTGATTAACCGAAATTTTCACTCGGATCTGAGATAATCAAAATTTGTTCAGACACGCTGACGTGTCGTCAGGTGAGAATCGTTCAACGCCGGGATTAATGAATCAATTGTTTTTTTTCCTTTTATTTTTTCGTACATCGGGGAAACATTTTTTTCGTAGACATTTTCCGCGTCCCGTGAAAATCGAAATTTATTTTGGAGACGATGAATTCTATTATGAATTAAGCTTGCTGAAAGTTACCATTTTGGGGAAGAGACTACGCGATTGCGTCAGCTGCTTCGAACGGAAATCCAAAAAATCGTACGGTCGATATAGGAAAGAACAAAAAGTCGAACGATCGAAATAGCGAAAGACGAAACAGTTGAATACCAATAATGCGTGCGTATGAATGAGTCGCTCGAATCCGCCCATTTGTATTCGACTTTTTGGTCTTCAGTTATTTCGGCCGTTACGATTATTTTCATTTGTTTTCAATGTCCATTTTCATTTGTTTACAATGAAATGATAAATAGCGGCGGATTGGGCTTTCTTTGAGATATCAAAAAATATAAACCGAATTTCTGTTGTATCACTAATGTCTCGGTTTTACTGATTTTTTCTTTCTTTCTTCTTCTCTCACTTTTGACTCCAAAGTGTGCTCCTCCGAAGTGTCCTCGGCTGTTATATTTCCGCTCTTGTTTACGTCAACCGCGTCCGCTCCTCACTTTTTTCCTTAACATTTCACGGACGATTGTTTGCAAAGTTTTACGTAAACACCGGTATAGAGTGGGCCACGGGACCAGCAAACACAGTGTACTAAAGCCGCGAGAGAGTTGGATGTTGTCTCTGGAGGCAATCCCTTTTGCACAGTTAACGAGTGTACGTTGGGCTGTGCAGATGTATATACAGAACGAAAACTCGGTCAGACTGAGAGAGAGAGTGAGAAAGAGAATGAGGGTGCAAGAGACAGGCATATGTACATATATAGTAGAGTGAAGACTCGTTGTTTAAGCGAGTCTGTATTTTATGTGAATCATTCACACGTTCGACTACACACACCGAACTTTGTACAACAAACTCGGGAACTACCGGTGACGGCAGGTTATCCGATGTTAACTTTGAATTAAATTATTTTCAGGATGGAAAAGCTTGTAAGCATTTATCGATTTCGTGCGATACATATGCACAAGTCATACCGTAAACCCCGAAGCTTTTCGCGTATGTTCCGTTAAAGATTTGTTATTTTTGCCTCTCGACACTTTAACCATCTAATCAACACCTATATAATGCTCACGAAACTAAAATGTGTGAAACCAATTTACTAAGAGTAGACGTGAATGCATATCGGGATCCTTAAACACGAAAAACACATACTTTTGTTCTCGTATAATCGACGAGCTTTCGTACGTTAACATTTCACTTTTCGTTATAAAAACAAACAAAACTTTCGACGTACTCTTGTCGCACCAAAAAGGCGTGACCATATTTTATCGTTTTTTAGATACGCAAGTATAGTTTTTTGTATCGTAAGACGTGAATACTTTTTATTAAATCAATCGCCAGAGAAATTTGTTTAGTCATGTAAAATTGACAAAATTCAATCAATTTCCGTGAACTATCGAACATTCTTATTAACAGACCATTGGAGAATTGGATTTTTCGTACGAACATGAACAAATCTTTCACAGAGGACTCGCACGGTTCAGTTATACACACACACACATCCAGACACAGAGATAAAGAGTCAGAGGGCGGTCGAAACGATGATAAGGATTCTTCGGTGGACTTGTCTTTGCGCATAGATTCGCGATAGGATCTTTTCTCGTGAGTTGACTCTTCTCGTGGGGTATACCTCCCGCTGCGTTACGACGACGACGGGGACGTTCCCGTGTATGGTTCGGGCACTTAAGTTGAGAAATCGATAAAGTTTCGTGCCCATGGTCTCTCCCCCTCCGGCCATTATGCCTTCCCGGTTCACATATTGTCTTTTAGCGAACAAGAGGACGTAATCCACGAGGATTTACCACGTCAATTCATGTGTGTTACGGCCTTTTCCTTGCCAGCAGTCGTATATATATATATACACACACATATGCTAAACGTAAGAGTAGAACGATGAGAGGATAACCAGCGAGCCCTCCTCGCCGAAAGACAACGCGAGGGACAGAGAGATAGAGTCCTCTGCACCTGCGGACTGTAAGCTAGCTTCGATGAGGGGATCCTAAGATGCAGTGGAATTTTGCGGTCCGATGGGACTAAACCGCGGTCTCGTCGCGTCGGCTCCTCTCTAAGAACCGCCTAAGGCCTCGGAACGACCGGTTATTACACACGTATAACCAGCACAGTAAGATATATTGCACTATCCCAAAGAGCGAGAGGCAAGAGTCGTACGAGTATATATGTAGGAGTATGCACGGAAAGCTAACACATACGTGAACGTTGGGCGATTAGAGGAAGCTCCCGGGTCGACCCGGGTACAACATCGTTCTCTCTCTCTCTCTCTCATCTCTCTCTCGAATCTCTCTCACTCTTTCGTTAAGATGCATAACGTCCATCGAGCTATGTAAGCTCAGAACCCACAACCCACAGATTCCCTCAACCATACTAGCATCAGAGCTATGTATATGTGAAAGTACTTATATAGTCGTGTATGAACAGCAACCAACGTCCAACCCCTCTTGAGAAAATGATGTTTGGTTCACCTCAACATTTTCATTTTCGTACAACTCTGAGTGAACTTTGTAAATTGACAAAAAAAAAATAACTCGAAGGGATTTGGTGTGTTTGAACATTTGCCAAAATTCAAAACTCTTCTGCATTCGACTTCGATAAGAAGTCTCGCACTAATTACTAACGAAACGTTCTATTGAATGATATCTCGAGAAGAGAAAACCGAAAAATCTTCGATTTTGGTTTCTTTTTGCTCATTTGAATATACTTTTAGTAGCAAACGACAAGGATGTAGCGTTCCAAAGAGGAAATGTTTAAAAATGCGATCGAATCTTCAATAATTTTTTCAGAAAAGCAAAGAAACAAGATATTAAACATAGGAAAGAGTTAAAAATTTTGTAACACATAATCCTTTTAATTCGTAATTAATACCACCAGCAAAGATACACAGGTCAGACATTGAAATTATCTAGAATATTTCGTCTTCATTATTCCACCACACTTATGTCTGATTCCGCCCAACGTAGTTCAAACGGGATTCAATTGTTTTTGTGTCGTTTAGAGATAGTCTGAATTGAGTTTATACTTCGATCAACGTTGGAGGAATCGGGTGTTATTGTTGATTCAAGAGATTCCTTGACTTGATCAGCGGTATGGTTATTGATCAATCGAATGGAATATGATGATTTCAAGTACAGCGCGTATCGAATGTTTAGTTTTGGAAATTCATCAAATCCAAATTCGAGTTTGTACCGTATCTTAATCGCAACTGCGATAAGCCACGGGTTAATCTCGTCGGTTTCCTCTCTGCAGTACAGTAGAACCGTAGGAATTTCCATTCTTAATTGCTACAGCGAACCATCGTGTGTCTGTGTGTATGTGGCGCGGAATTTGGCAAATTACAGTTGCCAGGGGGTTTAACGAACAGATTTCAACGTACGATCTTCGATATCGATATATCTCATCGTATCGCTAACATATTCTAGTTGTACGTAAATGTTACCTATATGTACGTTGTATTTGGTAACAAGATTCGATATCTCGAAATCGTCAATAGTCGAGAGGAAGCATCTCGGTTGGGTAATAACGGTTATTAGAGAATTCGAGGCTTCCTTCTCGTGGTATAATAGTCAAACTGTTTAACTGTTCAATCAATACAGAGCATCCTTTGGTTACACCATTTTCTTACGACAGTACTAAGCACTATATTATTGCACTACATCACACAAATCCTGTATTGATGAGGGTTTCTGAAGCACATAGCTTCCGGTATACGAGGGTGCGTGTAAACGAGATGCCACGGTAGTATAACCGTCTCGTGACGAGACGTAGACGACAAGAACGATCATGACGACGACGACGACGACGACAACGACGACGTCGTATAACCCCTAGTAGCAGCAGGATATCGGCGCGTCTCGACGGCGCTCGGTGAACATAATGGAGAAACCAGGCGCGTGGTATAAACTTGAACATGATGTAAAATTGTCGCGTGCCTTCGGGCTACGTGAACAACGGCGTCCCCTTTGAATCATTGACCACATCTTGTAAAATAGTTTCGAGTATACCTTTCATTCGCACTAAAAAAATTCGACTTCGTATCAAATAGAATCCACTCCGTTCGTAAGAAACCTCTTCTCAGCCCTCAAATTCATTCGTTTGACGAGAAAAAAAAAATATCCGCAACGTACTTTACGTTTAGGTCAAGATTGTTCTCGTTTTTATATCACACGTTTTATTGTTAACTGAATATTCTCTATGCAAGCTGATCATTCTCTCACAGAAAGGACGAAACGCTAAATTAACGTTTTTTTTTATTTATCCGGTCGCCTGGTAATTCGTCAGTAGCGTTTGAGCAGCTTCTTTTTTTTTTTTACATAATTACACTGGTCTGCAAAAAAAATTTTTATTTTTCTCCTTCTTGTTTTCATGCATGAATTCATCATATTTTGTGCTCTAACCACGGAATCTGACATACAATTAAGTACCACACGTAGATTTCCAATATAATATTTATTTAATTAACAAACAATATTATTGAAATATCGATTATCATAACGAAATGAAAAAATATTACGGTCTAAGTTTTACAGTGAAAAATCCTAAATTATAGTCACAAAATGAATAAATATCGGTCAGTTATCTCATTATATGGTGAGAAAATTTGTTATTTTGTGGTTTTTTTTCCTTTTCATCGTTTCTATTGGAGTTTCTCGGCGAATTGACCAACAGAAATCAGCAAGCATTGCTGCTGACCATTTCCCACTGTAGCGTTTTTCAATCTGCATTATATCCTGATGAAACCTTTCACCATGCTCATCTGATACGGCTCCAAGATTTTCAGGAAAGAAATCTAAATGAGAGTCCAAAAAATGAATCTTGAGTGACATATTGCATCCTAAGGCTTTATAAGCAGAAAGAAGCTCCCGAATGATCTGTCGGTAGTTCTCACTTTTTGTATTCCCAAGAAAATTATGACAAACTTCCACAAAAGCCACCCAAGCTCTTTTTTCTGCTTCGCTCAACTTCGAATCAAAAGCTTCATCTTTCATTAGCTCACGTATCTGCGGACCTACAAAAATTCCTTCCTTCAATTTTGCGTCACTGATTCGAGGAAATTTTGTTTTTAGATATTGAAAACCTGCACCATCTTTATTCATAGCTTTCACAAAGTTTTTCATGAGTCCCAACTTTATGTGAAGTGGTGGCAGAAAAATTTTCTCACTTGGCACTAAAGGTTTCTGAGACACATTTTTAAGCCCAGGAGTTAAACTTTTTCTTAGTGGCCAAGTTTTTATTTTGTAATGTTTTTCTCTTGCGCGACTGTCCCACTCACAAAGAAAACAGCAAAACTTTGTGTATCCTCCTTGTAATCCAGTGAGTATAGCGACGACTTTTAAATCAGCACAAATATTCCATAAGTATTGAGAATATTCAATTTTTTCGAGTAATACCTCTAGGTTTGCATAATTTTCCTTCTCGTTTGTAGCATGTGCAACGGGCACAGATGGGTATTTATTACCATTATGGAGTAGAACGGCTTTTAAGCTTATTTTTGAAGCATCAATAAAAAGTCTCCATTCACTAGAATCTTCTGGAAAACTCAGTTCTTGAAAAAGCCCTGCAGCATCATTACAATATACCAAATCATCTTCTTTGGAAAAGTAACTCGTAAAATCTTCTTGCCTCGTACGAAAATATGAAACTCTGGTACTTTTATCCAATAGATTCCACTGTTTTAATCTTGATCCAAGTAATTGCGCCTTAGATTTTGAAAGTCCCAAGTCTCTAACAAGATCATTTAAGTCACCTTGTTTAAGTAAATGAGGTTCTTTAGATGGACTGGAAGATCCAGACAAAGTGTATGAAGATGAAGATGTACCGGCAGAAAGAAAACTCGATTAAGATTGAAGACCAGAAATATTTTTATTTTCCACCTTCTCATTAATTGGTGGAATTGGAGGTAAAGTACCTTCACCACGAGGAATTGGTCTCTTTGCAGATGGGACGTTCGGGTATACAATCTTATTTTTATTTTTTTTCGAGAATCCTCGTGTTGATGTCATGCAGAAATAACAATCATTTTCATGATTCTGAGGCTCACTCCAAATCATTGGCATTGTAAACGGCATGGATTTGTGGCTTCCTTCAAGCCAACCTCTCAACGTTCTTGAGCAGCTATTGCAACATAATTTTGGCAACCAACTCTTATCTCGCTCATCGATAGAAAATCCAAAATATAGCTTATAAGCTGTTTTAACAAGATCAGTCATGACATTTCGCTGTGTTTTTAGTACGAATTCCCCACAAATGTAGCAAAAACAGTCGGTAGAATTTTTACAAGTTCGAGGCATTTTATAACCTAAAATTACATAAAATTTTATTAAAATAATTTTCAAACATCTATTTTATATTTATTGGCTCTGCTCATAAAAAAATACATAAACTACACATAAAATACTCAAAACCAATATACAGAACATGAACTTTATGCAAAACTTACCAAAATATTTGATACAAAATGTAAACAATTAAGAGACAAGTTTTCACTCAACTGTTGTGAAGTCACAGCGAATACTGCGCATGCGCGTATGTACTACCATAAAAATCACCTTCGGCACTTCCCTTCTTTCTCTTACAACTCGCTAAAACTTATTTTGTACATTCACTGTTTGTATATACACTGTTTGTAACATTGACGCGCAAAAAAATTAAAAAAAACCCAAATTTTTGAAATAAAAAAAAAATTCATATAAAAAAATCTAGACGTGATGGAAAAAATCGGCCAACGGGGATTGATTCAGAACATTTGAATCGTCATATTTATGACAAAATTTTTTAAAGGAGGATTTCATTGCAGACCAGTGTTATCCACCTTGGATTTGTTACTTATTAGAGCAGGAACACGATCGCGTTATAAAAACGACAAGCTATATTTATGGAGTTTGAACGATCAAGTGTGAATTATGAAATATATTTAAATAGGAAAAAGAAAATGATCCACTCACCCTAAGAGGAATCATCCTTTTTCATTGTTTTGGAGTTATTCCGCACTTTCCCGGATGGCAATAGAAATTATTTCGGAAGCAACGACTTTTCCCTCATCTTTCATAAAAGATTGTTTCACATTTGCCAAATTCTATTGATTCTCCAGAAAAAAGTTGTACATGCTTCTGGAAAAGTGAGTCGATTAACAAAAAACAAAAAAAAAAACTGTTTCCTCTTTGGCAAATGGATTTGTTAAAAGAGAAATAGTATGTCACTGCAAACGCATGTTTTGAAAAAGTGTACTTCGTTGTCTTTTAAAAGATGCTTGCACGAGAAATTTTGCGATGTGATAGATATTTGTATTCGTCGGGAATTTCTGATACATTAATTATGGAGTGAGCCACAATGTTCGTTAAAAATTTCGCCTGTTGTGAGAAATAAATCGGGAAAATTAGTAATTTGTATAGATAAAAGAAATTTAACGATTTCTATAATGGGTGCGTTGAATGAAAATGAAGTATGGTTAGATATGAGCCACCGAGTTTCTATCCTCATGGTATATCAAAGGAAAAGAGTGACGCGCACAATAACGGCTAATTATACGATGCACAGTTTACGTAACACGAGTGAGACCGATTCGTCTGTAACAAATTTCCTTACCACTTTGCTGGATATATATATTCCTTGGTAAAAGGATTTCCGGTTGCACAATTTCGAAGAGGTAAAGACGGTGTGGAGCGAAGAGGACAACGATATTAAAGGAAACTGTGGAAAGAACGAGAAGGAGTGAAAGGAAAGCAGAGAGAAAGAGAGAGAAAGCTCGTACAAGCAGGCAGCATCAGGAGCAACGATGCGGTGCGCCGTTTCCTCTACGAGATTGTCTTTACGAGAAGGCCGGTGCACTGCTCTCTCGCTCTTCTTTCGGGCTCAGTGAAACGCGACGAGAAACTTAAAGATCGTTCTTCTCCTCGAAGCTTCTCTCCCTCTCCCTCTCTCTTCCTCTCTGTACCTTCTGCTCACTCCTACTTCGTTCATTTCAGCATATCTTCCAGTCTTTCACTTTTCCTCTTTTAATTTCTCGCAGCCTTTTATTTCTCCACCGATCCGCCTACTTTGACACCGCTCTATTTCGCGTACTCCACTATTTTCCTTCTTCTTTTTTTTAACTCCATTTTTCCAAGTTCTCACTCTCTTTGTTCCTTTAATTACATATAGCTCCGATGTCGCGTGTAATGTACTTGAGATATTGCGAGATTTCACGGTTACTCGCGTCCAAGTACCAACGGGGGTTGGGAAACGGCAAAAAAAGAAGTTCGACAGAAATTATATATATACCCCGTGTACGAAGCGACGAAGCGACTGCACTTTTCGAGGAAATCAGAGAAAGGCGCGCCATCGATTAGTCAAATTGCTTTTCGCGATTTTCACTCGCACCTTATCAGCGCTCTCTTTTCTCTTCATCTTATAAATTTTGCTCAGTAGTCGATATTACGACTGCGTTCATTGGTCTGTATAATAACCGCGGACCATTCGCTATAGAGGGACGGTGTATTATTCTCCTTCGTTCTTCGCAAGTGCCAAATTCCTCTCGTCGCGTTAAAGTTGTCGGGTGCGAGGGGAGAACGAAAAACAAAAAAAAATTGCAAAGAAGCTTGCAGGACACTCGAACTCTTTTCCGGTTTCGAGTGGTCTCGCCGCGAGAGATTGAGACCGAGAGAGCGGGTGGGGGGGGGGGGGGGGGGGGGGGGAGCTCCTTATCGAGAAACGCGTACGAACGACCAACTTATGCACGCCTCGATAACTTCCGGACTCTAATCTTCGACGAAGTTTTCACAGCCCCCAGTCCACCGTAGACTGAAGCGAAGTATTCCTCCCGCAGCTTCTGTTCCTACCTCACTCGCCTTCGTTCGATCTTCTTTCCGCTTCAACAGTCTGGATTCTCAAGCTTGTCGCTATTTCACTCGTTTATATATTACGCTTCCTCATAGCAAAAACGAAGTATAACGGAAAAATAAGATGAAGAAGTTTCCTCGAATTCTGTAGTATTGAAATTCATTAAAATTCAAAATCTATTCAATAAGAAACAAACGAAACGAATGCAAGAATAATTTTTCAGAATGAGTTTTCATAAAAAGTTTTGTGAAAAGAAACAACTAAACAAAAATGTTTTTCATTGAAACTAACGAATAAAGATATTAAAAAAATCAATAATTGAAATTAAATTACAATACTGTAAAAACGATTAAGTTACATTATTCCTGATCAAAATAATTTATTGAGTAGTTAAAAAAATTTTTATATCTATTGTTCGAACCATGCAGCCACCGATCTCGCCCACAGGACAATTCCCCGAATCTTCGCTCTCGCGATTCCATTATCGAGTAACCCAGGGCGCCTCGATCGTTCGCTAAATATATGTCAGTAGATTTTTCAGGTGCCCAGCGGTTTTTTTTAAGCCAGCCGCTTCGAGTATGGGCGAGACAGCAAGGGGCGAGTGATAAAGAAAATGAGAAAGACTCGAAGGAGGAGGGGGTGGCGCGCGCGGACAGTGAACGTGTTTAGCAACGATAAGAAGGATAATTGACGGATGCTGGATGTATGCTAGTGTAGGTAGAGCGAGAGCTCTGGCTCGCTTCTTCGGAGATTAACGAAAAAGTTCCTCGTAATGTTGTATACTCTGGTAAAGAAGCGAGAAGGATCGAAACCGTTCAACCTAGAACCTAGAGCATCGTGGCCTCGACTCGGGAACGACAAGAGAGAGAGAGAGAGAGTGAGAGTGAGAAAATGAGCAAAAAGTGGAGAAAGTAAAAAAAATTACGGATAAACGTCTCGACGATCCAGAGGCTGCGCGTTTTTCTTTCACGATACTTCGGAAAGTCGGGAAAAACTCGCTTCGGAACTTTATATATTTACAGTATATAGGATAAAGTGGGGGAATATGGGTATGTTGAGTAAAATGGCTTAGCCCATTATTTATATTTCATTCAGTTTGTCGTAGGTTGAAAAAAAATTATGCATTATGAAGGATCCATTGGCTTTACTGTATACATAGGATGAAAAGCTGAAAGAGTCACCGTCCTATTTATATGAGTAGAGTAACTTCACTGGTGACTGGACGGCCCGCGGTAAATGGACAGGTTGACGTAAAATATATCTACGAGGTCTCCTCAAAAAGTATCGCTAACTTTGAATTTCCGCGGGCTACGTATATTCGATTTTCGATTTTTTTGTCGCGTTAGGTTGGTCCTCGTGTCCCTCACTTATGTTGAAAAAATCGGCCATTTTGAATGTTTAGTTAATTGTTGACAGCTATTTTGGTTAGACGTGTTTTGGCTTGTATTCGATTTTTGCCTATTCCAAAAAATGGATCAAAGAATCTGTATGAAATTTTGTGTGAAAAACAGAATTAAGTGTTGCGAATGTTGACTGTGGCATATGGTGAAGCCACCTTGGACCAAAGCAACGTTTATCGGTGGTACAAAATGTTCTCAGAGGGCCGAGAAGATGCGAACAACGAAATGCGTTCCGGACGCCCGAGCCCATCAACAACACACGAAAACATTGATGAAGCGAAGAAAATAATATTGGCTAATCGTCGAATCACCGGTTAGAGAAGTTGCTGAGGAACTAAACATATCGATTGGCTCGTGCGATTCGATTTTTTTTGGCACGAAATTCGTGCCAAAATTGCTCAATTTCGAAGGAAAACAGTGTCGCGTTAACATTGCTAAGGAGCCGTTGGACTCGGTCGGCGACGATCCAAATTTGCTCCAGACGGTCATAACTGGTGACGAATCATGAATTTATGGTTATGACGTGGAAACCAAAGCTCAATCATCGCAATGAAAGCTGCTTTTTTGGAATAGGCAAAAATCAAAGACAAGCCAAAACACGTCTAACCAAAACAGCTGTCAACAATTATCTAACCATTCAAAATGGCCGATTTTTTCAGCATAAGTGAGGGACACGAGTACCCACCTAACGCCACAAAAAAATCGAAAATCGAATATACGTAGCCCGCGGAAATTCAAAATTCGCGATACTTTTTGAACAGAGCTCGTGTATACAGTTAATTTAAAATGGGTGTCCGTTGACTGGTGGCGTTTCTTAAGCCATTCATTTACTGGTGCATTCGCTCTAAATAAAATAATAAAACCGTCCCTTAGCCTCTTTATCAAGGAAAACGCCGATAACGTTTTTGCAAACTGATATTTTAGAGCATTTTGTGTTAAAAAAACGATACTTTTATAGATGATATTTGTTGTCGTTAAAATCCAAAGTTGAGTTGTATCATTCATTGAGATATCCTCACACATAGCTGATGATTTAATCCTGAACGGCCAAAAATCAATCAACAATTATTCAAGGATTAAGAAATCTTTCGCGTCATTTCCCCAAATAAATTGTATAACACGATAAGACGGCGGCGGTTAATCGTTATCCCTCCTGCCGTCATAAAGGTTTCGACATTGATACGTATAATCATTATTACACGAGTCACGAAGTACAATTTCGTGACCGAAATGTCGTTATATATAGAGGATCCGCAACGAAGGATTTAACGCCACATTACGAAGTATTAAGGACTGAGAATACGGTCTCTCGGGTATTAGGTCTGCGAGTATATCACGTACTGCACTCTGGAGGCCAAATTCATCCGACACCCGAGACCCTCAACAGCTGGGGTTTCACTTTGGGACCCTGGAACTTCGCGAAGACAGACAGGGATGGCAGATAGAACAAACATTAATCCCATTGTCTCCGCAAGTTGGTCTCTGCCAAACTATAGCTGCATCCACACGCACACAAACACACACACACAGATAGACAGGTTCTTGCGAAGCTTGTATTTCACACAGATCAGATAACACAGACATAGACTCACAGACATTCACATTGGGAGAAAGCTCTGTCGAGAGACTAACGTGTATAAGAGTTCATTATGCACCAGTCGACACCCTCTAGTATAAGTCTCGTTGGCGAATACCGTACAATGTGCAAATGCAGTAGTGCAGGAGACGTGCGGGCGCGTATGAATTTTCCGCGTAACTCTCGCACGGCATTCGCTCGTTACTCCAAGACAGTTATATATACGTATATACAAGGGTTATAGGAAATATATTGCGGATCGGAAAGTTCGTGAGAGTTTCGCGAATGCGTATATTATGGATAATACGTATGCGTGTTAGGCGAGACGATCGTACGTGCCGACGACAGTCGAAGGGTTTAACAGAATTCTCCTATGTATACCAGCCAGAGAAAGAGAGAGAGAGAGAGAGAGAGATCCGAAGACAGGTTATATTCACATTGTTCGGTTTAACTTTTGTGCAAGCGAGAGTTTCGGTATAATAATCGAATTCTCTCTGATAAGACGCAGTTTATAATTCCGATTGTAATATAGGTTTTCATTGAATTAATTATATGTTTCAGGCTACGCAATAAATTTTATTTCAAACAGTCTAATGAATCTTTTTTATTTTCATTTAAAATTCGTTACTTATTTATTGTATGAATTTGAAAGGTTGTATATTATTTTACGGTAATTGGGGAATGAAATAATTCGTTAAACAAAAATGATATGAAATTATACTCGAGGATCTTCAGATCGCGATTTAATAAAAATTGATATTTCGCATACAATATATTGTTGTATATATATGACAAATCGTCGTAATTATCATCGATATCGCAGTTGGAATTATTATGTATTCACCCACAAGGTTTTCCCGGGTATGAACAATGCACAAGATGGTTATTATAATTACAATGATATCTGGTATAATGATATAAAATTGGTCAAACATCATTTACAAGGGAGACATGTGTGACATTCTCATTTCACAAATTAAATTTTATATAAACTGTGTATTCAAAAATAGGTCCACCGCAGCTTGATGATCGCAATCCCGCATGAACGCGTACAATTAAACAAATGTTCGGACTCAGCTTTTTATACGGAATCGATGTCAATCCGCAGAAACGATGATGTTGACCCAAATGTGGGTTTTTCTCTTGCGGTTGACGCTTTATCCTTTGAATGCTCGAGAAGAGCAACGCTGAACCGACGATAATACGATCGATTTCAGTTATTCAGCGTTAGATGAAAATACGTATATAAATGTATGAGTGGCAATCGCGTCTTGCCTGAGCTTATGATCGCTACGGCGGATCGATGATAATTCTCTTGTGGCGTCCGAGATACTACTAAACGTGAGACCGAGAATCCACGAAAATCGTCGAGGGGAAACGATGGCGACTTTCGGTGACTCCCGTGGCTTTTCGTACCTCATCACCGGTCCAATCATTAATTAAATTTTTAAAACAGTATACAATAGAATGAAGAATGAAGCACGAAAGTTTGAGAAGATATTTTAACGAATCTTCGTAGCGGTATTAGGTCGTTCGAGGAGCCTTCAAAAATATTGTACTCTTCTTGAAACATATACCGGAATAAACAAATGTTTTTCTGCGCGAGAGGAGATATTCTTTCGTGTAGTATCACGTCACGAACATATCAGATTTCTTTGGGAAACTTGTTGGAACAATTTTGCAAATATACACACCATTGTGTATCTCTCCGTTCGAAAGTTCATGTGCTTCATTCGAGGTTCTTATATTTTTTGTCTCCCCGAGGTTTACCTTGTTTGTCTCGGTTTCATTCTAAAAATGGATGGAAATTCGTGAAAAGAGAAACGAAGACGGTGAAACCTCCTGCGGCAAAACTATCTCGTATTCTCAAGGGCGCGAAGGTGCGCCCGCGGGCGAGAGGAATATGTAATTCCGTGCGTAGACCGAACCCCTCGAACTTTGAATAGATGGAGCTCGTACGAGGCGCGTGTAGTCTTTGGAAGAGTATGCGGGTAGCTTTTGGGGGTGTTTTGTCGGGCTTTCCGTGGTTATCACGGAGCTTTGCGCGAAAAATACTGCAGTGCAAACTGAAACTACCATCGAGCTTCGGGCCAGTCTTGGCCGACTTATTTATGTATGAAACTGACATATAGAAGCGCACACACACATATCCACGTGCATATAAACCTTGGGCTTCTTCTTCTTCTTCTTCTTTTTCCCTCCCACGTTTTTCTTCTTCGTATTTTTCTGCTACCAACCCAAAACTCACGATTCTTCCATACGTGTTCGTCGCGATGTGCGTTCTCCGTCGGTCCTCTCTCTTTTTTGCCATCGTACACCCATATACCATGGGCGACTCTTCTGTATACGCGAAACGGCAAACTTGTACGTTATTCATACGTCTTGGATGAGCGATGGATATCTGTCTCTTCCAACCCAACGAATCACCCTGTCCCACCAGACTTTTATTTCTCCCCGTCTCGTTTTTTCTTCTTCTCTTCTCAACCATATTTCTCCCTCTCTATCTCTCTCTCTTTCTCTAATATCGAGCTATACCTGTAATCTTTGCGTTCACGAGAACAAAATTGTACATATACGAAACTTTAACTATATTGAGAAAAGTTTTTTCCGCGTTTAGCACGAGAGTGCGAATGTGAAGCAGGACAGACATGTTGCCAATGTTGCCACGTTGTTCATGTTAGACGGTTAGTTGTCGTGGATATAAGCTAAAAAGGACAAGCTTTAACGCTACCGGACGGCCATTATATCGTGAAAAGTCGAATTCTTTACGCGCAACAAAAGTATACGATGTCTCTTGGATTTAGCCAAAATTTCGCTCGTTTTTTTCATGTTTCCGCGCGGATATAAATGAATTCATCGGTAGGTTTTTTTTTTCACAAGACGACGATGACTTTAAAGCTCTCGACTATGGAAAGAGGAAGAATAAAATGCAGCTGAAATCGGAGAGTAAATCGTACGGATAGGGGGATAAGCGAGGAGAGAATACGCGGCGTCTAGTTGCAGTTGTACCGAGGCGAGAGCTATACTGCTATACGGGCCTCGGAGAGTGAATTATGGGACAATTAGTTCCGGCAGATACATAAGCCTCGGGGAGTTCAGAGGCTCCCAGCATCTCATAGCCTCTCTCTCTCTCTTTCTCTCTCTCTCTCTCTCTCTGTTGCTTCCTCGCTTCCTCTTTTGCTTTTCGTTGAACATCACCTCTTTCTATATACTAACTCAACCTCTTTCTCCACACACATTCGCAAACACTCTCTAAATGTCCGATAACGATGTGCGTTCGTGTGTGCCACTCGCAGCACAGGTGACTCGTGGTAAGCTCGTATGTAGACGAGAAAAAAAAAAGAGGCCGTATATACTCTCGTGCAGTTACCGTATATGCGAGCCAAGGGCAGAGAATAAGGGATAGACGACTCATTAACCACCGTCGTTTCAAGGGTCCTTTGTGTCTGGATTTCTCTCTCTCTCTCGGCCGGCATTGCATACACACCCCTTTCGCGCCACCAGTCACCTAGCCACGACTGGCCAACCAACACGTCTTGCCCCCTCGCATTCTCCTGTGATCTTCGTGAACATACGAAGAACCGCACGGAATAAATTCCACCACGACGCTATTACGGACGATAAGCCAGCCAGGAACAACGCGAGTGTCTGAATAGTGGAAGCAAAAAAAAAAAACTGCGAAGAAAATTAGTGGGAAAGGATGGGATTTAGTTCATAATTAATTTCGTACAATAAAAAAGTAATTTATGACGAAGAAATGGCAGGATTGTAAAAATCGTTGATAGTGCTCACTGGGAACTTTGCTTTTAATGACGGAAAATTTTTTCTTTTTTTTTCGCTATTGAGCAGATTTTTATGCTGTTTTATGAGAAGATTAACGAGGAATAATATAGAGAATGATGATAAACAAATGATAAGAAATTGAGAGGGCGAAGAGATTGGAGAAAAATATAATGACGATGATGAGAAAAAATGGATAACAGAAAATAGGTAGTTAGCTTTTTTTCCTATAATCTTACCGATCCTTTTATAGTACGACTTGCTCATTTCGCCCTTTCCACATCTATGGTACAGTAGTTTGGGGATGTTTAGCCTCGATCTCAGTTTTTTGCTTCTTCGCTTCTTTCGTGTGCGTACCCCAATTTCATATTTCAGGAGCCCATTTCACATTTTCCTCATTCTTTCCAAACCTCTCAATATTCACCCTTCGTACTTCCGCTCAGCAAGGATTTTCTCTTCTTGCTTTTTTTTTTACGACAGAGGCGTCTGTGTGCTATGACAAAGGACATCCTTTGAGAGTCCGCATCTCGGATAATACTGCAATTCTCTTCTCTCTCAGTGTGCT
Source organism: Oxytorus armatus (assembly GCA_958009045.1). Classification (NCBI taxonomy): domain Eukaryota; kingdom Metazoa; phylum Arthropoda; class Insecta; order Hymenoptera; family Ichneumonidae; genus Oxytorus; species Oxytorus armatus. The sequence continues at coordinate 13,172,123 of OY253744.1, forward strand.
TTTAAAAATTCACTTATTATAACAGCATTATTATTATTATCATGGAAACTTATTACTATCCTCCAATATCTCATTTTTTTCCCCGTAATTTTTTTTTTGCTCAGCACGTAACTCTCGCTCGAACAAACGAGAGCAAACAATATTTTTGTGACTATGCGACGAATGATAAAAAATTCGCGAATCCCACCTCTCTTTGTCTTTCTCTCTCTCTCTCTTTCTCCTTTGTTTTTGTATATGTATATTTGGGATAACAAAAATAGCTCTGTTAAAACGTCGAACTTCGCCGTGACGTTTCGACGTATAATATCGTTCTTTGTCGTGTTGGTTCGTCACACGCCCGGCGATATTGCAATTTTACCGACCGATATTGATTTCAGCTGCGTTCTCTCTGCTGATTGGTGAGGTGGAAAATACAAAATAAAGAAGACAAAAATAGTACCATCACCGTGTCACTATTTCTGTATGTCCCTGGGTCAAACGCGCGTCACGCTCGTTGCATAGAATAATTGTCGTCCATTGGTTACTCGGAGAATTGAAAATGAATGAAAATGAAAAAAAAAAAAAAAAAACGTGCAAAATTGTCAACGAATCGAGGGAAACGATGGTAAATCGTGGGAAGAGCAGTATTGTCCTTGTTACATGCGTTTTCCTTCTCACCCAATGACAAAAGTATGAACGTTGGAAAAATAATTACAATTCGCAATGGCGTCGCAGGATCTATTTCAAATTTTGCCATTGAATTTAATTAAGTTAGTAGTCTGGTAACTTAAGCCGATTTTCATGTCTTTTGTGGAGGGCGTTTTTTTGTAGGAAAATAAAAATGAATCGTTTTGGATATTTAGGATGTTTTTATTTACATATTAAAGATACAAAAAAAAATTTTTTCAAAAAATTGAATAGTTTATTAATATTATTATTATTGATCGAAGTTGGCACCTCGAAAAAAAGCGCGTGGGTGGCCCCGGTGATTTTGGCTCTTGATGTTATCTAAAATCAAAAATTCTTGATAATTCTTAATCTATAGACACAAGGCGGACTTTGGGAAAAAGTTTTTTTTCCCAAAGTCCGCCATTTTGTTATTTATCCATGAAATTTAACTTCAATAGTTCCGACCGGAATGACATGTCTATAGATTGAGAATTATCAAGAATTTTTTATTTCAGATAACATCAAGAGCCAAAATCATCGGGGCCACCCACGCGCTTTTTTTTCTAGGTGCCAACTTCAATCAATAATAATAATAATAAAAAAACTAATAAATTTTTTCAAACAAATTTTTTTTTGTATCTTTAATATGTAAATAACAACATCCTAAATACCCAAAACGATTCATTTTTATTTTCCTACAAAAAAAACGCCCTCCAAAAAAGACATGAAAATCGGCTTAAGTTACCAGACTACTACCTTAAGTGATACAATTGATTCGTTCGTTATCTAACTTTTCGTCGGATTCACAAAATCCTGTACTCTCGCTAAAACATTAACCGAAAGCGATAAAAGTTCAATATCGCTGTGTCATTCTCTTAAAATCATCCGAGCAATAAGAATAAATAATTGTTCAATGCTCGGATGATGTTTTTTTCGTTTTTTCTTATCGAGTATTAACTTTTTCTCATGGAATCCACTAGGTTCAATAATTTTCTTTCGAACAGAGAAGTGAAGTTGAAGAAAAAAGAAATGTGCAAAATAACTCCAGTGACAGATCAAAGTCAAGCGTATTAGTTCGGACGCGTTTTCTTCTTCGTGATTTTCCGGATGAGATATCGAGGATAGTCGTGAGGAGAGTAGTGCTATGTGCGACGACGGAAAGACTCGCTCTCGCGTATACCCGACGACCTGATTAATGGTCCCGCTAATCGAATAAATAATCCGACATCTGTCGAGCTCGGTGAGTGCGTTCGAGGGTATAAAAGTGAGTGAGAGAGAAAGCAGAGAGCAAGCGCCGATCTCATCTCTCTCTTCCTCTCTCTCTCTCTCTCTTTCTCTGTCTCTCTCGCGACGCCATCAGCCCAGAGAGAATTTCCGCTTCTTCTTCTCGGCTTCTCTTTCACACCGATATGCCCGGTAAGTTCTTTTCTACTGTGTGTACTCCGCCGCTGCTCTCTGCCAGTTCTCGAGATCCTCTTCTCTGTCACCCCCTTCTCTTTTTTTTCCCCGCGTCATTCACGGTTCTTTTTTCCTTCCTTTCCACGTGAAAAAAAGGGACAAAGTGGAACGTGAACCAGTGCAAACGGGACGGAACGAGAACAGTCGCTAGACAGTCGAGAGAAAAGATAGCAGGAGATAGGAAAGAGAAAGAGAGAGAACGATAGGCGGAATAAAAGTAGAAAGAGAGAGAGAGAGAGGAAAGAAAGGCGCGAGAGTAAACGCGCTCTTTCGCGGAGAGACAGTCGAAGCGCCCTCTTTGGCGTGACTCCGGAGTGGCAATTAGAAGGATTGATGATTTCGTCTCGACGAACCGCGAGTATAGCCAGCCACGCGGTTCTCTTCTTCTCCCCGCCTCTCTCGGTTTCTTCTTGCCTCTCGATTCCCTCGCAAAACAACAAAACGTGCGGAGAATTATCCGTGAGAATTGCGAGAGCATAAGAAAAAATACCGGGGATCCGCGCAGACTCTCCGTTATGCGAATTCTTTTTGTAACTTAACCGAGGAGAAATGTGAATTTGTCGAAAAATATACAATGCCGAAAAATTTGGGTTTTAGAAAACATTCGCGCAACTAGATAAGTAAAAGAGATTCTTCGCACAGAAACGCGAGCTAGTTGGCCAACCATTAATTGAATCAATCATCTAATTAGTTGACTGCACAAATTATTTGTTACGACAAAAATATTTTGTTTCACCGAACCAAATAGCTGCTGTAAAAACAAAAAAATTCGGTTCACTGATTAAAATGTTTACACAATTTTTAAATGTTTACTGTGTCGTAACAGAGCGTGATTTTTGGATTGACTAGAAAATATCGTAAAGCTTGACAATTTTTATTTTCTTCCCAATGTGAATTTCTCAATTTAACGAAATTAGAATTATTGCTCTACTGAAAATGAGGCGTGGACCTCAGCTACGGGGATGAGCGAACATTGTTCAAAATTATTCCTCTACTCGTAGCAATTGTGATCGCTCGCCAAATTTCACTCTTGAAAGGTTAGATTTAATATTTCCTGGATGACGAAGAGAAACGAAAAAGCTAACGCGTGACATGGCTATTGTCGCGATTAGGCAAATCATGTGTAAAATCTCGCGAATCCCAATATATACACGTATACTTATAGAACAGACGGTTTTCACATATCGTTTCGTTAATATGCCTCGCATATGTGGTCTCGCTAGCGCGAGAACGAGAATGCTCTCATAAATCAATGTTCTATCCGGTCTTCGTTTGGTGCTCGTAGAGGCGCTTCGGTTACCACAGTAACGATACGGGTTCGTGGCCTGCTGCCTCGGTGCAACGACGTCTCACTCGCTTCGAGCTTAATTTGACGTTTTAACATCGTTCGCTTTAGCAGAACGCGCTGCGACTACTTCAACTCCCCCGTCTACTCTATATGCATCAGTGTGTGGGTGTATATACGTTTTCTATCCGCAGAGGATTCGTTGCACGATGTCCCGTTACCTCCACGGACTATCTATGTGTGTATCATCATTCCTTCTCTCTCATTCTCGCTGATTTCCTCTTTTTGTCTCTCTCTCTCCCTCTCTCATTCCCGCAAACTTTTAACGCTCTGTCACGCTTCAGCCGTCATGGTTACTTGCTATATCCCTCTTTACTCTCTCTCGTTTCCTCCAGACACGGACACGCTTCCGCACGAGCGATTTTGCCACGCGTGTCTCGTCCCGCGAGAAAGATAGAGACAGAAGAGAACCCTCCACTTCCCTCTAGCCCTCTCATTCTCTCCCTCTCTCTCGCGATTTCTCTCTCTGACTTTGCTTTTCATCTCGCTCTTTTCAACGAGGAGTCCGGTTAGCTTTGCGCCACTCTCGCGTATAGCCCGTCGTCGCGGCAAAGCTCAAGCCCGTCAAAAGCTCTTCCGCGCTCGTGTGCACCACCAAGCGGACAGCTCGCGAACGCCAGAGCTTATAGAGCCCCTTTCGCTATCATTCCCTCCTCATCTTCCTCTTCCTCTTTTTCTTCTTCTTTTTCCCCTCTACATCGCCGTAATCGCGTCTGCCGCTCGATTCATGTCGCGTTCACGTATAAGTCTCGCGAGAGATTTTCTCAATGAGCGTCGGATAGGATATACCCATCTATATACACGCATACGTTTTTAGGCATTAATTTATGAAGTGGACGTATAAAAAGTGCTCAATAAGGGTCAAGCATCGTGTTATAATTTGTAGTTGCTATCCAATTACGAATGCAAAAACAAAAGTTCGTAATAGCACTTCCCATAAGTTCAAAAGTCCAGTAGAGCGTGTTTTGACGAGTTGTTAGAAATGTTTCTGATCGCGAACTTTCTCGAATCTCATTTTCGTTCGTTTGTACTCGAGTCTAAGGTAAGTTTAGTTTTACAAAAATAGATTAAAAAATGCTGATATTGCATTTCCTGGATTAATGGTTACAATGTGGTCTAACATTGGCTGGTGTATCTTTGACAATTTGTAAAAAGTCTTGATAATTAAAAAATCGTATAAAAACATGAGTGTTTCGAATTGGCATCATAATTATATTACGTGAAGAATCTCTCTGTCAAGAATTATTCTTTTAGAATAAATACTAACATTTTTTTGCCGAGGAATAATCATTCTTTGATAATTATTCATGGATTACTTCGAAATATTTCTCGTTCGAACGGTGATCGTCTCTCTCTGCTCCAAACTAACCGCACTTTCGTCGAATTGGGTGTTCGTCACCGGGCGCGTTTCGAATCATCGCGAGTACCTCCCCAAGTCCGATAGTATATATAATACATCGAAGTTTCGTCTATTGCCTCGGTGTTCTCCTCGTTTCCCAGGATAGCCGAAAGACACTTTGCAAGCGAAGCTCTCGGAACGATCAGACTCGACCCATTTCTCAAGCCGCATCTCTGACTAACCAAGAGGTGTTTCCGGTTCGCTATGGCCGTCTAACAGTTGAAGTCTTCAGCTTGACTAGATTCTCGTCGTCTCTTTCCTTAAGATCTCTCTCTCTCTCTCTCTCTTCTCTATACATTCTCTTACTTCGAGTTCTTGTTATGCCCATCCCTGTCACGTTCAGCCTCGATATCACGCCTCTGTCTTCCAACCTCGCTCCTCGCTTTCCAGTTTCACGGTATATGAATATACATATAGACATATATAGTGAAGTTTCCGTACTGGTTACGCGGAAAGACGTCGTCGACGACCACGACGCCGAGCAAGCCGAACCCACTCATTAGCGTAACTCGCGCTAACCTAGGAAACTTGGTTCTACCTTCGTGAAGCAGTTTCATCCTTACCTCTGTTGTGAAGGAGCCACACGCTTTGGGTGTCGGGAAACGGCGACAAGGACTTTCCTCATCCTCGTGCGCTATATGTTATACTATATATATATTCCCGTTTCCTCAGATCTTTCACGAATCGGCGATATCGTCGAGCAAAATTCTCATCGCGCAGACAAACAGAAAATGGCACAAAAATCGCAGATTCCAATTAGTATTATTATATCTGCCTAATTTTTTATTCCCGTCGTTTAACACGCGCTTTTTGTTCAAGGCAAGAGAATCAATCAATTAGCACTACTGCTTGAAAGATTTAATCAGTCAACATTGAACTATACGTATATGGGATTACCAACGAACAAAAAATGCGCGCTACCCACGCGATTCTGTTGAATTGCGTGGGTAGCGTCATTTTGTAACGTATGAAAAAATTATTATATATGTTTGTTCGTCTTACACATCGAATGTTAAATGAGAATGAAATTGAAATAGTCTCTAAAGTAAAATGGTAATCGGCAGGACGACGTTGAATAACTTTGATATGGAAATAGATTGGAAATCGTGTTATCAAGTGGATTGGGGTAGAAAAAAACAAAATGTTTACACGAGAATGGGAAAGTGATCGTTTTCCATTCGTCGGTGTGTATAACGATTCCCAAACGTTTGTATATTAAAGTGATTATTCCGCTTTATCAACGAGGACTTTGTTTTTCGAATTACCATTCCCGTTTCAAAGATTATTTCTCTGTTTTATTCGTTTTCTGTGCTATACGAGAATGCCTGATAATTAAGCTTGACGACGAGCAAGACCGGACGGAACAATACGCAGATGCTGGAAGTGGCTCTGTCGCAGGGCTCTCACCTCCGCGCACACTCAATCTTCCTTTCTCTCTTTCTGTCTCTTGCATTACGTTGGTACGAGTCATCCTCTTTCGTAGGAATGTCATACGAACAGAAAGAGAGAAAGAAAGAGAGAGAGAGAGATCGCAAAATGGAGTGATAGTGAGTCTGCGAGCGTATATTAGGGAGACACGACTCGACGCTTGTTCGTTCCGTAGACATATACGATACTCGCCATGAAACGTAAAATGCAACGAGCCTCTGGGTCCCGCGCTGTGTTTGCTTCGTTTGTACATTGCATCAACGTAATACAGATCTATTCTCTCTCATTCTTTCGTGCGTACACCCTCCACACACATTTTACCTACTGCCGGTACATGCGATATATGATATACCAATGTATGGGTTACTCCATCTGAAACAAGGCTCGTTTTATCCGAAAAAGTGTTAAACAAACCGTTTGAATTACCGGTGGTTGATTGAAAAATAGAAAATTACGAAATTGTTGGGCTGAAAAGAGGATTTATGTAATCTTCACGTTCATCCTTTCTATTATATTTTGCAAGTACAACTTTCAAATAGATTTACTCCCCCGAAAAAACATGCTGCTTCACGTGGTATACCCCATATGCATATATACATATATTCAGCAATAACATGAGAGGAATGGAGAATATATGAATGTGCTCGGGAGAACGGGAACCGCGCCTCCATTATTTAGAGTAGCCCGCGCCTCCTCCTCGTCGTCGTCGTCGTCCGTGAACGCGGTTACCAAGAACGAGAGGCGCGGATGAGAGACACCAAAAGCGCGTGAGAGAGTGAGAGGGAACCGACAGTGAACGCGATTTATGCTCAGAGTCTACACGACTGCCTTCGCTCGGACGCTTTTTTTTTTTTTTTAACTTTCAGCAACGTTGTCCGCATGCGTGAATAACGCACACAAAGGATCATATACATGTATGAACCGCGAGTTGCACATGCGCTCCGGTAAATTGAGTAGTGTCTTTGACATTTGGTTGTATCATTTTTTTAAATGTACAATCGTAACGAAAAATCGAATTAAATGAGAATTTATTGAAAAACTGTTGGATTTTCGATATGATTTTATCCGTGGAAACTCTCTGTTATTGTACTTTTAATGGATGTTCATAAATAGACACCGGGAGAAAAAATGTACTTGAAGTATTGGCCGAGATTTGATTCCCTGAAAGTGGAAAGCATTTCATTTAAACGTAAACATTAGTTTGACTTCACTCGCAGGAATATATAGGTTCGTGCACGAATGACGCTGAAGAATAAGGGAAAATATGAGTGTACGCGTGTTTATCATCGAAACGATAATATATTGAAAAATCTTAAACTTCACGGCGTGCATACTGTAGAAACTACATGCTGTAGAAATATGGAGCAAAGGGGACCCACTTCCGATTGACTTGCCTTCAATAATATATGTTGTGTAGGGACCCTTCCTGAACAACTCTTTCCTCTGACACAATTGGGGGTCGTTATTTATTAAAAAGTCATTAACAAATAAAGTTAATAATTCATATAGCTATTTTCCTTATACCAGCCAGTCCTAATCATCTTGTCCTTCACATTTGTTGTTACGAATACACCCCTGAGTAGCATACAAAAAGTTTTATCCGTCGCTCATTGTTTGTTTAAAAGTTATTAACAAAAAAAGTTTCATAAATCAAACATGAACTACTTGTTCTAGTGTATGGTGAACAGCACACGCATGAGAGGGGGGGGCTGCGCCCCCCTGCAATCCTCCACTCACCAGCCTAACGACAAACCAAAAACAACCCAAAAACAGCCCAAAAACAACCCAAAAGCAACGCAAACAAACATATAAACAAACAATTATTTGTTTTATTCATTATTTATATTATGAAGCGGATACATGGTACTCATAATGTCGAAGAAACTGTCGATAAGCTAGTCGACAGTTTTGGATTTGTTTGTTTATTGGGTTTAGGTTTGTTTTGGATTTGTTTGTTTATTGGGTTTGGGTTTGTTTTTGATTTGTTTGTTTATTGGGTTTGGGTTCTTGGTTTGGATTTGTTTGTTTATTGGGTTTGGGTTTTTGGTTTGGGTTTGTTTTGGATTTGTTTGTTGGGTTTGTTCGTTTGGGTTTTGGGTTTGTTTTGGGTTTTTTTGTTTGTTGGGTTTGTTTATTTGTTTGTTGGGTTTGTCTGTTTGTTTCTTTAGGTTATTGGGGTTGTTTTTGGTTTGTCTATGGACTGGTATGCGGTGGGGGCAGGGGGGCCGCAGCCCCTCTGGTCATACGTGTACTGGCCACCATACAAGTATTTCATATTCTATTTATGAATTTTCTTTTGTTAATAACTTTTTAACAAACAATGAGGACGGATAAAGCTTTTGGTATGTTACTCAGGGTACTCTCAACAACACATGTGAAGGACAAGCTGATTGGGACTGGCTGCTATAAGGAAAATAGCTATATGAATTATTAACTCTATTTTTTAGTAACTTTTTAATAAATAACGACCCCCAATTGTGTCAGAGGAAAGAGTTGTTCAGAAAGGGTCCCTAGACAACATATATTAAAGGCAAGTCAATCGGAAGTGGGTCCCCTTTACTCCATATTTACCACTTTAACGTTTCCTTCTATCCTCGTTTTACCGTTACATCAAGATTCGAGGCAAATGCAAGAATCATGAATCTAATTTTGACCTAATGGCGTTAATTTTAAGATATCCATACGTGTTCAATCTCACCGTTTATCAATAGAGAATTTTTAAATTGAAACCAATGACATAAATATGTTTGAAGATTTATCAAACGTACTATTTCTACAAGTTTTTGATAATAACTTTTTGCTATTATTCTAATATTATTGCTTAAATTCAATATCCTTAGCACCGCGTAGTCTATGGCAGAGAAGGTACACAGGATCCGATGGCAAGATAAATTGATGATTTTTTTCTACCCCTCCCACCCCCTCGTACTTATATGCCGCGATGCGGAAGTGCAAAGTGCAGAAGATAGACTCACACAAACGCGCGATAAACAACCCTAGTGTCATTGTATACGTATACGCTGCGAGCTACGTGGTAAAACGTTCAAGTCGACTCCATTGGATACCATAACCTCACGGCAGATAATATTATATAGTGTATAGAAGTATGAGCACTGACAGAACGGCTTGTAACTCTCCTCGTGCAAGTTCTCATAGAGAACTGCAACTCCACTTCATCATACGAGTGTCTAAGATTTCTTGTATTATTGCGCGTATAAAAGTGTTCGCGCGGGGCTCTCGCCGGTCTCAATGCACTCTCCGAACCCGGTCCCCCCTTCAGCTACATACATCACATTAATATATAAGCTATTCCACGTCAGAAGAGCCACTTACTGTTCAGCAGTTTCGCATGTCTGTAGATAAATGAAGAAAAATTCCTAAAACAAAAAAAATTGATTCATTCTCGTCAGATGTTTATTTTATTTTATTTAACTATCATTGCTCTAAATTACTATTGAATTATGAGACGTCAATCTGACATGGAATCCCTCATATATCGACGTATATTTATATATATATATATATGCAGCAGGTACTATGCATCATAAGATGTACGCAGGACCAGTCCGTGACTAGTCCCTCCGTGTCCCTCGCATGTTCCGTACCACGAGAGTGCTCGTAAGAAACGCACTTTTGTCCGTTCAGTTCCAATGTACCGAGATACACGTACCAGCCAAGCCGGAAAATGTTCTCGTGACTTTTCGAACTCGAATCCTATGTATACATGCGTAATACTTCATAAATTCATGATCATTCGAGAGCGTTCACATCCCTCCCCAAACATGTCTCCAAGAGTCCTCGAAAGAGAAGTGAGAGATTCGTCGATCGTTTGAAATATAATGTAAAACAATTTTCGTTTTCTTTAAATAATTAGCTAATTATGGTTTATGGGAAATAATATATTTTAGTTTTTTTTCCATCACGATACAACGTAATTGTGATTAAGAATCATTTTAAATGTGATTTCACGCTTCACAGATAAACAAATACGTGAAGAAAAAAAAAACAAATATTAATACGTTCTTCCTTTAGCTAAAAATATCGTTCTGTCGAATCGCGTCATTCAGTAGCACGGTGTATGTGTGCTAGGCGTAAAGTTTGCCATTGCGAGCTCTTTTTTCTCAATCCGATCAATGGAACCAGTCGTAAAATCATGAATATAGGCGCATGTCGAAGATGAATGAAAGTAGCATTGTTCGCTTTCCCTCGGGGCGGAGGCAGTTTTTTCTTCACTTTTTGTTATTCGATCCTGGATACTTTTTCATACGAACGGAGGTTACAAAATCGCATAGAACGCGGCTACGGGGTCACAGAGGACCGTCAGACTTTTAGCCGTTCGCACACCGGACACTCTTACGGTTTTTCTTACTGCCGCCGGTAGCGAGAAGCGAAGATCCACGGTTGCTCGTTGGATTTCGTTATTCATCGTCCCTGTGGCGAGGTAGAACGGTGTCCCCTCTATCGGCCCACGAGATTTGTGATAGTCGTAAGTCAGAGAAGAGGATAGCAGTGGAGAGGAGTTTTGCAAGCGGTTTAGATACGTATACACACCAGGAATCTCGTGTGCGGCTCTCGTGCACGGGTCGTTTTCGATACTTTATTCCATGGAGAAATCGAGAACAGCGTCCGGAATGTAATGGAGGAAGAGGCGATGTGACTACCACATTAAACATGAGGATACGCTATTTTACGTTCTCGCAATGTTCTTATTCCTATATAAAGTCGCGATCGTTATATATTTTCAAATTGCGGAGGCAAAAACAATTTTGTTCATGATAATACACGAGATACAGCGAGAAAAATATTTTTCTTCGAGTTATTCAATGCAAACGAACGGAATATGAAGAGTGAATAATTAAATATGCAATTTTACTAATATTTTCGTACGTTATCGAGCTAAAAGTCTCCAGAGATTCGACATTAGTCCTTTGTCTTTTTTTTTGACAAATCCGCGACTCTCGTCCCACTTTTATTAACGATTTTTCTCAGCCGTCAGTACTACTCTTTGCGGGAGACTGTAACTAAGACCTTCATACCTCATAGCCATTGATCTGTTCAGCATTTTATTCCCAATAATGCGCAAAATTTGCAGAAAAGTACAAATTTAAACTACGCTTATATGACAAATACGAGGTCTGGTCAAAAAGGATTGTTATATATTTTCAAATTGCGTAGGCAAAAACAATTTTGTTCATGATAATACACGAGATACAGCGAGAAAAATATTTTTCTTCGAGTTATTCAATGCGAACGAACGGAATATGAAGAGTGAATAATTAAACGAATTTCGCGGCGACCCGTCTCATGCTCAAATCATTGGTTAAAATCGAATAGCACGAGCCAATCGATATGTTTAGTTCCTCAGCAACTTCTCTAACGGTGATTCGACGATTGGCCAATATTATTGTCTTCGCTTCATCAATGTTTTCGTCTGTTGTTGATGTGCTCGGGCGTCCGGAACGCATTTCGTGGTTCGCATCTTCCCGGCCCTCTGAGAACATTTTGTACCACCGATAAACGTTGCTTTGCTCCAAGGTAGCTTCACCATATGCTATAGTCAACATTCGGAATGCGTCCGCGCACTTAATTTTGTTTTTCACACAAAATTTGATACAGATTCTTTGATCCATTTTTTGGAATAGGCAAAAATCGAAGACAAGCCAAAACACGTCTAACCAAAACAGCTGTCAACGATTAACTAAACATTCAAAATGACCGATTTTTTCAGCATAAGTGAGGGACATGAGTACCAACCTAACGCCACAAAAAAATTGAAAATCGAATATACGTAGCCCGCGGAAATTCAAAATTCGCGATACTTTTTGAACAGACCTCGTATGTGAGTTACAGGATTCTGCGGAGAAGCAAAGCGTTCTTCTTTTTCACACCGCATGCTCGTAAAAACTTTTTGGCAACAAAATTCTCGTGGTTTAAATTTTTGACATAATTTAGTGACTCCAGTCTCTTTAGCCAAGGTTGGACCCTAAACGTTGGCTCAAGGGAGTTCAAATAAATCGGCCAGTCTCGGCCCGAGGGTTAAAAATGAATCAGGATTAGCTATAAGCCTACCTCGGTGATTGATCAAATGGCAAACATTTCTTTTAACGAAATGAATCCACGCGTGGTTTCGCACTTCAGTACTGAATTCCGTAAATTTAATCAATTTTTGTCGTTGTTGTTATATTTTTTCTTTCGAAATATGCTCTACGAACAAGTGGCCATCATTATGTCACACAGACGATCCCGTCAAAAAATTGCTAGCAAATTTTCTTTTTCTATCCTCCGAATTACGTTTGGTTTTCGCGCGCGAAATACGAGAGATATCGAATGTTCGACGAGGAAATTGCATTTCCGGGCTGGATTGTCGTGGAGACACGACAGCCTCGGATTTATGCCGGAACGGACTCTGCGGTTGGTTTCGGATCGATTGCCAAGTGACGTTGCAGGGAAATGGAGCAAAGAAAAAGAGATCGGGCTACGAGACCATATGGAAAAGAGAGATAGTCGAGTCGAGGAGAAAAGGGAAAACAATGAGAAAAGTGTTCGTCGTTGCGCGAAGTGAAACGAGAGACAGGGAGAGAATTTTACTCGTTGAAAATCGTGGCTCGGAGAGAAAAGAAACGAAGAAGGATGAGAACAAAAAATACTGTGTATAAGCCAAGAGTTTATAGTTCTATGCAGTTTGTGTACTGTGTATATTCTAGTGTTTTACCATTGTACAGGAAGGTCGGTGTAACGTGTTACGATTTTGAGAGCTACGTCGTGGTTTTTCTGCGTCTCTTGTATTTCGTTCCTATGGGGGTTGGGGGGCGGGTGGAAAAATCCACGCGAACGCTTTTTTTTTTCAATGCTTTTGGCGAATAGAATTGGAGCACACTGTGGTCGAACGAGAATACCGCACTTTCGTTATTTTCTATTGTCGAAATGTCCGTTGAATTTCCGTGTGTCTCACGCCGCGCGGGAAAAGAACGGGTGTAAAAGTTCCGGATTTCTATTTCGTTTCGCTACTTTTTTTCCCCCTGTATTTCTCTCTCCGTCTCTCTCTCTCTCTCTCTCCTTCTCATCGTCGTTGTTGGGTTTGAGACGAGCCAAGTTTTTCCGTGGCTTTCAATTGTTTTTCCGCGGGCTCCCGCGCGAGCTCACGTAACTACCGCTGCCGGGGGGGTTAAGCCAATAAAACGCAAGGGAAGCATAAAACTGTAAGACTAAGACCGCTAATCCTCGGACCCTTCCAACCCCGTGGCTTTCTTTTCCTGTTTCATTCTTTTCTCCGCTACTGCCGCGTACCAGTATTACTACTATTTATCTCTCTCGCACTCGGTTGCCAATGTCCTTTTTCGTCGCACACACACAGACACATACACTCATCATCCCTATGTCTCTTACGATTTCTCCGCTCCCCCGGCTCTCGCTTTGTTCTCTTTACTTTTCGCGCGAGTATTTTCCGTTTTTTTCCTCCCTCTACACCCATCTCTTTCTTTCATTCGACGTTTCTACCCTCGCAACTTGGCTCTGGCGCATCTCTTCCAGCTTAGCAACAGACTCGAACGTTCGCCCGTCGTGTACGGTACTCGCTCTGTTTCTTTTCTGCAAACCGGAAGTTCGAAAACTGGACAGTGCAGACACTGTGACGCTGATCGCCGCTCTGTTACTGATTTTTTGTTGTTTTCGTTTTTGTTTCATTCCCAACATTTTTGTCCGTACATGCGCCACTACCAAATCGGTTGCTCACTTTATGTTTTTCAAGTAGTCTTTGGTACGGGCGACAGCAATAAAAATCGTTTTATTTCACGCAAATTAAATAATTCGTCGAAGTAAAATCTATTTGATCAAATAAATTGGTGGAATTGAAAAAAAAAAACATGTTTCAATTGCTTAGTTCACTCAATACAGTCTGAATTCAAATAGAAAGTTACCAAATTTGCGAATGATATTTCGAAATATGTAGCATTGTGGACTTTTTCCCGTAACATCTATACGGCCCGTTCGATTAAGTACCCAAACTTCTTTTTTTTTAATTCTAATTCGTGGATCGGAATTTCGTTGTTGAAAAAAAAAAACTGGGAAATTACCAAGAAGTTTGGTGCCTCAAAAGTTGACTTCCTATAACTGTGCCAAAAGGGCACGGAATATCGTCGTGACCGGTACATATTTTGTCGATTCACCGTGAACGTAATCGTCCGTGAATCGCTGTAAAATCGTCTTTGCCCAGCGCCTTTTCCTACTTATGAAAACTTGCAAAACTTCAACGATAAAAGAAAATCCGGATTTTCGGCAAATATCGGATTAAATAATGGTCGGGCAGAAAATTCAGGAGAGGTGTGCACGCCGAGGAACGGCTGAAGAAGTAAAAAAGTCTCTGTGTAAATATAAAACGCCTCACGATGAAAAACTCGAACTAGACGCGACGGTAGAGCTGCGCGGCACTTCCCGAGGCGTCAATTGATGTCCTCGTTCAGACCTCTCGCTGTATGACGCTCACCTCTTACTTCTATATGTACTTACCATATTCTACGTTAGGTATAATAATATATCTCTTCTACATTGCGTATATATACAGTCATAGATAATACAAAAGTCGCGGACAAAGAGAAAAGAAAGGCAGAGCTCCTCATCCTGGTCCACCTGCTGCCGAGCGGCATATAGCTTTTGAATTTCGTAAGTACATATAGACTCCGAACCTCGTAAACCGACTCTCGTTGACTCTTTCACTTAGAACTTTTCCATCTTTCGGGAAGTGGAGATACCCGATAATTCTACTGATTTTCACTCATTCACTCTTTATCGCGTTTATCCGTGCGTTTCTGTTTAACGTTCAACTTATGTGCACGTATACATAAGTCGGGGAGATTTTGTTCCTTAAAAAGAAAACGTACTTTTGACGACCCGTAACGGAGTGAATGTTAAAAAATCATAGTATATTTTTCTCGGAAACGGAGATTTTCTTACACAAGAAACAGTCGATTTAGTTTTAGAAGTGAATCTGAAATGTTCTGTGTGTGTGTGAATCTCGAAGAAAAAAAAACGATAAAGAAATAAAGTCACATTGTAAAAAATTTTATCAGCAAAGGAACATCTAATAAAACAATTCCAAGGGTACCGTTTAAGGGAAGAAATAGGGTTAGACGGTTCAAAAAATCAATTTTTTTTTTATTTCATAAATTGTTAGTAAAACTATTGAAAAATATGTTCCCAAAATTTTAAATGAAAATTCCGACTCGTTCTATTGTTATAAGCGTTTCCTCAACAGCGCGACAGCGTTTTCTCAATGATTTTCATGAATTTTTTTATAGTATAAAAAATGAATATGATTTACTGAAACTTTGAGAATATTTTATACATATATTTAAGTGTGTACTATGAAATTTTTGAAGAATTTCCTTGAAAAACACCGAAGAAAATTTATGACTCCCTTGACTTTGTTTTTCTTGGTACTATTTTTTCAAACGCGTTTTTCTGAAAACGATTTTTTTTAACTTGCGTACACGCTAGTTTGATAAGTTTTCAACCAATTGTTTTGAAAATTGGCAGTTACTTTCTTCATAGTAATGCGCTCTATATGAACCTAAAATCGGAATATTATCATTATTTAAAATAATTTTTTTTTGCAAATAAAGTTGTAAAAAATGGCAAAAAATCATGCTTTTTTGTTTTGACCCCTGTGAAATATTCAATTTTCTATTTTTTTGATAGCACTTAGGTTCATATAGAAGAGAGACATATAATAAAAGTAAATTCCGACCTCGTTTGATTTCAGATGAAAATTGCGGCTTCCAGATTGTACGCAAAATGCTGAGTCTGATTGTGACCTGCAATATGGGGTCGCCAATATCTTCGGTGTTTTTCAAAGAAATTCTTCAAAAATTTTATAGTATATACTTAAATATATGTATAGAATATTCTCAAAGTTTCAATAAAATATATTCATTTTTTATACTATAAAAAAATTCATGAAAATCATTCAGAAAACGCTGTCCTAACCCCATTTGCTCCCTTGAACATATCTACAGGTACTTGGAGGAAATTCCCATTATACGGCAAAATCCATAATGAACGTGGGTGCATGTCATAATATACATAGATATCCGTGAGATGTAACCGCGGCAAACGCGAATAAAAATGTAACGAGAGTCCCAAACGCCCCCTACCAGCAAAACTGTGCAAAGAGCCGACAAACGACGAACGATTAACGTCGATTCCGTAGTTACGATAGGCCCTCGTATACCAATTGGAGACGGTGGAAGGGCGCCACATCGTGTTAATATCTTTCCCACGCGATGACGATTCCACGAAAAGAAATCGCGTGCGGATAACGATAAAGGAAGAAAGCTAAGCTGACCTCGTGTCTCGCAACCCTTATAGTTGCCGGTGTATATAACTCGGCGCACCCATGTACGGGGTTCCAGTTTTGTATCGAGTCGAACCAAAAGCCCTCTCTCCGTTGCTCCACCTTCGCTCACTCTCTACGAGAGCTTCGAATGCCCGCCTCGTGACTGAAACCCTCGCGGCAGCCCCTCTGTGATAAATCTATATATATATAAGTTTCACTACCGGCACGGATCTCACTTACATATCCGTTGGGGTGCTCTGGCTGCTTGACTCGTGAAATATTAAGATCCAAACCGGCTACGAAGCACGAAACTTATATAAGACACTATAATGGTATATGTACATCGACTGCTAATAATCAAAAGGACGTGCTTCACATTACTTGAGGTGGTAAACGGTGTGTCTTACGACCTTTTGCCTTATTAGCCGTTCATATATCACATAACCGACACCGTTGCAACTTCACACAGTTTATTCCTAATTCAACGGCAAGTATACCGGCTGCGAGTTTTACGAATGTTCACGGAGTTTCGTATTATGCCTCACCTATCGTCTTTACAGAAATAGACTCGTGTACACATATACATACACGCGAGCGAGAAAGAGAGCGACTTTCGGCCATTTTGTTGAACGAGCCGTGCACGAATTTCACGAAAGAAATCATCCCTGGTCGATACTCAACAACAGTAAGAGATTACGTTTTTTTTCACGTTAGTTTAGCATATATATTTGACGCATTGAGTCAAATGTTTGGAGAGGAAAAAACTAATGCGTGTTCTTTTATCGTTGAAAAGCGTGCAGAGATAACGAGTGGAAATTGGCGTTTCACGGCATTATTTATCCTTTGATACGTTTTTTTAGAAAAATGTGACGTGTCTGTTACTTGAAAGAGATGGAAAATGAAGTTTTTTTTCCTTCCAATTTATCGCTCTCCCTCTCGCTCTCTCTCTCTCTCTCTGTCTGCGATTAAAATTATCGCGATTGTCCTCAAACTACTGAGCAGTGAATGCACGTATCGTGTACAGACATAGTACGTATATAACAAAAAAAAGAGTTACATATATATATATCCGGATTCGCATCATATCGTGCAACTATCACGCGACGATCTTAACGATGCAGGTTACATTTCTGACTGTTGAGAGTCGGAGAAGGTTTTTCGAAGGCTCCAGTCACGAATCGTGGCCTCTCTCCACGGTGCCTGTCCGCACAGACGTTGGCTTTTTTTTTCTCTCTCTCTCGTTTTGCCTTCTCGATAAGATCTCACGCGGCGAGTCGTTTTCCATCCTCGTACCTTACGAATCCATAATATGATCTTCAGCACGGTGTGTGTATGTCTGTGTATGAATGTATAGGTTTTAGATATATATCGCGATAGGGTAAGGCAGTGCATAAGAAAGGGGTCGAAGGGGGTTTTTGGAACTCTGCGTAACAACAACCACTCTAAACTTTGGCATTATAAGCGATTTTATGAGAGGACTTCGGAAAGGAACAATTTTATAAACTTTTATATATTTACTTTTCCAGTGTGGCAGACTTCTCTCTGGGTATATGCATATGCACGTACTATTTGCAACAAAGTCGTTCGCAACTTTTTGCTCTGCTCTTTAACGAACATTTCAAACTGTTCTTTTTGTTTCTAGCTCGATGCATGAAGTTTTCCAAACAGCTCTCCCTGCCTCTCTTTCTGGAAACTCTTCGCGACCTATAAGCATGCTCGTTTAAACCACAACGCGAACACCATCGACACTCGGATGGTGAGTAACACATTTATTTGTACAATTTGACCATTCAACTCGCGACTTATATTCCGATCTACGTGGTCATTTGAAAACACTGAACCAAGTGATGTTTCTGTTTTACCTCGACCGTTTGGCGTTTCATTGCCGTTTTTCTATCCGTTCGCTTTTCACATGTTTACGATAAAATCCCACGAAGCCATTACCACGAAACCCCGTGAGCTGCTACATTGAATTAACACTCAAATTGAGACTCGTACTATGGGAAAATTGAATCGAAGAGTCTTTGCGCAAAGTATTTGTGAATGAGGCAAAAAAAAGATTTAAATAAAGGGAGCGGTGTTACATAGCTCGTACCGCGAGAATTCTGTTGCGAGAGACGCCGCGCGGGAATGAGACATCTAGCGGCGAAGTGTCGTAACGGCAAACAAAACAGAAGGTACGGCGTCATAATGTTATTTTTCGTGACGGGGGTCTTTTCACGGAATATCAAGGATAATATGGACAGTATCGTCTCATACCATGCACAGACCTTTGGCACGATTTTGTGTCAGGGGATATCCGCCCTTAGCTTAACTACCCTCATTATATACCTTATCCATCCTTCCCTTCCCTGTACGATCCGTTATTATTACGGAAGTCGTGCGAGCAGATGCGGCAATGCGATTAAAAGCGATACTGTTTATTCGCGTATCGAACGCAATGTATATATACAAATATACATTATGTTCATGTATAAGTTTGTATTTATGTAGTATAAGTGTTGACACATATTAGCTTTATCCATTATGTACAATATGTACGAATATATACGTATGTATAGGGGAAAGGGCTCTATCCCTCCTGTTGGCTGCGTCTCCAAAACGATAATGTTTCCATCCATCCACACGCTCATATATATGTATAAATGAGGCAACATATCCGGTTATTGTTTGCTCGATTTGTACTCGTTGGGTAGGCCATCGATGCGAGCGAGGAGGGCCGCAGCGATCGTTGAAATTTAGCGTTTTGTCGAACACTCATGTACGACATAGATGGTAGGGAAAAAATTCACTGGAATGAACGACGTGACGAACGAACATTTCGCATCTATTCGACGTGATGAAATTGTTCAACGTGTGTTGATCGTCGAGACGAGAGATCTCACGGTATGCAGGATTATTTCGCCATACGCGATAACTCATTCGTTATTTAAGGGGGGAAATAGGGTTAGACGGTTAAAAAAATCGACTTTTTTTTTATTTCATAAATTGTTAGTAAAACTATTGAAAAATATGTTCCCAAAATTTTAAATGAAAATTCCGACTCGTTCTATTGTTATAAGCCATTAAAGTGAGTAGCTCTCCTTCTTTTTCTGAAAACGACTTTTTTTGATCTTGCGTACACGCTAGTTTGAAAAGTTTTCAACCAATCGTTTTGTAAATTGGCAGTTACTTTCTTCATAGTATTGCGCTCCATATGAACCTAATATCGGAATATTATCGTTATTTAGAATCATTTTTTTTTGCAAATAAAGTTGTAAAAAATGGCAAAAATTCATGTTTTTTTGTTTTGACCCCGGTAAAAAATTCAATTTTCTATTTTTTTGATAGCATTTAGGTTCATATAGAAGAGAGACATATAATAAAAGTAAATTCCAACCTCGTTTGATTTCAGATGAAAATTGCGGCTTCCAGAATGTACGCAAAATGCTGAGTCTGATTGTGACCTGCAATATGGGGTCGCTAATATTTTCGGTGTTTTTCAAGGAAATTCTTCAAAAATTTTATAGTATATACTTAAATATATGTATAAAATATTCTCAAAGTTTCAATAAATTATATTCAGTTTTTATACTATAAAAAAATTCATGAAAATTTTATGTTTTTTTTTTCAATACTCACCGCGACGTTAATACGACGGTGAAATATGAAGAAAAAAAAACATTACGCTCAGTAAAATTGGTAGTCAGGAGCATCTAATAAATATTAAATTATAAAAAAACTTTGATTAAATCTGGAAATATAGTTGAACAAAGATCTAACTTTATTTGTTACTAAAAATGTTAAGGAAACTCGATGATCAACGTAATATAAAAAATAGATGATAAACGAGTGTGAGAGGAAGTTTCTCCTTGTAGATTGAACAATTCTTGCTCGAACGTCGATAAATAAAGTTTCATCAACTGCCTGAAGCATTTCTCGTACCTGAGGAATATTGCAGTGGCCGCTGCGCGTCGACGTTATATCCGTCGTCGCCTTCGGGCCAAGAATTTTGCCCTCACTCGCTCAATCTTTCGTCTCTCTCCTCACGGTGCACCAGAAGGTTTACAACCAACGAGTACGCAGTAGTATTGTACGTTAAACTTTCGTACTGAACAACTTCGTTTGGTACGAGAAGGGGGCCGACGTAATTCAATTAACGCCAGAAGCTAATACCCGTTCTCACGAGCATTTTCTTTCATCGCTGAAAGTGAACACTCCAGAGAGTATACACTCTGGCAAGACGACTCCTCGATCCCTGTCGATCTTTCTCTCTCACCCTGTCATTCCATCGTTCTGCGAACAATTAAATATTAACTACTTTCAGAACATTTTTCACTTCCTCGTTCCCCGGACACTCAACCCTTTTACTACCCTGTATTTTCGCCAATATCAAGTTATAACTGCAAGCCTTTTTATACGTCTAACGATCTCTGGTGAAGAATACAAAAATTGAATTGTCGAAAATTCTAGCGACTTATTTCGGTGACAGGTGAAACTAAACTCTGTCGTTCTGTATATCTCGGATCAGGTTCGACGCGGATTCGTGTAATACCCTTTGCTCCCGGAGAGAACCTTATGATTGAAATAAAAAGACGATAAATCAAATCTATGCGAAGTAGGAGCAAACATTTTGGGAATTCGGTCGTATTCCGATTAGAGAATGGTTCCATTCATTTTTCCATTTGTTGTAAATTAATTACTTATTTACTCATGATTAATCTTAAATAATTCATAATCTATTTAATACGAATGACCAATTGTATTTTCACATTGTAACGTATTTTGTAAAGAAACTCTCGTAACTTCCAACTTCGTTTAATTAATAAACATATTTGTGCAATATGAGATACGATATAAGCCGAATCTCGTCAAAACTCGTTATTGCTACTCAACGAAGTAATATTTAAACGGTTGGAAGGGAGAAAAAACTGTTCATATCATAAGCGAAATCGTTTTTCTCGTAAATGTCTCGTTTTTTACGTCGGACTCCGGAGACGAAAATACGTCGTTCGTGTATATCTGAATTACAATGAAAACACACAATGCCTACGTTTAGCGTAAATACGAGAGGGAGCTTATCGTATAGACTTTTGAAAGTCGTAACTTTGCTCTGTGCGAGCGTGTTACTATCGCAACGTGGACATCGACCCTTATGAATTTTTTTTTGTACCTAAAACTGAGCAGGGACGTAAAGAACAATGTGTGAGGGGGTTGAACAAAGTGGTTGGCGAGGGGCCGAGGAGGGAAAAAAATATACATATACAGATGTTGTATATTTTTTAAGGGGAGAACCATTGAAAACGTTCCTCGGCGGTCCCTTTTTGAATTATGACGAAGCGCGTATATTACCGAGTTCCCTTGCGTCGGTTCTTTCGTTCCGTTCACACATTTCCGCCTCCTTCCTCGACTAAAACTCGCGAACCTCTCTTTATTTCCTTCCTACTCTCCTTCTTCTCCGCGTGCTCTTTCTCAGCGATGAAATTTCGCAGTCGAGACATAGCACCCGCACCTGCGATTCACGCGTGAATGTTATACGGTGCGCGAATATATATACTAGGGTGTACAGTTTTGGACGAGGTCGAAGGCTCCATTTGCATTCGCCAACGGGCCATACACACACACCAATGAAGAAATAACAAACGCGAGTGACGAGCGCGCTTCTGGTGGTTCGCGTCGTCAAGAGGTAAAAAGAAAACCTATCTGGTATAGGGGAGCATTATTTACCGCTACCTTCGCACCTTTCTCCCCGCGAGCTGTGATGGTATTTATTTTTCATGCTATTTTTCGGAATTCGATATTCCGGCTTATTTTGTGGTTATATTTATATAACGTACGTAATACATCGATGTAATGATGTAGGAGTTTTTTTTTAAATTCATTACAATTTAATTACCATGTACGCTCGGATAATTCTGTTACATTTAAGGTAGTAGTCTGGTAACTTAAGCCGATTCTCATGTCTTTTTTGGAGGGCGTTTTTTTGTAGGAAAATAAAAATGAATCGTTTTGGATATTTAGCATGTTTTTATTTACATATTAAAGATACAAAAAAAAATTTTTTTTTAAATTTAATAGTTTATTATTATTATTATTGATCGAAGTTGGCACCTCGACAAAAAGCGCGTGGGTGGCCCCGGTGATTTTGACTCTTGATGTTATCTGAAATCAAAAATTCTTGATAATTCTTAATCTATAGACATGTCATTCTGGTCGGAACTACTGAAGTTAAATTTCATGGATAAATAACAGAATGACGGACTTTGGAAAAAAAACTTTTTTTTTCCATCTTAAAAAAAGTTTTTTTTTCCAAAGTCCGCCATTTTGTCATTTATCGATGAAATTTAACTTCAGTAGTTCCGACCAGAATGACGTGTCTATAGATTAAGAATTATCAAGAGTTTTTTATTTCAGATAACATCAAGAGCCAAAATCACCGGGGCCACCCACGCGCTTTTTTTTTCGAGGTGCCAACTTCGATCAATAATAATAATAATAATGAACTATTGAATTTTTTCAAATTTTTTTTTTTTGTACCTTTAATATGTAAATAAAAACATCCTAAGTATCCAAAACCATTCATTTTTATTTTCCTACAAAAAAACGCCCTCCAAAGAAGACATGAAAATCGGCTTAAGTTACCAGACTACTACCTTAAGGAATCTTGAAACGCAGCTCTCCGTAATTAAATAATGGAGATAATGTTCTTTCTTAAACGTAAATTTCAAACTTGAGATTTTTTTCGCCGTTTCAAGAACTTCGTGAATATCTAAACTTGTCCCTAAATTCATATGCGAAATTACGCACATTTGCCGATTGCAACAAACTGGTCTATCGATACGTACATTGGTCATTACACATTTCAACATTTAGTGGACCCTCAGTCCATCCAATCTTCATTAACATACCTTTTCATTTGATAAAAAGTTGTGTTAGTATTTTTATTTTAACGGTGACAGTACAAGTGATTAATCGATTGATATCGCTTGATCTCGCTGAAACCTGCTTGAAGTACGAGTAAATAAAAAAAAAAATGAATTACCACCGCATGCTCCAGATGTCAATTTCATCAAAGTAATTATCATTCGGCATACAGACGTCCCCCACGCTGAAACCATTCGTGTTAATTGTTAAGCTCACCACGGGCATGACAACGGAACAACGCAAGACTAATTACATTCATTCTACGCGATAGATTTCCGCGTTCAGCAGCTGGCCTGGTCGTTGAGTACAACGTCGCGGCTCCATATGACAAACTAATGAGCGTAACAGTCACGATGTAACACACTAAGTTGGGCAGTTTACGTCCTTTTGTTTACTGGCATTCGATTTATACGTATATATATTCGTAACTCGTTGTACATACAAAGAGCATTACACGAGAGCTACACGAACTCGGTGTAGCACACGCAGCTTGTGCTTCCGGGGTGGTGCGGAGATGAAGAGAGAGAGAGAGGGAGGGTATACGGTGACCCTCGTCCCAGAGATAGAGGAGAACGACGACGACCCGAGCAATTAATTATGCCGATTAATTATCTCTTCCTAGTTGTGTGCGATGGTGCGACCCGTATATTCACATCCTGCTTTACTTATACATATACATACGCTTTACAAGAGGATAGAGAATCCGCGATTAGTACAGGAGCTCCCGCGAGTCGATTATCCGGGAAAGCGAAAAGCGTAACACACGCGGATTTAAACCCATCGGCACGTTGTGTTAACCTATATTGCAAATACCATCCCTTGATGCGTATCCTCTGAACAACAAAATGGGGCCACGGATTCACCCCAAAATTACGAATTTGTGATGGCCGTGGGGTAGATGATCTCTCTCGTTTTTAGAAGGAGAGGTCGATGCGTGCGCACGAGGGGTTTGTTCGTCAGTCTCTCTCACTCGCTGTCACTAATATACGTATTTCTCGTCTCTATGCGTCAATACGCCATACCTCCTGGATAACCAGAAATCAGGTGGATCGACAATGGCCCACCGGACTATTCGACGCGGGGGTGCTCAGAGTATACCACCCCAATCGAGAGAAGCGGGCACGCGAACATCGGGGGTGCGTCAAAACCCGCGCTCGCTCTCCGTTCCGATAATCGGACATATGCTGTCGAATGTTTATTTCGCTGTGGGTGCATCGCACACGAATCTCACCCTCCTTGTACTTGTTTCCTCCGCATCAAATATTCGAGTTCTTACGAGCGAATGGGCTTAACCCTCGCATCAACGTTACCTGTTTAATCGTGATATGTACGCCCTTTTATTTGCTATAAATCGATGTATATATACGCGTATGAACTATGCATGCCAGCATATGTAACCCCGGTCGCACTAACTCACCGATCTCTCTCCCTCTATACTCTGTACATTCAACGCTCTTGTAGTGTACGACCATTGTGCCCGGTTAACTGGCGTCGAGAAACGCTGGATCGTCAGTGCTCATTGTCAAGCCCTAATCGCGTTGGACAGTGCGAACAGGAGTCTGACTCACTGATTCAGTGTTGGACGCCCTTCTCGTCATATATCCATCTATACATATGGATGTATGTATATGAATATTATTATGTATACGTCTGGTCTAGTCTATATCTCCTTTCTCGATCCGTATATCCCGCTAGGGTGCTCCGGAGAAACATGCATGAACCCTACAATCTGTCTGCGGACTCTGCCTAACTGCCTGTTCACGCTTTGTGTATCGCGTACACGCTCGTGTGTGCTTAACGTATTCTAGCTTATATACACGCGTACAATTTGACGATTGCACATCGGACAAACACGCATTTCGAGTCTTGAACCAGTCGTTTCGTGGATTTTCGACAGTAATTACTTCGTCGCAATAACATGTCAAAGACACATAGCTGATTCTAAGATTTTCGCCAGAAACACGTTTTTAGTTGAATTTTTAATGGAAAAATTACGCCAGCCGGTTAATAAGTGCTTGGAAACTGGAGAAACGTGTCGCGTGACGTGTGCCAAACACTTTTTTGTTTTGTTTATATGTAGCTACTACACGAGGTAGATTTAAAATATCTCCTCATAATCTTCTTCTAACAGGCGTTTTTTAAAAGTCCTGCAGTCACTATTTGCATCAATTATTCAAATTTTGCGGGGGGTGGGGCTCATCTCTATTCTGAAGTCGATGATTTTGAATTCTTGTAAAGTCTTCCTCTGCATCAATAATGGTACTGTCAGAGGAATTTAGAAAAAAAAAGCGACCCTTACAGTAGTCGCATATGATGTGTAACATCTGACATCTCACCTTGGTAATAAACAGCACTAACATTATATCCCGAAAAAAATGATTCAGGTACTATTTGAAATGATTTTTCGTAACGAAGAATAATTCTTTTAAATGAAAATTTTATTTTATTTTATTAACGCTCGGAGTAATGCAATTTGTTATTGGAGACAGTTATTTTTGTTCAATTTGAGGGAGAGCAGAGACATTTCATCGAAGTATTACATGCAGTCGCTGTTGATGTAGACGAAGTAGGAGAAAATGGCAACGATGGGAATCGTAAAGTTGCATGACTGACAATCAGATTTGGTAAAGCAGTAGTTGGTTCGGCCGTTGATGTCTGTGAGAGAATTAAGTTCGCTGCACGTGCCCGAAAATCCCTGTTACGCTGAGTCGAATTATGCGCATTTTTTTTGGGTCTACCTTTCCAGTTTTTCATTTTCCCTCACGTTTTTTCTGCCGGTAATCTCGCATATATTCTGCTCTGGATTTACCCATCTCTGCAACTCACGAAATCATTAGAATTAAGTTAGAATTATAAATATTTAAGAAATTATTAATATCAAAGAAATTATCCGTGTAATTAATTAATTTGTTTTTTTTTTAATCAAAATAAAAAATATCAATTGAGCAGCGACAGAAATTTGCGTCAAAAGTTAAAAAAACTATTTGTTTTTTTTTTAATTAAAATTAAAAATATCAATTGAGCAGCGACAGAAATCAACCTCAAAATTTAAAAAAGCTAAATATTCCAATATTTATTCGAATAATTATTTATTATTACTCACTTGCATTTTTTATCCATGATCTGCACTTTTTTCAGACACATTATCAATAGTAAATACATTTATTAATATAGTTTACACATATAAATTAGTTTATATAACAGCACACTTTATACACAACACTGTATGTTAAGCGCGCAACCGATGCGTTCTCCTCTATTCCTCTTCCTCTTTCGCGTCACACACGCACACGCTGTTGGCTGACAGTACCAACCTCTCGGAAAATGGTTTGGTACCATCTGACGGCCAATGCTATCACTGCGCGCGCTCATTGGTCAAATCAAATAGCGCGCGCTTCTCGGACTTCCTGTTATACACTTCCGTCCCTTTTCACGAAATCCGTGCCACAGAAACCGAGCGGAAAGATATTACACATAAAAAAACCCTCAATTTATGATGATAAAGGGATTGTAATTCTATCTCAAAGAATGGACACATGGCTGAATAGCATTCTGCCACAGCGTTCACCAAAGTCACAGTATTGTAGTTGCCCACCCTTCAGACTTCCTCTATCAACAATAACGTGTTTTTTACGCGATACGCGACAATCTCACAGGTTTTATAACAAACTGACAGGTTAAAGCACGCACGCAACGTTCAACTATTGCTCCTGGTGCATCTCATGCACTTAAACCGCAATGAACTTTAGCCCTATATAACCTCGATGCAAGTTTCCTCGTGTTGTTTTTTCTTCGTTTCTCTCGTATCAAGTTGCAATGCTTCTTCGTTTCTTCGTTTTCTTTATCCTCTTTTGCTATCTTTGCCGCACTTTCCCGTTTCTCTATACCTTTCTGGCCACTGTGTCTGTATCTCGCATAATGCAACATACATATCCCCCCCCTCAACCCTCGTTGTATAATATGCTTCCGCGTGCGGTAGCTATTAAATGACTGGTTACACGGACGATAGGCGTGCCAGAAACAGCGCGAATCTTGAGTGAAAATATCAGAAGTAAGAAAAATTGCGTGTTTTTATACACGCACGTGTACAGTTAAGCGAATCAGGTGTAGATGAGGGATGTACAGAAAAGATTGTCGAAGGAAATCCCTTCCTGCTATTTAGTTGTAGCGAAGGTAATTTAAAGAGTGGAAAAGAAATGTAGCACGATAATTCAATGAACAGGATGATTTTTCAATATAACAATGATGAAATAAAAGTTCTTCCACGAGGAATGAATAATAATCGTAAATTAAAAATAATTAACAAAAATTGTCGTAGGATTATTCGTCCATAAGGATTATTCGTTCGTATAAACATTTATTTTTATACATTAGCTGTTTATCGTTATGACGATGAGAAAAATATTTTTGTACATATATTGGAACGTAACTTCTGAGGTATCCTCCGAGGGTTCCTCTTATATCTCGGATATAAGATATGGCACCTATATATTCGCGGGGAATGCGGAAAACCGTTTGTCGGGGGCGCCTTCCTCCTTTCTGCCTCTTCGATAAACTTTTCTTTTTTTTTTATCGTCGTTTCATCCTCTATCCTTACCTTTCTATACACGTATGCACATACAGGTACACGGGTACAGTGTCGTATGAAGTAGCTGGGAATATAGCAGTTTTGCCACAAGGGCGGGGGGGTGCAATGGAAGAACGTATCGGACGAGAGAATCTCGTAGTGCATTCGCATAGGCAACTTTTAGTCTCGGCATTTTTCTCTTTTCTGCATTCGTATCTGTACATTTCCGCAGCGCTTGATAGGTTTTTTCCTCATGTATATGTACGTACGTACGTATATATGGATAATCGATAAAAAACAAAAAAATACAAAAATAAAAGTGAACATTCAAGATCGAACCTTTATGCTTTTTCCTCTGGCTACCGCGGCTAAAGCCAAGAAAAACGTACAGTGGAGAGAGATGTACATTTTGCTCGACTTTCGTGAATTCCCCTGTTTACATCCCTTCGTGAACTTGTACACCCTTATTTTTGTTTTGTTTTTTGTTCCCTTTTTACATCACGCATTTCACGCTTCATATTCGAATCACGTATATACCGGAGTTGGGGACAGAAAGAAGCGGATTCGTACGTGTATCGTGGCGACGACGGTTATCGAGATCTCGGTTACGTGAAAAAGGGGGAAAAAAAAGGTCACTCTTGACTCTGTCCCCTTTTCTCTCTATATGTATATTGCTCTGGTCTACCTCTCGTGTCAAATCAGGCGTTCGTGAGCAAAAGAGACCCTTCTTTTATAATTAATGACGTGACTTTTCTTCGAGTCATGAGATTTTTAGTGGTTCAGTACATCGCCAGAGAAAAAAAAAACGTAAATCGACGAAGGGAGAGAGGGACAGAGATCTTCATCTGGAAGTCCATCATTGTGGCGGGAAACAAGACTTTCCGGGTCTTTCTCGTAGATACAGAGATTTGAAATCGTATGGGTCACATCTATAGCCAGTGTAGAATTAATCTTCTCATGGCTTCTCGGTGTTTGGAATAAAAATAAAATAAATTTATAAATTCGTCGTCGTCGTCGTCGTCTCGCTTTCTCTCTCTCTCTTCCTTTACCGCACTTTACTAAAGCGAGAGAAATGTGACGGCGCGCGCGCGAAAGATGTATACCCGCACAGCTTCGCCAATGTGGGCAAAATAAAAGAAAACAGCAAGCGACATCTTTGCTTTCTCGCTTCCAGGATTATTCGTTAAGCGGCATATTTTTCTGAGAAATCTCAGCGAAGGTATTTGATAGAGAGTCGTGTTAATCCGCGCGTCGGCAAAGATTTTAGCAAGATGAAAAATGAATAATCGAGAAAGGGAAGAAAACTAGATAGCCTTTTGCACTGCGCCACCATAACGCGTGTAACTCATGATCATGCGAAATCGCCGTCTATTAGAACTGAAGTTTTTTTTTTTTCTATCAGATTCTTTTAATTACAACGTTTTACAAGTTTACCAAAAGCATCGTTTAAATATCATTTGGCGAATTTGATGTAAGAAACAAAAAATTTAACTGCAAAGTTAGTTCGGACAATAAGGTGCGTAAGAAAATTATTAATGGAATATTCGAGTCACGCTCCGGAGGTTGGCGGAGTTTTCACGGAATGTCGCATACCATATAGCAGGTAAACGCGATTATAAAAATCCGTGGAATTTCATTTCGCGCCTAACGCAGAAACGACGCGATCCACTTTGGCCTCACTCGCAGCATCGCCGAATCTTCCACGGATCATCTCACTTAGCCCTCTCCTATCATCTCTTCTTACCACACACTTCTCACGAAGCCTCACATACACATCATCGCTAGTATATCGATCGATGGTACACAAAAGAGCGTAACTCACATTACTGGTACGTGTTAAAACCCGGTGGTGTACGGCCATTTCTTCAGTGACAGTCAGTGTATAAATGTGTGTGTGTGTATCTATATATATATATATATATATATATATATATATAAAGAGAAAGAGAAAGAGAGGAATTGTGGTGGATATATCGACGATGAAGAGTTTGTCTCTGCCCTGGGGAGATTCCTCTCGAGCACGGTAACGTCGCCGTCTTCGTCGTTGACGATGTGAAACCCATTAGATCGTTCAACGCGATCGATCACCCACTATCGGTCAACCAACATCGGTGCACAACCCATATATGTATACGTGGACAAAATCCTACGACACCGTTCCATGTGCGACGATCGCGAACAAAACGCTACAGCGTGATTGGCCATTTGATGGAAAAGTCCCGTGGGATACAAGCGCATTTGAGACAGGTCATTGAGACGAAATCGAAAATTTGGAACTCAACATCCGGCACAGTCGGGACTCTGAGGAGTGACCGACGTGACACGATAAATAGTGGTGAGAAAATTTCAAGAGTTACATCATTCGGACCTTGATAAACCGATAAAACTAAATCTTAGAATGTTTCTTTTATACTCGTGAATCTCTTGATTTTTAATCGTGGTTTCTTGTGTCAATTATTGAAGAATTGGCAATCACCCGATCAGCGACCAATAATTGTATGATTCACGCGTTGCATATATTTGTGCTGCGGTGTCATCTTGACGGTGATACACTGAAACCCGAGGAAGCAATCGACTCCTCGGCGTAATCCACACCGCGCACATACCATGGTGCCTCTACAGATACGTAGGACGCCTCTCTTCATCTTCTTGATCCCTTCTCATCCTCGTTCATACCTTCTCCAATATCTATAATTATGAATTCCTCGCGATTTCTTCAATATCCTCTCGCTCGTCGCTTTATAAGAAAGAGAAAAAGAGAGAATGAAGAGAGGGCGTCTCGATCCAGAGCGAACACTTCCGTTGTAAAATAATTTATCGAACATTTTTCTTTACTTGAATACACGCTTTTGCAATCGTATATATACTTCTTTAATTGAAAATTTTTCTCTTCTTGCGATATTTGATATCGCTCTGCGGAATAAAACTATAGACATGTGGACGACGCGGTTGGAATTTAGCGATTTACAGAAGTCGAACGTTTCATTGACTCCGGTAAGGGGGAAAATAGGGTTAGGACAGCGTTTTCTCAATGATTTTCATGAATTTTTTTATAGTATAAAAAATGAATATAATTCATTGAAACGTTGAGAATATTTTCTACATATATTTAAGTATATACTATGAAATTTTTATACATATATTTAAGTATATACTATAAAATATTAGCGACCCCATATTGCAGGTCACAATCAGAGTCAGCATTTTGCGTACATTCTGGAAGCCGCAATTTTCATCTGAAATCAAACGAGGTTGGAATTTACTTTTATTATATGTCTCTCTTCTCTATGAACCTAAATGCTATCAAAAAAATAGAAAATTGAATTTTTTACAGGGGCCAAAACAAAAAAGCATGATTTTTTGCCATTTTTCCAACTTTATTTGCAAAAAAAAAATTTTTTAAATATTGATAATGTTCCGATTTTAGGTTCACATAGACCGCAATACTATGAAGAAAGTAACTGCCAATTTTCAAAACGATTGGTTGAAAACTTTTCAAACTAGCGTGTACGGAAATTCAAAAAAAGTCGTTTTCAGAAAAACGCGTTTGAAAAAATAGTACCAAGAAAAACAAGCAATATGGGGTCGCTAATATTTTATCGTATATACTTAAATATACGTATAACAATTTTACAGTATACCATATACTTAAATATATGTATAAAATATTCTCGAAGTTTCAATAAATTATATTCATTTTTTATACTATAAAAAAATTCATGAAAATCATTAAGAAAACGCTGTCCTAACCCTATCCCCCCCCCCCCCCCCCTTAATGGCTTATAACAATAGAACGAGTCGGAATTTTCATTCAAAATTTTGGGAACATATTTTTCAATAATTTTACTAACAATTTATGAAATTAAAAAAAAAATCGATTTTTTGAACCGTCTAACCCTATTTCTCCCCTTAACACAATTCATTGACCGCACGAACTCTGTTTTTCTTTCTCGATCTCATCTAAAGCACAAAAAGCATCAAAGTCAATAATGTAGAAGCGAACATGAAAAATGAATTAAGAACATAATTAGAAGATGTTTGAGCGCTAATTTCACGACAACAATATCAACCAAAACACAACCACTTTAGTTTATACTATTATGCTAGCTAGACATGGTTTTGATTCTTTTTTTTTTATGTAGTACCAAAAATTTCATCCGTAACATTGATGGAGACGAGAAAAAAATTGAGAAAAAGAAAATCGCACGTATCGTGATCATCTAAATCGCAAGTATTTCCAGCTGGTAACGAAAATTGCCGAAAGATTATGTAAAAATAAGTCCGAGAGGTTCTGCGAAATAAAAGGGTACGTTAATTTACACGTAAAACGCCCCATACAGTGGATTAGGAATATCGCAAAATGTGT
Source organism: Oxytorus armatus (assembly GCA_958009045.1). NCBI lineage: Eukaryota > Metazoa > Arthropoda > Insecta > Hymenoptera > Ichneumonidae > Oxytorus > Oxytorus armatus. The sequence continues at coordinate 13,204,567 of OY253744.1, forward strand.
AGTAGGCTTCTGTCGTTGTTGGGAATACGAAGTGAGTCCATGCATCACGGCGATGCGGCCTATTGATGGCTGTCTCCTGGCTTTGACGTGTGCACTCAATGACGCTCTCTCTTCCTGCATCATCCTCATCACCCCTATCCCGCCCTATCGCGTTTTGTGAACGTTCACGCGAGGGAGATATAGAAAGATAGGTAGCGAGATAGATAGAGAGAGAAAGAGAGAGAGAGGGATATGGTTCACTGTACACGGACGTTTGCGTACGTGTCAGACGTGCGTCCTCTCTCTCATATTCTCCTGTGTGTTCTTCCCACAAACATATATATATCGTATCCTATTATGGTAGCTATACGTGCGTGCACACGCGAAAGGGAATGATATTATCCATGATGGATGTCCCGTCCGACATAGACCAGCGAGTGCCGAACAACATGGTCCGTGCGCACTCTGATGTGCTTTCCGCTGTATGGTCTCGCCTCTCGAACTCGTCACTCGCGCTGGTTTCTATCACTCGACACCCAACAGCGGAAGAAACATCAGCAACGTTGCGGCAGACACAAACACCCATACACAAATATATAACGAGCATTGCCCGCGTATTTCTCTATTTCGCAATGCACGAAATACGTTTCGTGTACCAGGTGTCTAGTTTATAAAGTAAAATACGCGTTTTTATTTGTGTGTAATTTACTAGAGGAGACCAAACAGATAATGCGTAAAACTCGATTTATTAAATACAGATAAATTGTATTTATGGGCATTTGTTTTTGGGCACGAATTTGTGGATCCTCTGTTTGTAAAATCGATGTGGCCTCCCCTTCCGTCTTCTCTGGGTAAAGTTATCTATCCGAAGGAACTTTTAAAGCTATCGTCTACTCCCCCATCTGGCATTTACCACTATCAAAAGTTGTCCTGAACGAATTTTCCGTGGGTGCTTTGAGCTTTCGGCAAAAATGAAAATCTCGTGATAAACGAAATGCGTATACTGAGAAAAAAAACAGTGTTTGGATTGCCTAAATCGGCGTTTACCCTCGTTCAAACGAATTTTTAATTGGTACCCCAAATATGTTCTTTCACGTAAGGATATTTTAGTTAACTGATCCTAATAATTGTTGAAGAAACTCATAATTTATTTGTACTAACTAAAAATTCATTTGAACGAGGGTGAACGCCGATTTAGTCAATCCACTTTTTTCTTCTCAGTGCAACAGTAGGCTTTATTTCGAAATTTCGCAGCACACATATATAACAAAAAAATTGGATTCATCGCAGTTTTTCGCAAAGTTTTTGTGAGTGTTTCACGTCCCGTTAAAAATCGACGTTCATCATCTCGCGGTATTACCGCGTGTGCAACGAACGAGAAAGGAAGAAGGAGAGCGCGAGAGGATAATCTCTATCTCGGAGATATTATTGAATTCTCTCTCTTTCGGTTCAAAAGCCATCTGGACGCGGCATCGCGGGGCACTCTTTCCATTCTCGGGAGCTTCGACCGCTCGGAAAAATCAGAGAGGAGTCGAGAGATCAAGAATAAAAACTAGGGAAGTATTTGTAGAAGTAGGAAAAAGAAATATTTCGCAGGAGAGGGAGAAATGTCATGTGGAGAGAAGACGTCAATTCAGCGATTTCGTGAATGCGTTTACCTCGATCCCCTGTCTCATTTGTGCACCCTTTAAGGAGGTTGAAGGTCAACATAAACTCAAACAATTTCTAACAGATTTTTCGCGGAGACATTTACGAGGGGAAGGGGCTTAACCCTCTCCTTAAGATGCTAGTATAGCAGCATAGTTATAATGAATATCGGTCGCGATCCCGAAGAGATTGCTCCTAGAATTCATACACGGATTCACTGCTCTCTCTCTTTCTCTCCTTCTCCTCTCTATGCATCTGTATTCGAAAATACTGAATGTTATTTAACCCCAGAATTCCATAACCGGCAACGCGAGAACGCCGAAAGTATCAAATTCATTCATTAGTTCACCATAACGATTTATTCAGTAAAATGGTCAAGAAAAGGTACATTTTCGGAAAAAAAACCAACACCAACAAGAAAAAGAAAAAAAGGGAAAAACCTTCGGAAAATAAATCCTCTCTAGTGGTTTGCACACGAAATTAGTGGCGCCACAATCCAATTTGCTGTCTATTAGCGGTCCCTTTATCTCTCGGCACGATAGTTTACCCACAAATCCAGCGTACCGCGGTGTTTGTGTGTGTTTGTGGAGCTTCGAAAAAAAACAACAACAAAAAAAAACGAATTGTCCGGAACTAACGAGCAGCGAGAGCGTCGTTATACGCGAGAGTCGTGCTTTTTTTATACGCGTATATACATATACGTACGGTGCGTTTGTTTTTGCCCATTTCGTATCTTCATGGTACGCTATTTCAAACACAAGTTAACTTCAATCCTTTACCAAGTGTCTAAACATTTTTTAATATTTAATCTCTTAAAAGTATTGTCGACGACGAAAAATTGTGAGTAGAGAATTATTTGTGTCTGTTCTCAAACGGAAATAAAAAATTGTTAAATTAATAAAGCGAAAAATCGTCGTTTTTTATTACGTTTAAAAAAAAACAAATTTTCAATCAATTTAGAAGTGATGAGAGATAAATCTTGAACACAGGGTCGACCTTAATTTAAATATTCCTTTGTAGCATCTTTGATTCATTAAATCTTAATCACTAACCAAACATTTAATTCCCAATGAAAGATACTTAGAGACGATGTTACGAGGGATTAACATCTTTTTTTTTTACTTTCTCATCACATACGACATACGTAGAATGTGAAAGTATTCCAAATTCATTCGACAAGGCTGTTTCGTTAAAAACTTTATGAAGAAGAAAAAAAGAACGCGACGTTTCAAAGCTCGGTATTGCGAAGGGCGGCTCTGGTGTGCAGTTTGGTTCAGTCAAAGCGCGAGAGCGTTACGCTTGAAATATCAACCAGTACGCCGTGACCCGCGGGGCTAATGGGTTTTGTGTATTTTTGCGAATCTTTGCTGCCAATTTGCTTGGCACGTAAATGCTATACAGCACCGTACAGAGAAAGGATGTTCTCTGTTCCTCACTAACACGACGCTCTTCTTCGATGTGGCCGCGAGAACTTTCCGTAAATGCCAGCCAAACTCTCGGCCTGTCCAACGAAGAGGAGGGCGTACGGTGGCGCTATATAGAGTCTAATGGCTCTTTTCCTGGCCAGAGTGTGAGTAACGCGAGACGCCGTCTTAATAATGATGGGACGCCGTCGTCGAACGTGTCTTCTTTGCTCCGTCTCTTTTCTCTTCCATGTCCGCTGCACCCGTCGATGGTACTTTGACGGCTTTCCTGAAATGTCGCGAAGACCATAAAAAGACACACCTATATACGTGTATCCACATATAGGATACGCACACACGTATATATCAACGTGCAATCTTTCTCCTCGACATTGAACGGAGAGCATCGAGCCAAGTCTGTTTGGACTTTTTCAATTTCTCACAGTTCAACTTTCTCGTACCTTTCGATAATAAAATGAAAAATACATTCATGTACGTGCTTTTCGATAAATTACGAAAAGTCCCGAAGAGTTGGTTTAACGGCTGTCAAAGGATTCCTGAGCATTTTCACGCAAAATATGAAAATAGAAAACGAAAAATCACTCCGTCAAACACAGTACATCGATGGGATGGAAATCTTTTTGGGATTTTTTTTCTTATTACCAAGCGAAAATTGATGCTGTCGAATGTTTCGAAACATTTTACCGTGTAACTAAACAAAAATTGTAAAGCCAGCGGCTAACGGCGATAAAAAACGAGAAAATATATGAAACCGATAATCCCCCTAGTACAATACGAGGGGGAACCCAAAAAAAAACGGGAATTGCGCTGCGGCGGGGAGGGAGAGTGGGAAACCCATTGCTCGACGAGGTGTCCGTTGGGGACACGTCTCCTTAGTTAGTGTGCGAAGTTCTGTCGCCGTGAGTGCATAGGTTCGCCCGTGGGAATTTTTGTAGTGAAACAACTTTTTCCATTTCGGCGAAAACGTGATGGCCGATTGTCGAGAGCAACGCGCGGCTGTGAAATTTTGTTTCCTGTTGGGGAAATCGGCCGCGGAAACTACCGTAATGCTTAAGACTGCATATGGAGATGCTGCCCTAAGTAAAACCAGAGTCTACGAGTGGTTTTCACGTTTTAAAAATGGAGAAATGTCAATTGAAGACCAACCCCGTTCAGGCCGCCCCTCAACGTCAAGAAGTGACGAAAACGTCGACAAAATCAATGCTCTCATTCATGAAGACCGTCGCCGAACCATTGATCAACTCTGTGAGATGTCTGGGATATCATGGAGTTCAATTCAGGGGATTTTATCCAAAGATTTGCACATGAGCAGAGTTGCAGCCAAATTTGTCCCTCGCCTTCTCACAGACGAGCAAAGGGAGCGTCGACTTCAGGCACGTTTTGAACTTCAAAATCAGCTCGAAGAGGACCCTGAACTTTTTTCCAAGGTGATTACTGGTGATGAATCGTGGTGCTATGGATACGACCCCGAAACAAAGCAGCAATCAAGCGTTTTGCTACTGTGGAGGAGGTAAAACAAAAATCGCTGGAAGGCCTAAAGAACATCCCGATAAGCGAATTTAAAAAATGTTTTGAACATTGGAAGGATCCTTTGCAGAGGTGCGTTGTGGTCAAAGGAGAATTCTTTGAAGGTGATTAAAATTTGGGGTAAAAATTTAAAAAAATAAAGAAATTATGACGAAATTCCCGTTTTTTTTTGGGTTCCCCCTCGTATATTATACTGATTTAAAAAAATCACTTGTGAATTCCAATTAATCGTAATGATATTTAACGTTAATTTTGACAAAAGTATTAATTTTCGCAAAAGTACTATTAAAAAAAGAATGACAAGTGGGGGAGTGAAAAAATATGTCAAGGAAAAATTAGCACCCGAATAAAAAATGAAGAGACCAATGAGCGTGGTTGTAAGAAATAATACACGAAATCGTTGGATTAAAATGCGAGTCCTCGTATTACAACGGACAATCAAAATGTTTGGTAGCAATCAAAATAGTGTAAAGCGCACAATTTAAAATTCAAAGTAGTGCGAATCACGCCCTTTTGCTTGCTAACAGTCGTTATGTCGTATGGAGAACGATTTTTTTTTTCTCCGATATTTTGGTGAGGACCTGTAGCAGTTCACGACATTATCCGTTCGAGAGTCACGCGGGATAAAGCGTTGGGAACAGAGTAAACGGGGGTGACTAGACTGGCAGGGTGTAGTATAGAGAGTACGGACCGAACGAGCAGAGCTTTACTTTACTTTTTTTTTTTTTTTTTTCAATCTTTTATCCTCTCGCACAACCCTTTCCAGTCTAGTCGTCGGGGGTTGGGAGGGTTGAGCGTCGGTCGTGGCATTCGAATCTGCCGATTCCACTGCTTTTCACCTCCATCGCAACGTCGACTCGACCGGTCCGGCGATCGTCACTGCGAGCTTTACAAAAACGTTTCCGGTATGCGTACCGCATAGCGCACACCACACTGTGGCATTACATATATATATATATATATATATATATATATATATAATATCACAGTGTGATATATACACATATATATAGCTAAATGTCGAGAGCTTTGTCGAACTCTAGCGGGCATCCCCTATTGCAGTTCGATAGACGAAGAGTTCTTTTGTGGCAACTGAACAAAAAATGTCTCTTGTTTTCTTTTTTGTTCCTCCAACGCTCTCGGGTCCTCAATATATATGCGACTCTCGTAGTGCTTTTATTTCAACGAATATATACATATAAATAAAACGAGTTAAAAAGAATAAATACCATTCTTTTTAATCAACGACGACGTACTACCGGGTAGTTTGTTAATTGATACAGTGCCCGTTGCCGACCGTTTTCTCTACGATCCTCTGTACGTGTATGTGTGTGTCTATGGATGAGAAGCGTGGCAAAATGCATCTCGACTCTGGTTCCTCAGTAGTATATTCCGCAGATGGATAAATGAATTTTTTTTTCCATCTTCGTCACTATATTTTCTGCTCTCGGTCGCCGATGACGAATTTTCGCAGTCTGTACTTATGGCACATACCTGTGGCTATGTGTATATATCGTTGTAAAAGGCAACAGGAAATTTCGAACACCGTTTCGTTGCCTCAGGTATACTCGTATATGCATATACATGTGTGTAATATCTACATGTGGCAAAAAGTGGTGGTAGGGGAGTGACAGAATTAATTGGCCAATCGAGGTCTTTTCACGGATCGTACAAACGAGAGAGCCCGAGGACCAATTTTACCTCACGGTACAATCGCGGTTGTACCGTGGCCCCCGGGGATACGTGAAATTCAGCAGAAATTAAACGACGCGGGAACATTTTTTTTTTCGCCATTTCTTTTTATTTTCTTCAGTTTGCTGTGGGCTGCGAAATCTATGTGTACCGTGGACATACATTGCCGTACGTGCTTGGAAAAAAAAAAACCGTACACGTACGGCACGTTCAATACACGTGTAGTTTACATATGAACTCTTAATATGTACATATTACACATGCATTTTTATCGCGGGAACTATGGCTCCTCGTAATGCCCCACTTTGGCACGACCAATCGCCGATAACCGTCGGTGCATAAAACTCTCTGTTCTTTTTTTTTTTACCTCACTTCGTTAGCGAACTTTCGTGCACGTAAGCACGTGAACGATATCCCCAGCGATACGTTAATTATTTTTTCTACGATGTTTCGTACAAGCTTTATTCGCGAGCTCATGTGATCGATAGCAAAAAAAAAAATAATATTGCGGACGACCGAGTGGTTCACCCTTTGTCACGGTTTTTATTGTGAATATGCGAATATGCATGAATCGTTTTAACGGGGGAAATAGGGTTAGGGCAGCGTTTTCTTAATGATTTTCATGAATTTTTTTGAAGTATAAAAAATGAATATAATTTATTTAAACTTTGAGAATATTTTATACATATATTTAAGTATATACTACAAAATTTTCATACATATATTTAAATATATGCTATAAAATATTAGCGACCCCATATTGCAGGTCACAATCAGAGTCAGCATTTTGCGTACATTCTGGAAGCCGCAATTTTCATCTGAAATCAAACGAGGTTGGAATTTACTTTTATTATATGTCTCTCTTCTATATGAACCTAAATGCTATCAAAAAAATAGAAAATTGAATTTTTTACAGGGGTCAAAACAAAAAAGCATGATTTTTGCCATTTTTTACAACTTTATTTGCGTAAAAAAAAATTATTTTAAATAATGATAATATTCCGATTTTAGGTTCATATAGAGCGCAATACTATGAAGAAAGTAACCGCCAATTTTCAAAACGATTGGTTGACGACTTTTCAAACTAGCGTGTGCGCAAGTTAGAAAAAAATCGTTTTCAGAAAAACGCGGTTGAAAAAATAGTACCAAGAAAAACAAGCAATATGGGGTCGCTAATATTTTATAGTATACGAGGTCTGTTCAAAAAGTATCGCGAATTTTGAATTTCCGCGGGCTACGTATATTCGATTTTCGATTTTTTTGTGGCGTTAGGTTGGTACTCATGTCCCTCACTTATGCTGAAAAAATCGGCCATTTTTAATGTTTAGTTAATTGTTGACAGCTGTTTTGGTTAGACGTGTTTTGGCTTTCCTTCGATTTTTGCCTATTCCAAAAAATGGATCAAAGAATCTGTATCAAATTTTGTGTGAAAAAGAAAATTAAGTGCGCGGACGCATTCCGAATGTTGACTGAGGCATATGGTGAAGCTACCTTGGACCAAAGCAACGTTTATCGGTGGTACAAAATGTTCTCAGAGGGCCGAGAAGATGAGAACAACGAAATGCGTTCCGGACGCCCGAGCACATCAACAACAGACGAAAACATTGATGAAGTGAAGAAAATAATATTGGCCAATCGTCGAATCACCGTTAGAGAAGTTGCTGAGGAACTAAACATATCGATTGGCTCGTGCTATTCGATTTTTACCAATGATTTTGGCATAAGACCGGTCGCCGCGAAATTCGTGCCAAAATTGCTCAATTTCGAACAAAAACAGTGTCGCGCTAACATTGCTAAGGAGCTCGCTGGACTCGGTCCGCGACGACCCAAATTTGCTCCAGAGGGTCATAACTGGTGACGAATCATGGGTTTACGGTTATGACGTGGAAACCAAAGCTCAATCATCGCAATGGAAGCTGCTCTTTGGAGTAGACAAAAATCGAAGACAAGCCAAAACACGTCTAATCAAAACAGCTGTCAACAATTAACTAAACATTCAAAATGGCCGATTTTTTCAGCATAAGTGAGGGACATGAGTACCAACCTAACGCCACAAAAAAATCGAAAATCGAATATACGTAGCCCGCGGAAATTCGAAATTCGCGATAGTTTTTGAACAGACCTCGTATCCATAAAGATATGTATAAAAATTTTATAGTATATACTTAAATATATGTATAAAATTATATTCATTTTTTATACTATAAAATAATTCATGAAAATCATTGAGAAAACGCTGTTCTAACCCTATTTCCCCTCTTAATGGCTCATAACAATAGAACGAGTCAGAATTTTCATTTAAAATTTTGGGAACATATTTTTCAATAGTTTTACTAACAATTTATGAAATAAAAAAAAAATCGATTTTTTGAACCGTCAAACCCTATATCCTCCCTTAAAGATATCACACTTCATGAAAATGATGTTTTTTATTCATTGAAATAATCAATGAATTCCATAAAAAAAAAAAAAAAAGAATCGGCTTAAAATCGTGAATTCCTGATAGGCGGGGAAAACATTTCAGATTTTCCTTTGACGATATATTAGGTCATCTGTTCCAGGTGACAGGAACCGTAATCGGAGGCTTTATACGTTTTCCGGAGATGACGCATATGTATATATAAACGTCTCGTCTTTATTACGTGATATTCTGGAGCGCTGCGGTCGCTGCGAGACGATATATATATAGATATGCTATATATATTATATATAGGTAACCAAGAGGAGCTCGATATCTCGAGGCCGCACTTAAAGATCTGCAACGTGGTAAATTTGTTCGGGGCGGTTAGCGCCCCCGCGTTTCATGGCATTGCGCTGTCTCAGCAGCGTCTCTCTGCTAGTTCTTCGTTTCTCTTCACCCGCACCTCATTCGCCGACCCCCCCCTGTCCCTGCCTCTCATCTCTTCATGGCCCGGGCCCGTTCACCCCGCGCCTTCACGATCACCTTTGCCATCCGCCAGTGGGCTCTAGTCTCTCTTCGGTACACCTCATTCACCTATAGCAACCATCCCCCTTGCGACGTTCACGAAGGGTTGCTCACACGCGACAAGGCGAGACGCGAATGTAACGAGGGTGAAAGAGAGGGTTGGAACCAGGAGACGTGGTTATAAAACAATGCGGGCGTCGATCGATCGACACGACAGAGCTGCCATCACGTTTTCATTCTCTCTCCCTCTCTCTCCCTCTCTCTCTCTCTCTCTCTCTCTCTCTGTCCCCCACCTAACCTTACTAACCGGTTATAACCCAATGATATATAACCCATGTCCGCAATAGCAAGACGACCAAAGGCCAAAGACCCTTTCAATGTCACCCTCATCGTTTCGAATGTTTTTTTGACCTGAATATGGGTTTTTTGACCACGAACTCAGAACGGTTTTTCGTCTCCATTTCATTGGAGATCCTATTGTCTCTGATCTAATTTGGCAAATTGTAGAGAGAGATAGACAGAGAGACGAAATTTCATACGTACTTCTTTGGACATTGAGGTCAATGAGTACCATAAAAAAACATCAATATAATTGATGACCCACCATTTTTTTTAATGAACGATATATTTACAACTTTGCTCCCTATACTTTTAACATTTTTCCGAGATTTTTCGAACATTTAATTGGGTTACAATGAGGTGTCGAAGACGATAGAAAAAGTTTCGATGCGAATATTAAGTATTTAAATATAAATGTGTTTGAACAGCGTTATAAATATACATATAAAAACATTTAAGAGTTGAACTGTTGATTATACAGCTTCAAGTGATTTTCTCCGTTTCATTCGCGTTTCATCGTCCGCGTCGCGCCTTCGTCCCTGTAATTCTCAATCAAACGAGTCGAGTAATGAACCGATTTACATCGATCGAACGGACACGAGAACGTTCACTTACAGGTGGAAGCCTTTCGCCAAGCGCTCGCAACTTCAATGAAAGGTGCTCACTGGTTTCTCGACTGCGCGAAAGGTGATGAGAGGTTTTCCTTCTTGCTCTCAATCTTCAGAGTTTTCTGTCTTTCTTTGTCTCTCTCTTTCTATTCCTGGATCGTTTCCTCACAGCTCCTCTTCTCGTTTGCTGCTCGGGTGTATCCGCGGGGGGGCACGTGGAGGGGGAGAGACGCAAGAGCCAGTGAGGACGAGAGGAGATCCCGTGGGATTCGCAAGGAGGACTTTCGGATAATCCCCGTTCCGGTTCGCTTAAGCGCCTCTCACTTATCGGACTTGTATCTCAACTCCTTCCGAGGATATACCGGATAGCTTCCGACCAACCTCAGCGATCTCACCAGCATGCACCAGCGCCGCCACCACCGGTGAGAAGCACGGAGAAGCGGTATATAGGCGGTGCACAGGACGGAGTTCGCGTGGATAGGCGATAGCATAGATATAGAGGATGCCACCTGCTCTTCCGCCTCGGAAATCCAGGACCGACGAACGAGGGGCTCTTTCACCCCTTCAATTGACGAGGGTTCTTATGTGTGTGTGTATATATGTATATGTGTATATATATATATATATATACATATATATACAACCTCTCGTTGCAATATACTCCTTCTTATTCTCCCGCACGAGCTACGTGGACCATCGCCTCGTCCACACTATATATCGTGTATGGCGTTCGAACCCCCGACCCGGAAAGAGATTCCCGTTTAAAGAGTCGGTCCACGATGCATGTACACGGAAGGCTGAATACAAACCACACTTAGGAAAAAAAACTTTAGAAAACCGAATAAAATAATGTTGTATATATATAATAATGATGAGGATGCACTGATTACGTCATTTGCTTACGTTAATTACTCAATATTGAGCTCATACATTAATAGAATGAACAGTACACGTACTGTTAATTCTCTTAAGGGGGGAAATAGGGTTCAAAAAAATCGATTTCTTTTTATTTCATAAATTGTTAGTAAAACTATTGAAAAATATGTTTCCAAAATTTTAAATGAAAATTCCAACTCGTTCTATTGTTATAAGCCATTAAAGTGAGTAGCTCTCCTCACTATTTTTTCAAACACGTTTTTCTGAAAACGACTTTTTTTTAACTTGCGTACACGCTAGATTGAAAAGTTTTCAACCGATCGTTTTGAAAATTGGCAGTTACTTTCTTCATAGTATTGCGCTCTATACGAACCTAAAATCGGAATATTATCATTATTTAAAAGAATTTTTTTTTTGCAAATAAAGTTGGAAAAATGGCAAAAAATCATGCTTTTTTGTTTTGGCCCCTGTAAAAAATTCAATTTTCTATTTTTTTGATAGCATTTAGGTTCATATAGAAGAGAGACATATAATAAAAGTAAATTCCAACCTCGTTTGATTTCAGATGAAAATTGCGGCTTCCAGAATGTACGCAAAATGCTGAGTCTGAATATGACCTGCAATATGGGGTCGCCAATATTTTCGGTGTTTTTCAAGGAAATTCTTCAAAAATTTTATAGTATATACTTAAATATATCTACAAAATATTCTCAAAGTTTCAATAAATTATATTCATTTTTTATACTATAAAAAAATTCATGAAAATCATTGAGAAAACGCTGTCCTAACCCTATTTCCCCCCTTATGTACGTTTATTGAAGAAAGGCTCGATAGCCGCGTTAATTTGATATGTAAAGTTTTTCGTAAAAGTATTTTCTACTTTGTTCCGTTGCTCTTCATTATCGATACGTTCATTCTTTTAGATACGAAAATTAACGTTAATAACGTTAACCACGGAGTCGGGTTCACGCCACAGTGATCTTTGCTTCTTGGGAAAAGAGCCCACGAGGAACAAAACCTCCGCCTGCGGTACGGTGAGTTTGAAAATTTCCTTTTTATGCGTTGACTGTGATTTCGTAATGTTTAAGCGGATGAAGCGATGGTAAAGAAAGAAAAATAGCACGGTACCGTAATAATAGACGATCGAAAGGATGACTTCTTAAGTGCCTGAAAGTCGATTAGCAATAGTCTTTTTGTGCTGGATCCGAAGAGATACTCTAGGCTCCCCGAGCATGGCATGCGCTTATACCATTGAAGGAGCCTCGATGACTCGACGAGTATTTTTTCTCTTTACGTAACCCCTGTAGATATTTCGTCTCAGCCACTTCCGACTCGTATCGCGTTCGGTCGATATAGCCGAGACAACAGTGTACATATAGACAGGTCCGTTATTTATAGTTGAACGCGCTTGCAATATCGCCTCTCTCTGCCTTGTGTTTCCTCCGATTGATGATAATTATTGTGCACAGCCATCCCTCGGGTGATCAAGTCGTAAACTTCTGGATAGACTCAGGCCCACTCTCGTTTCCATATAGTGCATTACGAACTCTCTCATGTCTATATGTATATAGGCGTATATGTCAATTCTCGCTGAACCACGAGCGAGCCGTCGAGATGTGTACCAGAATTACGCATTCCACTTAGACAGCTGACCGAGTTGGTCTCAACGGGGAAACCAGACTAGATGTCGCCGGATTGTCGTGTGTGAACCAACAATATGGACATTCTCTCGGAATACTCCCCGTCTACGTACGCAATAGGGTGTTCCTCAAGCGCGGCAGAACGCGGTTACACAGAGAGAGATCGTGTAAACGCCTCGGTTAGATGGTGGCCTGTGCCGTGAGATTAGCAGCGTTTAGTGCGTAAACCGTGCATGGAATGCCCACCCCCGCCTCCCGTGACACGTCATTTGCAGAAACGTCTGTGAGCGAAGCGAAGATAGATTGGTATACAAGGTTAGGGGAATAGTTGAATGACCCACATTCAGCGGGGCAAATTGTACGATTTGCGCAGGCTGTAGTTCACCTGTAATTCGACAATTGTGTGGAAATACTTGTTTATCATGAGTTTTCACAAACTTTTATGATTCTTAGTGAGTTATGGCAATTTTTTTTTATTTACGAAATTATTGAAAAAATAATTGACATAACGTTGTACTTCTTTCGGAAAGTGTATAAATGACGACAGAGATTTTAGGAACGAAGAGAAAAATGGAAAGATCTGTTAGAGTAATGAGAGTACTTCGTCGATTTCGGTAAAAAAATCTCGTATGCCATAAAGTCTTTGTGTATTAACTGGTGACTTCATCCTAATTGATGCATTGATCTCGTGGTGACTGCATTTCCCGTTACAACAGACATTTGTACCCAAGTTAACCGATGTACAAATTTCGTTTTGATAACTACGATTTGCCAGTATGAACTAAATAGCGTTCGATAGAAAGTTCAACGAGAAATTACATCGATTGCCCCGATCTTCAAGCTGACCAATAACCTTCGACAACGGGCTGTTCTTCTCGGTAAAGTTGTACATATATAGTATGTAAGAATAGCACTATAGCGACCAGAGAGGATAGACTATAGTTAGAGAGGCCGCTATAGTCACGTTTCCCCCGAATAACGGACCGACGAAAATAATGTCTAATATCATTGATTATCATTATGATCGGAATACGAGCGAATAGATTGACGAACGGCGTCTCGCACTCTCCCAGCGACCACGAAGTGAGATGGTCTTACATTTGTTGTGCGCAAGTATATCGTAAGACACAGGTGTCTATATCTTTATATCTGCCGATATACCAGATCTAAGCGTATTATACACGTGTCGTAAATAGCGCGTGTGAAGAAGCGTCATTATAAGTGTCGACTGCACAACGAGCAAATTATTGGCTGGGAGAGGTAAGATCGGCAAATTTATGATTATATAAAGAATAATAATGCGAGATAAATTATGATCAAGAGTATGTCCGATAATAGAGTGTTTTAGAGAGAGCCTGTTGAAGGAACCAAAAATGAAAAAGGGAATCGTTCGACGAATCAAGTGACGCAACGCCCTCGAAACAAAAAAGAAAACAAAGAAAAGATATGCGAAAGAATTTTCTATTATCAATACATGTGTGTGAATGTGCGAATTTATTATGTATGTATCTTGCGGCACCTTTAAATTCTAACGAACTTCAAACGATCTCGAGTCTCCAAAATTAATAATAAAAAACAAATTAAATTTACAATCAAATATTAATAATTTCAAACAAACAACAGACAGAAAAATAAATTATAAAAGAAATAACGAAAATTGTCGTTATTTCCTCAAAAAATAATCATAATAATTTCAATAAAGAAAAGAAATTATTACAAGTATCTTCATTAGTCCAAGATCCTCAACAAAATGCTCTGAAAATTATAAAATTAAATTAACAAAATCGATGAAATAACCCCGTTGCTCTCGCCGTTCACAAAAAAATATGCAGCAGCATCTCAGCACGAAATAATGAAATTTGTCGAAAAGTGAATCGAATCCCCATTGTTCTTCGGTGCTCTCGACTCACTGATTATGTTCTAAATTGCTCGTGCCACGCTGAGTAGAAGTGTTTTCAATGCCTCTAAAGAACCCTTACGACAGAGTTGACGGTGCGACCACCCCAGAGCTCGAAGTTGTTTCGATAAGGTTGAAAACAAGCATCATCGAACCATCAATGGATCTTGTGATGGAGAACCTAAGTTTAATCCAGTTACATCTCTCCTTATTGTATTATACATACACCCTCTTCGAGAGTTTAAGTTTAATAGTAAACAGCTTGCTGTTACTAACCGAACATCTCGGCTTATATATATATTATATGCACATGCCCGTCTAGGAAGGACCACCAACGTTTCCCGTCCCCAAATTCTCACAGGATGGTCTCGCTAAGATCCCCCTTGGTTTCTCTCACGACGGAAGCTAAGCTGGCTTCGAGGATTTCGACACTTTCGTCGCTCAATGATGACGAAACTGTGAATATGGCGAAAACTTGTTGTACTGCCAATAATAGGATATGGGAAAACTTAGGGGTTGGCGAAATCCGTTATTAGAGACGCTTATCAGGATTGTGGGTACAAAACTAAGTTGCAACGGGAGATAAGAGGGTGCAACAATAATTCATAATCCTTCATTGCACGTCATACGTTTGTACGAAAAAAAACCAGCGGTTCTCGTTGTATTCAGTTAGGAATTGAAGAATATAGATTTTCTATTTCGCGAAGGAACTCGAGATTTCACGAAGATTCGGGTTATATACAAAACGTAGAGTATGTTGACCCTTCTGGCCCAGTATACAGAACTTTAACGAACACAGCGTAATTACCGAAGTTTAATGAAGCTCTCTCCCTCGCTCATTGCAAACTCATTACAACGATATTACCCATACAACATTGCGAGAGTTTGATGCACCAGCGTAGCCAGAATTGATACTGTGAAAAAATAAGCGAAAAAAAATGCAAAAAACCGAGAGTTTTGCCGCGGGTATCCCAGGGGTTATTACGTGTAATCTTGGCAGGTAGAATTAATCGTCGACAGGGGAGGGGACGACGCGCGATCGTCCGAGGTTCGCAAAGCGGCTCTGTATAGGACGGCTATATTAAGACAGCGAAAGAGAGCTCTGGAACTTTCACAAGAGGTGATTGGTTAAAGGGGCTGCATGGTGTACGGTAACGCATGGTGGCTTCCGCGCGCCGCGCATCCAGGACTCTTGTAGAATTAATCTTCCACTTCGTTCGTCGGTCCTCTACTACTTTGCCGCGTCTCCCTACTATAACGCTGTATCGAACCAACGGGGAAGATCATTAAAGCCTGCTAAATTACAAGGTGGTGCCGATTATTATTACAGGCTACGGGAAGGCGCGCGCGTACGTTCATGGATATACATGTAACTCCCCTCCCCCACCCCCCCGAACGTTTTAATAAGAACGTACAAATTGAAACGATTCGACGCCGTGGCTCATCGATCGATGAAAAGGGTGATGAGAAGCTGAGAGAGAGAGAGAAACAGGAGAGAGAGTGCCCTCTCGATGTAAAGCGGTTCCCAACACGCTCGAAACCTTACCCCCAACCCCTTTCTACACACCGTCTCGCTCGCCCCTTCTTAGTCCCCGCGTCTCTCTCTACTCCACTCACGGGGGCTAAGAGCTCTGTGATTTAAGTAAACGCGGTAGGGACTCGAAGTTACTCCCGCAACGCTCGGAATTCAATTAAGTCTCGAGTGTATCGCGAGAGGCCATCGTCTATATACTCTGGTGCAGGGCTCTCTGGCCTTAAACTACTGTATATAGTTATATGTTCATATATATATATATATGACATTTAGGTTTATGGCATCCTCGTGCCACGGATATGACGATGAGGACGAAGCCTACTGATGGCCTTTGCTCCTGATGGATCTTCGGGGTGTGCTCCTAGAGGCCTCAATAAACCCCCCCCCCCCCCCCCCCCTTTGTATGTGCTGTATAGAGTGCAAAGTTGGTTGGAATGAAATTAATTTGCGTGAATCGATCTTGAATTATGGATTTTTCACACGGGCATAAATTTCAAGATATGCGTTATGGATTGAAATCAGCTCTACGTGTTTTGTTTTTCGCGAGATCGATATTCAATTTGCAATCAATTGGTCGTAAAATCGCAAAATGCAATTTAACGTTTTTCCCCATCGGTGGAAACCATAAACATTGTGTTGATTCTATAACCTAAGCGGTATTAATTTTTTTTTACTATGGTAACGAGCCATTACTTATAAAAAAAAATGTAATCCAGTTTGTTACCCGATGAGTTATTGGTTTGCAAGTGACGGATGAATTTCTCCCTGACCTTTCGCGGGAACTGTGCGTTACGAGAGAATGGCCACAAAGCTCGAGTACCGAGACAAAGTATCCTGCCCCTGCAATAGTAACCTTTTTTTAGAAAAAGGTTACTATTGCCATAATAACAACAATGATAATAATAATAATAGAGCTTATAGCTTTTGCTAGTAGAGTTATATGTGGTATGCAAGGGGTCGAGTCGAGCGAAGATAATAGCCCGGAAGCTACTGCGTGACTCCATCAACCTTTCGAAGATTACATGCTTACATTTGATGCGCCTCATACCTCTCAGAGTATCATCTCAAGTGATTGTTCGTAATGATAGTCATTAAGTTGTATGCAAAATCAACCAACATACTCTCGATATTACATTCGTTTTGGATTTCGTACAAGGCCCCATTCCAGATGAGGGGGAGTTTGATCTAGCCGCGGTTAGACAAAATTTACGATCATACACATAACTTCATAGTGACCTCGAGAAAGTATGGCAAGACAAAATCGCTCGTATAACATGATCGTACGATCATCATTAACCGATATAATAAGATTTAGCGAACAATGAGCGTTATAGAATCGCAAAATGTCGATCACTGTCCCGTATTGTTGGACAATAAATTGACAATTATTCTTGTCCGGCGCACAATTTGACGTGATGCTCGGAAACAATTGTAAAATACAGATAATCGTCCGTCGGTCAATGCAATTAAAATTATTCGTTACATTCGTTTGTTCGTTAACTCGACAAATGGTAAATACGTAAATGTCATTAAAGGCAGTGTTCATAATTTTATAACTGCAAAATTTGCACATGTTGATTATAAAAAAAACAGAAGATTTCGTAAAACTTGAAAAAATTCCATCTCACTAATGCAACAATACAAATTTTTCAATTCTACATTTTCTTTTACTGTGTAGTCAATAATTTGTAAGGCTGCGTAATCTGCAACGAATCCTTCATTTATACCATATATATATATAGTACGCGTAATAAGTATATGTCTATTCGAATCACTCTTCGTCCCGAGCACATTAATAAAGAGTTCAATTTACGTGTAGTCTTTGCTTAGATCCGCGGGCGAATGACGAACGAGACGAGTGGCAGCCAGGCGTCGTCGTCCGCGGTACTCCGCGGATTCTTTGCTCTCCGCGCCATGGGAAAACTTTGAACAGAGCTGAGTAGTATAAGACGATCGGTGGAGCGTGCTATAGGGCATACAGAACAGACACACGCGCGAACGCAAACGCGATAGAGAAGAATCGCGCCCGCCAGCAAGTTAATAGTTTGACGCCTGATAGACTCGACGAGAGCCACGTAATTGCTGTTCCGTCGGTTCTCCCATGATCCTACACCTTCAATCTTCGGGTTTCTTCTTTCACCCACAGAGTGAACGGTGTACATTCATCGTCCTTGTGCGCAACTCGCTTAGGATGAAACGGTGCTTCTGCTCGTGTTACATTTTTTCTTTCTTTTTTTTCCTTTATCGCTCCAATCGAATACAGGAATAAAGAGCATGCGGCATCACGATGGGCTTTCACTAGCTTTTACGAGCGCGTGCGCGGAACAGGGAGCAAGAGAGAGAGAGAGATTTTATCGGGTTCGAGCAGAGGAGAATGATAAAGTTTTAAATCGCCAAAGAACGAGGGAACAAAATTTAAATGATTTTCACTGAATAATAGAAAACGTAAGTTTTAGAGGGTGCGGATTCATTTGATTTCTTCTATAGATATTCGATCGAAAGTTTTCCTATTTTCTCGTGGCTTTTCAATGAGCTTCTCCGCGATATCTGAACCGATTGCACTCGCATTCTTTGCGAACCAACGTGACGACATCACTTTGCGGAAAAAAAACAGGGAATGTTGGATTTTACAAGATATTTGTTATATCTCACAAATTGTGCAAATCTTGTTATAAAACGTTTGAAAATACCTTTTATTAAATATTTTCACAATTCAAGGAAGCGCTCTTCCTATATTTTCTTTTCGTAATATTATTAGTTTTGCAAATGAGAAGAAAGTTAAGTAGTAAAAAATTCGTTCATGATGAAATTGCGTTTCGTGAAAATTCATGTTTAAATGCGTGGAATAATCAAAGAGAAGTAAAGGAAGCGAATACATATATATATATATATATATATATATATACGTAGTACACACGGGTTCGGGTTGAGGCCGCAAACACCCGGGAGGCACTCGGTGGAGTTAGTGGAGGGTATCTGCAACGGAACGACGATAAAACCAGGAAGCACCGTGAGCTTCGTTAACCCGGGTAATCGCTCCGTTATCCCTTATCAATCGAATTAGCCTCACGGATATACGAAGTCCGTAAGCTATTGTACCGGATATGTGCGCGATGAAATCGCTACGCGGTTCGTTCGCTCACCGCGTCCTCTTGATAGCTCGTTGTCTGTCAACCGAACGAGCAGATTGCCCGTGTGTTACTAATATACTTTACAATATGAGCTGCATTAACGGCTAAATATTCTGAAAGCTTTTCTCCGCTCACGTCATCATCGGGTTTAACGTACCAATTTGAGTACCTTCAGATACCGAAAAGATAAACTGTTTTAAGGATACTTAACGCGTATACAGTTACATTGAAAAAGAACAAAAAAAATAGGAACGAAAAAATGAACTATATTAAATATACCATTCACAGTAATAATGCCACGATATTAATAATGTCGTTAAAAAAAAATTTGTTCATCAAATACATTTGGATAGATTTAAAAAAAAATAAGGACTGAATATATGATTTTTTTTGTTAATAGTCTCAACAGCTTTTAATCGTTAATGATTAAAATGGAAAGGCTGCTATGAAGTTGGTCATTACGTCTAAAATTATGTCTAAAATTTTGCAAGCACATTAATACATATCTATAGTCACAATTACGACACACTCAATATTTGCAACTTATTCAATTTTCATTTGATCTACCTTTTTCAATGAGAGCATAAATATTGTAAAAATCCTTAAAACACTATTCACGATGATTGGAATAAGATCAGATATAATATCGTATTTAAAAATGTCTCGGTGAATAAACGATTTAACTCGATTAAACGATTTAACTTTGAAAAGAAACAAAATGTCTAAAAGCTTTTACGACAAAGTGATAATGAATTTCGACAATTTTTCATTTCTTACATTCATCGACGTCAGTTGCAATCTCCTTTGTATATCATTTTTTTCATTTTTCTTAACTGTCCCAATTCCTTTCCATTTAGTATGCAGATGGCGGTTTGTCTTACCGTGATTGTCACGAGACCGAAGTGTCGAAAAAGAACGAACAAGATAGATCCCCAGAGAGCGAGGGAGTACAACCGCGCGACTTGCCAGGACGAGTGTCACGTACCGTGCTATATGAGTGGTACACATAGTGCGCGACTCTCGTCACGGTTTCTTTGAGCGGTCTAGCGTTGCGTTGGCTTTACCAAGCCGGATAACACGGGTCGTAGGTTACTCTCGTACTTTCCAAAGATAGAGAAAGCACAAGGCTCTCGGTACACACACACACTCTTCTTTCCGGATCCCCGAGTACTTACCTGAAACATAAAAGAACAAAAAATATATAACTAGAATTAACCTCGTGGCAATGGTACGTACAGATATATACACAAAAAGCGGTATAACCGCGCGAGATCCATCAGAGAAAAAGTTCGTTCGTCTATATATATGTTCGTGTGTGTGCCTATAAAAGAAAAAGCAAGATGAACGAAACGAGGACACGAGCCCGGTGATGTGTGCAAGCGAAAGATGTAAAAAAGAGCTTTAATGCATAGTGGATTCGCTTGCTTATGCTTCGAGTTCGCTATAAAGAAACCACATCGTGCCCGACGACCTGAAACTCGGACGGGATATTAGAAAGAAAAAAAAATGAAAAAATAAACGCAAAAATGGTCTGTCCACAATTTTTTGTAACGTTCTCTTTGAGTTAGTTTGTTTTTCCAACGCCTCTAGTGCGAAAGACACGTTTACGTAATGCAACTTCGTGTGCTATCAGCACGAACCTCGAGCGCGTACTCGGTTCACGTGTAAAAAAGCAATGGACGACTTTTTTTCACTTTATTTGTGAAACGTTCGCAAATTGCCTTTTGTGCTATTTCTCCGCTATCTTTTATAGCGGAAAAGATTTCATTGTAACTGATTATAGAGTTGCGAATTGAATTAATTTGATGCAAAGAGATAGAATTTGATTGATTCGATAGACGATTGGTAAACGTGGACCATTTTCAATGGATCTCTTCGTTTTTTTGTTATTTAGGAAATGTTGAGAAAAATATACGAATCATTCGAGGAGAAAACATGTCGAAGTGAGGATTTCAGTATTTTTTCAGTGTCACTTCGAGCCTCTCACGAACCATGCCTTTTCACCCATTTCTTCTTTTCCTTTCGACCTTTCTGGTCCATAGTACGACCAACGTCGACTTCAATCCCTTGCAAGCAACTGGACAGGGGAACTTTTGTTAAAGCTCGAAGGATGTGATACTGCACTTTTTTTGGCATTGAAAAAATATAAATGAAAATGGAGTTCACTTTCCCTTTCAATTTCCTCATTTTCACATTTGTAAATGAACTTTTTTTTCCACCACTGTATCAACAACAAAATATCAATATAATATATTTTCTGCGATTCAATGAAAATAATAAATTCACTTTGTGAATATCAGTGGTACCGCGATAAAGCGTTTGAAATTTTGTGATGAATGTTCGAAAAGCTTCTTCGGCTTCTGCAAATTGCCCTGCTTCGAATGACCTGGTTTCCCACACGGATTCTCATTATATACCAGCGGCAAACGCGCGCGATCAGCGAGAAACCCGATGCGAGTTTCCATTCCAGTTGCAAATGGCACACCAGTATTTTCGTAATGATTGAGCATAGACGATGGTCATATTTCTCGTAACTTTGAGAACGAGTTGTATCGATCGGGCTGGAAATAGGATACTCCAATTGCACTTGTCCTGTTGCTATTTTTCTCTTCGCTTATATACGACGGTAACACAATATATATATTTGTTTCGGAAAATTGTAGATATTGTGTTTACTAGATCCCGTGCATTATTATCTTTCGTTACTTAGGATTTTAGAAGTTTGTTTTTGTTCATAAACGTAAACAAAACATTTTTTCCATAACTGGTAGAACAAACATTTATAAACTCTTATAAAACATCCGTTCACGATAAAGAACAATTCCTCTTTAAACAACAAGATAGGGCATGATTTCTCTCCGGGTGACATGATCGTTTTTTTCCTTCTTTTTCAATATATCTTATAATTCACGCGTCGGCCTGTCGACAGTAATAGCATTGGTATATCTTATCGTTTTTGTAACGTAGATCGTGCTTCTGTCATAATCTCGCTGTGAACGGAACATATGTCATGCATGTTTCTTTGTCTCGTTAAATTGAGTGAATTTAAGGCCTGAGATTAGGAGAGAGATTCTGTCCCGATGAAGCGAATTCTACTTCATACAAGATAAATTAAAAAAAATATTGCAGTCTTGCATAGCTGCACACTCAATTTTCATCGCTCCGTGTGTAAATGAGTAGTATACAAAAGGTCGTACATACATTATGATCAAATGATAACGGACGAGGAAATTATAACGGACGTTTTAATGTTAAACGACGGAACCGTCAACCCCTCACGCCTCATTGTAATCATTCGCTTGTAATAAAGATTAACTAACCGTGAGTTTGCCGCGCCTACGTTCATAGGTGAGATACGAGGTCTGTTCAAAAAGTATCGCGAATTTTGAATTTCCGCGCGCTACGTATATTCGATTTTCGATTTTTTTGTGGCGTTAGGTCGGTCCTCATGTCCCTCACTTATGCTGAAAAAATCGGCCATTTTGAATGTTTAGTTAATTGTTGACAGCTGTTTCGGTTAGACGTATTTTGGCTGGTCTTCGATTTTTGCCTATTCCAAAAAAGCAGCTTCCATTGCGATGATTGAGCTTTGGTTTCCACGTCATAACCATAAACCCATGATTCGTCATCAGTTATGACCCTCTGGAGCAAATTTGGGTCGTCGCGGACCGAGTCCAACAGCTCCTCAGCAATGTTAACGCGACACTGTTTTTGTTCGAAATTGAGCAATTTTGGCACGAATTTCGCGGTGACCCGTCTCATGCCCAAATCATTGGTAAAAATCGAATAGCACGAGCCAATCGATATGTTTAGTTACTCAGCAACTTCTCTAACGGTGATTCGACGATTGGCCAATATTATTTTCTTCACTTCATCAATGTTTTCGTCTGTTGTTGATGTGCTCGGGCGTCCGGAACGCATTTCGTTGTTCGCATCTTCTCGGCCCTCTGAGAACATTTTGTACCACCGATAAACGTTGCTTTGGTCCAATGTAGCTTCACCATATGCCACAGTCAACATTCGGAATGCGTCCGCGCACTTAATTTCGTTTTTCACACAAAATATGATACAGATTCTTTGATCCATTTTTTGGAACAGGCAAAAATCGAAGACGAGCCAAAACACGTCTAACCAAAACAGCTGTCAACAATTGACTAAACATTCAAAATGGCCGATTTCTTCAGCATAAGTGAGGGACACGAGTACCAACTTAACGCCACAAAAAAATTGAAAATCGAATATACGTAGCCCGCGGAAATTCAAAATTCGCGATACTTTTTGAACAGACCTCGTATACATCGAGGTTTTGATGGACACCCTACACTTCGCAGACTCGTGCACGATCACAATGACGAACATACGATGTTACTATCCCTCGATATCTCGTAGGACGAAATTTTTCCTCGCCGTCTCTTCTTGCCGATAATACATATCGTACAAAATGGAAAATCCGTCGGTCGGAGTATAGTTCCTTAAAAACGGGAAGTTCGAAATTCCGCTCGCGTTCTTTTTCTCTGGCGCACGATAACGACGTTCATCCAGTTTTTGGCAGAGAACGGCAAAGTTCGCGAAGTCACGAGAGAAGAAAAGTTTACGTTATCTCTCGATTTCCGCGTTACATTCAATTCTTACTAGCTGCCCCCTCCAACTCCATAGTTTGTCTTAGCGGCATGTCATACTCTTCTATCCTGACATTGAATCTTCGGATGCATTCAAAAATTGCGAGACTCCGGTTGAGCACAGGAATTTTCGAGTCTTTGCAAAGAGACAGTTAATCTACGTACTGGTATAGCAATACTATATCCACCCATTTATAAATGTATATAAGTATATGTATGCGCTGTTCCTGCTGCAGGCAGCTTATATCGAACATTGAGGAATCGTTGAAAATACTTCTGTATCGTGAAACGGAAAGGCTTCCCTCATATACATAGGCACACACACATACTGTCATGAGGTTATTACTGTGTCTTCACTCATTCTTATACACCCACATTCGCACAGAGTGCGGTGATACGAGGAAAAAGAATCGTGACTCGTGTGCCTTATATAACCAAAGTTTCCCGTATTCCACGAGATACATAACTATACAGAAGGGAAAAAAAAGACAATGGAATTGTCGAGGCGTGCCGTACGTTGAATTTTTCCCCTTCTAAAGAGAGAGAGATGACTCGAAGTCCCGTCACGCGACATATATATCGCGGAGAGGCAAACGAATCCGCGATAGTGTACCGCGCCCCGGTGATGATGCTCTCGACGATATATATACGTTCGAACGGAGAGACATATCGGTAATCCTGGAAAGGCCCGAAAGAAGGCGTAGTAGTAATATATAAGGTTGAGAGCGAAGAAAGCCGAAGGAAATTGAAAATGGATTCGATCCTATCGACAAAAACTCTTATTCCGATTGTGTCTCTCAATCTCGACTCGGCTCACAATCTTGAAATCTACCGGTTTCCTTGCTCACCTCTCCTTTCACCACTCTCCCGATCTATTTGCGTTTATCTCGGCAAGTGTTGTCAGGGTAAAAAAAATTTCGTGTTCAAATTCGAGCTTGAATTCAGCATTTTTGCAGAGTTTTGATTCGCCCAAAACGAACCTTGGAAACTGGATATTTCGTGACCCACAAATAATATCTATTATCGAGTTTTGCATCTATGAAAGGGACTTCGCGCGTGCGAATGGAAAACAACAACAAAAACAACGAAATATAAAACATTGCTAAAACACAATTGCATTCTTTTAGGGCGACTTAATCGAAAATTGGAATAGCTTTGATTATATTCGATTGTGTCCTGTTCGATACTTTCTCATACAATCCCATGACAGCAGCGTGTTCTCGATGATTTCATTTGACAGCTCTATTCATCGCTTCATTTTCGTCCATTTCCAATACATTCTTTTTTTCCCCCTTATCTCCAATCAATAAACCCGAATCACATGTCATTTGAGAAATCTATTCGAGCTTCTATGTCAACATCACGTCTCTCTCTCCCTCACTCTCTATAAATATATATATATGTATATTTGTATAGACTTAGAATGTGCCTTTACGCAACTCGTTATCGGCTCGAAATTATCTATTTCACAGCTCGTTATATCCCGTTCGGTGAGTTTAAAAGATCGAAGCGGCCTGTCAGCACGTTATAAACAAAATAACAGGAGGAAAGATGGTCGTGTATAGTTAGAGTTAGTGTTGATCGTCACAGGTTCTTTCGTCCTCTCCCTTCAACCCCTTTTGACATGCTTTTAACGATGATGCAACGCAACGAAGATATCTTATATAAATCCGGTTAATTGGTGTAATCGGGCCGATGTTGTTAGTGCTGCAGCTGCTTGGGTTCTTAATGGTCATCAGGAACTCGGCTCGAATCTTTATATGTTGTTGAATAATAAGGGTTATCCGTAAAAGAGCACCTATAGCTGACGCTCGGAAAATGTTAAGGGCGAATGACCAAGGTTTCCGATGATCGAGAATGAAGACGCGCGTTTAAAGAGAATGAGGAAGTCGATGGTCATGACATGAAAAAGGGCTAAAGTTTGAGGGCAGTCTGAAAAAAGGAAAAAGTATACGTAGTAAAGAGGAACAAGTGCGCCTGTTCTTCCTGTCTCCTTCTCTTATTGTCACTCTCACAGTGACAACGGTTTAGCTCAGGTAAGACAGGCGTCGTACAGAAACTTTGCCCGTACTCGGGGCGCCTCCTCGGAGGCATATGCCCTTCGATTCTCTCGTTCTCTCAATTTCCCTCTTTCTCTTTCTCTCTCTCTCTCTCTCGTTCTGTTCCTATGACCTGCTCTGGCGTCTTGAGGCTTGTCAAGCACAAGATACAACGCACATATATATAGGGTGGAGAGGCGAGGTGAAGCTTGAAGAAGCGAGGGCAACTGCATTATATTTAGCAGCACGTTTGGGACACGCGCTAAATGTCACGACGTCGAGAACCTGTCGATGCGACATACCCGCTCCCTTCGACAATCTTCTCTCATCGTATACCACGGTAGGTATATTTTGAGACATTGTCTTGAGTGCCTCTATCAAACCGTACACCAACCCCTATCGCCCAGCTCACGAGCATTCATGAATATCGACAACGAGCGACGTCGATCTTTTATTTTTATTTTTTTATTCATACTTCATGACGTTTTTCCCTTCGTCTTTATCGGAATTTTCGAATAACTTCGACATGACGGATTATATATGCGAACGGGAAACGGCGAGAGAGAGTCAGGGGATGAATGTCCAATGGAAAGAAGTTGCTTGAATATCTCCCGATATATATATATTAGGGCGATTTTTTTTTTTCGACTATTTTTTTTTCTCAGTCCCCACCTGAAATTTTGTTGGATATGTCGAAAAACAAATTCCCTGAAAGTTACAGCCCTTAATATTAATTCTAAGTACTTTCCCTTAGCGTGAAAAGATTTTCCATCTAAAATACACGTAAATCGAATTTTTTTATTTTTTTTTATTTATATAACTCAGCCGCATTTTATGCTATCATATTGTTCTTGGTTTCGATTTACTCAGAATAAAACAATCTAAAAAAGTGCCTTTCGCGGCGAAAGTGTAAATTGTACCGGTGAGTTGATACGGGTCACTGAAGTTGATTTTTACCCAAAATTCTCGTTTTTTGGCTGTTATCTCCGAATCAATTGACTTTACGAAAAAAATGTAAATGAAAAATTTGTTGGAAATTTAATTTCCTACAAAAAAGTCCTATCGACCCAATTGCTTAGATTAATATTTCTTGAGATATTGAACTTTAACCTATGAGTAGTATGCAATTTTTACGGTTTATTCTTGAAAAAATGAAATAAAAATTTTATACTACTCATAAGTTAAAGTTCAATATCTCAAGAAATATTAATCTAAGCAATTGGGTCGATAGGACCGTTTTTGTAGGAAATTAAATATCCAACAAATTTTTTATTTACATTTTTTTCGTAAAGTTAATTGTTTCGGAGATAACAGCAAAAAAACGAGAATTTTGGGTAAAAATCAACTTCAGTGACCCGTACCAACTCACCAGTACAATTTACACTTTCGCCGCAAAAGGCACTTTTTTGGATTGTTTTATTCTGAGTAAATCGAAACCATGAACAATATGATAGCGTAAAATGCGGCTGAGTTATATAAATAAAAAAAAATAAAAAAATTCGATTTACGTGTATTTTAGATGGAAAATCTTCTCACGCTTTGGGAGAGTACTTAGAATTAATATTAAGGGCTGTAACTTTCAGGGAATTTCTTATTCGTCGTATCCCACAAAATTTCGGGTGGGGACTGAAAAAAAAAATAGTCGAAAAAAAAATCGCCCCAATATATATACAACGGAAACGAGAAAACGATGGAGTAACGAGAAAACGTTAACCTGGTGATTACGAAAAATCTGACGCTATTCCGAAGCTGGATCTAACTGTTAGGAAACCAAAAGGCGTAGCTAGCATCATTTTCAATGTTCAATCTTGTGGGGTTATGCCCTTGTGTTTTCTAACAATTGATACGTGATATGTACGGACAACTAACATGCAGTTTAAACTCTTAAAACAAAATATATCGGATTTTCTTTGTTATTGCGAGAGCTTCGGGAATAAATGCATTTTTCTCGAGGGCATTATATCGTAGAGCAACGGCTATATAACGCCTCTAACGTCATACCGGTATCGTTAAGATCATCAATTTTCCTCGGTGGAGAAAGAAAGAGAGATTACGTACTCTCGCACATCGTTCGTCGCATTATATTCTTCGTGTATATACGATTGACACGACACACGTACTACATTTTCGTATAAAACGCGAGAGCAAAATCCCACAGAATGAAGATTGAACATGGGGTCGGAGGGGATGAGAATTCTATGCGAGTAAAATTCAGTACGAAGATTATGTGCTCTTTGCGGCGCGATGCACTATTCCTCGAGGAATTTGAGAGATCTCTGTGTGAATATCTTTCTATATATTTCTCGCATATACACATACACCGAGAGAATCCTTGCTTCACTCGTCTTCTTGGATGCAATTCGTCCTTTCCCGCTTAGTGATATAGAACGGTGTTCGAATGAGACTCTCGGTGCGTGCAAAGTGCATCTCTATTCACACTCTGGTACACCCTCCCGGGCGTATAAAGCATATTATACTACTATCATATGTTATGTACATGTTACACATATTTCAATGAATTTCAAATGAGAATAATTGAAATTAATGCTTCAACAAAATAATCATCAATTACGATGTATTAATATTCGTTGAGAAAAATAACGATGCTGAATTGTTTTTAATTATTTAAAAACAGTTTACGACTTTCAGTTTTCACAAATTATTTATATTTATTTCGTTTCGGTAATATTGGTTTCTTGTTTCTTTGCTTATACCATGTATAATTCGAGTTTTTATGGTATTTTCTAAAGTTTTTGTCGTTGAAAAATTAACGTTCATGTTCTAACTCAAATTTTGAGCTATCAAGTTAAAATTCGACCAATACATAGACTTAGGAGACCGGGATATTTGTCACAGAATTTGGTAAGCATCGCCCGAGGTGTTCGCTTATGAAAAATTCAATTTTGACAAACCGTTCGTTCATATATCAACTGAAAAAAATTACAATAACGTACGAGTTTCAATTTATAGTTTTTTTCAAATTCAAATGCCGCGCAGCTCTACAAAACGGTTCTTGGCACAAATAAAATGGCGCTCATGATTTAAGAGGTAGTGATGTGAATATATTTTGTACGCTAGCAATTGATACAATCGTGTACGCGTCTATGTATCTCCATAAGTTTAATGTACTTGTATGCATGAGACCTCGAAGGAATTACAGTCATCTCGCCGTTGAAGACTCTTGCTGGGCTCTATATAAACGGGCAATACAACAGTTTTATCAGTAGCGCATTATAGATACATGCTGAAGGTACATAATAATATACCCGATAGCTATAGATCGCCGGGGGTTTTGCTACAAAACGTTTCGTCGTGTTTTCCGTTCGGCCATTCTCTCTCGCGCTTTACACATAAAAGATAGGCTCATATCACCGAGAGACGTGTATTTCCTACCGTTATTTAGCGAGAGTTTCAACGTTGCAATATCACGCCGCTTGATACCAACACCCATTATCATCAGTATCCAATCTTCACTTTATACTGATCGTTGCATAACACACGCTGCACGAAGTGAATATCTTATGAGAAATACTTCCTAAGTATCGCAGAATACCTAGATGTACGAAGAAAAATTACAGAGAAGAATTTTATTAATGCGAATTTCAGGTTTTCAATAAGTTCAATTGATTTTCATATGTAAACCTTTTTTTGTTATCCAACAACGGAAGTGAAATTAAATTGCCGTATCGTGTTTATAGATATTGTATTTTTATTGGAGATTAATCTATTGATATAACGATTAATAGAGACCTTTGATAGATATCGTTGCAGCGTCATAAAAATTGTGCTCTTATTTACGAAAATTGGTGAATGTTTTTAAATTATTGCAATTTTTTAATTGCGCGATTATTGCCACATCATTTTTGCCACGCAAAATTTGTCCGACCCGGTTGTCGTTGAATTATTCAACGAAAGGTTTTGCATGAACACGAGTTGAGGGTGAAAAAAAAATTGTTTATGCCCACAATGTCGTGAACCTGGTAATGAAATTTCTAGGTGGTGGTTGAATATATATAAATGGTCAACAGTCTCAACTGAATAAAGAACCCATTGTGCATTGTCCTTAAGATCCATTGTGCCAGCAGTCATAGAAGACAATTTCAACAAATTATTAATCTCGAGATGTAGCTCTCGGGATATAAATAATAGAGCGCATTGTAATTTACAGAATTTTAAAGTTGTATCAAAGTGGAAGAAGTGCACGACGTGATTTTCATTCAAATGGCTCGACAGTTTCGCAATTGTAATTTCACTGTGGCTTCTAATCAATCTTTCCAATCGCAAAGGTATAATATCAATTGTCTCATTAAGGGAGGAAATAGGGTTAGACGGTTCAAAAAATCGATTTTTTTTTTATTTCATAAATTGTTAGTAAAACTATTGAAAAATATGTTCCCGAAATTTTCAATGAAAATTCCGACCCGTTCTATTGTTATAAGCCATTAAGGGGGGAAATAGGGTTAGGACAGCGTTTTCTCAATGATTTTCATGAATTTTTTTATAGTATAAAAAATGAATATAATTTATTGAAACTTTGAGAATATTTTATACATATATTTAAGTATATACTATAAAATTTTTGAAGAATTTCCTTGAAAAACACCGAAGATATTAGTGACCCCATATTGCAGGTCACAATCAGACTCAGCATTTTGCTATTTTTTCAAACGCGTTTTTCTGAAACCGACATTTTTTGAACTTGCGTACACGCTAGTTTGAAAAGTTTTCACCCAATCGTTTTGAAAATTGGCAGTTACTTTCCTCATAATATTGCGCTCTAAATGAACTTAAAAACGGAATATTATCCTTATTTAAAATAATTTTTTTTTGCAAATAACGTTGAAAAAAATGGCAAAAAATCATGCTTTTTTGTTTTGACCCCTGTAAAAAATTCAATTTTCTATTTTTTTGATAGCATTTAGGTTCATATAGAAGAGAGACATATAATAAAAGTAAATGCCAACCTCGTTTGATTTCAGATGAAAATTGCGGGTTCCAGAATGTACGCAAAATGCTGAGTCTGATTGTGACCTGCAATATGGGGTCGCTAATATCTTCGGTGTTTTTCAAGGAAATTCTTCACAAATTTTATAGTATATACTTAAATATATGTATAAAATATTCTCAAAGTTTCAAAAATTATATTCATTTTTTATACTATAAAAAAATTCATGAAAATCATTGAGAAAACGTTGTCCTAACCCTATTTCCTCCCTTGAGGTATCAAGAGACGCGGCAGCGTCTTGACGCCAAGTATAAAAAAGAAATTTTTTTCTTTTATACCGCTCAACGAAACACTACGAAATTTCAATGTCGTCCTCAATACCATGTCTTTCTCCGAATGTTTTCACATTCTTTTTAACTGTTCTTTCGAAATAATTTGTGTTCTATATACTCACGTCGGGTAACGTACAATAAATCATATTTTTTTTTACATTTCTCTCTGTCTCTCTGTATGTGAATGTACATTGTACATCCATACGTTATTCGAATCTATTATTAATCTGCCGTTATTTAAAGCTGTCGGTTATCGTCAGAACGGGGGTTTTCTTCTCTTCCACGAAAATGAATATTTCGTTCTGGCAGCACTGTTTAGCGTTCAACTGAGTATATATCCAGAAGGTGTAGTTCAGGAAACTTAGTGTTATAGCTCTCATATATATATATACACACACAGACGCACACACATATATATTATATGTAGGTTTCTCCGAATCGTACGGTGAATTTTCTCGATTCCCTCGTGACAGCCACGTCCGGGGGTCGAGCTTCTTGGCAAGCTATCGGGATCAGGAAAGCGTTGGTTAACGCTACATACACACGTACACGGAGACACGCGCGTGTAGACACAAAACACACTGTCGTGGAAGGGAAAAGGCGCCGGAGACTTCGCGGTATCGTGAGACTCGCGACCTCAACCGGTCCACAGAGCTGGCAAGATGCTGTACGATGATGGTGACGACGGACGAACACGACGATTAGGCATGTCGGAGCTGCGAGAGCGAGAAAGTTTCATACCGGCTGGACGTACGCGTGACAGAGAGTGAAACAATAGAGAAATAAGAATAATACGAGTACAGTACAAGATGCGACAACGGCGAGTGAAGTAGATGGAAAGTCTCTCACTTCGTGATCTCTGTGCCATTCTCTCCCTCTTTCTGTTTCTCTCGTTTGTTTCGGCCTGTTAGGTGGTCCCGTCTCGCGAACGCTGAAAGCCCCCCCCCCCCGACCGAACAGTAGTTGTGACTTTTGACTTCGTCTTGGGTGGTAGAGGAACACCGTAGACGCGATAAAAGGGAAATCGGAAAATCATGATGTAGCAAAAACATATAAACGCGTACCACCTACAGTGACACTCAGCAGCGAACATACTTGCAAATTGTAACGTAGATACATCAGTTTGTAACTTCCGGAAGAATCAATTTTTCGTTAAAATGAATATTACTGATTTTAAATAAATATTGACAGCCAATGAGAATGGCGAAAAAGCAAGGACACTGCCGTTATTCTTTTTTTTTTAACTACAGGATTAAATAAATCAATGTTTCTGCTGGGTCGCTCATGTTCAGACGCCGAGCAGGTTCAATTCGTGCCTCAATAACAACTCGAAGATTTTCGGGGATTGTTATCTTTAAAAACTTTTTTACACTCGTCAATCCGTCACTCTTGTATTTGTTTTCGTTTTATGACGTCTTCGGTTTATTCTTCGCTTCTGCGATGCATGCCTAAGTGTATTCGTTGTGTGTATACGTGGCTGTACCACGAAAGTTCTGTAGCAGCCCCCGCAGAGACACACAGCTTCCTGTTTATGTATCTAGCGGCTCCCGCGGTGCTGAGAGAAACACTCGGAGACTGGAACAACCGTGTTCTCCTGTACTTTATAACATCGTGTATACTGCTGCGTGCTATATAATTTCAATCCGAACATGCATGAAAGAACAAATGTATATATAGAATAACCAGGTTATTAAAAAGTCTTCACGTTGGGTAATGTACCCGTGATTAAATAGTTTCCTCCAACGCTCGAAAATAATATTACCACTGAGCTTCAATTGTGTTTTAAATAAATAAAAAAACTCTCGTTATTCCGTTACGTATTGCGTAAATACTCCGCTTTGTCCATTAGTTAATTAAAAAAAATTATATTTCTATGAATCTTTTAGGGCACACGAGCTGTATTAAGGGGGGAAATAGGGTTAGGACAGCCCTTTCTCAATGATTTTCATGAATTTTTTTATAGTATACAAAATGAATATAATTTATTGAAACTTTGAGAATATTTTATACATATATTTAAGTATATACTATAAAATTTTTATATATATATTTAAGTATATACTATAAAATTTTTATATATATATTTAAGTATATACTATAAAATATTAGAGACCCCATATTGCAGGTCACAATCAGACTCAGCATTTTGCCTACATTCTGGAAGCCGCAATTTTCATCTGAAATCAAATGAGGTTCGAATTTCCTTTTATTATATGTCTCTCTTATATATGAACCTAAATGCTATCAAAAAAATAGAAAATTGAATTTTTTACAGGGGTCAAAACAAAAAAGCATGATTGTTTGCCATTTTTTACAACTTTATTTGCAAAAAAAATTATTATAATAATGATAATATTCCGATTTTAGGTTTATATAGAGCGGAATACTATGAAGAAAGAAACTGCCAATTTTCAAAACGATTGGTTGAAAACTTTTCAAACTAGCGTGTACGCAAGTTCAAAAAAAGTCGTTTTCAGAAAAACGCGGTTGAAAAAATAGTACCAAGAAAAACAAGCAATATGGGGTCGCTAATATTTTATAGTATATACTCAAATATATGTATAAAAATTGTATAGTATATACTTAATTATATGTATAAAATATTCTCAAAGTTTCAATAAATTATATTCATTTTTTATACTATAAAAAAATTCATGAAAATCATTGAGAAAACGCTGTCCTAACCCTATTTCCCCCTTAATGGCTTATAACAATAGAATGAGTCGGAATTTTCATTTAAAATTTTGGGAACATATTTTTCAATAGTTTTACTAACAATTTATGAAATTAAAAAAAAATCGATTTTTGAACCGTCTAACCCTATTTCCCCCCTTAATTATTCATGGTTATTGCACGTGATTTGATGAAACTAAGGAATAATTCATGGTTATTACAGGGAACGTTAAGGCAGTTTTAATAAAGAAAACAGTTGCGCGAAAGAGATAAAGTGTAGTATGGCGTGTATTTCGATTACGAGCCCGTTGCGAGAGCTTTCTGACGCCACCGCGCGGTGACGCTTTAAGCCATCGTGCGGAATTAAGCACAACTAGAGTATACCCGCACAAGAGAGCAACGAATAGAAGAGTCTTCGGTATATTCGATGGATTTTGCATTAAAAATAATCCTCTTTTCGATGCCGTTTCACGAGAGTACCGCGAAAATATTCCCATCCTTCTCGCGCTCTTTCTCCCATTAATTCTGCCGGGCTATCCCTCTGGCTGACGTCAAACCCTCTCGTATACCCCCTGCCTCCAATTTACTGATCCGATTTCGCTCTCGCCAAGCCCTCGCTCGCCACTGCAATGGCATACATCCCGCTCTCATGTTAATTAATAAATATTGGCAGTCCATCCTCGTCCCGGCTATGAGCCAAAAATTCGTCGGGCGAATAAAAACAAACTAGTAGGATGAAACGAAAAATCCTCCATAACCGCACCCGAACTTGTCCCGAACACGGTAAAGTACATATCACAGTCCTTTGACTCTCCCTCTATATATAATATATATGCACGTAGGGATTAATCATCGACGGGATAGTTAAAGGGGAAATAAATGCACTTTCGATTTGACATTTGAGAATATTCGGAAGAAAATATTATTATCACAGTTCGTTAATTTTATAATATGAGACAAACGCTGTGGAAATAAAGTGAGTGAAATAAAACGCCGAAGGCGATGATTTATGTACACGGTGAAAAAGACTCAACGAAAGTTTCGACAATCGTTACAAAGAAGACGCGAAATAACACGAAAAAGTGGGAGTCGTCGAGTTAAATATTGAATTAATCGTCGTCATATTTTATGGGCACTTTCGAGAAACATAAAGAGAGAATTGAGAGTGCCAAGTACCGGTGAGCGTGTGGAATAGTCGAGCGATGAAAAATTCGTTGAATCTCTTAGAGCGCTAAACCGTCCGGGTGTTTCGTTCTTTACCATTCACCTTTTTTCGCGTTTCTTGCACTGTTAACTTTTTGCTTATTCTCCTCGTGACGAGAAACAAAACGTTGGAACACGGACTCTAGGAATCCAAGCTGGCGTTGTACCTCGGAGACCCATTAAAGTGAATTCGCGGGAAGTAGTTGGCTCATATGTTCACCATGAACGAATATTTAGCATTTTTTGTTTTTTTTTACGAGGTCACCGAATAGCTTGTTTATCATCTTGGAATTTCTCTGCGTTGAAAGTTGAAAATTCAATGTTTTCATCAATTACTCATGAATATATTTTCGTGAAATAATTTCGAGATGATTTCTCATTCGAACGATGCAAATTCCCGGGTTAAAAGGTTCGCAACTTCGTTCAGGGTAGTTCATGTATCGGATTTTCAGTAGGAACCGCGAATGCGCAGTTCCTTTACGGGCGACGTTGGTGCTGCCGCGGTATCGAGAGAATTAGCTGGGCGCACTTCCTGCGTCATATATATAGTGGCCGTAAATTTCATATGCGAATTTTGCACCCCTACAATTGCGTTACTCACCGACGCTCTCGTATCACAGTATGAACATTATTGTGTTCGTTAAATTATGTATAACGAATATAAAAGTAACTATTTATACATAAAGGTTCCCGAACTCCATAAAGTATCGTGTAGCTCGGGCGTGTATGTAATATTTTAATGTTCATAGTTGTTGTACCAACTTGGAGTATACGAGAGTGCGGCAGGTGTTCTCAAAACTGTCTTCTAATTTACTTGGCGTCAAGAAACGGTCGCGTTTCTTGATCCTATACTACAGGTTCTCTCGTATACCGTAGAATTCTAAGTTCTACTGTAAAGCGGTATGTCTATGCGTATACAGATGAGAAGTACCGGAAAAGGAAAAATAAAATAAAAAAGCACAGAATAAAAATTTAATTAAAGTGTAAAAGACGCGATTGAATGGAAGAATTAGTGATAAAATGATTGAAAAGTCATATACACTGCAATACGAGGTCTGTTCAAAAAGTATCGCGAATTTTGAATTTCCCCGGGCTACGTATATTCGATTTTCGACTTTTTTTTGGCGTTAGGTTGGTACTCATGTCCCTCACTTATGCTGAAAAAATCGGCCATTTTGAATGTTTAGTTAATTGTTGACAGCTGTTTTGGTTAGACGTGTTTTGGCTTGTCTTCGATTTTTGCCTATTCCAAAAAATGGATCAAAGAATCTGTATCAAATTTTGTGTGAAAAACAAAATTAAGTGCGCGGACGCATTCCGAATGTTGGCTGTGGCATATGGTGAAGCTACCTTGGACCAAAGCAACGTTTATCGGTGGTACAAAATGTTCTCGGAGGGCCGAGAAGATGCGAACAACGAAATGCGTTCCGGACGCCCGAGCACATCAACAACAGACGAAAACATTGATGAAGTGAAGAAAATAATATTGGCCAATCGTCGAATCACCGTTAGAGAAGTTGCTGAGGAACTAAACATAACGATTGGCTCGTGCTATTCGATTTTTACCAATGATTCGGGCATGAGACGGGTCGCCGCAAAATTCGTGCCAAAATTGCTCAATTTCGAAGGAAAACAGTGTCGCGTTAACATTGCTAAGGAGCTGTTGAACGCGGTCCGCGACGACCCAAATTTGCTCCAGAGGGTCATAACTAGACGAATCATGGGTTTATGGTTATGACGTGGAAACCAAAGCTCAATCATCGCAATGGAAGCTGCTTTTTTGGAATAGGCAAAAATCGAAGACAAGCCAAAACACGTCTAACCCAAACAGCTGTCAACAATTAACTACACATTCAAAATCGCCGATTTTTTCAGCACAAGTAAGGGACATGAGTACCAACCTAACGCCACAAAAAAATCGAAAATCGAATGTACGTAGCCCGGGAAAATTCAAAATTCGCGATACTTTTTGAACAGACCTCGTATAAGGTCCTAGAAAACTTCAGGATTTGTGAGTTTTCACATTTATTCATGAGTATTGTTGGAATATAATAGCTGATAATGTTTTTTCCAGCTAATGCTTCAAAAAGATATATTATTTTTTTACAGTGTGCATTAGTTTATTCGATTTTCTGTCGGTACAGGAAATGATGGGGAAAATAAAAACACCTTTCTATTGTATTCATTATGCACGTTTGTAACAGTACGAGACCAGCGATGAAAGGAGAATATTTTTTCTCCAGAAAATTGTGGGCTCAAATATTTTATTTTCCAGTAGCTTGCACGAACAAGCAAACTGCCCGGCCACAGTCGGGTGAATTCGACTGTTTGCCAGTACACGTTCATTAGCGGTGGACGTACGAGCTGGTTGCACCGGCTGGATGTAACACTCCGTTTTATGGTGAACTTTTTAATGGCCCTGCTGTACGGTGTGTGTACGAGAAAGGGATATTTCTCGTTATATCGGGCGAGGTGTGCGTGCTCCCCCGAATTATACAGTAATACTTTGAAATATTATCGACAGGTTAGACCGTATATCCCCTTCGAAAATAGCAGCTCTCGTCATTCGTAAAATCAAACGGACGCAAAAAAATGCCATTCGCATATGTATAGATCCTGAAAGGGGGCTCTTGGAAAGGGTGGCTGAAAAGGGTGTTCGATGTAAAAAAAAAAAACCGAAGAAACATTGGCGAACATATAATTTTCACAGCGAGTAGAAATTATCCAATTAAGTAAATATGCAATATCTTCATTCAGACATAATTCCTCCACAAATTTGTAATAGCTTTTTTTTTCTCAGACCCTTCAAGACTTCGGTAACAATTATAATTCTCACGATCTACCACCATCAATCCTGGTAGGCCGAGCGATTTTTATTTATTTATTTTTCAACACTCAATTATAACCCGAAAAAGTCCTCATAAATAATAATTGTTAGAAAATATTGACATTACAAAGACGCAATACTCTTCAATACAATGTTTACAATTGGTCGAGAAAAAAAAATGGACTTGTTTTTTTAACAATAATTTGTACACTCACTAGATTCCCTATTCGTCAATGTTTATTCGTCGTATCTGATTCTTGTGATTTCTAAAATCCTCGTATTCGTAAATGAATTCAAACAACTCACAGCCAAAATAACAGCAGAAGTTGAATTCTCGTGGTACACGTATACGTATTCCACGTTCATAGCCTGAGTGCTCATACTTCAGCGAATCGCTTCACTAGAATGCTCATACGTCCTCCATCGTTCATATATGCTGCCCAGTATGTGGGCAAATAATCCACGAGAGAGTCTACATAAGTACATCTCTCCCCAAGATCACACTAGCTATACCGTAACTCATATACCACTCACAGTTCACAGGACCGTACAGCATCACATAGTACACGTATATGTACTTCAATCTTCTAGATGTTGAATTGAAATGTGTGCTTGTGTGTGTTTGTATGCTATTGAGGGTACTCAAACAAGTCTCACACGGCTATATTCGTGCTTACCTCTCGACCTATTAGGACTTCATGGTAATTCCTCTCTCATGATGCGAACCATCTTCTATATGAGATTAGCGGTACGAATGATGAGGTGACTACTACACCACTGTATCGCGTATAATACTAACTACAAGTGATTGGAAATGTAGAATTACTGTTCCATTCTCGTCCGCTGTTATCGGAGTTGATAAACTTTAATTAATTTCCAAATCGTTCGATTATTTTAGTTATTCTGATTGCTTTTTAAGGTAGTAGTCTGGTAACTTAAGCCGATTTTTATGTCTTTTTTGGAGGGCGTTTTTTTGTAGGAAAATAAAAATGAATCTATTTGGATATTTAGGATGTTTTTATTTACATATTGAAGATACAAAAAAAAATTTGTTT
This sequence comes from Oxytorus armatus, assembly GCA_958009045.1. Classification (NCBI taxonomy): domain Eukaryota; kingdom Metazoa; phylum Arthropoda; class Insecta; order Hymenoptera; family Ichneumonidae; genus Oxytorus; species Oxytorus armatus. Next base: position 13,243,480 of record OY253744.1, read on the forward strand.
GAAAAAATTTAATAGTTTATTATTATTATTATTATTGATCGAAGTTGGCACCTCGAAAACAAAGTGCGTGGGTGGCCCCGGTGATTTTGGCTCTTGATGTTATCTGAAATCAAAAATTCTTGATAATTCTTAATCTATAGACATGTCATTCTGGTCGGAACTACTGAAGTTAAATTTCATGGATAAATAACAAAATGGCGGACTTTGGAAAAAAAAACTTTTTTTTCCATGTAAGAGCCAAAATCACCGGGACCACCCACGCGCATTTTTTTTGGAGGTGCCAACTTCGATCAATAATAATAATAATAATAAACTATTAAATTTTTTCAACAAATTTTTTTTTTGTATCTTCAACATGTAAATAAAAACATCCTAAATATTCAAAACGATTCATTTTTATTTTCCTACAAAAAAACGCTTTCCAAAAAAGACATGAAAATCGGCTTCAGTTACCAGACTACTACCTCAAACGTTTTCGTACTTCTCTCTTTGACACATTCTTTTTCCATTCGCTGCACGGATTAAAATGTTCTGTTTCGAGATATAATAATGGTTAACACTTGGGAGCTGATGAACTATAATAAATTTCCAATTCGTTTGATTATTTTAGTTACTCTGATTGTTTTTTTAAACCATTTCGTATTTCTCTCTTTGACACATTCTTTTTCCATTCCCAGCAGGGTTTAAAATGTTCAGTTTCGAAATGGGATAACAATCGTTAACACTTGGATAATTAAGAAAATGAATAATTAATTCGAGGAATTATTAATTTTCTCATGTGATGTACGAGTAGTATTTAGGATTTTTTTCTGAGCTTAAAAGAAATCGTGTGAAATCGGTGTTTTTTTTTCCTTCATTATGTTTTTTTCGACATTTATGACTTATGTTACGAACCTACTGAATTTCACGAAATTCGAGCTGCAGTGATGAAGTGGGACGGAGGTATAGAAACGTCGAATGAACAAAACTCCAAGCTCTGTATATAGAACGTTACTTCGTCGAATGTTTATCGGCGGGATGCGAAAGAGGTGCAACCCGTCGGGTGATTGATGAATTTTATTCGTGAATCGTGTCTCTCTCTCTCTCTCCCTTTCTTCGACTTGTTCGCCTTTCCTTATTTTGCTCTCATCTTCCCTCGGGAGAAAAAGACAGAGAGAGAGAGAGAGAGAAAATGGTCTTGGTGGATATAGATTCGAAGGGAGGAAAAGTTTTCGTACGTGAGGACGATAGAAAGAGCGAGAAAAAAAAAGGAGCGAAACGAGGAAAGAGATGGTAGAGTCTCGTGATGGATCGGTCAGGGCCAATCACGTCATTTGTATCCATTTGCCGAGAATATTGTTCCCCGGCCATCGTATCCAACGAGCCAGCCATCAAGCCACACGTTTTCACGTCACGTTCGACTCGATCACCCTTCCGAAAATCGTGATTCATATTCCACACTCCGCCGAGTGGATGAATCAAATAAATGATATATTTCACGAATGCCAAAAAAAAAAGTAATAATGACAAAACGTCGATCACACTTCATCAAAAATCAACGAAACGTTACGTGTACGTGTGAACGCGTAATTATTTTATCTTTGAGCAGAATATTACTGAACGTTTCATTATTATGTTCTGTTTTTAATAAAAACATTTCGATCAATTAATAACAATTAGAAATAATCAAGAGACGAAAATTTTGTTCTCCAGACTGCCAATACGTGTATCATGTTTGTTGGTGGCTGTAATCTCGTTTGTTCCGCAACACATTCCTGAAATGCAATACCCCGAGGAATAATTCCGAACAACACTTTTTTCGAATAATATGGCAAAGAGAATAGCGAGAAAAACTTGCGTGGGCTCGGAGTATTGGGTCACCACCCACGTCAGTTGGATCACTTTCTGTGCGGGGGAGTTCGTGGAAACGAACAAAAACGAGTCCAATCGATATGCTAACGGGCATTGTTTATATGCAGCCACCGCGAGAGGAAAAAATGAATAAAGAATGGCGAAACAAAAAAGTGACGGTATGCTAGTGATGTCTTTTTTAAACACCGGATACGCGTTCAAAAGTACGGGATCTTTGCTGTACTTGAAATCATCCTTTGCCAACCACCTCGTATTACCCAGACCGACATTTCGCTTCGTATCTTGGTTGCATTTTCTTTCGCTGGGGTATTAATTTTTCCTTATTTGCTTTAATTCCGTATGTCGATAATCAAGTGGATTGTTTTTTTCTTCTTGTCACAAGGACATAAAATATATGTATCATTGAGACACGATTTCCAATCGAAAATGAAATAAAGCTCGGACAATAATAATTTTTTTGGTTAAAGAAACGATTTGATATGATTTAGGAAGATTTTTCGATGATAATATCATTGGTCTGTTTGATATTGTTGGAATCTAAAAGCGTACCTTGTGAGTGACGAAATAAGGCTTTGAATATACGCGCCTAAACACCGTTTAATCGCGGAGTGATTTATAAAAGATGGACGATAGCGCAGGCGAATAGCGCACATAACTTAACGCGCATGAATATCGATAGAGGAGTAGAGAGAGAATTTTGTCTGTTCTCTTTCTCTTTCGCTCCGGGACCGTCGCAGGTGATACACGATAAGAACGCTTAATCCCTTGACCGTGAGTCTATCATATCAGAACCGTTTCGCCATGATCTTGACACGAAGAGGCGTACGTTACCACAAAACTGGAGATATTGAAGTGGACTTCTAATTATCGTCTGAACGATCTGTGTTCGTGGAAAAATCGTTCAATACACCGAGGTCTCGGAGCAAGATAAAGAGCCAACGCCGGATCTACTGTCATCGACACTAAATTAAAAGATGAGTAGAAATATAATTTGATTCTAAGATAAATCCATCGCTTATTGGACGAGAGGACGTCTTTGACGTGTCGATCGGAATTTGACGTTGCTGTGGATCATCGGTGTGCGTCCGTGAGTGCAAGAGTGTGTGGAAATCATTGTTACGAGAGAAAAACGTGTGATATTAATATATTCATCCGACGGGTCAGTCGCACCGAAATACTAAAATATAATCGTTCCGAATTATTTTAATATATCAATTGTCTTTAATTATTATTTTTATATCCGACAGCTCCTCCGTCAGTCAAATATAACTCTTATCTCACAACCTTTGTCGCGAACAAAAATCATTTCCATAAATGACAAAATACTTTTGTGTTGCGGCTGAGTGACGATTATGCGTCTGAGTTATCTCGTTTATTGTTTTCACGGTATGCTAATGTGTACTCATTACCATAGTGTGAAGCTCTCCATAACAGCCAAAATTTAGTGTAGAGAGAGGAGAGAGAGAGAGAGACAGTCTCAAGACTTCCTCTTCGGCAACCCTCACCTTCAACGGTTCGTTGGTTCAGGGAAAGGGAAAGGGAAGCGATAAGTTCAGACGTTTCTAGACCGAGAGAGGGTTGGGGGGCTATAGCGGTGGGGTTGCATGGAAATAAAGGAGCAGAACGTGGCCGGAAGGAGTCCTCTAGTTACCGGTTAACGAGTCGACTGATTGTCTATAAAACTTGCTAACAAACTCTCATACCCCCCCGTCTATCCAACTCCGATCCGCCAACCCTCTCATTCTCTTCTCTCGCTCTCTCTCTCTCCGTCTTTTTCCTCAATCTCTCGGTCACTGTCTTTCCATTCCCTCACTTGGGCTTCTTGTGTTTCTTATTCGCTCCGGCATTTTCTCGCAAAAGCTTTCCCCTTCTATATGCTTTCTCAAACTGCCATCTCTTCGCACACACCCTTTTCTTATTCCATTCTTCGCTCTGTCCGTTCGCTCCCTTTAATTTCCTCTACTTCACACTTTCGTTCTTCTCAATCTCTCTCTTCAGTGGCGGTCGTGACCCCTCATTTTCTCACTCACATTCTCGCGCGTCTCTTGTTATTCTCCGCTTTCTTCGGGCGAAAGACCCTTATCTGCGGCTTATACGACTGCTGCGATGGCGTCGACGATTCACTCACTGAGTACGCCGTCTCTATCTATTCCCTCTTCTCTTTCTCTCTATGTTCCAACCACCCCCAATGCACCGAGGAGTTTGACAACTTCGTGGCAAATTGAAAAAAATGTAAAATGGTAAGTCGACCGTAGGCTTCTTCACTCGACGTATATGCGAACTTCTTCGTGCCACCAGATGCAGACAGCTCGACTGTTCCGGTAGTCGCTAAGCTCATCGGTACTACTATATGTATGGGACGGCATATTGGTATTCGAGAAATAACAATTGTCACTATGGCATCTGGCAGATATATCGGTAACTATTCTGCAAGTTGTCGTAATCTAGTATTAAAAAAGAACTTGATCATATCGAGTATGATATTTCCTAATTGAGGTCAATGTTTATATTCCAAGAAGAATTAAATATAAAAGTGTTATTCAACATCTATTTTTGTATTGTTTATGAATCGCGAACTTTAGACCGATTAGGTTTGAACAAACGACTTTGTCTTTCGGTAGATTCTGAATTTGATGGCCGACATTCTCGCAAAAAGTTCGTTATCCTTCGTTCACTTTTGTTGCCCCACAAAACCTTTTATTGCGTTTCATTTTTTTTCTCGTCATGTTCGTCGATACGTTGATCCACATTCATTATTTCACCGTGGCAATCCTCATAAAGGGAATTCGTTCGGACATGGGAGAAATTAAAAAACCGTTTTACATGTCATCAGTGATGAACGTCAGGTAAGATATAAACTCGATTGAAGCATTGAACATTGCTCTTATTTTTTGTTTGAGGTTTTATACGCATAGCTTTAACACTAGAACTACCGGACCAGTCAAAATTACTCATTTTGGCTGGTCCGGTAGTTCTAGTGTTAGATCAGTCGTCGGTGCATTACAGTTTCCGCTTTATAACGTGAACGAGAATCACGATTAGACGAACTTATTCGGTACATCGGTCCAAGAAAAATGCTGTTTCGCTTGATAAACATATTCGCCGAGGTTTGCGTGCCTTTTTATGCGGCATGAGATTATAATGGGGCGCGGCATGAAAATTCACTTACCAAAGGGGAAAAGGGTCGGTGTTGGCAATAAATATACGGACAACCTGCGATGGCTCCTTTTCTCCGGGATTTTTCCCGACTCACAGAGCTCGAACGAAATGAAACACAACGCGAGTCCACACACCCTCTCTATCGCCGAGGACACACATATAGAACGAACGCATTCTGCGATGCTTTTCTCTCGCTTTCGCTCTTTTCTCCAGCGCCGTGATTTCATGCAAAGCGCTGCTTTCACGAGACTGTAATCTCATTCTCGCAACGAACTTAGCGTAGCTTTTTTTTTTCTCAGTTCTCCACTTTTGTATACCTATATACAGGGACATCCCTCGCTCGTTCTCCTTTCGTTGCGTTCCCTTTTGCTCTTTATTTTGCATTACGCTCTATATATACTCGCAATGACCTGTTACTTGCCGCGCAAGTACTCTTTCGTGTGCAGCTCTTACGATCCCTTTAAGCAGAATGTGTCGTTTACACGCTTTGCGAGACACTGACTACTTTTTTTTTGTTCGAGTCCACCCCATTCATCAACTTCACGCTTTTTCACTTTTTGCCCTACGTTGCCGGTCCCCAGCGAACCCTTTGGTCGCTTCATAGTCGTTCTTGCAGCGCCCTCCTCTATATCACGGATTTTCCGCAAAGTTTCGCTATATTTTATACTAGATATGGTATATAAGGGGCGTTCACCATTTTGGAGATTTATAATATTATATACCGACAGAAATAAGTGACACAGAATGAGCATTTAGTTAACTACCGGGTACTTGGGCAACGCATTAACAATTTACAGGCCAGCTAATTTTTGCTAAGTTCCTCCATTTATTACCGACACCTCGCCATTGAAACTTGTCTCTTTTAATCCTTTCTGGACCGGAGGGCCATGGGCAATATTTAAATAGAAAACTATGAAAAATTACCCTGTGATAATACAACAATGCATAATTATTATGAAAGAACTCGAATGGAAGACTGTTCGAGGTACTTTAACTAAGACGAATCATAACTAACAATATCTTTTGGTCCACTCTCCACGTTTATATAAGTTCCGCAAATTGAATTTTCTGTATGCTGTAAAACGAAGTATGGTTGAAAGTGAAACTGCTTTATAAACTTTTTGACGAAACCGTATTAGAAGAACGATATCCAATATATCCGCAGGTCCACGACATCGTCCGTTCCACTCGTGGTGTGTGTCTGATGGTGTTAAACACGCGCGAACGACATGTACAGTAAACATATAACTTTATGTTATCATACTTCTTGGCGTTCCCCTATGCTCCGCAAAAGGATATCACTTACCTCGTCGTTCCACGAAAGCTTGCTATATAGAATATAACTATCAAGCTATAGGGTACCGGAAAAAGTAGGGGCGACGCGGAGGGTTGGTCTCTTGTCATATTGTGGACATGAAACCGGTACGTGCTCGACATACACTCGGCCTGCTTTTCCAGAGAGGCTCGATAGTTTGTGCCCGGTGGTGTTTGTGCGCTGTGCCAAAGTTTACTGTCGCGCGTTTCGCACAACGCCTTTCCGCGGACATTTTAAAGTGATTTCAGCACAATTCCTCACCACTCTGGATACGATGGATTTCAATAAACATTCCAATAAAAAAATCAACTATATCATCGTCGAAATCTTCTCATTCAATATTATTTGCCGAAAACCAATGGTTCTAAAAGAATTATGAAATACACTCACCCGAAAAAAAGCGGTACACTTAAAATTTGGAAAAAAATTACTAAATTTCAAATGACAGTAACTGCGTAAATAATGAAGATAGAAAGGTCTTTAGAAAATGGAAATAAAGCTTGGAATCTCTACTTAAAGGATCGATTTATTTCAATGTTGCGAGATAAATTTATTGAAAATGACGGATGACAAAGCGAGAGCATGCGGAATTGAAAAATAATTGAAAGTAATCGCGTTACTTAGAAAATATTGCAACATTTATCCATGACTACGTTTTATATATGGTTGAATTGATATTTGTTTGCGTCCCGAGCGAGTGAACTGGCGCTTAGTTGAGATTGAAATAGTATGCTCATCGTTGAGTGTACAGGAAGGATGGTGAGTAAGTGAGAAGTGGAATAAGAGCTTGACGTCGCTCGACGGTGGTACGGTGGAGGGTGGTTGTGGATACTGAATTCGTTTTTGATGGCCCAAAATGTACGAGAGACGAGCTCGCTGCTTGATTAAATCGACTCTGACGAATCTTACGCCCGGAGTAAAGGGTATAGCCGGTACTTCGTTACTCGTCAAGTTCCATCCTGCGTTAAGAAAAATCAACTATATATTGATCGTTGAGTACAATTTTCGCAAGAGGTGGCTAGAAAAGTGAACAGCAAATACACATAAATCAGTTGATATAAAAAACAACAAGACTTTTTGCATTTTTAATCACAAGCTTTTTTTTGTAACTTTTAAAACACTCAAAATGAAATAATGTTTCGTGAAAAAAAAAAGGCTACAATCATTTGTAGAGTTGGAACGGAAGTCTCATTTTACGTCTCATTAAAACTTAATGTATTACTGTTCTACTGTTACATCATTGTGACGTCATTAGTTGATCAATTGTTTGAATTATTCTAATTCTCGAAGCACTACCGTGCCGTTTAATTTTTTTTTCTTCAAGTCAATCCTTGTATCAAGCAGCGTTAACTTTTCAACTGTTTTTTTAAACAACTCTATTCTATGCTTTGCGCGAAAGGGCAAAGTGGCGAAAAGAATAATGACAAGCCGTGTAAAAGGGATGGAGATGTTAGCGGGGGAAAGTCGAGAAACCGCACTGTACTGATCAATGCAGAGTGTGCCAAGTAGAGGAAGGATAGGGGGTAGACAATATCATAAGCTATTCGGAGCACGGCTTTTCCTTCACCGTTCTTCTTCTACCGGTAGTTCGTGACACAAAGTTGCGGGCGTGCATCCAATCCCCTTGCAATCCAACCCATTTCGTATATATATATATATATATATATATATATATATATATATATATATATATATATAAATATATATATATATATATATATATATATATATATAAATATATATATATATATATATATATATATATATATATAAATATATAAATATAAATATATATATATATATCATGTATGTTATACATCGAAAACGTTTCTACTCGCAAGTTCACATTTTTTATCTCTTTTTCTTCTTGTTCCTCCACTTATTTTTCTTTTAATATCTCAAACACCAGTTCTCTCGTTCTTACCGCGGAATATAGCGCAGCTTACGCGTAATAAAAATAGCGAGGGTCACACCATGTAAGCATATAGTTTATTCCGTCTCTTTTTCTCGCTGGCGAATAAACTCGAGAAATTACACAATCGACGACACCGAGAGAAGTGTTTTCGTATTGGCATGGGGCGGAGGGGGGAACCTTTTGTTCCACAGCGCGTTCTCTGCAAACGATTTTCTCGATCGTCCGAGCCCAGCGAAAGTGGGGGTAATTCACGATAAAAGCGTTCTCCATCGTCTAGATTTTACGCGAGAACTCAAGAGAGGAGGGAAAAATCCCGTGAGCAGGGTGCTTTGTGCGATTTTACGTTTCCAGCTTAACCAATCTCGTGACCTCATTTACTTTAATATAAAGACTGAGAGAACGATTTTCACAATGTTATTAGACCTATAGAGGGTAGATATGGTTGACGCGATTGTGAATTTAAAAAAAAATTGAGAGATCCACTCCCTGCACTCAGGTGTGTATATAAATATCATTATTTTATATTTTTTTATAAAATTATAATTTATTTTTTATTCATACAAAAATATAAGATTTTAGTTATATATATATCCTTGGAAATACCGATATATAAAATTTCTACCACCCATATGGCAAAAACTACTTCCCTATATATCGAATCAACGCTATTCTTGTTAAGCAGTCACGTCACGTGTTACCATATCATACGTAGTCCGTGATGATCACGAGACTACGTCCGGAATTTCCTCTCGCTCTTGTGCGTTCAATCCACTCCGTAAATAAGAGTAGTTTTTGCAAGTCACCCGAGGGATAGAGACAATCGAATTAGATATAACGACGCACGTAAAGGCACTATGATATAAGACTTGGGACTGGATGAACATTTTCTTTTCACAACTTTTCGTTTTATCCTCTAGTCGTATAATTTTCTTCGACTATCGTTACACCGTAGTTTTTCTCTAGATTTCTATTACCAGCCACAATGTTCACCCGAGGAATACTTGGCTCACGCACATCGTTGCTTCGCTATAGGTTTACCCTTTATTTCTTTGGGTCTTATGGTTCGTCAGTCTTTTCAGTATATGTACATGCAGTTAGAATGTATATAGTTTGTCTATGACACAGCGTGCTTCGTCAAGGCAGACACGCAAGACCCTCAGGGTTTTTGGTCGAGGTGGAATCGGCTGTGTATATAAAAGGACTTTAAGCCACAGAATTTGATAGATAAAGTGATGTGGTTTACGTCCCTTTATTTATCAGCAGTCGATATGTATATATATATATATATATATATATATATATATATGTATATTCGTAGAGGGTGGAAGTGTTAGTTCCTTCTGTCGTTGCTGGTATCTCTCGAAGGACACCCGCGAAGCACATGATTCGATAAGCCCGGCGGTAGATTTTATAAATTGGCTCGAGGGTTGAGCCGTACGTTCTGACGCAGTTTATGTGCGTTAAGGTATACAGCGATGAAAAAAAAAAAAAAAAAACGAGAGAGCCGTTCGACGTTCTCGCTCTTTCACCACCCTTCAGCCCTTTATGTATGCACTCGAGTGTGAATATATATAGTGCATGTAGTCAGATTGTACTGCGAGCATGCGATAATGCGCGATCTGAGCGGTGAATAGAAGAATGAGGAAGAGGTGGCACACGGTCGTGGATGAAAATTCGAGCGTGGAATTTTATTTTCAGACGAGAAACATTGACAGAGAGAGAGAGAGAGAGAGAGAGAGAGAGATGCGACTGAGCGCGAACCCACATGTTTTATTACTGCATATCGGAAGCAGCACGCACATGCACGTGAGCGGGCTTCAAGATTTTATTACGATGAAATTGGAAGACTGCGAGATGTTACCATGCACATCAATGTATACGCTAGGGGGTATTGTGTGTGTGGATATATACGTGCTGTATCGTATGTGAAACAACAAACTTTACGGTATTTCAAATCATTTTTCACCGTTTGAATTCGCGTAAAACGAATATAAATAACTTCTGCCTTTCGTGAGAACTTTGCATCATTGAATAATGTAAATAATACAATTGAAATAAATTGTTTTGCCCTATGTTACTATTATTTCGAAATATACAAACATAATACAAAATTCAAGACTCAACTAATTCACAAACTGACACAACTACAATAATCTGTCATTATTCTGTTAGTTGATTGTTAGAACGATTGCGAGATACTAACAATACAAACAACGTTTATTATATTTTCTAGTAAAACAAGAAAAATATCCTATAATACTCCAACGCTTGGATCAGCATCAACTTCACCCTTCATCCCCCCGCGAGCATTCGGATATACCTGAGCGAGTGTTGGCCCTCCCCTGTGGGAAATAATGACGACAGCGGATAAACACGAAGGGAAATATTTCGGTGTGTATCACACACGGGTATTGTGCGATTCTTTTTTTTTTTATCTCGTTCTTTTTATGCACCAACTCACGTATATATGGGCAACCAGTGCCTCGAGGCAATTCTGCTGGAAGCGCTTGATTCGATAAGTCGACGGAGATTTTATAAATTGGTCGTGGGGACTCCCCGGGAGGTTTTTTCAACGTAAACCTCACTATACACTGGGCACCACGAACTCAGACATGTGTATATATCTGTTTAACAGGGAAAACGTGCAAAATAGCGAGTGGAGCGAAGAGAAAAACGTGGGAGGAAAAATAGAGAGGAAGAAGAGGCGAAAGAAATGCGTGGCTATTGTAGCGTACAGCGAAATAGGGTCTTGCAGCTATATTACAGCATGTTACACATACATATATGGCACATAAAAGTGTAAGCTTATATGTACATGACTTTACCCCCATTTAGTATATGGTATATATAATATAAGCATCTATATCTACGTATATATAATATACAGATATGGACGTGAAGTTACGTATATATATATATATAGCGAGACGCTTCCGCGCAGTGTATCCGTAGGAGTGTAAGCCGGAAGGAATGTGCAAGGGAGGGATGGCGCTGTGCGCGGGACAAATATGCGAGGTGTCTGGCAAGGGGTGAACTCGCGTGGAGAGATAATAGCACTCGAAGGGACGCAGCAGAGGGTTGCGACGTCGGGGTGTCCGTATATATATACCATTTTACAGCTATATACCGAGCGATACGACCGAACCCATACAAAAAATTCTGTTAAATTTTTTACACGGCATTCTTCACAAAGTACTGCGCAATTTTTCCCTCGCATTTTTACGCGCAATCACGCACTGAAATATCCCAACACCTCGAAGCATCGATGCTGGAATTGGTCACAGTTTCACGTTGAATTTCTCCTCCACTCTCTGATGCTCTCACTATGTGCGACACTGCAAACCCGAAAAAACCGGCAAGAAATGCTCGTGCTTTTTCGTTCGAATAACCAGGAATAAAATCCAAATTTTCACTTACAAACGTTATTCGTAAATAATAACATCGGTACATTCTGTTATTTATAATGGCGATCCACGCTTTTATAGTGATTAATATTCCATGGGTGCACGGTGATTAGAAATCTAACCTCGACATTTTACGCAGTAAACAGACGTTCGATATTATTATTATTTTTCGATCGTCTCAATCAATTTGACGAAAAATTAACCGTAAAAAATATCTCATAAAATTCACAAGGATATTTTGATTCCAAAAACAACGCCATTGTTTTTCAATTAATATGATTGAAAAAGAACGCCAACTAAACAATATGATTTAAAATGCCGAATCTTTATTCGGCATTTTAAATCATATTGATTAGTTCGAAAAAGTATATTTTGTTAGCAGCTCCGTATTTGTCATGTTCAACCCCCATTAATTCACGTAAGCTCTCGTTAAACGATTAATGACTCATAACAAATTTTTATACTATCGGATTACCGGGCCGGTTTATATCGAGAATTTTATGTTCATCGCGGTGTCTATATAGCGACAAGCTCCGTCGATCACGGATTCTCGTTTGGACAACGCAAAGGCTATATACATTCTCTCATCGTGGTATTATATATCCCTCGGGAGATTGAACGGACTTTGCTCTTAAAGATCGAAACGGTTATATATAGGTCTTGACGTTCGATATCACGGACACAGGACGGTGTCCGTGGGATTGTCTCTCGCTACGGGGTGTATCAGTCCGAGCGAGTATATTCACTGATACATGGGGATATCACACTCACATTTTCACCGATATAGGGGATACATATAGTTTTAAACATTCGAGTGTATTGCACGTGTAATCTTCGAAGACAAAGGGAGCCGGACGTTTTGCGTTATTCCCCACGGAGTGGGGAGTGAATAACGGGGTTGGAGAACCGAAAGGATCCATAAACGGAACAGAAGTAGACACACATACATATATACGATGAATTTCAGTGAGTTTAAGGGAGGGAGAGGTGCGCACGAGAAGGAATTCTCTTCCCTCTATGCCCATCTTTCCTTCAGAGCTGGAGGGCAAAGGGAGAAAGAGAAGGAAACGAACGTTCCCCGTGTGTGTGTGTGTGTGTGTGTGTGTGTGTGTGTGTGTGTGTGTGTGTGTGTGTGTGTGTGTGTGTGTGGCGCTATATCTACTGGTGGGAATACTCATAAAACCGTCGTGGCACGTGATTTCCCCTAGGAGGGGAAAATACGCGGAATGCCATATTCTTCCTTACTCCACCTCTTCAGCCTCGTAAGGTCGCGAATACGTCAGTATACGCGGCATATGTACAAGTAATACCATTCGAGTATGGTGCACCGATGGTTTCTTCTTTTTTTTTTTCATTTTCACCGTTGATTTGGGAAACGACAGGACGAAATGTGTTAGAAAAATTGACAATGAATTATAATTTTCATATTGATTCCTAGTTATACCTAGAACCTTCAGCAGATAAGCTCATTCACATGAACATTATCAACACATCCGACCGAGAGAAAAAACTAGTCTAACTGGTACAGCATTTTCAGTCCAATCAGCAAATTGAAATAGGGAACGAGGAGACTCAGTTTTATGGAGGGAAAAGAAACCACGAATGTATTTAAATCATGCGCGAAAGAATATTCACGCTTTTCTCCGTTGAACCAGAAACTAAATGGAACATGTAGATATAAACGCCGATTAACCTCACCCGTCAATTCACCGTCATGTCACTTTATCGTGTCATAAATTTAAAGCCTCGGGCTTGGACGTATCACGCGCGAATTAAGCATTTTCACCGGATTGGCTGAGCTTCGTGTTACATACATTGGACATTACACGGACACACACGAACGGTATGGTCGTTAAATATCGTCGAGAGAGCGTGCGGTGATGAAATACATGTGGGGGTTTCGCATCGAAATGATACCGCCGGAGCGTGCGGATTTAGGACGCAAAAAGAGGAGAACAGCCGCGGGAATTTTATCCGCGTTTTCGAGCCGCTTGCAGAATAATTCCCGTACATATCTAACGCGCGGTTTACAGATGTGGGGAGGTGGGGGTGGGTAGAGGAGGGAACAGACTGACCGCACAGAGAACCGGCGAAGTTTCGACAGCACCATTTTGCTACAAGCTGCGCGCGAATGGTCAGCCCGCGCTACTCGCGTCGAGATTTCATCTCGCGCTCTCGCCCAAGCCCCCATGAATATATCGAGCATTATATTCTATGATAATGCCGCGTGTGCGTATACGAAGTACCGACAGAGAGCTGAATGCGTTTCTGACCGCGCTATATACCCGACACCCTCTCTCTCTCTCTCTTCCGTTCATCCCGTGTTCTCTCGCCCGTTTCGTGCAAACGCGAAATGTACTCTCTCTCACTCTTCTCGACTGCATACAATGGCCGGATGGGACTCACGTGAGAGCAAAGTCGAAAAGGAACCTCTGGAAAGTGCGAAAGAGCCTCACACTCTGTGTGCTCGTGTCTGTGTGCCAATGTAATGGATGCCGCGGGCTGAGAGTAACATTTCTTTCTTTTTTAAATTCTTTTCGTCTTTTTCGTTTTTTTTTTTCTTCAATTTTTTCATTCTCCTCTCTTTCTCGCTTTTCTTACGACTCCTTTTTACCTCTTCGTTATATATCCTCGCTCGACCACTTCTCACCCGCCATTGTGGAGTGGGAATAGCGCTCGCAGTACCCGAATGAGCGATAATAAAAGAGAACGAGAACACGAAGAGCGAAGATGGAAAATAAGAGAGGCGAACAAACACCATTTGGTGTCTTCGACGTTCGTCGTTTTTTTTTTTTTTTTTGTTTCGCTTCTTGCCCGGCGCTGTAACACTTTTATTCTCTTGCACTTTCGAAGCAGAACAGAGACTCCGCGATTTTTCTTTACAATGAAAGGCACAACTGGTTGAAAGAGAGCGAGACCACTTGTTTCCACGGTTTAAGTACACTTTGTGCTGATTCGAGTTTTACACGTGATATTTGTACAACGGTAATGCGGCTTGTGACCGTAGAAACGTCGTTGGATGGTTATGTCCATCGATCGGCATATTCAGTGTTGAAAGAATAAAAAACGAATAAGCTTGACGTCACGGAAATTTGTAGAAGTTTACTTGTTCCAGTAACAGCCTATCGTGACGTATGCTATATGACGTCAACCTTTGATCTACTTAGATTCACTGACGCATTGACTATTGCTGTGGAAAGTTGCGTCACTATAGCGCAATCGATCCATCATTTTTATATTACTAACGTCATGGACTATCGCGAATCCAGTGTTAATACGCGCAAGCCTAAATAAACCGGTGCAATATAAATCGATGTAGTTGAAATAATTGTTTTAACGAAATTTTATATAATTATACGAATTGACATGAAATCTCGAGCCCACTGGATTTAATAGTATGATTTGACAGATTAAATTGTTACATCAGGTGGCTGTTACGGTGTAACACTTTTAGAAAAACCACACATTTATCGAGCTAAGTCCACCCTCATTCAATGAAGATCGTTATGAGAAACCGTGTACGAATTTTTTTTTTTTATATCAATGAATCCTATTAAAAATTCTCTACTGAATTCTATTCTCGATCCATCATTATTATATCACTGACGTCATGGACTATCGCGAATCCAGTGTTAATACGTGCAAGCCCAAATAAACCGAAGCAATATAAATCGATATAGCTGAAATAATTGTTTAAACGAAATTTTGTGTGTGTATGTGAACTTAGATGAAATATCGAGCCCACTGGATTTCATAGCATGATGTGACAGATTAAATAGAGCTGTGACATCAGGTAGATGTTACGGTGTAACACTTCTGTAAAAACCACACATTTATCGAGCTAATCACACCCTCATTCAATGAAGATCGTTTTGAGAAACCATGTGCGAGGTCTGTTCAAAAAGTATCGCGAATTTTGAATTTCCGCGGGCTACGTATATTCGATTTTCGATTCTTTTGTGGCGTTAGATTGGTACTCGTGTCCCTCACTTATGCTGAAAAAATCGGCCATTTTGAATGTTTAGTTAATTGTTAACGGCTGTTTTGGTTAGACGTGTTTTGGCATGTCTTCGATTTTTGCCTATTCCAAAAAATGGATCAAAGAATCTGTATGAAATTTTGTGTGAAAAAGAAAATTAAGTGCGCGGACGCATTCTGAATGTTGACTGTGGCATATGGTGAAGCTACCTTGGACCAAAGCAACGTTTATCTGTGGTACAAAATGTTCTCAGAGGGCCGAGAAGATGCGAACAACGAAATGCGTTCCGGACGCCCGAGCACATCAACAACAGACGAAAACATTGATGAAGTGAAGAAAATAATATTGGCCAATCGTCGAATCACCGTTAGAGAAGTTGCTGAGGAACTAAATATATCGATTGGTTCGTGCTATTCGATTTTTACCAATGATTTGGGCATGATACGGGTCGCCGCGAAATTCGTCCCAAAATTGCTGAATTTCGAAGAAAAACAGTGTCGCGTTAACATTGCTAAGGAGCTGTTGGACTCGGTCCGCGACGACCCAAATTTGCTCCAGAGGGTCATAAGTGGTGACAAATCATGGGTTTATGGTTATGACGTGTAAACCAAAGCTCAATCATATGCAAAAATCGAAGACAAGCCAAAACACGTCTAACCAAAACAGCTGTCAACAATTAACTAAACATTTAAAATGGCCGATTTTTTCAGCATAAGTGAGGGACATTTGTACCAACCTAACGCCACAAAAAAAAATCGAAAATCGAATATACGTAGTCCGCGGAAATTCAAAATTCGCGATACTTTTTGAACAGATCTCGTACCAACATTTTTTTTCAAATATCAATGAATACTATTAAAAATTCTACTAAATATTTATGCTACCCCTCTTGTCACGTAATTTGTTTCGTTTTCTAGACTTTTTGTCCCTTTTACTGCTCATAGTGTAAACTTCTACCGTCATATTCTTAGACTTCAACGTTTATCCTTTTTCCCTGTCTTTTATCCTTCCACTCGTTCACGCACTCGTTCGGCAAAAGCATCATCTGCCATACAGTGCCATTATTACAGGTCCATGGTGGCGGCGTCTACGGGTGAAATTTTTTCGTGTTGCCAGACCTGAACTTTGCCGAAAAAAAATGAAACTGGCAGGATTGGGTATACGGCGTGTCGCGGGTTTCTACGAGGGCAGCCTTCTCTCGCATCCTCATCCCCATATCACATTGTCCCTCTTTATCGTTTGTTCCATTTCATTCTTTCGTTCTCACTTTTACTGTCTCATGGTCGATCGATATCCGGTACGTGTACTCTGCTCTTTACGCCACTGCCAGTTATAGCTATACATACACACGCACAAACACACTTACGCATGTGTACATCGCGGAAGTTTCGTGTGCTATCCGCGTTCACCCCGAAGAGCCGGCAAGTAAGCCAACATCCCTCTCGTTTCAACTCGCACCCTCGTTCACGATCCGTGCTTTACGACGCCTGTTGGATTCCTTCCTGTTATTTGTACTCCGTGGAAAAGTGCTGAACTGTATCCACCTTGCAAGTTTCTCCTCACCTCCCTCAACTCTTTCTCTCTTTCCCGGCACCCGCTCAATCACCGCCCCGGATACTTCGCGTACGTTTATATCTATATACATATGGGCCCGATCGTGCTATACAGCAAATAGATAACAGATAAAGAACAATAGTGTACAATGAGATAAAAAGGATTTGTTGTTCGTTAAAATAAATAGAATTTGAATTGAACTAAAACTAAACGTGCTCAAATTGAATTGTATGCGATCCAAATATATTTTCTATTATACCATATTAGGGCGATTTTTTTTTCGACTATTTTTTTTTTCAGTCCCCACCCGAAATATTGTTGGATATGTCGAAAAGAAATTCCCTGAAACTTGTAGCCCTTAATATTAATTCTAAGTATTTTCCCAAAGCGTGAGAAGATTTTCCATCTAAAATACACGTAATCCGAATTTTTTTTTTTCAACTTTCTATAACTCAGCCGCATTTTATTCTATAATATTGTTCTTGGTTTCGATTTACTCAGAATAAATCAATCTAAAAAAGAGCTTTTTGCGGCGAAAGTATAAATTGTACTGGTGAGTTGGTACGGGTCACTGAAGTTGATTTTTACCCAAAATTCTCGTTTTTTTGCTGTTATCTCCGAAACAATTAACTTTACGAAAAAAATGTAAATGTAAAAATTTGTTGCAAATTTAATTTCCTATAAAAGGTCCTATCGACCCAATTGCTTAGATTAATATTTCGTGAGATATTGAACTTTTTTTATTTTTTTTATAATCTAATATTTAATATTTTATAAATTTCATACTACTCATAAGTTAAAGTTCAGTATTTCAAGAAATATTAATCTAAGCAATTCGGTCGATAGGACCTTTTTTGTGGGAAATTAAATTTCCAACAAATTTTTCATTTGCATTTTTTTCGTAAAGTTAATTGTTTCAGAGATAACAGCAGAAAAACGAGAATTTTGGGTAAAAATCAACTTCAGTTACCCGTACCAACTCACCAGTACAACTTACACTTTCACCGCAAAACGCACTTTTTTAGATTGTTTTATCCTGAGTAAATCGAAACCAAGAACAATATGATAGCATAAAATGCGGCTGAGTTATAGAAATTTGACAAAAAATAATAATTCGATTTACGTGTGTTTTAGATGGAAAATCTTCTTACGCTTTGGGAAAGTACTTAGAATTAATATTAAGGTCTGTAACTTTCAGGAAATTTCTTCCTCGACATATCCAACGAAATTTCGGATGGGGAGTGAAAAAAAAAATAGTCGAAAAAAAAAAATCGCCCTAATACCATATATTGTCGATCAACTCATATGAATCCGATATGTCAGGTAGCATTCTTCGTAATTGAACAAATAACGCTATTAAAAAAAAAAAAAAATGTCAAAGACACGTTTCCCGTTACTTAGAATCTAATTTTCGCTTGTCTCTTATTTTATTGGTCGTCTTTTTCCGTTGGAACATTTTCATGGACGACGTGGCGAACGCATCTTGGAGACTGTTCGAAAGAGAGAAAGATAGAGAGCTTCGGCCACCTGGCGAGTCGCTTAAATTTCCACTTGTACTGGTTCTCGTGTGGGCAAAGCGTCTCTTCTGACCATAGGCGGAAAGTCAAGTTTGTTCGTCGAAGATAGCGCGCATATATTTGCCAACACGTGTGGGCGAAAGGCGTAACGCTTCTGCCTCGTACTTCCCCTTTCTCATGGTTAGACTTGTGTGTGTGCATGCTTCGAACGAAGAAACGAAGAAGACAGTTCAACTGTATACCGAACGATGTTTGTCGCGTATTTCGTTCAGCTATAATACGTGTATGAAGTGCGCACGAAATCGCGAGCATGAGGCTCTTCACTCTACTTATCGACTTTACAATGGCCGTTAAATTTAACGGACCGAGCGGCGCGAGCAATTCGATATTCGCGAAAAATCTAACCAACTACACCACACCAAAGGACATACAAATGTCGTATACACGAGTGGTGGATAGAGAGCTGGAAGAAAACCGGTAGCGACAACGCAGCTACCGCGCAACATTACACTGATATGCTGGCTTCATATATGCGCTATAAACATATATATCGCAATAGATTGTATATTTATATATATATTGTATATCGTATGATAAGTACAGTTATATGTGCAAAGTATTTTCACCCACACTCCCCGTGGTGTCCACGTATAAACGCATCGGTCTCGGAATTAAATTAACACAAATTTACATACGAGTATATATGCCGCGCCCGATAGGGTTTCGCATTCGCGAGAGGATCGTTTCCGCGCGTCCTCATCCCCCCTCCCCTCCCCCACAACTGCACCTAATACTGTAGATAGGCATATGAATATATCTGTATGCATATATGTGTAGCTACAAACCGCGCGTGCCTCGTAGATTTTACTCAATTTCAAAGCATTCAACTTGTGTACATGTGGATCGGGCTCGATATACATCTTCATATATGTACATCGAGCGCGCTACATGTTCACCGTTGAACAAACATTTCGCTGCTCGAGCGAATGCTCATCTCGGGAAAGAGCCCCGCGAGCGTTTCATGACTATGCGATTCCACTGATAGTCATGTCTTTGACGTACCCTCTTCTCACTATAGTACAATAGATTGACTGTTGAGCAAATACGAGGTTTTTATCGGTTGCGATAGTTAGTTTTGTGTTTAGAATGTTCTAGACGTTTTATCTTTCTAATATCGCCGGGATTTTCCATTTTTTTATTTTGAGTGGAATTTTTGTGAGCTTGCGAAGCCCGATCGTTGGAGTGGCTCCTCGCGTATATAAGTGCATTAAAGTCGCGTTTAAGTGCACTTAAAAAATATAATGAGAAATCAAAATGTTGGAGTAGCGGCTCTTGTCTACACTCCATGCGTACCGGGGGTTATGATAGAAATGATAATTGGTACTAAACCGGAGAGCTACTGGAATTGAACTTATCGGAAATCCGCGAACCGCAGGAACGCAGGAATTTTCGCCGCAATGAAATTATTGGAACTTTTGGCTGGATAATTCATCGAACGCGAATGAGAGCGTGGTATAGAAGAGATAGGTTCGGTGGTACTTTCCGCGGTTCAACGTCTCGTTGATTTCTGTGGTTTGCCACAGAAGGTCGTTAACCGGGTCACGCTATCATAGTTTACTAATCGATTTTCCAATCGATATCAATTTTCGATAATTAGGACCGGAGTGTGTGCATAGACGCGTTACTCGGCTTTTGTCTTCGTGAACGGATCGATAAGAATTTTTCCACTACAGAAATTATTCAAAGGCCCAAGTGAGTCAAAATTACTCAATTTTCTGTGAAATTGTTTTTGTCTGTTTCTCAAGAACTTTGTTGTGTTGCCGAGTCTTTAAATTGGCGGCGTGTATGAACGAAAGGGCACTTTGTATTAGACGGCGTTTGAGCCTCCTCGAGGAAAGTTGGTTCGAGAGTCGTTGGCTGAGGCGTTCGTGCGCAAAGGGTTAAGTGGAGTATCCACGAGTCGATTTGAAAAGTGCTTGCGGCTGATAGGGAGGCGGGAGCGAAATGGTGAGGATAAAATGACGACGATAGATCTTGCGGTATCGGAGGATATAAAACCGAGATTCTGGCGACGGCGGGAAAGAAGAAAATGGAGAAGAAAAACAGGGAGGAGAAGAAGACGAAGAAGAAGAAGAAGAGACTGCGGATGAAGAAGAGCCTGTGAAGCTTATAAAGACGTCGTGTAGGACCACTTGACATCAGGCATTGCGGAACTCACTAACCTTTATTCTCTCAATTCTCCACTCATGTTTTTTTTTAAATTATTGAACCGGAAGCTACAAGGCGAATGGTGGACCTCGCGTATTCAGTGTTGGAATCTATTTCTGAGCCTATAAAAAAGTCGGCGCAAAAGATTAGAAAGAGCAATACTGTCTAGAGTATTGTGTGCGATGACAATATTGGTGAAACCGATGAATTTCGATCC
The DNA here is from genome assembly GCA_958009045.1 of Oxytorus armatus. Lineage (NCBI taxonomy): Eukaryota > Metazoa > Arthropoda > Insecta > Hymenoptera > Ichneumonidae > Oxytorus > Oxytorus armatus. The sequence goes on from OY253744.1 coordinate 13,264,599, forward strand.
TTAGTATTTTATGCACTTGCGCTGACATTTAATATACAAATCCTAGCGTCAACTTTACACAATAAAGCCGAAAGAAAGTAACACAAATTTTAAATTCGATCGTTCATATCCTAATGGCATTTCCCAGTTGAGCAGATTTCTCACTGGACATTTTGCCTTCTCGTTCCATTATCCTTGCACAATGAAGAGCAAAAAACGTAGACTCATAGGAGGAGGCTAAGCTGCTCTTTGCCGCGAAAAGAAAAAGACAAAGCTGAGAATCCGGAGGCAGAAGAGTGACAAGCGGAACCAGCGAACTTGCCAAATTTTACGAGCAACTCGCCGACGGTGCATCCACAGTATCGCGGCAATACTTGTGTATAACTATACACACAGGATAGAGGCAGTAGTAAGAGGAAACCGTGCACTCTACGCGCAGATTCGAACTCTGCTCTTCGCTGGTCTCGTTTTTTTTTTCTCGATCTCTCTGTCCCTCCTATCCTCTCGTTTCCTCCCTCAATCTCGTAGCTCCATTGTTTTTTGCTCGACTTTCCATTTTCCGCGGCCGAGCGGAACTTCAATCATAAATCCCGACGTGGCTCCGGCTCTCCCCGACTGGTAGTCCATATAATGCCGGCCCAACCGGTCCTCTCCGCTACTACTACACGCGAGAGATCCGCTAATCCGCGAGTGCGTGACTCTTCTGCCAGCAGGGATGAAGGCGGTGCCAGAGGGAGGTTAGGTTGACTCTTGGCATAGAGTCAAAAGCCTCGACGGGATTTTCCTCACTCTCTCAATTCCGTGATCTCTTTTTCGGTCGTTTTTTTTTTGTTTCTTGGATGCGTATGCGTCCCGCTTCCTGATCCCCTGCGGCGCGTGTGAAATATCATCTACTCTCCACCCCGCCGTCAGCGTGGTTAAGGTCTTAGACCGCCACCGGTTCTTCGTCGTCTGATTTATGTGCATCGCGAAAATGTATCCGTTTGAAGTTCATTTTTGACTTTTAAATTTCTGATGTTGTTACGGAGAACGAGAATGATCACAAGAGTTTGTCGTTATTGTTAATTCATCGAGCGTGTACTTACCGAATCAACGTTACCTCGTTCGTGTACATATATGAGCTGACGATAAAAATAGGTCGTCGTATAAAATAACTACCTCAGATGCATGCACAAGATGGTTATTTAGCATCAATGAGAGGCAAGCACGAGAATCGATACCGCCACCGGTTAACCGCGATGAGTTTATATTTTTCATCACGAGAGATCTTCTCGTTCCTATCGTGAATTCCGCAGTTAACCATATGTATATATAGCGCACGATTATCGTCAATCGTTACTTGTTCACTGTCACTAACGTCGCGGTCTTTGTCGCTCTCGTAGTATATCGCGCCTTGCCACGTAACAAGACTGATTACTGTACGCCAATGAGGAGAATATTATAGTTATACGTCTATAACCTCGACATGGCGTGCTGTAGAGCTCTCGGTCGCGGGCTGTTCCACACCCAACTAAAACATGCTGCTATCCAAGTACCGGGTCGCACGCGTCTGGTGACGTGCGGTTCGGATACGATGTATGGTGTACTAATACACAAGAGCATACGTGGGAAAGCACCACGTGTGCCCTGTCAAGTGCAGATTCGATGTTGGCCTGTATGCTTCCTGCTCGTGCACGTGACACATTACGCCGCAGCCCCAAAGAGCTTCACTATGCACCCACAGAGTTTCGCCAGCATTGACAGGGCGTAAGGTATAACATACATCTACGTATATACCATGATGTTGAGGTTTGTACTCGCTTTCTGTGGGTTCACGCTGTTACGCGCGTTCATCGATAGACCAACAATTCGACTCTCGTGGAGGGTCGCGGAGAGAGCGTACAGCCAAATCGTACACGGGAGTAGTTAAACCGTTCGAAAGTCGAGAGGCCGTACTACCCATACCCGCGGGCTTTCCGTCGGACCAGTCACCGCCTACCGTTATCGCTTTTCGTTGAACTCGCTGCGACTACCGGTCTCTCGATAAGCACCAGAATTGACATTCCCCCGTGTACAATACGTCTCGCGCACAAATTGCGTGTGGACTTTCCTCCGTTAACCCTGTCCTCTTGACAATCCAAAACCACATTGGAACACAAAGTTCCGATAATTAAGCGTCGTTGTTCCGCTTCCCGTCTCGTATCAACTTCGATTTGATCGAGAGATACCCTACGGTAATGTGCTATTGTCATATTGTTGTAGGCGTATTGTCCAGACGATATTTCAGTTCAATCAGAGTTTATGGTAGTAGTGTGGGAACTTAAGCCCGTAGTCTGGTCTACAGCGAGATTTTTTATGTCATTTCTAATCTGCAATAACGTTTAAACCGTTGAACTTGTCTTGATGAAAATTTACACGTGCATTTATTGATCCTACGAGAGTACTTGTACATTAAAAAAAAAAATTATTTTAAATATTTTCATGTAGTTTTTTGCCTTGTTGCAACATGGTGCGCCGAAATCGGCGCCCACTCTGGACGATGTTGTATGCATCTGAAAAAAAAAATATATATATATATTCTCAATCTGTATGAGTATTCTGAGCACTGGTTGCAGAATTGGTACTTAAAAAAATTTTTTGACAAAATGGCGGCGTGTTGAACTTTCATTAATGATATTTCATTATTCGACGAGTTATAAAATGTCGGCAAAATTATTGTTCGACTCAATAAAAAATTTTTTTAAGTACCAATTCTACTACCAGTGCTCAGAATACTCATACAGATTGAGAATATATATATATTTTTTTTTTCAGATGCATACAACATCGTCTAGAGTGGGCGCCGATTTCGGCGCGCCATGTTGCAACAAGGCAAAAACTATATGAAAATATTTAGAATAATTTTTTTTTTAAATGCACAAGCATTCTCTAACGATCAATAAATGCACGTGTAAATTTTCATCAAGACAACTTCAACGGTTTAAACGTTATTGCACATTAGAAATGACGTCAAAAATGTCACTCTAGACCAGACTACGGCCTTCTAAGCCGATTTTCATGTCCTTTTCGGAGGGCGTTTTTTTGTAGAAAAATAAAAATTAATCGTTTTGGATATTTAGGATGTTTTTATTTACATATTAAAGAGACAAAAAAAAATGTCTTTGAAAAAATTTAATAGTTTATTATTATTATTATTATTGATCGAAGTTGGCACCTCGAAAAAAAAGCGCGTGGGTGGCCCCGGTGATTTTGGCTCTTGATGTTATCTGAAATAAAAAATTCTTGATAATTCTTAATCTATAGACATGTCATTCTGGTCGGAACTACTGAAGTTAAATTTCATGGATAAATAACAAAATGGAAAAGGACGTTTTTTTCCAAAGTCCGCCATTTTGTTATTTATCCATGAAATTTAACTTCAGTAGTTTCGGCCAGAATGACATGTCTATAGATTAAGAATTATCCCACGCGCTTTTTTTTCGAGGTTCCAACTTCGATCAATAATAATAATAACAATAAACTATTAAATTTTTCAAAAAATTTTTTTTTTGTATTTTTAATATGTAAATAAAAACATCCTAAATATCCAAAACGATTCATTTTTATTTTCCTACAAAAAAACGTCCTCCAAAAAAGACATGAAAATCGGCTTAAGTTACCAGACTACTACCTTAATGAAACATAAAGGAATCAGGGACAATATAATATATTTGAGCTTTCAATATTTATGATGAATTGGCTTGATCGATGCATTGCGATATATGCTGGTGGGAGTACAACGTCCATTATACATGTAAACTGTACGAACATTGCCTATCGTTGATTCTGCAAAGGCAATGTTCATCCCTGACAATGAGAAATTCACTCTCACGTGACTATCGATTATGCATCTTTTATTTCTTCGTCTAAATATATGTATATGTTGTAATGCACAGATTTGAGCTCTCATGGACAAACGAAAATTTTGCAGATGTACTCTGTACCATCTGTAGATTTGCTATATCATTTCTGAGGTTCGCCTACGCGAATGACTCGTCGCGGTATGCGAGACTCGGACTCTGAGTTATCGATATAACAGGCATAACTTTGCTTGCATTCGCAGACGCCCCCGTCGAACTCTGCTCGGCCTGGAGCATATTGCATGTTGATAGAATGCACGAGGTTACGGGGGCGTCGAGGGACATGCCTTGCGAGACAGAGAAAGATGAATAGAGAGGAAAAGCGGGATCGATAGGTCGACAAAGTAGCTGGCAAGGCAATCGCCTTACTGACAGACCTGACAGGTAATACCCGCGGCAAACTTATTGCCCCGGACTCTCCGTACCGAATTGTAAATCAGGTCTCGTACTACCAAATGTCTCCATCAGCCTTGGCTCGTTCTTGTGGTATCATCGTGATCGTGCATGACGACCACAACGACGAAGACATGTGTCTATGTTCTACACTGTTGCTTGGTGGGCTATTGAGCTCCATTTTCAGACGTTCATCTCTATTTATCAGCGTGATTGTTTGAAGCCCATTCCGTAAAGTCAAGTAACGTTTTTTGTGGCATATATCTGGTGATTTTTAAATTATCCTCTACCAATATTGTGAATTATATCAACGGCTTTTCCCACGACACTAATACGTTATAATTGTAAGTATGTGACTTGTTCTTCGTGCGAAATGTTTCAATTTTTACTCAAAGGCACTTTGATAGTGGAAAGTTATGTGTAATATAATTTGGATTAGTCTAGAGGATGAAACGACCGGAAACGGTATGCCATCAACGAGGCTATGTGATTAATCGCGATTACAGGTCAATAGAACTCGTCTGTAATATCCAAAGTACCATGACCACCAAAACTATATGCCACAGAGACACGAGGCAAGCTGGCTTCTGCGGTATAATATTTGGGGTATAGAGGTCTCAGGTTCGCCTTCTGCTTCCTCATCTTCGTCGTATACCCTCGCCAAAACTCGGTACAGCGATAGGAAATTATTTTGGCGAGCAGCGAGCTTGAACGCGGCCCGCTCGAAATATCCAGTCTGACGGAACGCCTGTCGATAATCGAATTCGAAATTCCCTCGGCCGTTTCAATATACTTGAAAAATCCAACCTGCAGCGGTAGCGAGTAATAATAATAATAATATTGATAATAATAATTCTTTGTGGCCATGGTAATTGATATTGTCAATGGCACGTTTTACCTTCGACGTTTTCGTTTATATGTAACGTTTCATCGGTGAACCCTTCATTCAACCCGTTCCAACTGTTTCGCATATTATCCAAAACAAAATTCCTATCCTTGATTTCTATGCAACGAATTTATCGTTGGAAAACACGAGGCTGAGATATATTCCCAATATATGTATCGGAGATATATTATCGCAGTCAGGAACCGCGTACCACGGGAATTGTCCTGCTATGGAGGAAGCTGCGGGAACGCGTCGCATGGATACACAAAACCTGCTGGCAGCACGAGCGATATTGTAAATCCAACGAAATCACTACGAGAATTTTGCCGCTCATGTTTTTGGATCCATGTGTATAAAGTGGAGCGCCGTTGGCCGATCGAGCGATTTCAATCGCTCGATAAATTATACCAGAATCCATTTAACCGTCGATTCTGTGGCGTTCTCACTGTCGACTCCTGGCGTATGTGAACGAATGTATATCGAAGTGCACACCTCTGGCAAACGCGGAGTGCCACCTCGTTTCCTCTTTCATACGCATTCGTGCGCAGCTCCGAGTATTTAATATTTATCACATCTGTCAGCTTGTGGCGATCGTGGGTGTCCACCCGTGCCATTTACATTTGCGTGGCTACAGATCTTGTGGAGATATTAAGAAATAGGATAAAGTTTGTTCATTGAAACCACCAGAAGCCATATAATACATTAATACGTTTTCTTTGGTATCTGTCTGCCAACTGACCTGATATTGCTCGCAGTCAATATCGGCGTACGCGATTTCCCTAATAGCTTTACTGTGCAAGAACTCCAATCACTTCACTAAGTTTTACTTGTACGCTTCTTCCTCACCGTCCTCTTCGGTGTGTCAAACACGCCTGTTGTAACTTAATTAAGAAATGATCCATTCGATAGTTTCATTATATCGTCTATTCCTTTAATCCGAAAGATGATGCAGGATCATGAAAGTTCCAGTACACAGGATCCCTAGAAATTTACCAAGTCTCGTTAGTCGTCCCGGGAGGATTAAATGAAAAGGACTTCGCCACAGTTCCCCATTCGCCGGAGGGTGTCGGTCAAAATAGCTGCCTGCCGTTGGTGTTTAGCCAAAAACTTGAACCTTCGCACAGCAGCAAATCGTGGACTTTACTTGTGAAGAGGGTGTCTCGTTTATATGCAAGACGATGACATGGCCAGGTATAAGTCACCGCTGAGCGAGCTTCGCGCTGTCCCGTGGAGTTTGCAACAGGGCCTTAAGTGATTTAGCGGAATGGACGGAATATGTATATAGTTACGTACACATGTATATCCGCAGAGGCTGTCGAACGACGTAAACCAATCTCCGTCATTCACTTTGCAGTAGTTAGTGGCTTGCGTTTATACGGTATGGGGATACTCTGACGGTAGCCAGGTGGATGTCATATACCCGGAGGTGAATCTACCGTCATTACTGTATCACCTCTCTCTCAGAAGACCTCGATTGCTAAGCGAGTTTGCTCTCCCCGTACTTTACCGTATTACATACCGTGCTTCCGGAAACTTGCTAAGAATTCGAAAACCAAAATATCTTTCGGGATTGCGGAACATTTGACGTCCAGGTATTGGCTTCATAATGATCATCATATAGGCAAAGTATCACGAAATAAAAAGAGAGGATTCCAAGAGTGGCGTTAATCTCCACTCACAATAATAATGAATTAAATTTATATATATGAATTAAAGGGATTTGATCAATTAAATTTGAAGGAATATATTATAAATGCTAGAAGTCAATGCGTCATACAAAGTTTCAATTGGGCAAGAAGGTATTATCTCAAAAAAAAATGATGACATCTCCAACTAAATTTCTATCTCTGTAACTGTAGCTTCCAAATTCATTGGCAAATAGACGCAAGTGACGCATAGGTTCACATGCACCTATACATATATAATCGGATGATATTATACGGAAGTTGGAAACGAGATCTCGAGCGTGTATCCGGGAGATTGCCCGGGGATTCCGGGCAACCGGAATGAGGATTGAAGTGTTGCCCGGTAAGGTAGAGATATAGATGCCTAGGTATAGAGAACGATGATCCAGAACGTGGTGAAACTGTGAGGAACGGGCAAGTAGGGTGCGTCACGTCCTTTCGAAGATTGGTAGAATATATATAGTTCAACTGTCTCGAGTAGCATCGATAGTGGTCCAAGAGTAGCGCGAATTGGATCTGCACTTGCAGTTGGTTTTCGGGGTCTCAAGCGTTTTCCGACCTTTCCGTGTCTCTCGTTCGCAGTTGCTGCATCGGTTCGTTCTGTCGATAATCGCTCGATGCGATGCAGTCACACAAGTTTCTTCATCCGTGGCACCGTGTGAGGTAACTCCAATGTTTCGTGTTGTGAATCCAGAGTTGGAAATCGAACGGATTCAAGAAGCATAAGCAGCGGGGGAAGGGCGGCGTGGCCAATCTGTATATCTCACCTATCGCACCAGGAATGTCTCGTTCCCCAAGAGCAAATCCTCTTTAACCCCAAATTTTATAATCAACAATAATATATTCTATGAAAAATAATGTCAAAACGTTAAGGAATTAACTTTTTTGCTTCATGAAAAACCATTCTAAATTAGCTGATTGAATAATACTGAATAGATGGTTTAACAAACCATTGAATAATAACATATGATAAAAATAAACCACGGTGGGAAGTATTCCAGACGTGGCCTAACCTTCGTGTCTATCGATTCCAACATTTTGCTTATGCACCCAAGAATTCCATGTTCACCAATTCTCCTCGATCGGTTCACCATCCATTTATCTTCTTTCCTCTAGAATTTTCAGTCACTCCGTTCGCTTCTTATACCCTCTCGCTTTTACTTCTTCCTTTGCCTCCATCTGTCCTTCTTTTCGTTCCCGATTGACCCTTCGACTACATCTCTCTATCGATCCCATTCCCTACTTGTGCCGGGAGGATGCATAATTTAAATGTCTCGCGTCCTAGTTTTTCGTGAGACCGAGAGTAGGGGACGAGGGTGAAAAAGCGGAGGTGAATGGTCGCTGCAGCCGAGGCCTGATTGCTATGCCATCTTCGTCATGAATTACCGAGGCTCCTCTTCGCATATTTTCCATGGACGGTGTGGCGGGTTCGGGTCTTTAAGAAGTTTTAAGTCGACTCGAGAACCGACGAGTTGAAACCGCGATGGCCAAGTGGGCGAAGGCGTTCTCCTTCAACCAACGGGGCCGAAGACGACGGGGTAAAAGCGGAAGAAGAAGAAGAAGAAAAAGAAGAAGAGGAGTCGGAGGTGGATGTGAAAAGTCGACGGTGAAGAAGAAGTATAGAAGAAGAAGTATAGAAGAAGAACAGTGCTCGCGGAGTCTATATCTTATACTCGTTTTTCTCGCTCACCCTTCATCTTTAACCTGAAAACTTTTGCCAGTAATCTTCCGTCGCCATTCAATCGTAAATTCGTTTTGAGAATCGTTTTATATCCACGACATGTTCCCTTTTTACTGCATTATACGGTGCGATCGGGGTTAGTATTATTTTCTCCACGCTAGAGGTACAATCGTAGAAACGATGACCCAAATTTTTCACCCCGTCGTTTCGGCAGGTAACTGGTAAACGAGTGCGATAGGGCACATCAACAGGGGACATTATACGATTATAAAGTTTCGAGATGATATCGTTGGCGCCGAGAGGCTTGGTATAACATTATATCGTGCTACGATGCAAATGATATGATTTTATAATAGAGAGAGAAAGAGAAAGAGAACGAATGCTCTAGTTTAAAGGAGAAAAAGAGAAATATGCTCACTGAAGTGGAGAGTTCGTCACGAGATTATATAAAAAACATGTACATATATATACAATACATTTACGTACATATCTATCCTTCATAACAAGTACGAACAATATGGATATGTCAGGCACGCGCTACGTCAGTGAAAAGCATAAAGGACGAAATAGAGGAGTCAAGTTGCGAGTACAATCGTCCTATTAACGATGAATCGCTCTCGGTGACACCTTGCACACATGTCGTATACACGATTCTCCACTAGATCTCACATATATATATAAATATATTCTATGGTAACTGTGCCGCCTCAATATAACGGAGTGAGAAAAATAAATGTATCAAGAGCGAGAGGAAAAATGCGTTACGAAACATACATCCCAAGTCAGTTGGTCGCTCTGCTACTGCATATTATATACGAACGAGCACGACAATGGGAAGCCACGCGCCATATGCGGCTGCACATGCCACGTGCCGAATTCGACCCGTCGCGCACACAAACCAGGGCGGGCTGAACTACACCCCGTCCACGGTGTATAACCCCACAGGACCCTCGTCGCTGTCGGATCCTACCCATAGCAAATTCGCTTTTTTTTTTCTCTTCTTATACTCTTTCTGTGTATTATTACGTTACAGCGTTGGGCTCGCAACAGCAACTGAAGGATACAGCAATCAAACGGAATTGCGCTCCACTTCGGGCACTGTTCTCGTAACGGTGGTCGGTTCTTTCGAACATACGCCGCAACACTGACAAAGGATGATGCAAAAATGTGCAAATTCACGCTCGAAAAGATTACCAATTTGTTGAAAACTATAAGAAAATATTTTGGCATTCAAGGGAAGTATAGCGAAGGGTAAGTTTTCGAGTACCCGATAAGAATTACCATCTACGAGGGGGGACCCAAAAAAAACGGGAATTTCGTCATAATTTCTTTAATTATTAATATTTTTACACCAAATTTTGATCACCTTCAAAATATTCTCCTTTGACCACAACGCACCTTTGCAAACGATCCTTCCAATGTTCAAAACATTTTTTAAATCCACTTATCGGGATGTTCTTTAGGCCTTCCTGTGATTTTTGTTTTACCTCCTCCACAGTGGCAAAACATGCAAAACTTAATTGCTGTTTTGTTTCGGGGTCGTATCCATAGTACCACGATTCATCACCAGTAATCACCTTGGAAAAAAGTTCAGGGTCCTCTTCGAGCTGATTTTGAAGTTCAAAACATGCCTGAAGTAGACGCTCCCTTTGCTCGTCTGTGAGAAGTCGAGGGACAAATGTGGCTGCAACTCTGCTCATGTGCAAATCTTTGGAGAAAATCCTCTGAATTGAACTCCATAATATCCCAGACATCTCACACAGTTGAGCAATGGTTCGGCAACAGTCTTCATGAATGAGAGCATTGATTTTGTCGACGTTTTCGTCACTTCTTGACGTTTAGGGGCGTCCTGAACGGGGTTGATCTTCAATTGACATTTCTCCATTTTTAAAACGTGAAAACCACTCGTAGACTCTGGTTTCACTTAGGGCAGCATCTCCATAAGCAGTCTTAAGCATTACAGTAGTTTCCGCAGCCGATTTCCCCAACAGGAACCAAAATTTCACAGCAGCGCGTTGCTCTCGACAAATGGAAAATGTTGTTTCACTACAAAAATTCCCACGGGCGAACCGATGCACTCACGGCGACAGAATTTCGCACACTAACTCAGGAGACGTGTCCCCAACGGACACCTGGTCGAGCAATGGGTTCCCCCACTTTCCCTCCCCGCCGCAGCGCAATTTCCGTTTTTTTTTGGGTCCCCTCTCGTAATAATATCACAAATGAAGAAAAATACAAGTTATTATGGTTTGTTGTGTACGGAATAAGCGTTACGAAACGTCAACATTTTCTTCGTTATCAGGACACGTCAGATAAAAGCATCGTTTCAATCAATTGAATGCAATTCTTCTTCCGACAACACAGTAATGGTGGAGTGTTTTGGATAATGAAGGATTGGAGTGCGAGTTTTGTATAGGTGTATGGTAATCGATTTTGCAAAGGGTTGAGTAACGCTAATCCCACGTCCCATTCACGCTTTATATTGCTAATGCATTATATAAGCTCGTCGATGTATTCATGACCACATACGTTTGTAGATAGCGTGTAGTGCGCGTGCGGTAGATTTTTCATGCTGGCTATACAAACGTTAAAGTCGCAAGGGAGATGTAACAAACCCCGCATTCTCCGTATCATACGCACCAAGTGATATACACGCGTATCTCTTCGCTCCGAGGGCTTGATAAATGTGCCCATTGCGGACGCGATTTCGGTCTTCCATACCGTATCTTACGGCGCTCTCTCCCCACACAGCTATTTTAATATTTTAAAGTTCGTTCTATCCTTAAATTCGCGCGGCACCAGATCAGACTGTTGGAATACCATAAATTATACGGCACACAGCGAGTCCTATATTTTTTTTTGGTCGCTTTTCCCCTTCTACAGCCCTCTGTGGCAATCGGCACTTGTCCCATTTTTTTTTCTTGCTTCCCTCCTTGTAACTGGGGTGCGAGAGAACAGCTTTGACTCTTTATAAATAGGGCCGCTGGCAATTTTCCTCTAAAACTCCCTTGACGTTAATACTGAAAAAAATGGTAAAGATAATGGTCTCAAAGAGGAATTCTAATGTTATACGGAGTGTAGCTTGATTTATTGATATCGTCGAGAAGATAATTCCACAATACGGTGAATGGTTCGCGAGCGAACGGAAATGATCACTTCATTATTTAGATTCCTTCTCGGATAGTAATATCGATTGCCAAGCGAACAAGAGGGCGCAAACCCCACATTAGTTTGTGAGTCACGTGTTAAATCGTCTATGTTACGCCTTTTTATGCGATAGGAATCGATATGGGTTAAGTAATATCAATTATTCCAATATAAGTCACTACAGACAATTTACGAATTGACCTTATCAAAAAAGAAAATATTTAATGTCTTTCGATAATTTAATTATTTTGATTGAATTTATTCGATGATTTTCATATTGAAAAACGTTCGCGCGTGGCAGTGAGCAAGTCTGACGACGGTTTATATATAATCTTGGGGTATATGCATTGAATGTTAAAAAAAAATCGTATTAAATTTTGCGAACGCAAATTGTAGTAATTAATTATCAAATTAATAGAAAAATGACATCCACAGGAGAACAAAAAAGAGCCGTATCAGCTTTTCTCTTTTTCTCCATAGTTTTTTTTTTATACCTCCCTTCAAATGTTCTCCCTTCGCGATCATCATTCCCTCAGGATCTCCAACTCTCATCTCGGCCAGCACCAAAGTGTTTGTGCGTGTGTGTTTTTTATCTTCGCATACAGCGAATACTCTATGTACATTATGAAGAGTCGCTATGTACAAGATATCTTCTCCCCCGAGAGAAAGAAAGATAGAGCGAGAGAGAGAGAGAGAGAAAGGTACATGTAGCATCCCGAAAGTATCGCTCGGTCCCGCAGAGGGTTTGCGTGCTTTACGAGCGGTGAAATTAAACGGGCTGCGTGCGAAGCTTCTCCTCTGTACGCTGCCAAAGAATAATCTCATTTGGCTGCGCGATACACCAGGCTATAATAATACTCGTGCCAGATTACCAGAGCTCACGTGTTCCTTCGTACGAAATCACTTATTCGTGTTTATTATCGAACCGGGTGTCGACGTTCCGTAAGGGTTTAAGGGTCGTAGATCTCCTTCGCACGCGTGCGAAGGGAATTTGTAATGCGCCGACATAGATTGAGGATAAATTGCGTTAGTGCCCATTGAACGGAACGATTCGAAAGGAACAGGCACGTTTCCGATAAGATTTCAACGGGAAGTACGTTGCGCGAAAGACTTTGGTCCAGAAAAATATTATTAATACATTGAATAATGTAAAATAGGCATTGTACACTAATTAATATCATAAAATGGCAATTTGTCGACATATTGCGATAATGTAAGAACTCACTTTGTCGATTCGTCATTCGAGTTCCACAGCTGTATAATTTGTTTATCTCATTGCAGGATAGACTTACCTGAAACAGACAAGAAGATAATTCGTTAGCGATACGTCACTCCTCTTACAGAATGCGGACTACGAGGAGATAGAGACTGGTACAGTTCGAAGGGGTAGAGAGTGAGAGAACTAGAGACGACGATATATCGAGGCGATAAAACAGCAAAGACCGGCAAGTTTCGCGTAGCTAACGGACCGACCGAGGAGCGTCGTCCATTATTGCGACCGAAAACTTCGTCGCTCCTGTAACCAGAGAATAGAGTTTACGAACTACCAACAGCAACACCGACAGACGGGAGGAGTGAGAGGGAGAAAGAGAACGCCTCGTAGCCATCGCGAATCGCAATCCCTTAGGGGATTCTTGGCTTTTCCCATCTGTCTTTCTCTCTCTCTCTCCCTCTCGCTCTCGCTCTCTCTCTCAACGAACGGCAAATGTACATCACGTGTCTATTCTCATTCGTTCAACGTACCCTTTGGTCTAACCTTCGCGAAACTTTATCCACGGTGGGATTATGGTAGTTATCGTTTTTCCAAGGTTTTGACGGGATCTCCTTGATCACATAGCCGTGAAGAAGCAATTCGTAAAGCACAGAGAAAATATCATAGTTTTTACTCGTTCATACTTTAGAGTTGTTCGCTCCCGGGTTGATTTTTCAGGAAATACGAATCGGCTTGATAGATGTGACGGGTATCTTTGGGGTATCACCGGAGTATTCGCAAAAAAAGTATTCGTTATACCCTCTTACCGAAGAGCTATCTAAACAACTAGAAGTTTCGTTGTACGAAAGACGACGAATCTCCAGAAATAGCAGAGTATGAGTTCTCCGCCGTTAACAGGAAACGAAACACCTTTTAATTTCCTCGAACTCGTATATTTTAATTCCACAGTATCGTCGTCATCAATGGCCTCGTTCTCGTACACCCAACGCACCAACCCCCCTATTCCTCACTTTAAACTCTTTTCGGTACTCCCAATCAACCCTTATCTGCTCTTTAGCTTGGCACCCCCTTTTTCTCGAATCTGCTCTCGTTTCTACTTCGCATTTTTCTTGCTTCCCATCTGCCTCTATTTAATTTAAATAACTTTCAGAAGTTCCGTATCTCTTTCTCGTACTTTGGCTTTTTCATTCGGTTTCCCGCTCTCACCCGGGCTCTCGTGCAAATATACCGAAACTCCTCGCGTTTCATTCCACCTCTTACTCAAGACCCTTCTAGCAGACTACAACTGCTATACCACCCCGAGAGATACTCCCCGGTTCTTCTTTTTCCGCCCGAAATCTCACCCTTGTATCTTTTCATTCCCCGGCCCTTCTTATTTCTTTCTCTGTTAGCGTCTACTCCGACGCCTTCTCTTATTTCGCTGATGCCCTCGAGGGTTGCCCACGTCGGCCAAGTAAAGAGACATTGAACGAAAGTGCCTGAGATCACATCGAAACCTCACCTTTTTCCCTTCGACAGTTCATTCATGCGCTTCCATACACCCTTTTGCTTCGCAAAATCGGCGATATAACCCATCTCTACATGTCTATCCTCTGCCATCTTCAACCTACCCGGCTACCCTTAATTTCTATTCTTCTCAGACCTTCTCGCTTCTTTTGTGTTTACTCGCCGCCTCTTCGGACCCTCGTTGATTTCATTCCGGAGCAATTTCTCGTATAATTATGGACTCTTGTGTCTCGTGTACACTATATGTATGTACGTGCATATCAATACATGAGATAATCCAAAGAAAGTCAAGTTATTCTTGGTCCGGGTAATTTTTTAAGCGATCCGGTTCCACACAACAAAACAGGGATTTGTTAATATGCGTTCGTAAAATCTTATATATGTTTGTAATTCAAAATAAAAATGATCGAAAAACCGACACATGTGTTCACCACCGATAGTATTATATGACGCTATCTCACATAACGGTGAAAAGTCTCATAAACATCACCACAAGGTAATCTCGAGTGAGATGTTCGTATAGTATGAGCGTACAATCGAAGCGGATCTTGAAATTGCATTCTCGCGGAATCTCGCGCCAAGAATTTGAGACGAATGGTGGCCGTAAGCTTCCCATCTCGTGAAGTCCACGTTCGATAGTGGCCGGCACACGAATTCTACCGTTCCAATTCACAGCCACCCCCGCCCCCCCTTCTTGAATACCAGACATCGCGTAAAACGTTTGCGGCATGCTCGACCGCCCTCGCGCTTTCTCACGTTAAATCAACAAAACGAGTGCCTAGCCCTAGCATTCCCGGCACGCAGCATCGTTTGAAATGCTCCATCTATAAATCTTTTTATGGTATCAGTATATTACATACAGATACTACCGTCATATACTTCGAAACGTACATAAAATAACATTGATAAGCAAATGAGACAGACCACAAAGTGCAAACCCGTTTTGTTGATTTTTTAAATAGTATTTTGCAAATGGCGCCTTTTCATATCACACCGCTAGCATTGCACCCTTCATCTTTTTTCTTTGTCGTCATCATGATGTGTATTTTAGCGCACAGTAGATATCGAACGAAACATCGACCCCTCGTATCCGTGTGCGAGATTACGAATGCTCAAGTACTCGGTTAATCCTATTAAAACGTTATCCGAACGCGTTTAATCGTCGATTGTTATCGGTCGAAAGTCCCTCGTGGAAAGGGGTCGATCAGTGATCCTGGCAGAGGCTTCGGATTCGAGGCGCAGTATACTGTAGATGTAACTGCCTAGCCAGATCTGCCACCCGATGACAAAGGGGTGGAAGCCGACCCAAGCTTCAGCCATCTATACTTTTATCGATGGGTTTTGTAGTAGGAGGATTCGGAGAAATACCGACTTGCCAGATCGAATTCGTGCCCAGTATCGGTATACGGCGAATCACGCTTCTTTCTTGTACATTAACGTTCCCTAACGCACATACGTACGTTCTATTAAACAGAATGTCGCAGAGGCGACGAAGAAAAAACGAATATACAACAACTTCAACGACACGTTTCTCCGTGTCCAGTAGAGTTTCAAGGAAATCCGGAGTGCTTCATGAAATGAAAAAGGATTTTTCTTTCTTCGGAGTTGCAACGCTCTTAGAATTATTAGAATTCAAATATTCGACTTCTAACGTGAAGACTACGTCATCACTTTAACAACGTTTTTTCAACGGCGATCAAGATTTACGAAGTAGATTTTCATCGATGAGCCGCGGGTGGAAGCTATGCATTATACATTATTTTTATTCCATTGACCCCCAAAAATCCTGTGTATCCTGTGTCCTGTATATACATTGGGGTGGGTCAAATAAAATGACTAATTTTTTTTTTCCTCGATGTAATGAAAAATGTATTGTTTGGCATCTCAAAAAACCCTCTGCAAGTATGAGCCCTTCATATTTAAATTAAGAGGTCCCTCATCGCGAATTTTCATTTCCCATTTAAATAACATGGAAACATTTTTTTTTTAACTTTGGAATTTTATTAGACTTACACCGTTGACGTTGGGAGAGTCTTTTAGCACATTTTTGTAGAACATTTGATGCTCTACAAAAAATCTCTCTTGTGTCTAATCGATAAAAGTAACCGTACAAAAAATAATCGGTAATAATTAGCTCTGGATTCTATTTATCTCGTTTATTAGTACATGAATTTCGGAATTTTTAAAATTTTCGTTATCAATATGAATAAATATACTACTAATATATATTACTAATATATTACTAACATACTAATATATTACTAATTGTTTTCAAACAAATATGAGAGAATCCAGAGCTAATTATCACCGATTATTTTTTGTACGGTTACTTTTATCGATTAGACACAAGAGAGCTTTTTTGTAGAGCATCAAATGTTATACAAAAATGTGCTAGAAAACTCTCGTAACATCAACGGTTTAAGTCTAATAAAATTCCAAAGTAAAAAAAAAATGTTTTCATGTTATTTAAATGGGAAATGAAAATTCGCGATGAGAGGCCTCTTAATTTAAATATGAAGGGCTCATACTTGCAGAGGATTTTTTTTGAGATGCCAAGCATTTTTCATTATATCGAGGAAAAAAGAATTAGTCATTTTATTTGACCCACCCTAATATACATGATGAGATGAAGAAATTGAGTCGATACTACCTTCGATTACCGATTCGCGATTCACCTGTTTCACACGTATATCTGTACGATATTGGAATATATATAACCCCGTTTGTTTCGCAACAAGCACAATTGTGCGATGCATCGGAGAGGCCCCGACACACAGCCCTTCCGTGGGAATTATCGTCGTGACGCGTTCATCTCTCGCCTACGTCCTTTCGACAAAAGCATCGACGTTTCGAATACCCGCGTACAAACGTGCGCGCTTATATATGTATATCAACTGCTAGAAAACGAAAGGGCCCAAGTCACACAATTTAACATGTACCATAATGCAGATAATGCCCTATCGCTTGCCGCAAGCCGATATATGTATTCAGAATTATATCACGCGCACACAGCTACGACATCACTGACGATGCAATCTATTTCAATGTTTAACCACTCCCTTCCTGTACAGAGATAACGGCGATAGTTCGTCTCGCGGATGTGTGGAGAGGGATAGGGCAAAGGAGGAAGATGATAATGGAACTACCGGTTACGACATCAGGCGGAGAAATCGATTCTCCAATTTACGTTGTACGGTGGATAATTTATTTTAGTATCCAGTCGCAAACGAAGATATTGATAGACTTGAAAACGGCTATATATAGCGTAGGAAGTTCATCGCAGGAAATTGGTTGTTATAACCAAGTATTCTCGAATATATTTTAGTTATTGATCCGGACGTATTATTATTATCTTGCATTCTGGAATAGTCCGGTAATTCGCAAGATATTTGTGGTAAATGTGATAATTTGAAAGCCAGAGATAGAGCGTACTTCGGGTTAGAGACAGAACCGCGGGAAGGAAGAGAATTTGTTGTTACAATTGTCCAATAACTTCTTCAATTGTCTTATTACCGATGATTAATGTGAAAGTTCTTAATGCATTATATCAATTTCCATTTAGCGTCTTTTATTTTTCGTTTTATCTCTCGACCATGCTAGCGTTCGTGTTAAATCCTGAAACGATGCAGTCACGGAATGAAGACGAATGTAGCCCATACGAATTGACCTAATCGTTGCCCTAACCGTTTTGGTGAGAGTTAGACCATAGAAAAGGAAAATCGCGGCGAAGCGGGAGGGGGAGAAGAACAGGAAGAGGAGAAGAAAGCGCGAGTGTCGAGGCTAACGTTACGGGCGGGTTAGCAGTTAGCTTCCTGTCTGACGTGTTTATGGTAATTCGAGCGATCCTGGTGCTGACCCTACCGGCAACTTCATGCATATACATCAACCCCATTCGCTTTGACGCGAATCTATCTAGCTGGCTTTCCTCTTCATAGTTCGAGTCTCAGCTCGTCACTTTCGTTTCTTCGCTCATTGGCATCGTTCTGGCTCACTCGCCCGTGTCGCACTTCACCGCTTACTCGCTCGTATCATACGACAGACAAAATTCCACGCTAAAATGCAATCCTAGCGTCGTTCGGTAACTTTTTCACGACTCTTCGACCTTGCTCCAAGTGTTCAGAAAATTCGGTTAACGATTAAATCTTTTTTTATAATTCAGTTAGTTGGTACATACGTGAATTGTTCGTTCAGCTTCGAATCTACTGCTTTCTATTTTACATACGAAATCGTCCATTCAATCCATCCCTTTTTCGTCCCTGTATACGACCTTCCTTGTTGAAACTTCGATTGCATACCATTGTGCACAGTTCCCGCGAAGTCTCTCGCGACCGATAACGTCAGCTGTACCCATGGGAGAATAAATATATACATACATCTATATATATATAATATATATGTATATATATGACGACGATTTTCTTTTGTTTGGTCGGTCTCGTCGATGCTTTATTCTCGCGAACGGCCATGGAGACAGATAGCCATTCTACTGTCCTTTTCCCGTTACGCCTCCTCGACCCTCGGAAAATCACCGGCGCGTTATCACACGCATCGCTTACCCCGTATCGGCCATTATGTAGTCATTTTTTTTTTTTTTTTTTTTTTTTCAATTCTTTCGCTGAAATATATTATTTTCATGATGTCTGGACGAACCGATTCTTAAAGCACGTTACTACTGACCGTTATTAGAAATGAAGATACAAAGCCATTGCGTCTCCCCTACATACAAATTGCCGCAAAATAGCACAACAACAATCTAACATTTCTCATGCAGAATGCAAGCGAACCTTGAAGTTTATCGGAAACACTCGCCTTCATCTCATCTCTCTAAACTACCGCGGTTCCCTTTCCAAAACGTCGATAGAATTTCATTAAACGCATTGTGTAGCAAACGTAGTATCGTGCACTAAACAATGTATACAACGAAATCAAGTAGAGCCGGAATACCGACAGGGGCATAAAGCGCGCTGGGGATTGCCAGAGAGTCGACCATATACTAAATGACCCATCGATTCCTGCCTCTGACCCTCACGGCACATGGTTACTCACGAACCGCGCGACGAACCCTCCGAGTTTACCCCTGCGTAACCCGTAATGAGAGAGAATTGAAGGGTTGCAAGCCAGCATCCCGTCTGCCGTTTGGCAAAATGATTTCGTTCCTTCCCCGTGCCTGAAATAGGCTGGGACAAGCATTAATCATCGGAGTTTATCCCATGCGGTAACTCTGTTTCTCTATACTTACTCGAATAAGTGGTACAGTCATTGGCTTTGCGTCATCTTTTTGGTGTCGTCCGTTATAAAAGTTCTAACATACATATACGGAACAAAATGGCAGAATTATGCGTATAAAAACGATGGCGGACGGTGCTCCGATAGATCAACAATTATACGCATAATTGACCCTAGGATTCTACACACTTCTAATTGTATAAAATCCTCAAGGTAGCAAACTACGCTTTGGACGTTCATACGACCAAATAGATATGAGGATTATAGACTGTCTATAGGTGGATCGATGAGATATATAAATGAACGATCGTTTCAGAGGTAACGAAGAGCGATCCGAAGAGAGAAGAGTTGAGGGGATTGAGCATTGGGATTGAGCCCCTCGATGCTAGAGACAGTCTGCCCCCGATTATGGACGCGTCACGCTGCGTGCCTCAACGCTATATAATACTCCATTATCGACATCGATGGTGGGCTCCTCCTAATTCGATCCTCTGATAAACCCATCAGCAGCCGCAGGACTAACACCAACAGCAGACTATATAACGCTGATACCGCGGCGTTAATGGATTTGATGAGATTGAATTATAGGCACGCAAACCGCTTGTCGATACATTGCTTCTTCCATGCGTCTCATATATAGTATATAATATGTATATGCTACCGGGGTTCTGCTCCTGTACCAAGTACATGTGGCTGAACGTCCTAGTAATTTCGTTTATGTACCATGTAACGTGGCTAAAGCAAAAACGTCGAGAAATTCTGCAGGCGGCCATGTGATCCGTCTCGGTAGTTCTTATTTTCCAAGGTTAGCGAGTTGATTACCAGCGAGACCATTGGGAAGCAATCGAGCGATTAAGGGCAGTGAGGGGACTAAAAGTGGACACGCGACTGCTGCCGATAATTGCCCGACGTCAAGAATTCCACGACGATTTATCGGCCTGACGACGTTGCCAACCAAAGTTCAACCAAAATACAACCGGATACCAGACCGAGCACACGGTATGAGCTGTGACATAGAAAAATGGGGGTAGGTGAGTAAGGGCAGACGTGCAGTCTGGAACCGATCAAGATTCCGTGCGGAAGGGACTACAAGCTTAATGAAACGACACATTTATTGACGTCGCCCTCGTTCGACGCGAACTCCTCAAGAAATTGCTCGCGTCGAAAATTGCTCGTTTCATATCGAATTAACTCGAATGCTGGAGCTTTTCGTTCGTGCAAGTCTTGGGGACTTGAAACAGATAATTTTATTTGTAACTATATTAGGGTGGTTCAAATAAAATTACTAATTCTTTTTTTCCTCGATATAATGAAAAATGTATTGATTGGCATCTCAAAAAAACCCTCTGCAAGTATGAGCCCTTCATATTTAAATTAAGAGGTCCCTCATCGCGAATTTTCATTCCCCATTTAAATAACACGGAAACATTTTTTTTTTTTAACTTTGGAATTTTATTAGACTCAAACCGTTGATGTCAGGAGTCTTTTAGCACATTTTTGTAGAACATTTGATGCTCTACAAAAAAAGCTCTCTTGTGTTCAATCGATAAAAGTAACCGTACAAAAAATAATCAGTGATAATTAGCTCTGGATTCTATTTATCTCGTTTATTAGTACATAAATTTCGAATTTTTGAAAATTTTCGTTATCAATATGAATAAATATACTACTAATATATACTACTAATATATTACTAATATACTAATATACTACTAATATATTACTAATTGTTTTCAAACAAATATGAGAGAATCCAGAGATAATTATCACCGATTATTTTTTGTACGGTTACTTTTATCGATTAGACACAAGAGAGCTTTTTTGTAGAGCATGAAATGTTCTACAAAAATGTGTTAAAAACTCTAGTAACATCAACGGTTTAAGTCTAATAAAATTCCAAAGTTGAAAAAAAAATGTTTCCATGTTATTTAAATTGGAAATGAAAATTCGCGATGAGGGACCTCTCAATTTAAATATGAAGGGCTCATACTTGAAGAGGGATTTTTTGAGATGCCAAACAACACATTTTTCATTATATCGAGGAAAAAAAAAATTATTCATTTTATTTGACCCACCCTAAAGTATATATTGTTTCGGTTGAACCGGTTTCTTTGTAAAATCTAATGCTTTTGTTGCGTAAATAGTAGAAAAAGGAGTGTTGGTTTTTTACATTCGGACCTCCAATTTTGATCCGAGATACTAAATAGCCTAGTTCAGCATTCGCTGTAAATTTCAAATCAAGTTGCTTGAGCAAGCGAGGGTTGTTGGTAACGCATGTCGTTCACGATTGGATGCAATCTACTTCGCCAGTTTCCTATACATAAACCTCAGAAACCTCTATCGACTATTGTATTTAGCAACGAACATCCTAGTTCAGACAGCTTACATGTATCCACTACGAACACGATGTGTGTACTTGAATTAAACGGCAATGTCAACCCCCCCTTAGCCTTCGTCTGTTCGAATCTATGGTGGATCCCGTCCTCCGAGCCCCTCTTTCGTGTGTGGCGTGGTGCAATATCGAATGCTGCCTGAGGGGGTTAGAAAATTTCATCGAGATCTCGCTGGTAACCCACAAAGATCACCGAACTAAGCACCGTACCTACTTGACAGGCAGGAAACTAATAATGCTGGGAATATGAGTGCACCGAAGCGTAATCAATTAACGGCTGCCTGTTTGGGGACGTGGAATGAAGGAGAAGACTCGCGATATGGTCGGTAACTATAAATACCACGGTAACTCCGAGCGTTATGGAGTCAAGTGTGCGAGAGAAATTTCACATCAGACGGGTAGCTCTTCTTCCGTCATCCGTCAAGTAGCGAACATCCGTTAACATCGTCTATCATCGAAAATCGAGGAAAAAAAAAACAGCGACCTCATAAAAACGGTTCACTGAAAAAGAATTATAGGCGTGCAATCTCGTCGTTAATATTATCTTGCAAGCTTTCCTTCAATTTACGATTCTTTCATTGGTTTCTCGCAATCATCGGACAACGTTGGCCTTTCGCTAATTGCCATCGTAATTAGCGCAATGATTAATAAATTGTCTGCTCTTTTTACGTCTCGAGTTATAACCCGACTACCATCCGCTCATTCTATGCCTGACTCATTCAGAGGCTCTCATCGTATTCGTTCTCCTCGTATCCGCGCTATATGTATACCACTTAGTCTCATTCTCGTTTCATTTGCTCACTCGTTTCATTCAAGTCGAAAGAAGGTACAAGTTTTTATAGCGCGACAAGTGTCTGATTCCCAAAGACTTTTTTTATTCCTGATTTTTCACGACTCGAAGTAAAACCAGAGGTGAAAGAGAGCAGCGAACAAAAGGGCAATTGGTATATAATGTAATACGTTAATTTTAGAAGCCCAAGACTTTAATCTCCGCCCTTCGTTAATCACAAGATATTAATCGACTACTTTTCAATAATTAAAAGAACACTTCAATATTCGTTATTTAACTATTCAGTGAATATCTTTTATTTACGCATATACCATTGCTCGACGTGATTTCCCGACCACATTCTTTTTATTTTTTTTCCTTAATCTTGTCAATTGATCAAATTACTCTAGCGATAGTGGATTCGGCGGAGTAGTACTAAAAGTGGAGGTACGGGACGCGGTAAAGGACCGCGATCTTCCCCCGATAATATTTAAGATGTTTCAATCCAGTTCTCATCTCCGCAAGGAAACGAGCCTCCTTTACGGCATACCAAAGTTCTTGCCTTATATTTTCCCTACGAACTACGAAATTATACCAGATCGCAAACCACTATCGGGAGGAGTGCCTCGAGGGTCGGTTATTCCCCTACCGAAGAACAGAAATCTCGTAGACATTGAGAACGAGTCTCGAAGGAAAGCCTCTCCAGATCATACGACCAAAGGCAATATGCACTAACCTCGGTGATGCATGAACTGTTTTTCTTCACTCTTTACCGGTTGTTCAGATCGTATTCATATATTTCTCAATTTTCTCGACCGTATAATAATTTACTTACGAATATTTCTTACAGTCTGTTAGTGGCAATGATCTAAAAAACGACGAGAATTTTTAAGGGAAAATTGTTGTACACTTAATAGGATATCTCCCTTTTGCCTCTCAACGGAAATTTCAATCCGCTTGCACTATACGAGGTCGGTTTACAAAGTATCGCGAATTTTGAATTTCCGCGGGCTACGTATATTCGACTTTCGATTTTTTTTGTGGCGTTAGGTCGGTACTCATGTCCCGCACTCATGCTGAAAAAATTGGCCATTTTTAATGTTTAGTTAATTGTTGACAGCTGTTTTGGTTAGACGTGTATTGGCTTGTCGTCGATTTTTGCCTATTCCAAAAAATTGATCAAAGAATCTGTATAAAATTTTGTGTGACAAACAAAATTAAGTGCGCGGACGCATTCCGAATGTTGACTGTGGCATATGGTGAAGCTACCTTGGACCAAAGCAACGTTTATCGGTGATACAAAATGTTCTCGGAGGGCCGAGAAGATGCGAACAACGAAATGCGTTCCGGACGCTCGAGCACATCAACAACGGACGAAAACATTTATGAAGTGAAGAAAATAATATTTGCCAATCGTCGAATCACCGTTAGAGAAGTTGCTGAGGAACTAAACATATCGATTGGCTCGTGCTATTCGATTTTTACCAATGATTTGGGCATGAGACGGGTCGCCGCGAAATTCGTGCCAAAATTGTTCAGTTTCGAACAAAAACAGTGTCGCATTAACATTGCTAAGGAGCTGTTGGACTCGGTCCGTGACAACCCAAATTTGCTGCAGAGGATTATAACTGATGACGAATCATGGGTTTATGGTTATGACGTGGAAACCAAAGCTCAATCATCGCAATGGAAGCTGCTTTTTTTGGAATAGGCAAAAATCGAAGACAAGCCAAAACACGTCTAACCAAAACAGCTGTCAACAATTAACTAAACATTTAAAATGGCCGGTTTTTTCAGCATGAGTAAGGGACATGAGTACCAATCTAACACCACAAAAAAAATCGAAAGTCGAATATACGTAGCCCGCGGAAATTCAAAATTCGCGATACTTTTTGAACAGACCTCGTACATCTAAGAATTTCCTTGTGAAACATCAGAGGAACGAAGTTTCCGTAGATAGCGGTATTCCTTCACATCGCTATAACTATTTGGCGTTACTTTAGACTCAAAAAGTCTCGAGGTCGCCATCGATCGATCGAATAGATTATATCAAGAAATACTTATCCATAGTCCGTGTAGATACAAGGAAATATATTTTCTTACATGTCGTATTTACGGCAAGCTTTTTCGGTGCCCGGAATTGAAGAGGCATTCTTCACATTTTCATATTCTCGCTCTCATTCTTCGCTATTGATGTTTAAGCTCTTGCAACGAATGCGACAAACGATTAGTCGTATATATCGTACTTTAAAAACTCATTTTCAACGTCGGAAAAACAAGTTGATACGAAAAAAAATGGACGAGAAGCGGTTTATTCTAGAGAAGAGTGAGGGAGCTTACATTACTTGAAGCACAGACGGCCTGAGGATATTTGTGAAGGTTATAAAGTAACTTAGCCTGACGGAATGGTCGCTGCTTCTACTCTCTGCTACTGTTGCTACCTATCGCGCTGCATTGTGCTTTTGCCACGGTCTCAACGGCGCATCCCTCCGGCATTATATTCCGAGGGGTGGCTGTTCGCCAAGAGTGTTGTACCAGGTTAGGTTATACACTACCCAGGACCTCTGTCTGTCTCTTTCTCGCTCTCTTTCTCTCGCTCTCTCTGAGGGTAAGGTGTGCAAGATATATCCACGGACATCGGCAACGCTTACTTTCGAATGGGCTGGTAGTTGTGGTTAGTAGAAACACGGGTACAGTACATACCTGACCCTCTCCCCCGCGTCTACTTGCAACTTCACTGTTTCATTCCCTACCCCCTACTCCTTCATTTTGTGTTACTCTATTGTCCCTCGGACCTTAATATTTTCATGTCCGACGACTCGGGCACCGTTCTCCTTCACCCTCTCACAGTCAAGGTAGCGTCCGTTCAAATAGTAAATCTCGATACTTTTTGAATCATTTATTGTAAGAAAAATGATTTCGTACAATTAACGGATTTATATTACAAAAATAAATGTAATTAAATATCACGAGATCATTTAGTCAATGATAAGAGATTGTGTTTTTAGATGATTTTTATAATATCAAAAAATGGTGAATTAAGGGAAAATTTTTTGTTATTATAGTGAATTGACGAAATTAATTTGTTAAGATACCGCAAAGAATACAATAGACATATTCTAGAATAAACAAGGCGAATGTTACAGTTCACTTTATATGTTTGTAGAATTTGCGAATTAAATTTTGGTACAACATCTAGGTCAATAATATATTGTCAATTGTCACAGGATTTTACAAACATTTTTTTACGGTGTTCGTACTCTCAGAGAAAAAAAGATTGTAACGAGGAGTGAGCAATAAGGCGTTTCTGAACTTTGTTGGCAAGCAAATTAAATTCCGCTCAGATGTTTATTGCTCCCCAGAAGTACGACCCAACCATATAAAGTTTACAGCGCACCAGGGACCCTTAATTTTTTATTACTGCGTGCAAAGACAACTTTATCCGCGCAACTTGCCCAGAATCCAAATTATTAATAGACACATACACCATACACAACATCCGATACAAGTCTTGTTTTCTGATTTGAAGCTATTTCGAAATTTTTTGAGTCCTCTTAAAATGGCAACATAAAATTTTCGATTGGACCGGACATTGCTATTAGAGTTAGTTTTTTTTCAAATTATTGCCAGTGTTACATGCGGGCTTGGCGAGCTGCTTTATAGGTTTGGTATGTCGGTTTCAAATTTTCGTTCATGTCATTTCTTGAGAATATTTTTCGTATTCACTTGTCAACTATGTATGGTGAGCACGTTATATGCAAGACCATTTCTCGACATTTATACTATTTGAATTAAACGCGAAGCTCCACATGGCATGGCAAACTTCACAACCAATCGTAATCACGTATTACAGCTGACGCACTTCCGTTACAATATAGAGAAGAAAACCGCTTAGATGTTAACAACCGAAAAATTTACTTGCAACGAGGAAAAGAATTGTTTTTACTGGTATACCGCCGATAGCAACTACGAGACCGAATGAACGACCAGCAGAAAATATAAATACAATAGTCTCTATACACTCGTTTTCGTTATTACTGTGGCGATGGCGTTGTACAGTATCCCAAGAG
Organism: Oxytorus armatus; assembly: GCA_958009045.1. Classification (NCBI taxonomy): domain Eukaryota; kingdom Metazoa; phylum Arthropoda; class Insecta; order Hymenoptera; family Ichneumonidae; genus Oxytorus; species Oxytorus armatus. The sequence continues at coordinate 13,291,424 of OY253744.1, forward strand.
TAACGTAAGAATCGTCTTGGCAACGAGCCCGTTTTACCCAAAGCCCATATCACGGCAATCCCGTCCATTTTATCCTATCCTTCTCGAGTTCCTGACCGAAATGCTTTCAAATTTAGAATAATACCCGTAACTTCGCAAGCGGTTATTCGTAGCTCAAGCGAGACGTCGTTACTCTCGTAACGGGAGTCGCGCTCTACTCTCTCTCTCTCCTCGAACACCCCGATATATACTTCGTACGTAGATGGAGCGTAAAAGGATAATCTATGTACTGCAGTAACGCCTAAGGTTAAACATATACGGTACAGGAGTGACTCACAAAATAACGATCGGGTTTACGAAATAATCGGCTCACTGCTTAGGCTCAGATTATGCTTTTTTTTTTCTCGTGCACATCGTGATTCAACATACTCGCGCACTTTTCCTCTACACTTCTATCTTCAAGTCTTGCACTGAGATAAATCTCCACAATGTATATGGTTAAATAGGGAAACAGATATAATTTAGTTGCCTGGTGCAACTATTTGGTGCTATTTGGTTCCATTGATCTTTTTCATTAATTAATCAGTTAAATTATTATTCGTATACACTAAATAATTAATGCAGCAACTATACATTTATTGTTCTCATTTTTCCCATATATCATATTCTTGTTATGAAAAGTAGGGACGACAAAAAATTGCAATCTCAATGAAGAATGGAATCACGCGCATATAATTACAGATTCGATAATTTTATTCCTCTGTTATAGCTTCACTTTTACGCAGAATCTTAAATGTAGACAGTGAAGAAAAGTTGTATAACATACTGTACCAATAAAAGCTTAATTCACAAGGTACTCGTCTATATCTCCCACAGACGGTGAAAGAAGCAAGTGAAATGCCGCTTGGGAAATTTTACGCAAACTTTCTCGCTCTTTTTCTATCTCTCTCGAGCTGCTTCATGATCGACGCAAATCCAGTTTAAATCGACGTGTACCAATAGCTTTCGACTTCTGTGGCAAGAACAGTCTCTCGAGACACTGCGGTCGACCTGAGATCAATGTTCCGGCTGTCACTGCTGTATGTACATCTAAAGAAACCTCAATGAAGTTCAAAGTATCGTTTTCAAGAGCACTTGTATGTACAGATGCGGTGCGAGTCAATATAACAATACAGATTAAAGACGTCCAATCAATAAAGATCTAACAATGTGTGATGCATACCGCTCGGTAGAAAAGTTTCTTTTAGAACATAATTCCCCGTTTAGGACTTCGTAAAGTGTTATTAGATACATCTTTACTTGCTCCAAACATCTCATTTTCATCCCTGGCCGTAAGATTCATGGCTGCCCTTTCATCGCTTTCTCTGCACATATATACTTCACTTGAACGTGCTCTTCTTCCACCTACCGATACCATATCGCTAACTCTGAGGAGTAATAGCAAGGATAATACGATCTCTATACATACGTCTTAACAACTTCCTCATTCTGAGAACTTTGTGTGACTACAGAAACTCGAAGTATGGATATAAATTTTCTATTACCGTATCTGATCATATCCACACACATATACGATCACGTATTTTGAAGTTCCATCTTGATGGCATCGTATACGCGCTTGATTTTGATCGTGTTCAAATCTTTGATAAAAGAAAATGTAATTAAACGGACGTGTTCATGGAAGATCTGTTGGATGTAGGACCGGAGGAAAACAAGGAATACTGTTTTTTTAAATGTTGACAGGCCAGTTAGATATATTAAAAATGTGTCAAGCAACATTGATAAATGATTGACTAAAGAACGTGACCCGATAATCCTCTCCTCGATTTTTCTTCGAGTGTATCGCGGCATCGGCATTTTAAGTTTCAAAGGAATCGCTGCCCGATTGAACTGAGTTTCAAAGTATTTCGATCATTTCCGTACTACTGATGGCTTAATCGTATCAAAGAATTTATCGGCAAAGTGTCTGTACTGCTAATTATTCGCAAGAAGAAAGACGCTTCGTTAAGTTCTCTTTCCTCTATATATCCGTCTATTTTATCAACATGTCGATTAATTATACCAGCAGATTCTCAAGAATGTTCGAGATCTCTTTGCTTCGTATACAATCTTTCGAGATTGGTCTCCAGGGTGTCTAATAGCTTCTGGTGGTTCCCGTTGAATAAATTTCGGAAGGAGAGTCGAGTAGCGTCTGGTAAATTTTAATAAGTGGTCAAAAGTTGGGCCAGACAGCAACCGCAACTGCGGCAGGGGCACGATGCTTCTGCCGACGCGCACACACATAGAGACCGATACCCGTGTGATATCCAGGACTCCAGGGATTCATTAAGGGTTTTGGCGGGACACCCGCCGGCGGATTACAGTTTCGGTCCCCTGCCTCGTTACCGTCTCAGGCATTAATTAACGAACGGCGACTTTGCTTCAAGAAATATATTTGCCAGCCTCGCCTCCACCGCTTCACTTCCCTTTCTTACTCATCCCTGTAATCACCGTCATCGGAAAAGCCATTGAAAGCATTTCGTATAAGTGAGCTTCCAGACTCGTTCTTCTTCATCTTCCTTCTTCTCCGTCTTTCACGCACGAGTACTCGCTCAAATCCATGAAATTCAAGTATGAGAATCTCATCCGTCAGTGCCGAGGCCACAGTTTCTACGAGATTCAGCGAACTTTGTACTTCAGGCAGATCGTCGACTCGTCTCTTTACACCCTCTCGCGAAAATTCACGAAAATTCTATTCACCGCGACGCGAAGGTGTGACTCATTCTCCGACCATAATTTCTCGTTACCCTCGACTTTCAATCTTTCGTATATTTCATTTTCCCCGTTCGCGCTGAGATACGTTGAAAATTGTCGCGAGCCAGACGCGATTCTGCTACGAACCTTTGAATGAAGGAAAAAAAATTAAACTATATTATGAGAAAAACAAAAGGTCGGAAAAAAAGAAAAAAATTAGTAGATGGTCGTCGAGACGATGACGCGTGACAATTATTCGAGATCCTTGTCATATTGAGGAAGATTACACGGGGTAATGGCGGGGTTGTTAATCAAGCATCGCCCGTGTATAACATCGGGGATTCACCACATATGGATCGAACAACTACTATAAATGGACGAGTTTAATTAAGGGAATGTCTGTAATACGAAATGGCAAGGATCCTGGCGCTCGCGGTGGTGATTCAGTTAAGGACTCCGTTCGCGGTTGTCTCAGTACGGATATGGGTACGTAAATACGTATATACACAGCTAAATGTGTATACGCATTTCCACAGACACACCAAACACAAGTGCGGAATGCTGAGTACGCCAGATACTTCTGAAGCTTACTCTCACGGTGAACTTTGATCGGTGGTACTTCATATAATGCCCTTAAGTTGATGTAACACTGATATGAGTGGTACTTCAGAAGTTTATCCCAACGGTGAACTTTGATCGTTGGTACTTCGTATGATGTACAACTGTAATGGTACTGTTATTTCGGGTTTATTATTATTATTATTATTATTATCGGAAGAAATAACGACAATTTTTGTTTCTCGTTATAATTAGTAATATTTGATTATACATTTTATTTTTATTTTTTGTCGTTGACTCGAGATCGTTTAATATCCTTTATAATTCGAAGATGCCGTGATATCATACATAATAAACTCACACATCCACACACATATATTTGACATAGAAAATTTTTGTACTTGCATTTGATTTTTGTTTGGAGGGGCGTTGCGTCAATTGAGCCGTCGAACAATTCCTTTTAGTGATCCACGTGAGAACTCCAAGTACTGAATTCGCTTAATCGTTCTTATTTTTGTTCTTTCATTTAGGCTCTCTCTAAAACATTAATTATCGGAAATATCGGTGATTATAACTCGTCTCCCATTATTCTTTATATGATCATAAATTTGCGAATCTTACCTCTCCCAGCCAATAATTTACTCGTTGTGCAGTCGACACTTATAATAACGCTTCTTCACACGAGCTATTCACGACACGTCTATAATACATTAAGGGGGGAAATAGGGTTAGACGGTCCAAAAAATCGATTTTGCCAAAGTTTTTAATGAAAATTCCGACTCGTTCTATTGTTATAAGCCATTAATGTGAGTAGCTCGCCTTCAGGCTCCGAGCGCGCCACGTGTTTCACACGCGTTTTTCTGAAAACGACTTTTTTTGAACTTGCGTACACGCTAGATTGAAAACTTTTCAACCAATCATTTTGGAAATTGGCAGTTACTTTTTTCATAGTATTGCGCTCTATATGAACCTAAAATCGGAATATTGTCATTATTTAAAATAATTTTTTTTTGCAAATAAAGTTGTAAAAAATGGTAAAAAATCATGCTTTTTTGTTTTGAACCCTGTAAAAAATTCAATTTTCTATTTTTGATAGCATTCAGGTTCATATAGAAGAGAGACATATAATAAAAATAAATTCTAACCTCGTTTGATTTCAGATGAAAATTGCGGCTTTCAGAATGTACGCAAGATGCTGAGTCTGATTGTGACCTGCAATATGGGGTCGCTAATATTTTCGTTGTTTTTCAAGGAAATTCTTCAAAAATTTTATAGTATATACTTAAATATATGTATAAAGTATTCTCAAAGTTTCAATAAATTATATTCATTTTTTATACTATAAAAAAATTCATGAAAATCATTGAGAAAACGCTGTCCTAACCCTATTTCCCCTTTAAGATCAGGTACATAGGCAGAGATATAGACACTGATCTCTTACAATATAATCGACGCACAACAAATATAAGACCGTCTCACTTCGCGGTCGCTCGGAGAGTGAGAGACGCAGTCCGTGAATCTAATTGCCAGTATCTAACAATAATGATCATATATTACAATCGACGTTATAACCGAACGAACCTTTGTTTGGGGGAACGTGCCTTCTATAGGCCTCTATGGCCTATCTGACTATAGCTCATTCGCCTGGATTGCTATAGTGATATTTTTACACAACCGATATGAGTGTGACGGAGGTAGCGTTAGTGGCCCTCACCGCAGAATCGAAGAGTCTTACAGAGAATGAGTTTCACATAACATTGAGCATAAACACGTTCATCATTTTGACAAATGAAAATTTAGAGACAAACAAACTTTAGGAGGTTGTTTGAAAAAAACGAGTTAATCGTTAAATCCTGTGCACATGTATGGTTTTCTCCAGCGTGTATATGAATTTTATTGCCCATTCTCCGCATTGAGGATGCTGTTCGTGGCTTCTGTACACGATGAAACCTCGAGGACCCATCAACAGGAGCTGCACAGTAGCAAATGGTAACCATGCCGTGGATGGTCACAACTTGAGTAGTTTGTGTCGAACCGTTATCTACCTGGGGCTCATCGCCTTCGGCGCAGCGTACATCTATATAGAACGAGGTACAAAACCGCATCGGGTAGCATCAAACCCGCGAGCGCGGCAGTCAACAATACACCGTGTCTCGATGTAGGATATTGATCAATAGCTCTCGGGTGCGGATTGCTCCTTAATCCTTCTCTCCATCCTACTAGTATTCGTCCTAGTTTCGTCGATAACCATTAAACAGGAGCTTTCAGAAATGAATTATTTAACGAGGGTGTGCCCATGCGCATCCTATCTCGATCTCCACAACCCTTCGAGACGCGTTGTCGAATAGCATGATACGTTATCCAGCAATATATTACGCTATCAAAATGACACTCACTCAAAAAGACTTCTCTGCTCTCGGAGCAGAGAATTTACTTTGTACGTGATTAAATTGGCCATCGCGTTTCAGCTAATCACAATACAGAGTACTACTTATTTTCCAACCGCAACCTCAATATTAACTCGCTACTCGAAGCAATACCAACTTTTCAGGCGATAATAATGAGAAGAAACATTAGAGTGCCATTTTTGGAAAAAAATGAGCCACACCCGAATAGTTCGAGTTCGTCGGTGCTGTCAAGACTATAGTGACGGTGTATTGGTCTGGAATTATGATTGTAAACGCAAAGTAGGCGCAGCTTATACAACGTATTCATTCGTACACGTGGCAAAGTGCGTGCAACGAGCTCATGCGAAAGATATACGTGTCCTCTCCTCGTATGATCCCCACCATAGCATCGTTTCCCACGAGCATAGAGAACACGAACGGCTCAACAACGGCGACTGAGAAAGTGAGACCTGGGCCAATGTATGCTGTAGATCCAGAGAAGAGCCGGAGATTGAGCGAATGGAGCAGAAAAGAACGGCTGGCCGAGAGTAATCGGCTTAGGCTCTGTCTGACACGCATGGAAACGAGAAAATGTCTCTATTCCGCTCTCACGATCACTCATATCTCGGCACTTGCGCTTCATCCTGTCATTCCTTTTTTTTCTTATACCTCCCGAACTACGGCCAGAGTGGCTCGCTGTAGTATATACTCGTATACTACGACAGATAAACTGGCGTTACAGTAGATTCGAGAATGGCGAGTTCATCTAATTACGAAAAACGAGTTGGTGGAGTGCGTAGACTGAAGCATAAATATACACTACGTTCATTCGGACTCTTTGGTTCATTCATCATTGAGTGGCATTGGCAGATAAATCAACTGGAGAAACATTTGACAACATGTAATGAATCTTTTTTATTTTTATTTAAAATTCGTTACTTATTCATTGTATCAATTTGAAAGGTTGTATATTATTTTACGGTAATTAGAGAATGAAATAATTCATTAAACAAAAATGATAGGAAATTATACTCGAGGATCTTCAGATCGCGATTTAATAAAAATTGATATTTCGAATACAATATATTGGTGTGTATATGTGACAAAGATCGTCGTAATTATCATCGATATCGCAGTTGGAATTATTATGTATTCACCCACAAGGTTTTCCCGGGTATGAACAATGCACAAGATGGTTATTATAATTACAATGATATCTGGTAGAATGATATAAAATTGGTCAAACATCATTTATAGGGAGACTTGTTTGCCATTCTCATTTCACAAATTGAATTTGATATAAACTGTGTATTTAAAGAAATAGGTCCACCGCAGCTTGAAGATCGTAATCCCGCATGAACGCGTACAATTAAACAAATGTTCGGACTTAACTTTTTATATGGAATCGATGTCAATCCGCAGAAACGATGATGTTGAACCAGATCTGGGTTTTTTCTCTTGCGGTTGACGCTTTATCCTTTGAATGCTCGAGAAGAGCAACGCTGAACCGACGATAATACGATCGATGTCAGTTATTCAACGTTAGATGAAAATACGTATATAAATGTATGAGTGGCAATCGCGTCTTGCGATCGCTACGGCGGATCGATGATAACTGTCTTGTGGTGTCCGAGATACTACTGACCGTGAGACCGAGAATCCACGAAAATCGTCGAGAAGAAACGATCGCGATTTTCGGTGACTCTCGTGGCTTTTCGTACCTCGTCATCACCGGTACAATCATAAATTAAGTTTTCCTGCACAAACATCCACATCTATTTTAGCTTAGATAATGATTATCCTCGATCAAATTGTTTACCGATAACTGAACGGTAAACGAATGGGGCTTTGCGCGTTTTAACATAGCTGTACGAGTTGGATAAAAATAGAAAGAGAGACAGAGGGAGGGAGAAAACACCAAAGAATTCGTCTAATTTTAATCAAAGGCCAGAAATCGCTCGGGATCATTAGACCGACCTCAATATAGCGGGAGTTTGATACGCCACGGAGGGATCCGATATTTATTAGCCGATGATGCCTTCGGGGCGTTCGAGGGAGGCTCGACTCCGGATATGAAGAGCGGTGCGGTCGAGCACAGCCATCACAGTGTGCATGTACACACTGTATATAGCGAGGGCTTCGATGCTATACGTAACGAGGTCTCGATATTTCGGCAGCTGTCGATCCGCCATGTCGAGAACTGCCTCCGGGCACTCGCCTGGTTATATCTACAAAATTAGCGTGCTCCGTTCGACCCGGCAAATCCATCTCTCTCTCCCTTTCTCTTTCATGTATCTCTCGTCTCGATTCTGCCGTGGTACTTTGACCGGAACTCTGACTCTTCGAGATGGTCTTGTGAAGTGATTTTTATGAGGATATAATTTTACTTGTTCACGTATATGGTCGATTAATTTCTTCGGATATATGGAGTTATTAAGGAGTTACACGCAGTCAGGAGGTCGAATAAAACGATTTTTCATGAATTTATCCTGGAAAGACATTTCAATTTATTACGGTAAAAATTTATATAAATATTGTGGTATCTTTTAACTTTAGTTTCATATTTTTATTTGTAATAATAATGATTTTTAAAGTTGCTATAGCCGATCTCCGGGAGCTCCTCTAAAAACGGAGGTATGGCGGTGAGCACGATATCTCCGGATTGAATCATTTAAAATAAAAAAATAAAAAAGATATCATTAATATAAGGTACTATCTAGTATTTAATCGAAGCAATAAGCAAAATGTGAATTTTTTAATGAAGTGGCGGCGTCTGAAAAAAAAAATTTCGATTTTCGATAAAAATTTTGGCTTTAAATTGTGTACAAAATGGAAAATATTTATCGGCGAGAAAAAATCTTCGATTAATCATTAAAAAATATATTTATCAAGCTTGTCTAAAAATTTGAGACTGATCGGTTTAGCCATTTCCGAGGGATCTTGCTCATCAACTTTAAAAACACAGTATTGAGAAAAATGGATTCAAACTTACGACGCTACTTTCAAATGCTCCGACAAATATGCTTACAAATATGCGAGTAACTTCGAAAATATTTGCCGGATTGACGTGAAATTTTCTGTGTACATATTTAAATATATGTACATTACGAAATTATATACATGTTTTTTTACATCCTGACTGCGTATAACCCTTTAATGTAATCGTAAACAGACTACAACACTTGATGGATTTGCAGGAAAAATCAACAGAGTATTTTCTAATATAAAACCAGTTCTACTGAAACTTTGGAATATGTCGAATCAGTATCTCGCATTTCGAACAAATGATCCACGTAAAATCGCTCCATACAGGTTCCTCTTTTCATATCCCATGGTCACTATATTAAACCCAAAAATTCGTATCAAGTAATGTCTGCAAATTTGACATTTTTGTTATCTTTCTTTTGACAATCTGTTGTTCCAATAGCTACTGGAAACTTTTTATCATGTAACACCGTTGTGTGACATGATAAAAAGATTTGACGAGAATACTGGTCAACATTTTCGAATTGTCAGTGTACCATTTCCTTTGATCCTTATGTGGAACGCTCAACCCACAGTACCTATGAGCTAACAACGAACTTCAGTTTTTATTTTTTCTGTTACTCTAGACCTCTTTCTCGCTCTTTCTTTCATCTTTGTCGTGTCTCTCGTCGGTCGTCCTTCTCTTTTAGAACAGGAAATAAGGGAAAGCTAGACGTGCAAAGTGTGAGCAAGGTACACCATCGTAAAACGAACCGATTCGCTCGGCACGTGCGATTCAACAAAAGGAAAGGGATGGCGCAGACCGGAAAGGGCGCGCTGGGGCGACGGGGATGGAGGGTAAAATAAACGCGGAAAAGAAAGCGAGGACGATAGAAATCCTGAAAACTAAGACCACATGTGTGTATATATATTTAGAAAGAGGGAGAGAGAGAAAGGTAGGTGATACTAGAGTGTAAAGTTCTCAGGCGTGGTAGAATCGTTATCTTCGTCAGAAATTCCACGCACGCGACACTCTCGACAGCAGCAAAGTTAGGACACACCAACGCATACCTCTTTACCTCAACCGTTCATATATACTTTCATCTACTTTTAAACTACGAGAATGTGATTGCTAAGTATATATCGTCGACAGTGACTCGAAGAGAATCAAGAGACTCCCGTCTTACCCTCAAACTATATTCGTTTGTCGTCTGAAATAACCAAACGCCAAAAAGTTGAACAAACGAAATAGCGAGAATCCAATACATCGTTCGGTCGAAATAAGAAAGACCAAAAAGTCGAACGGTGAACATAACAGAACTTCGACTTCGACTTCGACTTGTTGGTTTCGATCATTTTTTGGTCTTTCCTATTTCGGCCGTACCATTTTTTGGATTCGCTACTTAGTTCATCTGACTTTTCGGTGTTTCGCTATTTCGATCCCACCCTGCGAGATGGAAGTGAGATATTATAGTCGAGCAATTGTAGAATTTCTGGGTTCTTCATTTTACGTCCTATTAGAACTTTTCTTGCAGCCTTTGCCAATAAAATTCACATCCTCAAGCGACTGGAAATGACCGCTCTTCATTCCGTCCTTATTCACGATAGTGTCGGTAATAGGAACGGCTGAGGTGGCTGTGAGAGGTTTCCGAATAGTGGACGGCAGTTGACCTCGTGCTTACGCGTCCTAACGTTTCACGCTTCGATGTACACCAACACGTTATCTCAGAGAGAATTTGCTATATCCGCACTGATGTCTCAATTACAAAAGCTAGTGGATCTAAAGACGGACAACAGCTGCTGCTTGTCTTGCCATATCCGGCGAGACTTTTACCAGCTTGGCGCCTGATCTGCTATCTCGTTCAAAATCTATACGTGTGAGATTAACCGTCCAAAAGTCACCGCGAAGGTTTTGAAACGGAAGTAACTGTAGACCTTGTAATCAATCGGAGCAACATATTAGCCAGTATCGGTGTAGCACACTATTATTTAATTGTCGAAAGATCATAACGTACGATTATACCGCAGGAAACACGAATAGAAGGCCTTTCGAATTCCCCGGGCTTATTATTTCAACGAACTGAATCTTCCACGTATTATACTAAGGGGGCTATTATATTACTATTTCGATTGTATAGTACGATTTGAATATACACGAAATTCTTGTCAAGAGGGATCAAAGGTGAGCTAGAGTGTCGCGTGACCAAATCAACGGTCAGCCAACTCGGCGCGTTTTGCATCCCCTTGACCGAGCCAACATCTATGCCATGCTAGAATGGTAATGGATCCGTTCGCGGCGCGTAATTCCAGTATTTTCACATTACGTAGATCGTAATGGAGAGTTCGTACACGTATACGTGATTTCATGCATATATACAGGATATATAAGAGGAATGTAGCATGCATCATGCTGAATGCACTACGCGTGAACCATCGGGTAGATATATATATATATATATATATATATATATATATATATATATATATATATATATATATATATAGTTATAGGTGGAATCGGACTTGGTGCAATTCAACGTAAAACGTAGTTCTACCTCGAAATTCCCATAATTCATCGAGAGTCCGGTTATCGTAGTGTACAAATTGTTTCGGCCTCTAACGGCCGAGTGTCACGAAGTTTCCACGTACAACGGAATGGACGATTTACATAGAAATGTCCAGCGAACTCCCGGCATCGTTGCTCTTTTATGTATATATAGGTATGATATATTTGTTATAGTATACCGTAGCACGGTTTGCGTAATGCCGGTCTTACACGTGTAACAGGTTTATACGAGAACATAATATCGTTGAGCAAAAGTATAAGTGGAAAGGTTCCAAGAAAATCAGTTAAAGAAAACCTTCGAATTCCCGTTACATCGGGATTATTAAACTTTACACGTTCAACATTTTTCATTGTTCACGCAAATTTATCTCGATTAAGTTTATGAATCCAAGTCTCTAAACCTCGAAATTGTGTTTTTTTTAAATCTATACGTCACAATGTCATTACCCTGGAGCGTGATTATGGAGATTGCTCAAATAATAATTTATCGTGGCACGTAGACCCTTGGGCGATGGGGCAGTACTGAATTGTGCATGACGACAATCACGAATGATTATTGGAATAAATTTGATCGTAATACGATATCAAACACAGGGCAAATATTGACATAAATTCGCGTGAGGGAGAGGTGCGGAGATGAGCTACGATGAAACGTACGAGTATAAACGAGATGGACGACCTCTTTGCTTTTCTCGTCCCCTTTGATTACGCAGCCGATTAAGATTAGCATAATCCGCGGTGAGTCGACGCCTCGTTTCTGCGGATTTTCATCGTTCCCTCTGCTGTTTCGCTCTGTCTGTTACTACAGGGGAATCGGTCCCCGGTTGCTCTTGCCCTGCCGTACACCGCTTGCTTGTGCGCTATGGATAGAGGCGAAACGGGGGTTGATTTTCGTTGGCTTTGCCACTTCGACTGCGCTCTCCGGAATGAACAGAACGGCGGATGAAGGTGTGCGATGCCAGAGATGAATTTGTGCTTGCGGTACAATTCACCCAGCGTTCGAGCGGAACTGCCATCGAATCGTGTGGGCGCGTGTTTGCCTCGTCCTTTCTCTGTCGTTATCAAAACCACACTTCCTCCTCCCTCCGCTCCGCTCATCTACTTCCACCGCAATTTGCATACTCATGACTGTTTATAATGTATAATCGACGAAAAGCCGGTTAAACGAACCGAAAGTTCTGCGTGAGGGTCGGCTATCTGTATATGTGGTCTCGGTTCCTGCAAATCGAGCACTTTGCGTAACCCAATGCACCTTCATCGTGCCGCGGGCGAAAATCATGCTGCACGAGGATCAGTCGAGAGAATGATTCCAATTTTGGCTTTTCCCTTTTTTAAATTACAAATTCGAATGGGTGATATTATTGGCCACGTATGCGTTTACAGTAAATCATTCATGCTACATAAAACTGGTTAATGTTGTTGCGAAAGAAAGGGTGGAAATTATAGAAATGGCGTTCTTCATTGAACGAATAAAATTGTAACGAGACACTCATTAGGTTAATATAGTATTGTTTAGGTATTGTACTTATCATATCTACCTCATTACAGGGTGATTTTGGTTACAGCTCCGGTACATTTACCCTAACGAGATTAGTAATATATACTATGGTTACGAGGAACATTCCGAGTGCGTAGTCAACGTTACCGCGTTCTACTGCATTGAAACGTGAAATAGACGAGCGTTACAGGGAATAAGCTCTTCATACACGTACAGGGGTGGGAAGGCGGAATGGCGCCGTTCAGCTGATAATACTTAGGGAATCCTGAGAGGATATACTAAATCATGATAGAGTTGAAGATTGAACGGCATAGCGTAGACTCGTCGCGATCGTTAATACCACTCGTTATCCCGGCGTGTGCCCTGATTTGTCCGGGTTGAAAATTAATTCCATTTAACCGAAGGGAATAAAAGGGCTAATAAAATGGAATTATCGACAGGCTGGAATAAGATAGAGAGGAAATAATTGGAATTATCCTTCGCTCGGGCACTCTCATGCCGGCGGGCCCTTACTAATTTCAATGATACTGGGAAACGGCGAAACGCCTGGAACGAATCGAAGGAGGACAGGACGAGGTCACTTTAAAGTAGAGAGCGCGAGAATAGCATCGACGATATGAGATGTGCGCGTACAAAAATATAGGATGGGTAAGATGCGGTAAAAAGCTACGAAGCCGAAGCGTCGGAAGGCTAGCTTTACCTGATCGTAATTGGGCGAACTAAGTGAGTAGATTCAAGGGGGTGTAGATACGGTTACGACGCGGATGGGGTTGTGAAAGAGGGAACGAACAAGATAAGAATAAGACGTAGAGGTAGAAGAAGAAAGGAACGAAAGGAAGAGCGGTTCCGTCAACCCTCAAATAGCCTCCATTCACTGAGGTGCTCTTATATACTTCCAACCCTTCGTTGCCTTAACCCACCACCAAATCTACAGCGTTGGAATATTTTGCTTTTGTCTCCGGGGTTCTCTCACCGGCTTTCTTTTTCATTTGTTTTATATACTATAACTCGTCGGCGTCGGAAAAATCCAGAAAAGAATAAGCACGACGACAGTGTGTACCACCTAGGAGCGTAAACATTTTTATGTTGCAGCTTTTCATGAGAGATACAAAACCAGTAGCGAATACCGGGCAACGATGATGTGTATAGCAGTAACGCGGAAAAGGAAGGGGAGAAGTCTGTCTTGGCTGGTCGACGATAAAGTGAGTGAAAGGATTTACGCTGTCGTCGCTCTATATTTCATCCGGCGGAGCAGGTGTCTCAGCCATTGGGACTTATCTCAGTTCCGTATAATTCTGTTGTCTTCGTCTATTGCTCCATATATACATACGCTGTGTTTGTTAACCAGGTTCGGGATTTCTTTTACCGGGTCATGATATCGTATATCTTTTTCACATGGAATCATTTTTCACACTCCGACTGTGATTATTGTACTTTGACTTGAAGCTTATTGAACATCGTATCCTTCAGGTTAAGGAGGGAAATAGGGTTAGGACAGCGTTTTCTCAATGATTTTCATGAATTTTTTTATGGTATAAAAAGATAAGATGGCATTTTTTTATGGTATATATTTTTTTATGGTATGAAAAGATATTTTTTGATGGTATAAGAAGATAATTTATTGAAACTTTGAGAATATTTTATACATATATTTAAGTATATACTATAAAATTTTTGAAGAATTTCCGTGAAAAACACCGAAAATATTAGCGACCCCATATTGCGGGTCACAATTAAACTTAGCATTTTGCGTACATTCTGGAAGCCGCAATTTTCATTTGAAATCAAACTAGGTTGGAATTTACTTCTATTATATGTCTCTCTTCTATATGAACCTAAATGCTATCAAAAAAATAGAAAATGGAATTTTTTACAGGGGTCAAAACAAGAAAGCATGATTTTTTGCCATTTTTTACAACTTTATTGGCAAAAAAATAAATTATTTTAAATAATGATAATATTCCGATTTTAGGTTCATATAGAGCGCAATACTATGAAGAAAGTAACTGCCAATTTTCAAAACGATTGGTTGAAAACTTTTCAATCTAGCGTGTACGCAAGTTAAAAAAAAGTCGTTTTCAGAAAAACGCGTTTGAAAAAATAGTACGCTCGGTTGTACACGTGGCGCGCTCGGGGCCTGAAGGATAGCTACTCACTTTAATGGCTTATTAACAATAGAACGAGTCGGAATTTTCATTTAAAATTTTGGGAACATATTTTTCAATAGTTTTACTAACAATTTATGAAATTAAAAAAAAATCGATTTTTCGAACCGACTAACCCTATTTCCACCCTTAAATACTTTTGATCCCTTCCTTCCTTTAAATTATCTCATCTTCATACATTCTTGATCAATGAATTTCATTCGAATGAATAGTACTCTTGAGTGTAACAATTCCATGCAAATAAACACGAAATAATAGCGAATATACGAGCTCGTATAGTCCGACAAAACGAATTAACCGATGCAATCGAATTAATCTACGTTATGTTATATCGATCGATATGTGATTTCGTAAACGTCGCTGCAGGAGCTAGGGTAAAAACCCCACAGGCTACCGAACCGACAATGGACTTGTTAGTAGGTGCAATGACAATTACTAGGTACCCTTTAATTTTGAAGCTTTGAAGATCTTCGTGAAAATTGCATCCGCCTAAAACGATTATTGTGCAGGCCTGTGCGTGACAGGCAGAACCGTATTCATCGTCAGAGTTCTACTATACGGGATATCTACCATCCCTGGAAAGATAACAAAGATCTAGTCAGGGGTGTTGAAGCTTTACAATATGCTCATTCTCACCGAATCCCAGATATATTGTTAGGATAAATGAAGGAAAGATATAGTTAAAATAAATCTTTATCCTTCAATTGCTACCTTTATTTTTCTCTTAACGTGGCAAATTTAATTTTAGCGGAAAAAAAACGTATCCAGCTTCGAGAAATATTTGTGCACGACGACGACGAAAATTGACATTGAAACGAAATGTTCGAAGAATTAGCAGTGAAAAGTACTGGTGACTGAGGCATGGTTATGATTATTGCCTTTCATCGTGTCACATTCTCTTTAATAATCGTCTAGACGCCGGTGCTCTCAGCGGAGCGTCGCGGTGTGGCGACCCGTTCTCGTCTCGACGCTTTTTTTTATTCACTCTCACCATTTCCACTTGCGCGTACGCGCACACAGGGTGAACCCTCGCTGCGCTACCTCGTGTGGCTGTGCTCACACTTCACCGAAAGCTCCATACCCCCAACACCGAGAACGGGTCGCTGCTCCGCGATGAGGAGCGAGAACTCTCGCGCCAAGCCTACGTGGTCTGGGCGAGATTCAAATCGGCTGCACAAGCTAAACTCCGAACCCTCGCGTCTTTTTCTTTTTCATTCTTATACTTTTATATATGTTTTTTTTGCGAGACCCTATGGATCGGCTACACGACCGTCCGAGCGAGTTATTCACGAAAGATCAAAGCGAAAGTTGCACGTAACCGGGAGATTGATATCATTTAAAGAGACGCCCAGTTTGTCCCGACGAGAGACAACGCCCAAGCCGATAAATAAAGTAAATCCGGCTACTCTCAAGCTTCGCCCGTGCTCCCCGATCGTTTCTTTTTACGAAAAAAAAAACATCCTAACGCAATATTCTCTAAAGCCTCTTTGTGAGACTAACGAATCACTCTACCGAAGCTTAAGGGGGCAAATAGGGTTAGACGGTTCAAAAAATCGATTTTTTTGTATTTCATAAATTGTTAGTAAAACTATTGAAAAATATGTTTCCAAAATTTTAAATGAAAATTCCGACTCGTTCTATTGTTATAAGCCATTGAAGTGAGTAGCTCTCCTTCAGGCCCCGAGGCGCGCCACGTGTATAACCGAGCGGTCACTCAGGTACGGTATTTTTTCAAACGCGTTTTTCTGAAAACGAGTTTTTTTGAACTTGCGTACACGCTAGTTTGAAAAGTTTTCAACCAATCGTTTTGAAAATTGGCAGTTACTTTCTTCATAGTATTGCGCTCTATATGAACCTAAAATCGGAATATTATCATCATTTAAAATAATTTTTTTTTTTGCAGATAAAGTTGTACAAAACGGCAAAAAATCATGCTTTTTTGTTTTGACCCCTGTAAAAAAATGAATTTTCTATTTTTTTGATAGCATTTAGGTTCATATAGAAGAGAGACATATAATAAAAGTAAATTTCAACCTCGTTTGATTTCAGATGAAAATTGCGATTTCGAGAATGTACGCAAAATGCTGAGTCTGATTGTGACCTGCAATATGGGGTCGCTAATATCTTCGGTGTTTTTCAAGGAAATTCTTCAAAAATTTTATAGTATATACTTAAATATATCTATAAAATATTCTCAAAGTTTCAATAAATTATATTCATTTTTTATACTATAAAAAAATTCATAAATATCATCGAGAAAACGCTGTCTTAACCCTATTTCCCCCCTCAATTTGACTTCGTCTTTTTCGCGTTATAGGACTTTCTCTCGCTATTTCTCGCTCTCTCTCTCTCTCTTTTCTCGTTAACGCGTCACGCATTTTTCGGCAAGCCTCAACGTGTTATGTATGGTTGCCTTCACACTTGCACCATATTTAGACACAGTTGTTTCTCTCATTAACGTATCTTTACCCCCCTTTGTCTACCCCACCCATCGACTGGTAATTACGAAATTTTTGTGTTAAAAAAATGTCCATGCTCAATTAAATGTTTACAAACACGTGTGAAAATTTTAAATGTACATCTTGAATTTTTTTTTTACATTCTCGTTATGCTGCAAGTAAAATCATAACATTCTTGTACCGTTTGAGTCCTGTATTGAGTAGTTATATTGGCTCACCGTCGAGTGGACAGATAGTCGAGCTTAATTTTAGCAAGACGACGAATGGCGGCCTCTGATCTCCCTCGCGGGACATATATTCTCCGTTGGGTGAACGCTACCCCATCCATCGACTGGTAATTACGAAATTTTTGTGTTAAAAAAATGTCCATGCTCAATTAAATGTTTACAAACGCGTGTGACAATTTTAAATATACATCTTGAATTTTTTTTTTACATTCTCGTTATGCTGCAAGTAAAATCATAACATTCTTGTGCCGTTTGAGTCCTGTATTGAGTAGTTATATTGGCTCACCGTCGAGTGGACAGATAGTCGAGCTTAATTTTAGCAAGACGACGAATGGCGGCCTCTGATCTCCCTCGCGGGACATATATTCTCCGTTGGGTGAACGCTTCGCAAGTATACCGGTGCTGCTGAACCTTGCCAAGGCTGCAACACTCCGCGTGTATATCGAGGTTCATCGTGTGGTGGTGTCATTCCAGGCACCATAAGGAATCACTCGCCACGTCGTTGAGATTCCTAACGTTGTCGCGCGGGCCACTCGAATTCGTCACGTCTCGTTTCGCCTCGCGTTTTCCCCACCTCCTCGACACATCTCAACGTCTTTCCTGGCTCACCATCTCTAGTTTTTTTTTTCTTCCATTCTCTTAACATCGGCATGATTGTGGCGGACGCGTTGACTGGAGTTCACGACAGTGGTGCACGCCCTCTTGGCCGCGTTAAAGTTACGACGTCTTGATGTACGTATATATACATAGATCAGGATGTTTATTTCGGCAAAAACCATGTGCGAGCTCCGACACAGTCGATGCTTTACTGTGACACGAGAATTTCAGGTATTAGTCCAGATGCGACATCAACTGTCGCGCAACAAACGGTTATCTACTTTGTCGCGTGACAGTTGATGTTTCACATAGAAACTTGTGGTCCATGATTCTGTACAGGCCTCTGATGAGATCTCGTCTGATTCATAAAATGACAACAGACAGAGAAAGAGTGAGGACATGGATTTTTTTTTAATTCCAACTGTGTACGAACGGAAGCATTTTGGAATAGGTCAATTTTATCTTTGCTGTTAATCGCATAAATGGTTAGGCATGAAGCGTGATTAATTGAAAGGATATTAGACAAATGAGATGAAGTTGATTAAATTCGTTAGAAATGCTATAAAAAAGCGCGCATGCTATAAAAAAATGTTATCTTCGTTCACTCGTAACTTGATCTTCTATAAAGAAAAGCTAGTGTCAATGTTGATGAATAAAAAAAAATCGATGCAAATTAATGACTGGACGACACAACATGGCTAGTGATTAACAACAATTAAATTCAGGAATGTTGACACTGGAAAAGAAGTGGTTCAAAATTGATACAACAACGGACTATGTCAGCCCCTAACTTCGAGAGACTAGTCTGTTGAGAGTTGCCAGTTCTCATCGGAAGGTACCAATTGGGAATTTGTTGAATGTTCTTTTTCCCGCAGTGCCGAAAATGGGCACGAAGGACCAGTCGCACGTATCGTCGATAACCCGAACTGGCCGATCGGCGTCTGGTAATCGAGTTATCGCGAATTAACGAGGAATATACGCGAACGAAACGGATAGCCGCGGGGTGCATAGCGATGTAGCAAAGAGAGGGAGACAGAGAAAGAGAGAGAGAGAGAAAGTTGCACAGCCCAAAATCGCGAACCGGGGTTAGGCATGCCGAGCTCGGAAACTAATAACTGCGCGGAATTAATACAATTAGGTTCGTGCATAGGTACGCGAACGTGTGGGATCGTTCCGGGTTTTCAACCGAACCCTCCCCTATTCAACATCCTATGTGTTTCTATATCTCTATACGTGGATATGCGTGCCAGTATATATTTTATGTATGACTGGATATGGTGTATATTACATAGGTGAATCGATAGAGAATCGGTGCTAGACACGGGCGTTGAACGCTTTTGGTGGTGCCCCGTCGTACCATTATCGGCAATTTATCCGACCATATCGACCTCGCTTTGTTCCCGTACATCGACAAACCCCTAACGGCTATATTCGCCTATCCCGTATAGTAGTTGGTGCAGGCGTCCTCTCACGGACGATCGGGGCTAAACAACTCGACGCCGATCGTTTCGTATATTTCCCTGCCAATCCTTCGGGCTCACGGGCTTTTCATCCCCAAATGCATTATCACTTCAACCTTTCATCGTTCGGTGTGCATCTATCGGGAGTATACGCGCAAAGGATAACAAAAATGTGCCGGGAAGCTGTTACGCTTGTTCAAACTCCAACAAAACGTCGCGATTAAAAAACTTTGGAATGTATAATGTTGTACGATAAAACGCTATTGTACGGCAATGTGTGCACTGTCGTTGGCGCGTTCTTGCATAAATAATCGTATACGAAGCCTGATCGATTTTTTTAGTAGAGGGATGTGAAAAAAGAATATGTTTCGACGAGATGCACGAAAGAATTAATCAAAATTTCCGTGGAGTCGGGGAACAAAGAACTTCATTTTATTTTTCACGATGGTGATTCCTTGCTAACAATTTTCGATCCGTGACTCCTCTGACGGAATCCGCGGTGATATCCGATAGTTTTACTTGTTCTTTATCGCTCCCACTTATTCGGGATACCCAACAGGACATGCGATACCCACACATACACACACACTGTCTCATTCATCCGGAAAGGGTGTGGATCGTTGATAGATACGCTGACGTATATAAAAAAGACTGTGCATCGCGTACCCTGTATGTATATATATATATATATATATATACGAGGTCTGGTAAAAAACTATCGCGAATTTTGAATTTCCGCGGGCTACGTATATTCGATTTTCGATTTTTTTGTGGCGTTAGGTCGGTACTCATGTCCCTCACTTATGCTGAAAAAATCGGCCATTTTGAATGTTTAGTTAATTGTTGACAGCTGTTTTGGTTAGACGTGTTTTGGCTTATCTTCGATTTTTGCCTATTCCAAAAAAGCAGCTTCCATGGCGATGATTGAGCTTTGGTTTCCACGTCATAACCATAAACCCATGGTTCGTCACCAGTTATGACCATCTGGAGCAAATTTGGGTCGTCGCGGACCGAGTCCAACAGCACCTTAGCAATGTTAACGCGACACTGTTTTTGTTCGAAATTCAGCAATTTTGGCACGAATTTCGCGGCGACCCGTCTCATGCCCAAATCATTGGTAAAAATCGAATAGCACGAGCCAATCGATATGTTTAGTTCCTTAGCAACTTCTCTAACGGTGATTCGACGATTGGCCAATATTATTTTGTCCACTTCATCAATGTTTTCGTCTGTTGTTGATGTGCTCGGGCGTGTCCGGAACGCTTTTCGTTGTTCGCATCTTCTCGGCCCTCTAAGAACATTTTGTACCACCGATAAACGTTGCTTTGGTCCGAGGTAGCTTCACGATATGCCACAGTCAACATTCGGAATGCGTCCGCGCACTTAATTTTGTTTTTCACACAAAATTTGATACAGATTCTTTGATCCATTTTTTGGAATAGGCAAAAATCGAAGACAAGCCAAAACACGTCTAACCAAAACAGCTGTCAACAATTAACTAAACATTCAAAATGTCCGATTTTTTCAGCATAAGCGAGGGACATAAGTACCAACCTAACGCCACAAAAAAATCGAAAATCGAATATACGTCGCCCGCGGGAATTCTAAATTCGCGATACTTTTTGAACAGACCTGGCATATATATTTATATATATAGTTCCCAACCTTTTTGTATCCTTCCTGATTAGACAACGCGAAACTGGAATTATCCCGCTTCCGAGAAAGCTAGAATCCTCTTTCCGTTAACAATTAATCCGATACAGTCGTATTTTTCGCTCATTTGCCATAAACCATTGCCGTCTGTAAATCAACAGTTGCCTCTCCCTCTTTATCCTAACACATTTTCCTATTACTCTTTTTTTTCCTCCCTCATCTCCGTCAGTACAGAGATTAACTGCCCCGGCAGGATCGAGCGTGCAGTGATAATGAAAACGATTTCGCGTCCGTCTCGTCGTCGTCGTCGTTGCTAGGGACATTGAGAGGGGTTGCTACGATTTTTCGGTGATCTCTTCGTTTTTCGAGCGAGCTGCTGATACACGAGGTCAAAAGGAGCGGACACGGTGGTGTGCAGGGGATGAAGACGTTCGAGCCGAGGCCCACTCGTGAATAGTCTCTCTTTTCCCTTCTCCCCCTCTCTCTCTCTCTCTTCCTCTTTCGAAGTGAAGGCGAAAGATCGATAGATCTGCGAGTACAAGGTGTCTCGAAAAGTCACCGTACGCTCTTAGATTCTCTGCGAATCTCACAATTCCCCTTTAGAAGGAGCCGAGAGAAGCTCGATCACGAAGGAAAGAAGTGGCGATGCATTGTCGCGCGGATTTTCCAATTAAACGAAAAGCATCGACGCGCCGAGGGAAGGGATTCGATGAAGTCGATGTCTTGTGAGTTCGTATCTCTCTCTCTCTCTCTCATCCCTTCCGTTCGATTTTTTTTCCGTCGCGGTTCTCTGTCTCCTTTTTTATTTCGCGCCCTCGCGGTTTTTCGTCTCCTTGTTTCTCTCTCGTGTTCATCACTCTCGAGTTTCGTTGAGGGGTGGAATTTTTTTTTTTTATCGGGACATCAATGCGCTAGCCCAATCCTTTGCAGCTTCGTCTCTCATCCAACCCACTCGATCGCAGAGCGAAAAAAAAACACAACAGAAGGAGAGAGAGAGAGAGAGTATGACAGCGAGGATGGTCGAAGGGGTGAAAGAGAGGTTGTCGAGGCTAGCCGGCACGTGTTTAGTTCTATAATTGAATCCAGTTGTTAGCGCTGATGGGCTTCCGTTTGGTAAACACCAACTTTTAATTATTTTCCTCGATACTGAGCGGTAGAGGAAATACAAGCAGGGGAGTGTATGATTGAGCATGCAGAGCAACCGAGACGGAGTGTGCTTGTATTCGTGGCTATAAACAGAGGACGGAACAATGAAATAAATGCCGAAAGGGCATACATGTACATACATAACGAATAGTTGTGAAGTACGCGCAAGTGTGAAAGATATATATACGATCGAGGGGAGGGAGGGAGCTCTGGTGTTGAATGAATAACACACACGTGTATGTAGTAGATTGGCGAGGCTAACCGGGCAAACATTACCAACGGCAATTGCCGTTGGTACGCGAATCCAAGCAATTGCTTGAATTCGCGTCCAAACGCCCGTACAGAGAAACAGAGTAAAACGCCTTTTGCATTTGAATTGACGATCGAACGGGAACAAAAATATTGTGTATACAAAAGCCGTGCGAATGAATAAAAAAAAAAAACCCCCTTTCGGCCTCTGGTCCCACTCGCGATGCTCACTCGGCATAGCAATGACGTGAAAAATATCGGCTTAACCACAATGACCAACGCTGAATCGTTATCTTTAATCTAGCCGGATATAATTGAAAAATAACACATTTTCGCATTAATTTGAATATTAGTCATTACAGTATTCGCGTAAAAGTGCTCGCAAGCAAAATTCAATGTGGACAACGACCAACCCCATGTAGTACAATATTCTATCCCGAATATAATGAAACTTGTTGGTAAATATCGTTTTTTTTTCTTCACAATATATCTGCTCGAATTACCGCAATGTATAACTAAATAATGAGATAAACCAGAGCTTCCGGACGTATAACGAAGAGCTGGATAATCGAAATAATATATTTCGATAATTCACCAGAGTTGTAATTGTAGAAATAAACGTTACATCGTAATGTACAAAAGATATATATACAATATGTATATATGTGTGTGCATATTGCATATATGTATACGCGTTTATCGATGATACCCTATAGCGAAGCTTTTAATCCAAGTTCTATTTTAATCGGCTTCGCAAATTCATTCGGCCGCTATATTGTACACGCACGAGCACACATCAGCCGTGTATAGATGTGTAAAATGTACCGTGAACGCGGTTATTCTCAATTCTGATGGAGATTTTGGTGCGGAGGGTGGTGGTGGTGGTGGTGGTTGTAAACCCGGGGAGGTTCGTTGCTCACCAATGTAACATTGCTGGTGGGAACCCGGCGAGCAGTTCACCGAGATCGGATGAAATTCGCGACCCATTACGAACCACGAGAACGATGGAAGGGCGCGAGCGAGCGAGGAAATGCGAGTGTTTAGCATAGATAATCACTCCTGGGACTCTCGGCGGGGCCACAGAGTTGAATGCATTCGAAATGTTCCCGCGCGGTAGTGATACATATAGTTATATATATATATATATATATATATATATGTATACGGAGAGGAGAGACCGCGCTCGCGTAACGTTCGCGCACCCGATGCAATTATCAATCGAGAGTCCACGCTCGTGCATTAGCATAATCAGATCAACCTGCCGTCTCGCAAACCGCTCTCATCGCAATATGCGCGTTATTGCATTTTGAAATGCATATATATATGCACATAGGGACGTTTATTCTGACGAAACGTACTCCAAACGAAAATCATTTCGTTTGCAGCGTGCATGTAGCGCGATATTTCGTTCGGATTTTAACGAACGAAAAATTACTCTATTATTCATCAATGTACACTGGTAAAAATAAGCGTGCGATCTTTCCTATCCTTTTTATCATACTTGTAGATATAACACAAGTGAATTTGGTTTGTAATGTGCGTACAGTATAAAAGATAGAGAATGATACGTTTGGCAAATGAAAATAAGTCGTTAGGCAAAAGATATTGTATAGAATTTCTACATTGGATAATTTTTTTTTCGTGACTATAAAATAAATTGTGTACTCGCAATAAAGGTGACTGTAAAAATAATTGTGTACTCGCAATGACGGTGAGCGGAGGTGTATCAAGTGGCGAAGAGGAGGATAGAAAAAAAACGATGAAGGAAATAACGACGAAGAAGGTTGATGATACTCGAGGAGGGTTGCAGGTTGAATACCGTATAGCCAAAAAAAGAGAGCGAGCGTCGCATGAGAAATCCAAGCGATCATTCTTCCGGTTCCGCCAGAGAGCACCGAGTAGAGTCAGAAGCGGAGGGAAGAAGGAGCTCTCTTACTCTCTCTCTCTCTCTCTCTCTCTGAGTGTAGTATAAGAATACACGATCGAAAGGGAGTGAGTCGCTTTACGTGCTCGGAATATTTTCTATATCACAGCCACCCTCCTATTACAGAATACAGAATATATATATATATATATATATATATATATATATATATATATATATATATATATATAGAGAGAGAGAATTGTACACAAGACTCAAACACACAGACGACATCAAAAGATCGAACTCACGCATGGATTAAGTACAATCAATGCTGAAAGCTTGAGGAGTGGAGAAGTGCGTTCGATAATGGCGCTTCGTAGTTCTCACACTTGACACACTCATATATGTACATTATATATATATATATTTATACTACTATGTCGTTTTTATTTCCTTATGTCAATGCAGGATTTCCAAAATCTTTTCGCGTATCCCGGAAGAAGGATTATGCGATACGTTTCGCCAATAATGCCTCTCGGCACACGTAAACCCCTGCTATAGAACAAGGGCCTTGGCTAAACTCCTTGTTATATGTGTAACACGAAACGACGACCTAAGGGATACAAGTGTATCGGGACTTTCAGCATCTCGCTTCAAAGTAGCTTG
Organism: Oxytorus armatus; assembly: GCA_958009045.1. NCBI lineage: Eukaryota > Metazoa > Arthropoda > Insecta > Hymenoptera > Ichneumonidae > Oxytorus > Oxytorus armatus. The sequence continues at coordinate 13,316,598 of OY253744.1, forward strand.
TGAATAGCCAGAAACAACCTCGGAGTTGGTACACGTTGGCGTTAAGGAGAATGAGGACACGAATCTAAGGGAAAAAGCGCGAAAAAACACCCTCAGAGATATATAGGTATATAGCAATGGCAGTAAACTAAAGAAAAGTATACTCTGTAGTCGGCTGTACACACACACACACATATCCACATATCCGCGAGAATGAGAAAAAGTTTGCAAAAAGCGAGAAAGAAATAACGCTGGATATAGAGGGTGGGAGAGATACAGAGCGCGATATCCGATCGAATCCCATGGGGAACATTCGCGACTTTACAATTTTCCTACGGGATTCACCGTGTTTCCGAGCTCCTCTCAATCCTTCCATATATATCTATTACAGTATACGTTATACAGAAGGTACACACGTGCGTACTGTGTCTTTACGCGAAAGTTATCTTATACGCGAAGAGTTTCAGGATTTTCTATATAGACATAATGGGAAAATACGAAACTTCGTTGGACTAAATTACCACTATTTCCAAAGTGTTTTTTACGATATGAAAATTGATAAACGCAAATAGTTCGAACAGGGACAAATGTATGGTTTAAGGGAGAAAATAGGGTTAGACGGTTCAAAAAATCGATTTTTTTTTTATTTCATAAATTGTTAGTAAAACTATTGAAAAATATGTTCCCAAAATTTTAAATGAAAATTCCGACTCGTTCTATTGTTATAAGCCATTAAAGTGAGTAGCTCTCCTTCAGGCCCCGAGCGCGCCACGTTTACAACCGAGCGTACTATTTTTTCAAACGCGTTTTTCTGAAAACGACTTTTTTTCAACTTGCGTACACGCTAGTTTGAAAAGTTTTCAACTAATCGTTTTGAAAATTGGCAGTTACTTTCTTCATAGTATTTCGCTCTATATGAACCTAAAATCGGAATATTATCATTATTTAGAACAATTTTTTTTTTGCAAATAAAGTTGTAAAAAGTGGCAAAAAATCATGCTTTTTTGTTTTGACCCCTGTACAAAATTCAATTTTCTATTTTTTTGATAGCATTTAGGTTCATATACAAGAGAGACATATAATAAAAGTAAATTCCAACCTCGTTTGATATCAGATGAAAATTGCTGCTTCCAGAATGTACGCAAAATGCTGAGTCTGATTGTGACCTGCAATATGGGGTCGCTAATATTTTCGGTGTTTTTCACGGAAATTCTTCAAAAATTTTATATTATATACTTAAATATATGTATAAAATATTCTCAAAGTTTCAGTAAATTATATTAATTTTTTATACTATAAAAAAATTCATGAAAATCTTTGAGAAAACGTTGCCCTAACCCTATTTCCCCCCTTAATTTGAAATGCCGATATTTTTTGAGCTTCGAAACAGTGGGCAAAAAAGGAAAAACAAAATTTTGCATCGTTAACTATGTTTTGAGTCTCCATTCGTTCAAGTAGGTGCCCAACTTATACTTGAAGGAAAATCTTCAAGATTTTGTACGCGTTGTTTCTTCCTCAGGCTTCCCAAGGAAACCTCTTCTTAGCAAACAAAAAAAATGTCTAAATGTGATTAGTAAAAGCTTTGTAATACGATGTAGTAGTAGTAGTAGGTTTTCGAGAAATATAAAAATCGAAGAACCGAGGAGATTGCGTGAGCAGAGAAAAAAATGCGTGAAACATTCGGGAGGAAATACTGGTGAGAGTAGTAGGACGAGAGCCGAAGCGAGAGTAGTTCATTTAACCCGGGACTTTGCCCAGAAGCATACCAGAGCACTATACCGAACGTGTACTAAATCGCCCGAGAGGAAACGTCGTACTTTGTCGTTTTCGTGAAAAACGTCGGGGAAGAGACCTCGAAGCCCGAGGAACAGACTCTCTCTCGACTCTGTACACAAGTACTTGCACTAAATGCTAATGCTTCAGTTGTCACACAGCTGGTCCTGTCCCACGGATCTCTTGTGGAGCTAGATGGTTGCCTCACTCCAAGACCACGTACAACCTGTATTACCCTGTATCTCCATGAGACTCTCTACGGTTCTCTCCTACCGTCAACCTTGCATACTACCTTTATATCAATACCTACGTATACGTCTTATTTTATATACAACGCTATGTACAATATATACATGCGACTATATATTCCCAGTTTCGTGAACATCGTATCGTCGAAGCAGCCCTCTGGCTGACCCGATTTTCTCGTCGAAAGTTTGATCGGGACCGTTAACTTGCACCACTGTCGACGAATATTCAGTAACTAATTTAGACTCGGTTGTTTTGAATTGCGCGGCAGTATCGAAAATCCAATGCTGAGTATTGAAAGAGATGTTGTATTCTTTTTGTACGACAAAAACATTTTTGATGCTGCAGTAGGATTCACTATTACGAAAGAGGTAGCTGTAAGCCTTCGAAAAGACTCACGCGATGATATAGCAGTGATCGAACGAGCTCATTCGCTTTTTCTTATCACTAAAAGTGTAGTACTGTAGTATAACATGGTATTCGGTATATAAACAAGTAATATCAGTTAACACTGGTAAAAAGATTCATTGTCCATCTTCTTCACTGATGTGACCACACGATTGATGGAAGGTTATAGCGTTTTGCACCATTCAATGCTTTCAGCAGGACACGGTATACAATGTACACTGGTGCTCAGATTTAAAGCAAGATTGGCATGGTTCTCGCCACGAGAGATTGGTTATAAGTATACGACGAGCCGGTCTCGCGGCATCACCGATCGTAAAACGATAGTGCCAACTTAACAGGCCCGTTAAAGCAATCGTATAAGCGGTCGCGTGTCCACGAGTGATGAGGGACATCCGCCGGGTCAGCCCACACACCGACACACACACATATTGGCTATGATCGTGATTTATTGTAGCATAACCCGACCTCTCGCTTCCTTCAATGCGTTTGGCTCGCGCGACGAGTCATCCCTGTATGGTTGAATATCTATTTATTGCTGAATATCCGTGGCACAAACTTTAACTACTGGGTCACGCGTATCATACAATATAACTAGAGATGTTCATTCGATGAGTACAAAGACATGGACGTGTGGACGCGTAAGCAATCGGTTGATCTATTCTACCAGTTCGAAGAGTTTTAAGCATTCTGCTGAGGTGGCACAAAATAATTTGATGTTGTCGAAAAATTGAAGAGATCCATAGAATACCACTGTACCGAGATGATAGTGGTGAAAAAAATGAGCTTCACAGAGTTTGCTCATGCATTATTTTCGCCACAACGTTTTTTCTTGATGCCCATGAACAGTTCTACTCGTGTCGATTTCGTGGTATCAAAGCTGGTGATTGCGTAAGTGCTCATTTTTTCAATCAGGAAGTGCAGTTGTACCGTCGGTTAGGGAGGTCGGAGAAAAATAATTCACGAGCCACAGCTAGTATCGCAAATTGACTGCTATCTCTTGGTCGGCATATTCAATGCTCTTCCTCATGCAAAATACAAACTGCTCCCTCTGTTTGACCAAGAGTGATGTCACAAAGCGATGTCCATCCTACGTGCTAATAAATTTCGAACGCTGTAGCTCTCTTAATGCCAGAATCTGTTGAATTAGATATTACTGCTGCTCTTTTCTCCATCTACAATTCGTTCGTATAATGTTGCGTACCACTTGAATCGTCGAATTCTCAAACAAATAAGGAAAAGAAAAACGACAACCCTGCTTTGAATCACCCAATTTTTTTTTAGACGCAAAGAGTGATCTCGTGCCACTTTCACGTTCGAACACCTCATGAATAACTGAGTTAATGGAGACCCTTCAAGGAATTGAGGCGTAGGCTGTAAAAGAAAAACAGTGGCAACTCGTCGCACCCCACGGTATCTTCTCTCGATATATTTAAATATTTAATGCATGACAATACAGACGGCAAACGTATTACGCCTTCTTGTATAAAGAGGGCATGAGTTTGATGCTCGAAATACCACCAAAGGTTCGGGAACGTCGGAAATGTAAAAAAATTCCACTGGCTTTTTCGATAAAACATCGATAACAGGGCTTGGCCGAAGAATATTTACTCGACTTTTTTTTGTAGCCCATAGAGGGATTTTACTTCAAACATGATCAAAATTTCGCTGAAATTAATTCCTTTCGAAGGCTATTGCTGTCTGTTGTCTCTCTCTCTCTCTCTGTCTCGGTGCACATCGCCGTGCATCTCCCTGATAAACACTATACTATGTATAATATTACTCGCCAGCTCTCGTCGAACGGACTATGCCCGCTTTCACGGCCGCTCACAGCAATCTGAACATCATGAAAGCTGCAAGACTACATATATAAATATACGTAGTACCTCCACTAACCATGTACATATATAGATATATATATATATATACTATATTATATACGTATATTGCTCGCACGGCGCGGAGTTAACCCAATTAAAGCGTGCATTAGCGAAACGCCAGCACAGCGTTCGTGGCGTATTTCACTAGGAAGCACCTCGCCTTCTCTCGGAAAGCCTCAACGTGCGACACGAGCCGAAAGCACGCTATCCCGGATTATACGAAAACGTAAAGGCGGGCCGCCGCCCTAATCGATCTTTCGAATAAAAAAATAGGGTGCGACAAAAACGCTCTTAGAAAATTAATTGAAGCAACTCGATGCACGTTAACCTCCTAAGATTGAATAAGAAAAAAAAGGCAGATTCGCATAATAATGAATTCTTCAAAACTCCATTTAATTAACACCAAACCGTTTACAATTTCTACGCGATAAATAGTCTTACAATGTTGGAATATTACAACCTAGTAACCAATGGTAGAACGTATTATCATTTCGGCAATCTCTAAATCGAGAATTTCATTACATTCAGTGAGACCCGCGGGTCAACGAGGAATGGAATCGCAATGTACGTGATTATAACCTGACATGGAGGATTCGGTTCAGTGCCCTCGTATAACAACGGACAAGAGCTTCTAGGAGTTCGACTTGGACTAATTGCGACTATAAATTCATAGATAGGGAAATGTACATTTATATATATATATATATATATATCTATATATATATGTATTATATGTTTAATATAGACAGGACGCCCTGAACCTTGGTTGCTTTGGCTCTTGTGTATCACTGGAAGATTCTATTCGATATTTTGAGGAACCGAGTAACAACACAACTATGTATACGTTTATCAACAAGAGAATTGCAACGAGAACGAGAGATGCGAAGTTACCCGAGGGTTCGACTCTTGTTGGCAAGGATCGAGGCTCCCTGCATAGATATAGTATTGAAGACGGAGCATTTTCGGGTTTGGATTATTCAGCTTTACGCTGCGAATGGTGTGAGCGAGCGCTTCATAGTTGGGGGTAGTTCGCCGGGTGGCTCGGGCGAGGGAAGAAGATCGCGCGGCAACCCGCGCATTGTCGAGGATCACTGGATACACAAAGATAATGCCGTGGAGGGCTCTCCCATGCTCGAACCTCCTTCAAAATACCGTTTGGTCGGAAGACCAGCAAACTCGCTAACAATAACAGAAATTCGTTTGCTGGGTGGGATGATATATTTGGCTTTGCGCAACCGCGACAGTTCTCCTTCTCGTAACAGTCATAACATTCCATCCAATCTGAACGATAGTGTACAGAAGACTTTGCAAAATCTGATCAATTTTAGTATATTTTTCATTGAAGCTCATCTACTTTTCGATACACATAACAATGGCCATTGTATTTACAACGAAAAAAACTCAATCAACGATCCTATGTAATTGCGTTCCTGAAAGTTATGAAAATATTTTTTGACCGGAATGTTTGTTGCTGACCTATGAATTTTTTTTTATGCTGCATTGTCGATTTTTCAATTCAAGGACCCGATATCAGTAGTTTGTTCTCAATTTCGATTAGAGGAAGTTTACACGATCTCGAACGCCGCATGATAAAAGTTTGGTCGACTATCCGGTGGGAATGCAGTCCCACTGCCTATTGCAGAAATCTTTCACGTTTCTACAGTCTGGTGCTTGTCGAGTTTCCTCTCAATGGGGAAAGTCGGAGTATTGTCCTTTAATTAATCCAGTTTACACGAAGTTCCGGTGGCTTGAAATCAGATTGTATGTACGGTAGTGTGAGGCTGACAGGGTTGCGTTAGTGCACACCGAAAATCGAGGTCGACCGCAATCAAATAGAACTCCCGATGCTGATACCAACGGCTTAAGTTAGCACACATTTGCATTCCACCCCTTTACCTCCCAATCTGGAATCGACGCTAATCTTCGATACGTGGCTACCCAAGAGCGTCAATTCTTACATTACGGTTAAGAATCTCCCGAGGGATCTATTGAGACCTCACGTCGTCTCGAGAATATTGATTGTTTGGGATGATTGAATCATTTGCCAACAAATTGAAGAATCTTCTTGGTACTAGATTCAAGAAATATCAATATTAAACGTTATATCTTATGTTAAATTATATTTTGAGTCATATTAGCCGGAACGCAATGATGAAAAAAATTTAACTAACGTCCAAGTTCATTTACAAACCGAAACGCAAAATTAGTTGTAATGAAAAAAATATCTAACACAAATTTTAATCTGGTTGTTATCGGATTAAGTCAACCCGAACAAGGAAATCTATGAATCCGACTTTTATAAATACACAATCCACGAAACGCACAACTGTGAACTGGCAGGAAAAATTATGAAGCAGTTATCACTTTCAGATAATGTGAAACATCACATGCAGAAATTTGCTAGAGATCTAATGGCATCTTTACCAGAGAGTAGTTATAATCACAGGTATCCGGCTGGATCCTTCTCACAATTTCTGCACGGGATGTTGGTTGTAGGTGTACACGAATTATCTTTTAGGAGTGTTCCACCATATTAATAGAAGAATGAAATGGTTATGTGTTATAGCGATGAATTCGATGCTAACGTCACGTGATGCGTTTACGAGGTGCACCGGGGATGATAAACAACATTACGAGATACGGATACGAGAAGTCGTCGAGCCACGGCTTAACGCTCGCATCCCGCTTTATCTTTCCCGTTGTTTATACTCCCAGATCCTCTATCCTGCTCTGCATCACAGTTATCTGCCGACCACCCATTTCCAGTAACGACTCACCTACGGTGAGTCGTAAAGCCGAAGATCTGTGGCGCGAAATGAACGGAATCTGCGTTTCCCATTCCAGCTGCCTTGTTTCCCTCTGAAGCGAATTTCCTCTTCGTATCCAGATCTGATTACTTTGGGACAAGCTCGATGATTTCACGCAGTGTACGAATACATGCCTACGCATACAACCCGACATAGCTGAAGTAAAACAAAGTCTTTTGCAGCAAGACTTACATGTTCGATTACACGAATACGTTTAACATTTGAACGGAAAAAGGTACTATGAACAAAGTGACATGATCAAATAGATTGCATTGGTATCGACCGAGACACGGAATGTATGAAACGGCTTACATATTGAATGGACGTCATCAGGAGCAGCGAAGCAGTGACTCAATAAGACGAAAAGAGTAATGCGTGTATATCTTGTATAGTCGGTACTCTCTTCTCCAGGACGAAGAACTGTCGTGAATGTGGCGAAGCGAGAGTTTCATATGAGATTGAAGAACCGACGTGAAAAACGAAAAATGTACCCTTTGTGCCCAGCATTGGCACAGGCACATTAGATATATATGTATATAGCTGACGGAAACAAGCAGATATCGACTGTATTGCATCGACTGTCTGAACAGGGCATACCGAAAGAGACCGCGTAAGAGCTAACACTAGAAATCTAATAATCCATATGACTGGACCGTAGCCAACCCAAAGTCTGCAAGTTTGCGTGGCGCGTTTCAGTCTTGGATATGAGAAAAAAGAGAATATAGAATGAAGAACGATTTGAGGGTATCAACGACGTTCAGTTTCGTGTTCTAGATTTCAGCGAGTTGCACTCTTCACGAGAGAATGAGCAGAGAATCGTGCCCCGTCATTCCATTTTATGCATCTTTGGCACGATCTATAGCCTGCATACGAGTAGACTACGTCTGTTAAACTAGAATAATAACGCGAAAAAGGAGCTCCGGTTTGGATTTGTAGAACCAATTATACAGTTTCACACAAGGATCTAGTGGGACATTTTTTTTTTATTCAATAACGTTAAAATGCACTGAATGAAGAATAATATTTTAAGGCGCAGGTTACCCACACATTAGATTTATTGTGCTGCTATTTTAAAGTAATATCACATTCACTACAGTATACGCACATTGTAATTACATTCGAATACTGCAAAGTGATGGTAGATCGTAGAGCTACACTCAAGCCAACCTTTCGAGGGGGATGAGATCTGTCGAGGGCGAAGCAAGTCTCGATCCACCCTCCCCAGCTGGAGGGGCCAGACAGCCTGGCCGTTTGGCTGTTCGTTCGTTCTTCGAGAGAGCACTATACCACCGCGGCAAGTCCCGAGACAATTTACGAGCTCGCGAAACAATGCAGGCCGTCGCTGAGCGAACCGAGGATGCTGCCTGAGAGAAGTTAACGGGCAGCGTAGAAGGGATGTGAGCAACGTTAACCGGCCAAAAGTTCGCACGTGCTCGGAGTACTTCGTACGGCAAAGCAGGTCCCTGTCCTCCTAGCTTTCAGTCTGACCTTGTCTCTCGCTATAGCTCGCTTTGTCTTGCCCCAGTGGTATACTGCTGGAATTGCTTTCAAGCACGATTTCGCTTGCTCAGTTTCTATACATCCGTGCAGTTGCTCTCGGCTCAAGTCTGACACAGAAATGGCCAACAACGTTCGCCGACTATATTCACAATATGGAATATGAACGCCCGGTTCTTGAGACATATTCAGAATTGCCCGCGGTATTACATTCCGCGAAATTCAGATATACATTTGCGAAATTGGTGTAGTTCCTTATGCACTGGTAACCGAAAACCCTAGAGGGTTCACACGATCCATAAAGTTCACACTGCATCCCTCCTATTTCTCAGTATTTCCAGTCCGCGTCAATTATGACATTGTTACTGTTCGGTAGTTTCGATATTTCCAGGGCCACCGACCTAGAGTTGGTGGTCAAGCTAGATTGCCAGAACACTTTCAGTTCTTTCTGTGAATGTTCTGAAAATTTCGCACTTCTCATTATTAGTAGCGTGTATATACTAGCGATGGACGGCATCCAGCTGTCGCTTGCAGCAGGAATACGGTCTATTATAACGTACGTACGAAACCACTTCACCCTTCATCCCTCTTTGCACTGCCATGAGTTCTTCCGCCATCGTGTTCCATGTCTGGCCATTTCTATGTCTGCCTGTTTGGACGAGGCAAAACAATGAACTAAGCCGCGGGCATTCCCGCAATGAGGAAATCCAACCTCAACCACAACAGCGGTGGCAACTTTGCACTTCTATCTCATATCGCCACAGCCTCGATAACTTCATCTTTCTGATGCACTTTTGCTCTCAGACAAACGACCGCGCGTAGGTAAAGTTTTATCTTCAATGCTTTGCATTCTAAGCATAAAGTGTCACAATATTGGAACAACAATGTTTCGTTTGGGCGCTTAATCAGTCGCTTCATCCTTTAAGGATCACAGTGGGACTTGGAAGCATTATGTCATTTTAATGGAGACGAACCGCGATCAACTTTTACACCTGCACAAATATCAAACTGCCAGTTGCACTTGTATATTACGAGTGTTTCTCTCAGCTAGTTTCCGCATACATGTAGTGGACGTTTAGTAATATTACAAGTAGCAGTCTCCAAATGGCTAGACGAAATAGTTTCACGTGAGACGAAGGCAAACTAACGCGAGAGTTGCGCAAGTCGGCACATCCTGAATCTGCCAACATCCAATTTAGAGCGTAGAAATTCTACTGGCGACCGAAGCGTTTCACGGAAGCGGGATGATTAGGTGATCGAATGGGATCGCCGCACGTGTGCAAGTGGCACGTACATGGCTCGCGAATATGACCACTTCTCTCTCTCGCTCTCTTGTGTATCCGTAGATATTCTTACTCAGCCTCACTCCACATAGCCGCTGGGTAACTTCTACCAAAATGCTCCTGTAGAATAACGTAGCGGGCTGTGTGTCCCTCCGTTCAATATAGAACCGGAGAAACTGGAACTCTCGATTCTAAAGGTGGATGCACAGTGCATACATACCATTCGCCTACATATCAGAGACTTTTCGTTCAGAAAACAAGCTAGTTCCAATCTAGCTTGAAACGTGCATGATGTTTGCAGTTGCAGCCGATATCTTCCAATTCCTTTATGAAACTTTATCTATATAGGACCGAATGTACCGTTGGTGATTGTACATGAATATCGGACAAAACCCAGGAGAATATTTGACCTAATCATGCTAACTGAAATCGTTCGATTCCTCTTCGATGCGCTTGAATCAACGCCCAACTCGATTCTTTTCGTATGCTATATACATTATGTGTATTGGTAGCTATATCGCCATCAGGACCAATCGGAAAAGAGCCTCATAGGCAAAAAAGTGTAAGGATAGTCTGAAGGGAATTGGTACACATGAAATCCTATCTTTCGAAACGGACCCTCACAAAGAGCAAACACGTAGCAATATATTTGTACTGCCATAAGACTAGAGTTAGATCTTGTTTTGTTTCCCTTATTGCTTCTGTCGAAGAGGAACCGCCGGGGGGGAAAGGTGAATGCTAGATGGATGATAGACGGAGCTCTATAGCATATCTACCTATATATATAGGTAGATCTTGCCACAGAGGGAATATGCTGGTTCAAAGATGGAGGATCGAAAGAGGATATACTTGACCCCGATCTCAAAATCTCTCTGCGAAATCTCGCATGCATTCTTCCGTTTTTCGACTCGTTGTCGTCGTCGTCATGCACCCTGCCAGTTTCAAAATGATCTGGAAAAAGCTATTCGTAAGAGGATTCTTCGAAATGTGCCTGAACATCAGCAAGATAACATGAGCTTTCATTTGAGTTTTCAGCAGAATTCCTATTTCTGCAACTACGATATTTCGCTACGTTTGTTTGCACTCTCTACAATAAGTATTCTATCTTAGCCAGTATCCATGTGATTTCCTGAGTTGCGTGGCAACTATGCCGATTGCATCGGTAAAAGAACAGTGATACAGATGCAAAAGACGCACAACGGAGCTGCACACGGGTGGGCAAATGCGAATGGAAATATTCCCTACAGTGCTCTTTTCCTGATTGCATCTACGTAGGGGCGTTTGCTCTAATTTTTTTTGTCCTCGCAGATAACTCTCTCGTTAGACACAGCATTGCGTATTCGAACTAGCACGGTTGGGTCAGAAACTATTTAAATCCCAGTTATTGGAAGAATTTTTTTCAATCGAAGAGGACACTCTTTTAGAATAGCATTCGCTATTCAAGTCACGCGGAAATGAAAACGGAAATGAAAGAGAATAGAATGAAAGAAAATAGAAAGGTCTATCGATATACGTATACGACAATGTCTCTGCTATACATCTCTATCCGTCACATCATTTCTACGCTACTTCTGAGCGATTCGTGTAACTGTGATCGAATGCTTATTCTAATAAATAGAAACAATCAATGGTGGACTATCACCTGTTGTGACAATGATTATACGAGGAAAATCTGAGTATAAGATAATATTGTTAAAAAATGCCACCACTATATTTAAAAAAACTCGATATATTCATCGTCGTCCTTTTTCAATCATCAATACGTATGTTCCAGTAAATCATATCTCTAGAAACGGCACAAACGAATTCACGGAGGAAGATGTGACGAAATACGGAAGTGGGGAAGCAGCGGGGTGGCACATCGGGCAAAGCTTTGACGGAACGGGAATATACTTTGGAATATTCCGGATTGTATGTTTCAGTTGCTGCACCGTTGTTGGATGGGCCCCGACACCTCCCGATTCGCTAACGTAACAAGCGTAGATTTGCAAATATATATATATATATATATATATATATATATATATATATATATATATATATATATATATATATAGATATGCATGCACGATGCCATTTACCAATAGTATATAATGCAGAAGCGGATTTCGGTGCACACGAAGGTAACATCGTAACATCAGAGACGCCAACAACCGCGGGCGTCTCGTGAAAACACGACTCTGCAATTACGCGACCGCATTAAGGAGGACATGAGAACAAAGACAAAGAGACGGGAGCGAGTGACACATATGCACGAAGACGGGTGGTAGAAATCTATATACAAAAGTCCCGCTCGTACATGCATATAAACCACGTATATATATATATATATATACGATCAATGAAGATGAGAGAATCGCACGCGGCTTTCCACACGTTTAATCCAAGACGTCGGGAGTTGCAGCTGCAACGATAGTGACGGCAGTAGCAGCAGCCGTCACCACGATATGCCGTGTGCTGTTCGTCTACCAAGCGTCAGACAGTCCCGAGTCATTAGGAAGCCGCAAACTCGCTCACAATGCGATGCACAATGCTTCGCGAGACGCAATACCTATATGTTTCCGAAGCAAGTATATTTTATATAGATATATATATATGACGACTTCTTCTCGCGAAACGATGGAATACCCGTACGTATACGTACTTCGGATGCACCAGTACCATCCGTAAGCTCTATGAAGCGCACTGACTGGAGGCTAAGAAAAGGATTGACAGAACGACGGAGACGGAGAATAATACTGCTTCGCTAGTTTCCAGAAACGACGTTAAGGACTCACTTAGCCCTGAAATTTTCAAAAAATCGGATCTTTTTTTCGAATAAACAGTTGTTTATTCCTTATACTTTTAAGAATTAAAGAAAAAGAAACTTTTAAGAAAATTACACTCCGTTACAAAGTTATAGGAATAAATGTGACTGGCCATCGGTTTGGGACGACTATCTATCAGAAACTTTAAAGGCGTTTTTCTCGCAACTATCTTTTTAGACAGTGTCAGCACAATAACTCAGTCAATTTTTTATATTTTTTAACTTTTTTTTTAAATATTGATGATTATTTTCTCGATAGTCTGCCGAGAGGTTTTTTTAAATTTTTGGGTGGAACATTTTTTTATAAATTACTAAGCACTAATATTTTTTTTCAACTACATACCAAAGTTTGAAATACTGTAATTTCTTTATTTTTGAAAAAAAAAACAAAAAAATATTCCCTCCGTCAGACTATTACTACTACATTATTTTACTAGATTCTTTTTTATTTTTGCAGATTAGATAATTTTTGGTGAAGTTATGATGTCGACAAGAAGGCGCCATGGTTTTCATCAGTAGTCCATTTATACTCGTAAAACATAATGTTAATATTTTTGTTTTTTTTTCTTATAGTTGAAAAGTTAATAAAACATGTGAAATCAACAATTTAATTTTTTTTTCACCGTATACCCTTTATAATAATTTTTCAAATTTACTCGGTTTTCAGCGCCCGGCGGTATGTAAGCCCTGATTGTTCCACATCAGTTTACTTTTAAGTCAAGTTCTCCACAATGCTGTTCGATTTTACGATGACATTCCATGAAGTTTTTGTTTACAGCACCGTGATTATGTTTTTCAGCTTTTTTGCAACTCTCCTAAACTGTTAATAATATTCATCAGGTCAGAATTTGTACTGGGGCGGTGAAAGGGTAGAATACACATTTCTTCCATTTTTCACTATGTACAGTTTTTATTCCGTTAATTCCGTTGAGTCCTGTTGTGGAGGCTGTTCTATATGCTTTTCGAAAGGACGAATAAATATATATTTCTGTGAGCAAGTAGAAACGGCGAGTCCATTTCTGCGACACTCCGGAAAAGAAGTACGAGGGTGAAAGCAGGAGTGAGTGAAAGTAGCGAGGGTGGGCTTTCTCGCAACCGCGGCTTCTTGTATGTATCGAGCATGAAGACACACAGGCACACGACGCATTTGTACGTCGGTTAGAGTTGCCCGTCGTTGAAAGTTTATCCCTCTCTCTTTCTCGGTCTCGTCGTTCGACCCTCTTAAGGCCGAACACGCCCGAATTCAAGGGGGGTCCTAAAAGCCCCGGGGCGTATATAGTTCACCACGAGGGTGCAGAAAGCCGGAAAATCGCGTTAAGACGTACTCGAGTACTTACCCGACACACGCAAACAAAAGAAAAAGTATAGGGCGACATAGACGCATCGTCTTCGTGGAGATTGAGAAAAGGAAAAATACGATGTGCGCCGGAATTATCTCGTAGTGAACTTGAGCGTGACCGTGTGAGAAAGTTAACCGATAAAGAAAGTCATAAACGAAACGGCTTTATGACAAGTGTCGATCAAGTATCGGTATAACATGAAAGAAATTTGCGCAAGCTGGACTATTTAATACTCAAACATATGCTCGTTGAAATGTATATTAAATGAATTTTTATCATTAGATAAGCTCAAACAACGCGAACCGAATGCTGACATCAATGCACTCGATAAATTAAGCTCAATAAAGTCTCGAAACTCAATAAATTGAGCCTCAAGAACAGGGGGTCTTCCTTGACTTCGAAGTGGTTTAGTCAAAGTGCGATCAACACGACGAGGGTGGAAAAATAAATAAAAAATACACAACGGTAGGATGAAAAGCGACGGGATAGTTCGAAGATTTTTACTCCGCTGGAGAATCCGTCTGCCATGGAATGTGGTATCTCGGAAGCCATTGATTTTCCGCGCGAAACAAAGAGTAAAAGAGAGTGAGTAAAGAGAAGAGAAAGAGGAGCGAGGGGGCGAGAGGGAAGTTCCTTTTCCACCCTCTAAACGAAAAGTCTGTTTCGCAGACTATACAACGGCTTTGCTACTGTGACTATAGGACCACTCTGCGCTGTCTGCAGTGGCAATATTTTTTCTCCCGGCGGTATAGCAACGGAAAAGCGAAGAGCAGGCACGGATTCTCGGTCCAAGGGGCTCCCGAGTCGTGTGTTTGGGGCTGGCGTGACGGGAAGAGTGTCGGAAACCGGTGCGGGTTCCGCGTCGACGACAACGACGACCCCCTCAGGAAACACAACACCTAAATTAACCGACTCAATCTCTCCAACTCCGCGGACACAGTAGTAGGGGCACAGTGCAACGCGTATATACATCCTCATAAAGCATTCGCCAATGCCAACACTATCAAGCAAGTAAAAAAGAAAAACCAGTGATACCAATTTTAGATTCATTTTAAGGACACTTTCAGCAAATCTATAAAACGAAGTTTTTATTATTTTGTTTGTAGGACAAAATTTCGCGGCACCAAAATTGTCTTATAAAATAAAATTCCTTTCGTCTGACCTTTTTTCGGTTAAGGATTCATTTGTTACAGCCATCTTGATATATCGTGAGTCTCAGACGTTCGGAAACTGCCGGGTGGAGAATGAGGGTGATATGGCCATGAAACCTGTCTTTAACCCCCTTCTACGTGGGCCATATACACCGTCGAGACGTCGAAGAAATGTTGAAATCCAATTTAAAGCTACTACGTCTGCAAAAGAATATATGCTGGGGGCGTTGTATAGCGAATGGGAGTGCCAGTGAACGATCCTAAACACTCTATTGTTGGAGAATGACGGGGGTTGGTTCGTATTCAAATCCACGAGTTTTGCGCAATTATTAAGCAGTCAAGAGAGCATTCGAACGAAATCTCTGAACATGACATTATGATAAAATAATCATAAAAAATTATATTATGATTAAATCGAACTTTCGTCGAATAAAAAATAATGACTTGATCAATTATTATGATGTTAAATGACGAACAGTAACAATGAATGATCATTGATAAGTATTTGTTCAAAAGTTATTGGGCATTCTAACATTTAATTAGAACATATTTAAACAAAATAAATAAAACAATCACTCGAGGAAACTTGACCGAAAAAAAGTGCTCAGAAATGCATTTCAGGGGGAGATACGAATGACACGAAGAGTGTTACACAAGAATATGAAGTACAGACGGAGTGAATTATTATAATATTATTTTTTCCGAGAGACGAGATTCGTGAAAAAAATATGTACATATTATATTCTCTCTCTCACACCCTCCGTTATACGAGGGCTGGTTATGAGGAACGTTGTAATTTCTCCACATAAAATGGGCACCGGGGATAAAGAATCACGCAATTTCCGCGAGCTCCTTTAATAACGAGCTAATAAAAAGAAAAATAAATAAATTCCACTCTCCCAGAGCGAAGGTAAGACAGAGTAGGGTGTGGATATGGCCTGTACAGCTATACGAGCCTTTACCATGAGACGCGAAGATGTGTTTCCGTATACTTTCTATCACGTCACAGGAAAGTAGGATGCGAGAGTAGAGAAGACGAAACTGCTGTGAGCAATCCCCTAATACGAGAGGGTAAGATATACGTCGCGATGAACTTTTCCCTGGGAAATAAGGGCTGGAAAACGCGAGGGTGGTAAGACGATAGGATGATGCAAAACAAGGTCTGCAGATTGTATACTGGGTACAGCGTGTACGCGTGATGTATATTTCAAGCTCTGCTTCTCGCAAAGCTCGTAGGGCACGGGCTGCAGAACAGCTGGCAATGGGGTATACTGTATATTCGTAAACCCTACATTCGGAAGAATCAAACGGGGGTTGGTTTCTCGGGAGTATTTCAATTTTCCGGATGAGAAAGATAGAGTAAGGGAGATTATATAAAGAAAAAAAAAATGAGAGGAGGTAAAAAGCAGTGAAGCGAATAGACACAAAAAAATAAGTGGATAGGAAAACGTGTTGGGACGCGAGAAAGAGTGAGAGAGCACGCGGGGTGGAAAAACGTCTCGTGAATTTTTGAACGAAAGCGAGTGAGTGCAGCGGAGCTTGCACCCTCATCCCCCTCGCCAACCAACCTCGATACGTCCGGCGCGCTATCGCCCAGAGGCTGTGCTCCCTCTTTCTCCACTATGGTTGTATGCATATACACATACCTACACACACGTCACGATCAATCTTCCTTCGGGACGTTAATCCAGAGCGATATGTCCCAGGGGGGCTTGGTCGAGTAGAACGGTATCCACAGTCAGAGCACTCGAGTACCGAGAGTACAGTACCACTGTGTATATACACTATACACGTATATACATTAGGGTGGGTCAAATAAAATGACTAATTTTTTTTTTCCTCGATATAATGAAAAATTTATTGTTTGGCATCTCAAAAAAAAACCCTCTGCAAGTATGAGCCCTTCATATTTAAATTAAGAGGTCCCTCATCGCGAATTTTCATTTCCTATTTAAATAACATGGAAACATTTTTTTTTTTTACTTTGGAATTTTACTAGACTTAAACCGTTGATGTTACGAAAATTTTTTAGCACAGTTTTGTAGAACATTTGATGCTCTACAAAAAAGCTCTCTTGTGTCTAATCGATGAAAGTAACCGTACAAAAAATAATCGGCACATCGGCAAATAATATTAAGCACATTAAAATTTTCTTTACAGCCATTTCCTTTGTGTTGAAATTGTTGTTGAAATACTTGGCTATTTTTTAATCTGAACCAAATCGAAACATTCTACCGAAACTGCCAACGCTCGAGAGCGTTTCTTCAAATAAAACCAACCCGTTTCTGGCGCCACTTTGTGCATCAGCGTCGAAAATCCATGTAATTGAAAAAATGGCAATCTAGCTGTAAAACGAATGAGCGGACACGAGGCTCTCGCGTTCGTTCTGAAGGTGTGAAAAATTCCAAATTTGTATCAAACATTTTTTGATCCATGTGTATTCGCACGAACATCGCATATTCTTGGTTGTGTGATCATGTGTGCATGGGAGAATGGGTAAAAAACTCTATCTGCCGATATATGAAACACACGGAGGAGAGCGCATACAACTTTCTCGATTAATCCTCAATAGTTTTCCCGATACACAGAGTTCCCTATTTATATACGACGTCTGTTCAAAAAGTATCGCGAATTTTGAATTTCCGCGGGCTACGTATATTCAATTTTCGATTTTTTTGTGGCGTTAGGTTGGTACTCGTGTCCCTCACTTATGCTGAAAAAATCGGCCATTTTGAATGTTTAGTTAATTGTTGACAGCTGTTTTGGTTAGACGTGTTTTGGCTTGTCTTTGATTTTTGCCTATTCCGAAAAATGGATCAAAGAATCCGTATCAAATTTTGTGTGAAAAACAAAATTGAGTGCGCGGACGCATACCGAATGTTGACTGTGGCATATGGTGAAGCTACCTTGGACCAAAGCAACGTTTATCGGTGGTACAAAATGTTCTCAGAGGGCCGAGAAGATGCGAACAACGAAATG
The DNA here is from genome assembly GCA_958009045.1 of Oxytorus armatus. NCBI lineage: Eukaryota > Metazoa > Arthropoda > Insecta > Hymenoptera > Ichneumonidae > Oxytorus > Oxytorus armatus. The sequence continues at coordinate 13,334,744 of OY253744.1, forward strand.
CGTTCCGGAAGCCCGAGCACATCAACAACAGACGAAAACATTGATGAAGTGAAGAAAATAATATTGGCCAATCGTGGAATCACCGTCAGAGAAGTTGCTGAGGAACTAAACATATCGATTGGCTCGTGATATTCGATTTTTACCAATGATTTGGGCATGAGACGGGTCGCCGCGAAATTCGTGCCAAAATTGCTCAATTTCGGAAAAAAAACAGTGTCACGTTAACATTGCTAAGGAGCTGTTGGACTCGGTCCGCGACGACCCAAATTTGCTCCAGAAAGTCATAACCGGTGACAAATCATGGGTTTATGGTTATGACGTGGAAACCAAAGCTCAATCATCGCAATGGAAGCTGCTTTTTTGGCATAGGCAAAAATCGAAGACAAGCCAAAACACGTCTAACCAAAACAGCTGTCAGCATTTAACTAAACATTCAGAATGGCCGATTTTTTCAGCATAAGTGAGGGACATGAGTACCAACCTAACGCCACAAAAAAATCGAAAACCGAATAAACGTGGCCCGCGGAAATTCAAAATTCGCGATACTTTTTGAACAGACCTCGTATATTGTTGGCGCTCGGGGTGCTCTCGAACATTTTGTCCCTGGATTTTCCATTCGTCGATTTGTTTTTATTAGTATCACCAAGAACCATGAAAACTGTTCGGTGGAGTATTTTTTTTTTTTTTACAAACTCCGCACAGAAATGATCTATAAACGAAAATATATGCAATTTTTTATATTACAGACAGCAAATTGTAAATGAGTATTTTCTCAACATAATGATAAAAAATGTTTTAATTATCGCTCGGTTGAGATGTTCGATACGATTCTTATTTTCGCCAAGTTAAAAAGGATCGGTAGAGCTCTTCCTAAAAATAGAAGAAAAGCGGTTTGAAAATCTAGAGTATGAGATACGCATATATTCGAAAAATTGAATTTCCTCGAGCTATTCTCTCGTGTTGTGCAAATATTTAAACGAAAAATGGGCATAAATGTGAAATTGAATTGAAGTCATCTTAATGTCTGTTGTTCCGTGATAAACCGTGAGAAAAAATTCCGCCGAGGATTAAAAGAAGAACATAAATTGAATGTACTACCGTCAAACGCGAGCATTTACCGAGGGTCCGAGTTAACTAACTATAATATGAAACTGTCGCTGCCCCTTGGCAAATTTTGTTGGCATGCGCCCTCGTCGTGTTAGTGCACTCACTGTCACTCCGAGACATTATATACGGCGAGAGAGCGCGCGTTTCGACGCCACATTAATAATCGTGGCGATCGGTGGCAGGAGGAAGAGAACGCGAGGGAGTCCGGAGTCGTTCCCTAAATCTCTCGCATGTGCTTCGCAGAGAGCGTAGTCACGCTGGCGACAAACTCGCTGGCCCGGGGTAAAAGCATATGCGTCAGTCAGAGTCGACCACGAAATGTCTGCGTTTTGAGAGTAAACTCTGGACGGAATACAGAAATGGCGAACAAATTAAATAATTTATTAATGAAATTTCGACGAAAATCTCGTTTATGTCATTATACAATGTTGGAAATTAATTACTATCACATTACCTTTAATCAAATAACTCAAATTAATGTTAAACATTAATTGCCGTGAATAATTGTTAAAATTAATTTTTAATTTTCAATAGAAGTGGGAAAATAAGGTACTATAATAAAGATGATAAGATGAGATCACTATTGAATCTCGAAAAGCTATGGAGACATTTTTTTTATTTATTTAGATTTTACGAGCAATGATTCTTTTTTTATCATAGAAACATTCATTAGTCATACCATGGATAATTTTTTTTTGTTTGCTTGGGTTTCGTCCTCAACGATGTAGCTGTTCTCCATGAAAATACTCTTTTGCACACGAGAAACATGCCAAAAGACATTTATGGTGCGATTGAGAACCAAGTGCCCCGATGGTGAAAAATGTCAGAGCGAGCGCCCAAGCTCGCTCGAGAGAGCCTCAAAAATGCTGATGAATGCAGCGAAACTGACGAGAGTATTGTGCACTCTGACTGTGCGAGTTTCGTTGAAAACTATAAAATTGTACCCAGCACACGCATTTCCCAAAACGAATGTTTGCGCTCTGCACACACGACCCTTTTTTTTTACGTAACACCAAAATGTGTCAAATTCGGGACGAAAACAAATATCGTTCGATAGACAAAATAATCGATTTACCGAGGATATAATACAATAGAAACGAGAGTTTTCAGCGCGATTTTGCAACCGTATATATATAATTTTTTTTCTCTACAAACGCAATAGCGGGAAAAACCCCCTTGGCCCTCGGCTCATCCACTTCGACTGTGTTTTTCAGCGCGAAATTCCTGGAACGTTTCCATCTGCCGTATGCACTCGGATTTTCAATCGGCGAGCACTTGACCGGAATTGGGTCAGCGTGTACGTTTCCACTGTGTAGTTTTCTTTTTTTTTTCGCTTTCTTCATAGAGCTTTTTGTTAACGTGCAGTTTTTATATTCCGATGTAGCAAAAGTACGTGTAGTTTCGGAGGAAAGCTGACAAATGAAGCTAACTTTTTTTTTTTGTAATTTAGATACGCTTACATTTGAGACAATAAAACCTACAACCATTTGTTGTATACATTTTTATATATATTGACAATTTGTCAGAGACTCGTTTACTTTGATGGAAAATTTGTGAATTTTCTATCGAATGTTCTTAAGTTGATTCGACGTAAAAAAAATTGGGTAAATGTATCTGTTTCGGTTCCTGTACCATTTATAGCCATTTTCACCACACGCTGTCTGATATTTCGGAATTTCCAACTATTCTGTAGGTTTATTTTTAATGCATTCCGTATGTAATCGACGTTGCTTTTGGAATGCGTGTTTTGTCAAACAAAGAGTGCAATTTAGGGAAATGAAATAAAAATACAGGAACCGAGATATAAATAAAGCTGAAGCAATTTGCCCATCGAGAATACGTTTGCAGTATATCACAGAAGCTTGCAAAAAAAAAAAAAAAAGAACGAGCGTTCGTCCGTGGCCACAAACTAGCCTCGTAACGATGTTTTCGCACAGGTCCGCGAGAGTACCGCCAGATTCAGTTATTGTTTTTTTTTTATCACCCGCGTGTTGTGTGCAGTTTCAACGCGTTTCCATTCAAATGGGACCATTCAAGCGACGCAAGAACGACGGGAGGGGGAGTTCATCGGATGGCGATACGGAAATAAAAATCATTCTCTCGTCGGCGGTGCGCGGTGGTGGGTTCGTTGAGGCCACAAAACCCGTGTGTTTCTTGCTCGTTTCCCGATGATCCGTCGAGGGATGTGGACCGTCATGGCAATTCTACTCCCCCCCCCCCCCCCCCCGCCCCTCAATTTGTTTTATTTTTTATTCTATTTTTTGTATACAATCCATTGTTTATTCATTCGATGAGAGGATGATTGAAAATTCGCCCGAATGTGCCAATTCGATTGTAAGCGATTTTCGGCTGAAAGATTCGAAAATACTCAATGCAATACCGTTTATATGGAGCTTATAGGTGCGCATTCAATTAGGTTATCCCCAATGAAAAAAAATGGCAGCATAAGCAAAATATTGTTATGGATTTTGCGTATGAAAAAAAAGGATAAAAAAAATAAATTGAGCTAAAAAATAGAAATATTACATTGAAAGGAGAGAATTGCAAATGTCACGAAAAAAATGGTAAAAATGTTTGTAAGCGATAGGCAGCGTTCATGTATACTCACTAAAGGAGAGAAAAACGTCAAAAATGTTTTTGCGACAAGATAATTACGAATATTATTTAAACAGACCCGATTTGACGAAATCTTAATTCCTGGAAGATCAATTATAATGTTGTTTAAAACAATGAGTGACTATAGTTTTATGAGGATCATTTTAAACGATTATACTTCGTATTGTACTGTCCCGAACGTCCGTTATATCTTCGCGTATTTTAATACGATTATGCATAGATACGTACAGTGGGTCAAAAAAGTATTCATACACCTTGTTTTTTTGCGATAACTTTATAGACATAAGCGATACGCGAAGACAGCCAATTTTATTTAATAGTACATCAGGTGCAGAGATAAACTGCAAATGGAGAATTTTTTCCCAGGAATAATAAAAGAATTATGCCGAAAAAACGACAATTTTCGGGCAGAAAAAGTATTCATACACTTACAATTATAGTGAAAACCTACATCATCATAGTTGTTAATTATAACTAATATTTGGTGTGCATCCCTTTTGCTTCAATTATCGCCTCGAGTCTCTTAGGCATGGATTCTACTAGCTTTTGCGTTGTTTCTTTTGCTATTTTCGTCCATTCTTCTAAAAGCACTCTTTGGAGATCGGATTTGTTTGTTATTTTTCTTTTTATAATTTCTACATCCACCAAGTGCCATAAATTTACAATAGGATTGATGTCCGGAGATTGCGGTGGTGTAATTAATTGTTTGCGGACATTATAGAGTAACCATTCCCTCGTTTTCATGGCAGTATGTTTCGGGTCGTTATCTTGTTGGAAGTAGAAATTTCCATCCAGGCCTATTTTATCTACGCTTGCTTTCAAATTGCTGCGCAACACGTCGATATACTTCTGGGCATTCATTGTACCATCTATAAAAGCCAGATTACCAACGCCATAATATACCATACAGCCCCAAACCATGACGCTTCCTCCGCCGTGCTTCACAGTCGGTATTAAATTTTTCTGCTGGAGCTCGGTATTTCGTTTCCGCCAGACGAATTTTTTTTCCATCCGACCCGAAGATGTTAAACTTCGATTCATCCGAGAATACGACACGTTTCCAAAATTCTATAGATTTTTTTACGTAGGTTTTTGCGAAACCTAAACGTTTTTCTCGATTTATATTATTAATTAATGGTTTTTTGCGGGCAGTTCTGCCGTATATTTGGGCAGAATGCAAAACGTTTCAAATAGTCTGGGAACACACGCTCTTCCCCGATGTTGACGCGACATCATTCGCTAAACTGCGAGCACTTGTGAACGGTTTTTTTGTAGCCTCTGTAACTCCGACGCTCTCGTACCGTTAGTATTCTCGGTCGACCGGTTCGTGGCTTATTTTCTCTGCTGTTTGTTCTTTCGTATTTTTTTTATTATATATTGCACTGTTGCGAAACTTAGATTTAGTTCTTTACTAATTTTTCGATAATTTTCACCGCGTTTCCGAAGAAAAATCACTCTATCTCGCATGGATATTGATATTTCGCTTTTCTTTGCCATCATGTCTGTTCAGAGCTTGAAGATCTACTACCGCATGGAATAGGTCAAAACCATTGTGTAGACGAAGACTTGTTTACATTGTACGCAGAGGTCAGACCATCCGTGAGTGAATATCGAGGTTTAGCAGCTCAATCGTAAGTGTACAAATACTTTTTGGCCCGAAAATTTTCGTTTTTTTTTTTGCATAATTCATCTATTATTCCTGGGGAAAAATTCTCCATTTGCAGTTTATCTCTGTACCTGATGTACTATTAAATAAAATTGGCTTTCTTTGCGTATCGCTTATCTCTATAAAGTTATCGCAAAAAAACAAGGTGTATGAATACTTTTTTGACCCACTGTATATCGCTGTGTGCGTTCCCTAGCTCGTTCCGAAATTTTGCACAAATCAGCACACACATTCGGGCTCGGTCTCATTGTGGATCTTTCCGACCGCATTGTGTTGCGTAATCGTTCCAGCACACGAGAGCGCTAGAATTTACGGTCGAGAATCATATCTCCGCAGCGGAGGCGTGTATATATTCGAATCAAAGGTGTGTTGATCCATGATAAGTGAAGGTGTGCTGAAACCATGAATCCAGCGTTTACGTTCGTGTTAGCGTACGATATTCCAATAAACGTTAGTGTGTTAGTGGATGATAGCCCGGGGTCCAACATCAGCAGCTGAAAATTCCTTGGTATTTACCGTTCGGATTCGGGATGAGCTACTGGAGGTCACAACGAGAAGCCCACTGATCGCTGTGCACTCCCTTTCTATATAACCACCTATTTATAGAGGAATAGATTTTCAATCTTACCGTCTCGCTCTTAACAACTCTGACTCTCTCTCTCTCTCTCTCTCTCTCTCTCTCTCGCTCTCTCTCTCTCTCTCTCTCTCTCTCTCTCTCTCTCTCTCTCTCTGTACTTGTTCGGGTCTCTGGAGCAAACTGGCCGCAACTTTCAACGCCACTGGATCGATAGTACCCGCGGGCCTCTCGTCTCGTTTCTCAATTTCACCTCTATCCCATGGTACCATCTACTTTAAAGATACAAAAGCTCAGGGCACACGAAATTATTCCCAAAGGAGGTCGAGATTTGTATATTATGTTTATTTTTTTTCATCTTTTATTCTCTCTGTATCGTCAGAAAGCGATGAATTCGGTTTTGCCTCTTGTATCTCGTCAGTTTCTATTTTTCTTCAGTTTCTATGGGTCACGTCGTTTCCACTGGAGAAACAGAAACGATGAGAGACATATATATATATATATCGTGAGAAAATCGTTGAAACGATTAGACGCGAAATTCCACGCGGAGTCACGTGTACACGGTGCTGAGCAAACTTGATTCTGCGTCGATTAAACAACGTCTCTTCTCCGGGTATGCAGCAGCTTACGAATTTCCACGAAAATTCGCAAAAGCTCGAACCGGTATGATATAAATTTTCCATTTCTTGGAAATGAGGTCATGCGAGAATTTTATACGATATTTGTATAGTTGAAAATCATTGACGTTTTCTCATTCATGAACGTTACATTTTAAATGATTTCCGCCTGAAATTATTCATCTATCTTTAGTAATGTTCTGACGAGGCACATAAATATTGATGGAACGTTTTCGAAAATGGTTAACGTGCGTTGTGTGAAATATTTTCCACAACGGTAAATACAAAATGTGATGAGCTTTTTCCGGCGTGTATCGGGATATCGCAATTTTTCCACCATATTGGCTAACAAATTTTCGCTGATCGGGTCACCGTGAATATTGTCAGTTCTTACGGTCGCGCATATCCGATGCCCGTTACTTTGCGTAATTTTTCCGACCCCTATTCAATTGCCAGAACCAATCGAATTCAATGACAATATTTGCCACGTATGATATTTGACGTATCGTGACATTTTCAAGAGGATTGTTTGCTGCAACAGCGAAGGGCACTCGATGTTCATACGCTCTGTGATTAAAGTAGTACCGCTATACAGTGACGGTGCTACTTTAAAAAAGTACAGACAATTTCGATACGAGGCTCGAAGCAAAAAGGGACAGTTGCGTGAGTTCTCACACGAATCAGTACACATCCGGACAATTTGGCCATTACAAGAGGGCTACGAGAGGATTTACGCAAGGGCTCTCAAATTTAATTCCCTACACGCTCAAAGTGACATTTTGAGACTGTGAAGTGAATCGGGACTCGATTAAGGGGGGAAATAGGGTTAGACGGTTAAAAAAATCGATTTTTTTTTTATTTCATAAATTGTTAGTAAAACTATTGAAAAAAATATGTTCCCAAAATTTTAAATGAAAATTCCGACTCGTTCTATTGTTATAAGCCATTAAAGTGAGTAGCTCTCCTTCAGGCCCCGAGCGCGCCACGTGTATAACCGAGCGGTCACTCAGGTACGGTATTTTTTCAAACGCGTTTTTCCTGAAAACGACTTTTTTTGAACTTGCGTACACGCTAGTTTGAAAAGTTTTCAATCAATCGTTTTGAAAATTGGCAGTTACTTTCTTCACAGTATTGCGCTCTATATGAACTAAAAATATTATAATTATTTTAAATAATTTTTTTTTTGCAAATAAAGTTGTAAAAAACGGCAAAAAATCATGCTTTTTTTGTATTGATCCCTGTAAAAAATTCAATTTTTTATTTTTTCGATAGCATTTTGGTTCATATAGAAGAGAGACATATAATAAAAGTAAATTCCAACCTCGTTTGATTTTAGATGAAAATTGCGGCTTCAAAAATGTACGCAAAATGCTGAGTCTGATTGTGACCTGCAATATGGGGTCGCTAATATCTTCGGTGTTTTTCAAGGAAATTCTTCAAAAATTGTATAGTATATACTTAAATATATGTATAAAATAGTCTCAAAGTTTCAATAAATTATATACATTTTTTATACTATAAAAAAATTCATGAAAATCATTGAGAAAACACTGTCCTAACCCTATTTTCCCCCTTAATCGAATCGAAGATCGACTCAACCGGAAGTTCCGAGTCTGAGGGATTCTCATTATCAATCTACACGATTATCTCGTGACAAATTTTTCTCCAGAAATCCCACCACACCTTAAGATATGTAAAATTAGGATCGGTGACAAACAGCCGTAATTAATAAATTTATCGTTTTCGTGCCTATATCCCTGATCGGTAAACTTGATACGCAATAATTCATATCGTATGCTGTCACGAAAACTTTTTTTTTTTTAGTTTTTAACTCTCTTGAGACAGTTGTCGAAGACAAGAAAACACTAAAATCAGCTGGTCCATGTCTTCCACCAGATGTGGGTTAATAGTCAAAGGCGAACATAAATTTATTTACTCTTCGAGCCGAGCTATAAACCAGAGTATTTAAACGTTATTACAACGAAAATGTTGTTCCAACAGCGACGTTATAAAGTGTCAACGTTGTCTGGAATCGCTAAGACATTTTTCGTTTTCTTATATATTCTATGGCGAGAACGATATATAAGAACACAGGGATCTTCTTTCCCGTTCTATTGGCTTGAAAACGCCCAAAAGTCATTCTAAACGCGTTGAATATAAAACGGACGACGCTGACGTACGACATTCGGACGTGGGTTGATAAGCCCGGACGGGAACAAATGTATTTCGTACAACTGCTGTGCCGCTGGCGAATGGAAGCTAGCACACCCACGTGAACTTGAGCTTTGCTCGCCAAGAAGTCGTTTAATGTATATATATATATACATATATATATATATATATATATATATATATATATATATACCTCGTGTAGTGTAAACTGTATGTGTCGCTGATATATATAATGCATAAACTAACTTTTCGAGTCAATATATCACATATTTACGTTCAAGACATCTAGCCTCTCTTGGAATGAAAAAAAATGAAAGAAATATTCAATGAGTGTCATTTGAACTTATTATTAATGATTATTAAATTACACTTAAAATGCTATTACTTCAGAGAGCTAGAAATGTACTCCGTAGCATCGACTTTTGGACTTGTTAGAACGAGCAAAGGATTTCGAGTAGCGTTTGAAGTTCAAAAATAAAATAGAGCTTTTTTTGCCTATTAAACTGTACCGCGAGAAGATTCCAGATTTTTTTTTATCCAGCTGTAAATGCTCCAAGAATAAAAAAAAACATAAACGAAACACGCGTTTCTTTGTTTACCATTTTTTCTGCTTGGTAGACGCGGAATACTTTTTTCAAAGCGTCCACATTCGTTTCAATGATAACTCAACGCGGAGGGAATGAAAATAAAATGTGAAGAACCGCCGCTTTATCGGCAATTTCGGACTGCGTTGCTGTGGGAAAATCGTCCTCAAACTACATTTACTACGGAAAATATGAAGAGACAAATCTCGCAAGAGGGAATCCTCGCTGACTCTCATACGACGATGCCTCGCGCGTGTAGTCCCAACTCGCGAACAGAGTCGTAACTAAAGTCAGCCACACCATCTGCCTACACTATTTTATAAATATTTATACGACTCTGAGGCTTGATATGTTTGGTTGGTCGAGACGAGTCGGGCTCCCGTTCGTCGCGGGATTACGTCGTGACGCCGGGAGTTTCGGGGCGCTGTATATGCCACACCGCGTTAGTACGTGGGAGTTTGGTGGAAGGGGATGAAGCGACGGGACTTGATCTGGTATTTTTAGCATGTCCACGTTGGATCCCGCGCAACCCCACATCGCTGCTCATCTGTTTCACCTCCTATCCCCGCTTTCCCCCCCTTATATTGCCGTATATCCACATCTCTACGTTCTTGATGTGTATATGTGTATTATACAGTCGTTGCCATTTTATTTCGTGTCCAATGGTAAATGTGTAACGTTATAGCGCCTCGTCGTCAACCCCCGCGACGGTTTAAACTGACGGCCCACGCCATCGAAATAATTATTAGAATAATTCGAAGCTTCGAAAAACGTCGCTGGATGACAAACGCCATCCGGTATTAAACGATATACCCGGCGATGTATCTGTGCCGTATAATATTGGAAGTGATGGACGTTTACTTGGGTAAATAAAATTTTGAAACGATATTGTTTTTTTTTTTATTAAAAATTTCCCGAAGACCAATTTGTCCACGAGATAGATGAAGAGCTTTGAATCGAATAATATGACTAATCGATTCTTTTTCAAGAGGGGAAAGAAAAATTATCGTCATCAGTTAGAAACGTATGTAATCAATAGTCGTTAGTTTTTCAACGGTATTAATAATTGTTATTATTAATAATGACCTACTATTGGGAATGGGTAGATAAATAATGTATAACGCAGTGAATTATATTTGAACTTGAATTTTATTCTTGACACACGAGGAAGATCTGTCTTAACTCTCCGGAATACTTCAGAAGACTAAAGGCTGGTCACAAAGACCAAAAGCATATTCGTCACGTGAAGAAAGAAAGCTTAGTTCTTTCTTCCCAAGAAATCACTGCCCATGTTTATGGTTATGTCAACTCTCAGCCGACTCTCCGGCGTCATCGATGTCGAGTGGTTTTTGTAACCGTCACTTCTTTATTAGCTAATTCTCAGTATCGTTATGAGAGTAAATCCAATACACCACCTCAAAAATCAATCGACTCTATTCTCCTTAAACCTGCATTAACTGTGTATCAATCTTAAATTTGAATTTATCTATATATATTGACATTTCATTTTATCACTAAACTAATGACAAACCTTCCTCGCATTTTCTCTACGTGTCTGGGGCTAATTAAAAATGGTCCAACATTAGTTGCGAGTGATTGGGGAAACCCAGAAAAACCCAATCCAACCATTTCACAAGCAGTATTTTCAACTAATCATCTTAATGTATATATATATATATATATATATATATATACATATATATATATATATATACTTATATATATAGCAGTCGAGTTATTCCAGGCCAAATCCGATTTTGAACTCCAAGAATTTTACAGCTGGCAATGGCTTTGTCAGTGCATCCGCTAATTGGTTTCCTGTGGGAATAAATTTCAATTTTATTACATTTTTCTCGATTTGTTCTCTTGAAAAATGATACTTGATATCGATGTGTTTCGATCGCTTGTGACTGCTTGGATTATTTGCAATACACATACAACTGGTGTTATCTTCATATATTATAATAGGATCTGAAATTTTTATATTAATGCTGATGGCCAATGATTTTAACCACAATGCCTCTTTTACTGCTTCATACAACGCCATGTACTCAGCCTGTGTAGATGAGCTGGCTACCGATGCTTGTTTCTTTGTATTCCAACAGATCGTGCATCGTTCATATAATTTAAACAAATAACCGGTCGTACTTTTTCGATCTGTACCTTCACTTCCACCCCAATCAGAATCAACATATCCGCTCAAGAGATCAACAAATTTAGTTTTAACATAAGTTAGTTTAATATCAGCGGACTCTTTGAGATATTTCAAAACTCGTTTCAAATTTTGCCAAAGTTCTTTATTATTTTTATTCGCATATCGACTCAAAATGTTTACCGCGCTGCTCAAATCTGGTCTAGTACATATCATAATGTACATCAAACATCCTAGCAAACTTCTGCAAGGAGCATCATAATGTTCATCTGAATTTAAAGCTTCATAATCCAATTTCATTTGAAGGGGTGTATCGATAGGTTTACAATCGCGCATATTAAATTTGTCTAAAACTGTTTTTATGTATGCACTTTGATCTAATGTTAATTTTCCATTAGTTCTCTCAATTTTTATTCCCAAAAACAATTTAATCTCATTTAAATCTGTCATACGAAATCTGTTCATCAAATAATTTTTGAATCTTTGCATTGTTTCAATATTACCCGTTGTAATCACAAGGTCATCCACATACAATACCACATAAATGTTCTGCCAAACACTTCCTTTATCTAGGATATAAATACACCGATCGCCTGAGGAATTTTGAAACCCTTTTTCCAAAAGTGCTATCTCAAACATCTCAAACCAACACCTTGCTGCCTGTTTTAAACCATACAGAGCTTTGTGTAATTTGCAAACTTCATTTTGATTACATTTGATACCGTCTGGGACTCTCATATAAATTTCTTCTTTCAATACACCATTCAAGAATGCTGTTTTAACATCCATATGGTGAATCAATAAATCATGTTGATTTGCGAAAGCAACAATGAATCTAAAACTTGTAATCCTCGCGACCGGCGCAAAAGTTTCATCGTAGTCTACTAAATATTTTTGACTGAAACCACGAGCAACTAAACGAGCCTTGTATTTCGTAGGATTTCCAAATTCATCATTTTTAAGCGCGAATACCCATTTACAGTCCACAATATTTTTACCACTTGGTTTTGTTACTAATGTCCAAGTTTTGTTTGTTTTCAATGAATTTATTTCGTCTTCAATCGCTCGCTCCCATTTAGCTCTATCATCTCTTGTTTTTATCTCCTCTAATGACGTGGGTATTTTACAAACAACTGACTGAGCACACAAGAGGTAATCATTGGATGACTCAGTTTCGTTGTATGAAATAGGAGAAAGATTTTTAATTCTTTCACTCCTCCTTTTCTCTTGTTTACCATCTGTTTCCTTTACTACAGATTTATCTGTTTCACGTACAGATTTACTCAACTCAGAGTTTTTCATTACTTCCATATCTATCGGCTTCAGTGTATCTGATTTCCCTTTACTATCAGATTTACTTCTTTCGAATCCATCTGATTTATCAATATCAGATTTACTCAGTTCGAATCCATCTGATTTATCAATATCAGATTTACTCAGTTCGAATTCATCTGATTTATCAATATCAGATTTACTCAGTTCGAATTCATCTGATTTATCAATATCAGATTTACTCAGTTCGAATCCATCTGATTTATCAATATCAGATTTACTCAGTTCGAATTCATCTGATTTATCAATATCAGATTTACTCAGTTCGAATTCATCTGATTTATCAATATCAGATTTACCATCTGTTTCCTTTACTACAGATTTATCTGTTTCACGTACAGATTTACTCAGTTCGAATCCATCTGATTTATCAATATCAGATTTACTCACAATTTCTGTTAATTTTGACTTTATGTCCGATGCATCGGTTTCGTGAGTGGCTTCTGAGTTTCTTTCTTTCATAACTGGCCGAGATTTCAGGTAATTTATTTCATCAACAATAACGTCTCTTACTGTTACGCATTTCTCCGTCTCAACATCCCAAACTTTGTATCCGTTTGGTTTAAATCCAACTAGAATACCTTTCCAGGATTTTTCATCGAATTTTCGTTTCCTGGTTTTATTATGTACATAGACTGTTGAGCCAAAAATTTTCAAATACTTTATTTTGGGCTTTTTACCGTGCCACAATTCAAATGGAGTTTTGTCAATTTTGAGAGCTTTCGTCGATGTTAAATTGATTAAATACGTAGCAGTTAATACTGCTTCACCCCAGAACGATTTTTCTAATTTTGCACCGTTTACCATCGCACGTGCTCTTTCGGTGATCGTTCGATTCATGCGTTCCGCGACTCCGTATGTGGAACCGTCAAATGATAGCTGATCCCTTTCTGTACGCAATACTGTTTCATTTCATTCGATAAATATTCTCGACCGTTATCACAATACAAATTTACGATCTTCAAATTGAAATGAGCCTCGCTCTTTGCAACATAGTCTTTAAAAACCGAGAACACATCCGATTTATGCGCAATTAAATATGTTACAGTATAGTGCGTAAATTCATCAATGAAAGATACGTAATAATTTTTGTTATTTATTGTTGAGGGACTGATCGGACCGCATACGTCTGTGTGAATAATGAACAATGGTCTTTTTATGTGACTTTTATCTTTCGCTTTTTCAAACGGTAACCGGACTTGTTTACCATTGATACAGGCCTCGCATAAATCGTCATTTGGTATTACTTTTTCGAGACGAGTCACATCCTCGACCATTTGTTTATACTTCAGCTCTTGAAATTTTGTTTTACCAATATGACCTAATCTTTGATGCCATAAATCGTAATTATTCCCATTAATATTGTATACGTGAGAATTTACGCCTTTTGTAATTTCGAATTCAACAGACACTAAATTATTTAATGGTTTACCGTACATTACCATTTTACCGTCTTTGCTTATCTGTACTCCTGTTTCATTGAAGATGATTGTCATCCCTGCCCGTTGCATTTTTCTTACTGACAGCAAATTGTATGGCACCTCTGGGGAATAGAGAACATCTTCAAGAGCCACGTGAACTCCCAGATTACTCGTGACGTTGATTTTCCCTTTCTTCGTTGCATTGATAAATTCGCCACTTTTCGCTACAGAAATTTTCATTGGTGGGTGTAGCTCAATCACTTCTGAGAAGATGGTGTCTGTGTTGACCAGATGATCTGATGCTCCTGAGTCCAACAGGAACATTAATTTGTCACCAGCATACTCCTCATACTCGCCAGTCATAAAAGCAAATCCGGATGTATTATTTGCTGCCTCCGATTGTACCGTTTGAATTGTATGGATCGTTCTGTTTCGATCTGCACGGTGTTGTTGATTTTTCTCTGTAATTTCCGCGTTGTCCTTTTGATTGATAATTTTGATTAGCTCGGGGAGCTTCTGTTCCGACTTGTAATACTTTGGCACTGGTATCTTCGTTTTCATTTTTCATTTTTAATCTGCTCAGGCGATTGCGAACTGATACTTCGGTCGCAGCACTTTTCTCTCATAAATATTATCTAAACTCTTCAGAATAGATTTTGCAGTGCTTGTAGGTGTATCATACTTGAGGCAAACATCAGCTAAATATTCAACAATAACACATTTAGCAACTCGTTCAGCTTTCTTCCACTTTCTTGTCACTGGATCAGGAGGTTGTTCGTCAATCACTTTAAGCACATCTAGTTCAAATAATAAATTCCTGATTCGATGTTTCCATGCATTGTATTTACTGCCATTGAATGGCGTTATATTTCTCCTGTCCTTTGACTTATCCATTGTCACTCAATTTCAACACTATAACACGCAAAATCTCACTTACAATAAGTTCACTTAATTCTTTAAAATACACAGTTAATGCACAATGTGTCTGGGCCCATAACCTATTGGGAATGGGTAGATAAATAATGTATAACGCAGTGAATTATATTTGAACTTGAATTTTATTCTTGACACACGAGGAAGATCTGTCTTAACTCTCCGGAATACTTCAGAAGACTAAAGGCTGGTCACAAAGACCAAAAGCATATTCGTCACGTGAAGAAAGAAAGCTTAGTTCTTTCTTCCCAAGAAATCACTGCCCATGTTTATGGTTATGTCAACTCTCAGCCGACTCTCCGGCGTCATCGATGTCGAGTGGTTTTTGTAACCGTCACTTCTTTATTAGCTAATTCTCAGTATCGTTATGAGAGTAAATCCAATACCTACTTACCGTCATTGTACTGCGTTATTTGTTAATCGATTCTCATGATTACTTAATATCTCTCAGATAATCCGATTTTAATATCATGAAGATCGACGGATTTATGTATATCTAAAAATACGTATCGAACACGTTGTACGAATGGAATACATTGAAGAAACTGAATCGTGAACGAAAGCATGTTGGATTATTCAATGTTTAACGCGGTGAACTCTATATAAAGACGCTATTGGATATCGAATATTTCACATTGGCATATTCAGTCATGGAAATGAATGAGAATCGTAAAAGGATGAGTTATACAATGAAAATTGATACCGTTAAGTGAAAATCTTCCACCGAGTAAAAGGGTGTTGGAAGAGACGCCTATGTACATTGTAGCATAAGAAAGTGCTGAGAATGATAAATTTCGCAAGAACATTGAGAGCCTCTCGAGTAACATACATTTTTTAACGAGTCAAAATTAGCGTTCCAATTTCCGATGTCCGGTCGCTCGTGCTCTTATTACGTTGGTCGTGTTCTTCGACAGTGTATCTCTCGCTCGTCCTTTGTTCTATTATATTCTCGCTTACAAATATATGTGTATATAGTAATATCCTTCATAGATATGTAGAAGTGACGGGAAACGCGTCATCGACTTTCTGTCTGACTTTCTGGCACTTTCCAGACCTTCGTGTAGTCCAAAAGTGACGGGAGAGAAACGAGAAATCAGCATGAACGAATGAAGGAACGAGAGAATTGGAAAAACGTTCAGTGAATGTGCATGAGCACTTGTACTACATAGTTCTTTATATATATTCAATATTTCAGAAACATTGGGCATATGGTCGCTGAACTACTCTCGGCGATCGTTCGGGGTCAGGATATCAATTGATTAGTTAATTCGAATAGGGATCAGGTCAACGGAGTATTACTCCAGTGTTCCGAATGCTCTACAGTCTAGAATGTAAATAATGGAGTTGAATGTGTAGACGAGAGCTCAGGATTGAGAGCAAATCGGTAATCAATGAGAGAATAATATCCATGGAAGTTAACATTTTCAGGGTATTATGTACGAAGTCTGTTCAAAAAGTATCGCGAATTTTTAATTTCCGCGGGGTACGTATATTCGATTTTCGATTTTTTTGTGGCGTAAGGTTGGCACTCATGTCCCTCACTTATGCTGAAAAAATCGGCCATTCTGAATGTTTAGTTATTTGTTGACAGCTGTTTTGGTTAGACCAAAACAGCACAATTGTCTTCGATTTTTGCCTATTCCGAAAAAAAGCAGCTTCCATTGCGATGATTGAGCTTTGGTTTCCACGTCATAACCATAAACCCATGATTCGTCACCAGTTATGACCCTCTGGAGCAAATTTGGGTCGTCACGGACCGAGTCCAACAGCTCCTTAGCAATGTTAACGCGACACTGTTTTTCTTCGAAATTGAGCAATTTTGGCACGAATTTCGCGGCGACCCGTCTCATGCCCAAATCACTGATAAAAATCGAATAGCACGAGCCAATCGATATGTTTAGTTCCTCAGCAACTTCTCTAACGGTGATTCGACGATTGGCCAATATTATTCTCTTCACTTCATCAATGTTTTCGTCTGTTGTTGATATGCTCGGGCGTCCGAAACGCATTTCGTTGTTCGCATCTTCTCGGCCCTCTGAGAACATTTTCTACCACCGATAAACGTTGCTTTGGTCCAAGGTAGCTTCACGATATGCCATAGTCAACATTCGGAATGCGTTCGCGCACTTAATTTGGTTTTTCACACAAAATTTGATACAGATTCTTTGATCCATTTTTTGGAATAGGCAAAAATCGAAGATAAGCCAAAACACGTCTAACCAAAACAGCTGTCAACAATTAACTGAACATTCAAAATGGCCGATTTTTTCAGCATAAGTGAGGGACATGAGTACCAACCTAACGCCACAAAGAAATCGAAAATCGAATATACGTAGCCCGCGGAAATTCAAAATTCGCGATACTTTTTGAACAGACCTCGTATTTTATGAGTAACTTTTGGCGTTTTTATATATAACATCTGCAAATATATTATTTTTATACACTTTGGTTTCGTATTACTTGCATGTGAGGAAAGAAAATATGTCATATTCTTTATGTCTTTGGAAATAACATGTCGAACAAAAATTTGGAATATCATACATTTAGGGATATACCTCTTTTCTGTGTGTTATTCTATTTTATTTTATTATTTGCGCTTGGTTTTGCCTGATAATTTTATTCGTCGTGCTCACAGCGTCATATATAATATTGTATATATACATTGTACAGCGTAGGACTCGATGATATAGGATCAAGGATATAATCGTTTAGTTGCCAGTAGCAAGGGCCTATCGGCCAGCCGTTTCAAGTTCCCTTCCCGTTGGCGCTCTGACAAGTTGACTGATGTTTAACAAACAACGACTGCAATACGCCTCTGAAGTGTCCCCTGGAGCTGCGTCACTCAGTCTTGAAGAGTTCAGCTGCATCGAGTCATTCACAAAATTGAAAGGGCGCATTAACGGCATTAAGAGCGCATACGGTATTCGTTATACCCACTAATATTTACCCATGAACATATTATACATATCGTAAACTCCAGGAGGGAGAAAAAGATGGACCACGCGCCATCGTGATGATGCGAATAATGAACTCGATTAATTGCTCACTCTCTCGCCGGGCGACCATGACTCACGATCAGTCGTATAAATTAATGAATGGTCTTAGATTAATTCGTGGTACGAGACATGTAAATTTTTATACACATGTGCAGGAGTGCAAAAAATTCAAGATATCGTAATGAGATTTAATTATCCTCGACAAGTCAAGGGGTTCGATAATTCTTTCTATGCCAGCTGTCCTAAAAAAGAATTGATGTAAGAGACTGATAGGTTATTGGAGTTTGGGAATTTGCATCATTGACAAGTTGCGAATGCCGTATGATCCATCTCGATATTTCAATTATTTTGGACGTAACAGCCATTTCAAATATAACTAATATATCGAACGAATCGTCTTTTAAAATCTAAACATATCAAGAATACTTCGTAGCTCAATGAATCAAGCTCCATTTTAAAGCACGAACGATTACGAAGACGGTAGAATGGAGTCCCAGACTTTACAGCGAATTCAGCGCATCAATTTATTTATTTTAATCGCTAAATGTAGTGACGCGTTACCTGGAATATTATAAACATTTGTATATTATTCACAGTATCTCATATATTATTTTCACATAAATCTCGAAATAATGATTAGATAGTATATCTCCGTCAGAATCCAGCTACTCTATCTTTCCGAGCAGGGTATATAGATAAGAGGGCTTGACGAGCGCGAGGGTAAAAGAAAAAAAAATATAAAAATTCCAAGCTCGTGATTCACCCGATAGATTTATCGTCGTAGTTGGCGTATATTCTTGTTCCTCGTTTTACGGATAGGAGAAACGCATTATAGATTGGTGGCCCTTCCGCGGGAGCATAAATGCGAGATCGCCGAATCGCGAAGGGGCAATGGCGTCTCTCGAAACGAGAGGGTAAAGAAGAAGGGATGATTTTTTTCTTCAAATTCACGTCGAGTGCGCCAGAAAATCATTTCCCCGGCGAACATCTCACGATACCGAGAGTCAGGGTTGATGGAAGAGCACACGAGATTCTTATCACCCGTGGAATATTATCGCGACGTTCTTTTTTTGGTTGAATCTTCGCGCGTGAGTACGGCGACGCGGGTGGTTGACTTCAACGGTGAACACGACCAAAATGATAGGAACCCAGGGAGAGAATGACGATAAAGGGGTGTACGGAGGGAAAAGGGAGAGGTGAAAAATCGCCTACCGCTTCGCCCGTTGATTAGTTCCACTGCCGACATTGCACCATCGAGCCCCTATCACGATTTCCCCCCCTCGCATTTTCTCACTTTTTTTTTATCCCCCGGACGCCCATATGAACGACGAAACCACCATCACGATTTTCGCAATTCCTCGGCAACTCCGAATCTCCCTACCTCTTTCTGATAAATAACAGCGGCGATTGTGTGTGGAAATGGCAGAAGGTAGATTTGCGAAAATTAATGGAAATTGTAATTTTTGCTTTGTCTATTGCGAAACCGCTTTATCGTAGGAAAATATTCTTTCACCGCATGATATTGCTTTGTTATGCGGTGAAACCTTCGTCGTTGTTGAAAAATCGTTTGAAAATGAGATTAATTTTAAAACAAAATGTTTAAAAATAAAGTCGATAGACGCTTTTAACAAAATATATTAATTGCTTGGACTTATTAAAATAAATAGAAAAAATACACGAAATGTTTGATTTCAAACAAAATCCCCAAAAAGTAAAACAAATAATTTTCTGAAGAGGAGCGTAAAAAATGGTTGGATTTAAACCAAAAAAAACCGTGATACTTCGCAATGAGTGATTCGTGCTCGTAAATCTAACTTTGTTTGTTTTCGAATGCTTGATATAACGGGCGTTAGAGATTTCAAAATTTATACCTTGCACCGTCAGAGTGTAAATTTTGGACGATACAGAACACAGTCCCCCTAAACGGATCGTTTTTATTTTCTTTTATTCACGATTTTTTTTCCGTTTCAATAATAAATATTCCATAGCGTAAAAATTTTTCCACTCCCAAGAGTTTAGTTTGCCTTTTTGTACGAAGCGTATATATATATCGAGAGCTGACGGGCGGGAATTCTTCAATAACGTTTCATCGAAAGCTATATAAGCGCGTTAATCTAACGAAAACACACGGTGTGACTGATCGTTGGACAAACATACCGCGAGACCGACAGGAGGGAACATCGGTCGTCCCAGGCCGCGGCATAGATTCACACCATAGAGACGAAAAAACACGACGGTGTGTAGGACGACTGTGGATAGGTGCGGTGTGTGAATCACGCTATCCACGTGGTTATCGTTTGACATACGTCGGGATAACGCCACGGTTACGTATACAAATTTGTTCAGCAACGGAAAAATTCGTGATAATCCACACACGTACAATAAGTGCTCGTACGAGCACATCCGGTCAAATATTTGCTGAAGCAATACGAGATATGAGGGAAAAAAAAAAGAATGAAGTCGTTGATTCTAGTGTTATCGGAAGAGGTCAATGATCGTAAAATACAGTAAAACTTGTTTTTTTTTCTTTACCCAACAACAATGGAAATGAATTCATTTTGTTCAAATGATTTTTAATTTCGGTCGACGTTTAAATGGAATAAAAGGATTTTTTTCGATGCTATTAGAGTAAAAAATCGGTGTGTCTCAAAGTTGAACTAAGAGAAATATTTGTATCGATAAATTATAAGTGACTATTCGAATTGAAATGAATTCTTTCATTTATCGGTATGTTTATTTTCGTAATTCCACACTATTTTATAATTTTTCTATCATGTAATTGTCCGTTCACCCAGTCATCTTCCTATTGTCTTGTTGCAATATGCACGTCACTTGAACGGCTCTCGTAAATACATCTCATTACTATAATAAAGCTGAAGGGTTTGTATGTTTGTATGTTTGTATGTTTGTATGTTTGTATGTTTGTATGTTTGTATGTTTGTATGTTTGTATGTTTGTATGTTTGTATGTTTGTATGTTTGTATGTTTGTATGTTTGTATGTTTGTATGTTTGTATGTTTGTATGTTTGTATGTTTGTATGTTTGTATGTTTGTATGTTTGTATGTTTGTATGTTTGTATGTTTGTATGTTTGTATGTTTGTATGTTTGTATGTTTGTATGTTTGTATGTTTGTATGTTTGTATGTTTGTATGTTTGTATGTTTGTATGTTTGTATGTTTGTATGTTTGTATGTTTGTATGTTTGTATGTTTGTATGTTTGCATGTTTGTATGTTTGTATGTTTGTATGTTTGTATGTTTGCAAGTTTGCAAGTTTGTATGTTTGTTCGAACGCGCTAATCTCAAGAAATACTTAACCGATTTGAAAAATTCTTTTTACATTAGATAGCCCGTTTCATTCAGGAAGGCTTTACGCCGTATAACTTTATGATATAACCCTATGGAACGGCGGGGGCGCATTGAATCAGGAGATGGAAATTTAACGCGGGTGACACCGCGGGGCACAGCTCGTATATACTCATAAATAACGTTTCCTCTCTGAATCAACGAAGTCGCTACCTATGGTGTACGTCTAGCAGGTTGAACGTATAATAATAATAATAATAATAATAATAATAATAATAATAATAACAATAATAATAATAGAACCGACGACTTACTAGAAAGCATACAGAGTTATTCTCGAGGGGTTGAAATCTGAAACCGCGACGATAAAGGAGGGTGGCTGATGGCAAAAGATCCCTACATTATGAGCGGGGGATATTACACACAGAAAACCAAGCTACTCCGCGAGGATACAAGTGCCCTTGTATACTTCTATGTATTACATAGGCTGCACACTGTATAATTATATGTATATAACTATATGTGTGGCTCCATTTAGTAGCCCAGATGCGCATACATCGAATCCAATCACGCTCGTTTACCCAAACTGTTTGCTTCGTAACTCGAAAAGACTGTAAGGCGGATTTGTGGACAGACGTACGAAAATAAAAAATTTAGAAAGTGCCCAGAAAACCGAGAGAAAATAACGATCTGTTCTATGACAATTTGACATTTTTTGTTCACATTGCCTTTTTTTCAATTTACTTTTTCTTTCGTTCCAGTACTCCGCGATCGTCAAATTAAGGGCCACTCTTCAAACTCTCCGCAAAGTTCCTCGCTTTACAAATCCTATCTCGTTCAATCAACGCTCTACAGTGTATATAGAAAGTTCTCGAGTGTTGGTGTAAAAAAAAAGCTGCGTCAGCTATCTTCAGGGGGCTTCATTACTAGATTTATTCAACGGTACACGGCGTACGTGAAGTACTTTCGTACATATCCTAAAAGTGCTGATGTTAACGGCTGAAGGACACGCTTTTTTTGCATCACTCAAAAAGTCGGTAAAACCGCTTCGATGATCCCACTTGATCCAATTCGAAATTTCCCCGTGCGCGAAAAAAGGTAGTCTATACTTTTTTTTGTATAAATCATATCGTTGCTCGATGCAAATTTTCATTCATCCATTTAACGCTTTTTCACTTTGGATGCTTACAAAATTACAATTTGACAATGTAATTCTCGCTGAGATGTAACAACGAGAATGCGCCGATATGGCGAACATAATGACGATGATAAGTGAATCTTATTTTTGGTTTATTCAAACGAATTTGGTTGGCTAAAGTGCGTATTTAATCGAATTAACATTGCTGCACTAGTTGAATAACTTCATATTTCGTTGGATGTCTAATATATTTTTCTGTTATTATGAAGTATCGATAAATTTCCAGTATATCATTATTACCAATATTGACGGGGCGTAATTTCAGCATACATCATACTCTCATCGATATAATTTATCATCGTCTCAATCAACGAACGTCCCGTTCAATGAACTCCTCGTTCATTTTCCTTCGCATATTCTCATTCTGAGAGTTGATTACTTTTCCATGTACAATCGTAAAACATGCTCTCACTATCATATTGACATAAAGATTGATAATCCATTGGGAAACCATCACCATAAACAGACTCACGCGACCAGGTGTGGCATTTCTTTCTCTCTCAACATTTCTATTGTTTTTCATCCTCGTTGTCCTCGCGAGAGGTGAGCTCTAAAGAAATGCACGTAACGGTATTTGCTTTGCGGTATATGTGCGATGAACCTATGGAAAGAGATAATCTCGCGTGCTCCGATGAGATAACGGAATGATATTGAAACTGCTATTGTACATAGTATATTTGTAGATATACGTGTATATATTCCAAGAACTGGCTGATGGGCATGGCGACGCATCTATACGGGCACCAGTGTAACGAGACAATCGCGACGATAAACCGGGTGCGTTCCATAGTTTCGATAATGCGCTCACTCGCGATCATCCGCACGGACGAACGAATAGAAAATATTTGTATGCCCATTTGGACTGCCATAATACGATGCAACGCTGCGTAATTCCGTAACTCGAGCGCCCCGACGCTGTAACTTTTGGTCGATAATGAACAGACGAAGGGTGGAACGGTTTCGAGAACGTTTGTACGAGAACACGCGCTTATATATCGACGAGCTCGTTGCACAGTGTGCTCATTGCTCGTTGCATCGTGTGTTATGCCATCACTTTGTTGATGTAACTGGATATACACATATACTGATTGTTAAATATTTCTCCCTCTCTCGTTTCATTCGATAATACCTCGTCGGATATTTACACTTTAGATTTTTATATGGGACACTTCGAGCTAAATCGTCATACCCGTAGTTCTACACTATTAACACTTTTTTTTTCTATTTCACATATTTCAGAGTCATAGCACACGAAACATTCTACAGAAATGTTCACATTCGTTCGAAAATTGGCTCGATCGTATTTATCGAAAGTATGAATTTAACGCTATTGGGCATTATTGATTGTTCTGACATTTTTTTAGTACATTCCGAAAAAGTTACGAGGGCCCGGTGATGATAGGCTCGCTTCGAATGTAGGCTACTACAGAAATTTATCCATATTTTGTTATTTGATATTTAAGAAGTTATTTCATGACACAAAAAGAATTGAGCGTGTCAACAGGATTGAGTATCTGAAGTAAAAAATTCATAAAAAGTATTTTATCAATGAAAACTACTAATCCTGAAAAAAAAATGTGTATACTGTGTTCGAAAGCCATTTTTAATGCTTCCGTGCTTGAATACACACTGTTCAAATGTTCCATTATATTTTCTCATCAATTAGATTTTTAAACATAACATTATGACGAAAAAAAAAAGAAATTAGTATAAAACGCCAGCTAAAGGGTGAAAGAGAATGATGAAGGGCTCTGTCGATTTGGCCTGGAATATCTTGTATAACAGTAGAAGAGTTGCCCACGACGAATCAACCCCGATTATATATCACTACACTCTTTGGCTACCGATGTTTGATTCCTTTATCGATTCGAGCCTATCGGGTAATATAATATTACACGCGTGGTGCATACTTTCCACCAGTAGTAACAACGGATCGTACGATAATTTTGCGTCGTTGGGATGTGAGGTTGCAAATTCAGCGTGAAATTCTCGCATATTTATATATACACACGTTTCTTGTCGTTGATAGGCTGCAATAACGCGTGCGAGAACCCGAGGAGTGAGCATTAATTCGAGGAAAGTTAAGTAGAGAATCCGATCGTCGGTAATGAATATACAACGAACCCAACGTTCGTGACATTTCACGATAATTTATTTATCCAATGCTAAAACATACCAAGTTCTCCTTGTCAATGTACATAACACACCGTTAATCCATGTACAATTGTGCGCGTGTCATTATCCTAGCTAGATAAATTCTGTTAAAAAGTTCCGAGCAAGCAACTTTAACCTTCTGATTTTTTCCGATTAATGCGATTTTTCAAGATCTGCTAATTTGCAGAAAATTAGAGGATTTCCTATGTGGAATCAAAAAATTTGAAATAATACACGCACAAAGTTCGTTAAATAAGTGCTACAAAACTGGTGCAGTTTTACGAAAAAAAAATCCTATTTTGTAAAAAGTTGGAACCGTTTTTCTGTAATAATCGATCGATGAGCTAAAGCGAAACATGACAACTTAATTGGGATTAATTTTTCCGGGTAAAAAAAGGAACGAGATGAAACAACACGAAAAATAAATTGTTCAGCCCTCTGGTGAAAGGACTAATAAATAAATGTATTGGCCTATCTAGGCGCTGCGCTTAACCCGGCAACAGAAAGTTATCAGAGCGTACAACGCAGTATATATCTACACAAACGTACACGTGTATTCGGGACACGCATTCGAGGATTACCAAAAAGTGGCGCGATAACGCCACGATAACTCGCACATCCGCGCGGAGCTTGGGCGTCAGTGGCAAACGAGCTACGATAAATCTATCTCTCGCTTGCCGCGAAATTCTCGCTCGAATTTTTCCTTTTTTTTTTAGCGTTGGCGAGCGTGAGAGGGCCACGAGCTCTCTCATGCGGCTACAGAGGCCCGGCACACGTGTACACAAATATATATATATATATATATGTATTTTGTGCGAGTGAGCAATATTGGTAAAGGGGGAAGCTCTTTCGCTATGCATCAACAGCGCATGCATTCTACCGACGGGCAGGTGCGTGTACTATCGCTCGGATGACTTGACCGTGGGTGAAAAACACGGCCGCGGAACGGGCCATGGATGCTCATCGTTTCGACCGGAAGTACGAAAAGCCCCCCCGATAGATTGGTAAATAAATACATATATATCTATATAAATATCTATGAACATACACTCGTGCACATGCCTGAAATTCATATCGTCCCCGAATAGCGAGACACACATATATATGCTCGCAGTGCCGTTGAACCTTTTAACAGTGATTGGCCGACTTTCAAACGGACGACCTATCAAACAGACGTTCGAAAGGGGAGTGGGAGAAAGAAAAAACAAAATACGGTTAGCAGAGAGTTGAACATAGATGGTTCATCGTGAGACTAGAATGTGCTTGTAGAAAGTGGTTTCTGTACGTTGAACATTTTTGTTTTACCAAACATTTGTTTTGTCGAGGGGTAATTTGTCTAAATTTGATATTCGGACGAATCATAGTGGCCTGGAAGTCACGTTAAGCTTCGCTTAATGTCTGAACGTGATATAACGCTTCTCTACTAAAAGGATATTCAAATAAAAATTAGTGACTATTCGTTCCATTCGCTTCTCATAATCATGCGAATGAAAATGTTGCAAGTCCAATCGCTGTATATCGGTCGCGTCAGAGCGTTTCGCACAGACATGCGGTCTTCGAATAAGCCACGAGAATGATGATTGTTGGGAATCGATGGACGCCATTCTCGTTTCCGGATAATATGCATGAAGCGTATAGTACACAAGCTCGCCAAAACCGCACGATTTCTCCCTCTCTCACTCTATCTCTCCTCTCTCTCTCTCTCTAGTCCTCTTATTTTTGGTGTACCAGGCTCGCACACGTCGAATATGCAAACCCAAAGTGCCATTCCCAGGAATGATAAATTCCTGGCACGCGGATCGAGGAAATTTATATGACACAACTCCTGTACATTTATATACATATATTGATATTTATACATGTGTATCTGTAGACATTTAGGGTAGTATGAGACGGTTGTGTAGAACTCGGGAATGGCAAAGGGTTACACTATGGTGGAGAGAGAGAGAGAGGGTGAGAGAAAGAGCGATTGTTCGCTGGAAAGATAACGCGTAGTTCGCGACCAGTAACGTCGAAACGTCGACCAACCCCTGCTACCATATGTATATATGTTTTTGGAGTCCCTGATACCTTGCCCCTCTTTCTCTCTCTCTCTCTCTCACTGTACTGTCCGGCAATGTTCAACGTTCTCGCGAGCTTGTTTAATGCCTACGCACACCCTCATCCCCGTCAGCGACCTCTGTGAGCACGAGCGGTGATTTGTGGCGATTGTTCGGTCCCGAAACGTCGCGCGTTGTTACGTATCCCCCGTAACCCCGCGAGTTCTCTCTACGAGATAGCAACGACGCGAGAGCTATACAACCCGTTAGCCTCACTCTCCATGAATACTCACGAGTGCCTAGGTACATAAATATATATATATATATATATATATATATATATATATATATATATATATATGGTTTCTCTCATTCTCGTACAAGGGGATGAGTATTACTATGCGTGGACCAATGAGAGAGGCGCCGCATCCAGAAACGAGATCTCTGTGCTGGCCCCTAGTCGAGATCGTAAATTCATTTGCCGGCTAACGACGCGCGGACGAATAAATAAATATATGTAGATATTATATATGCGATATGCATATGACTGTGAAGGATCTCTGTAGCTATATATATATATATAAATAGTACTAATATATATGTTGGTATATATGATAAAACACACGTAGGATGAATAGAATGTTTTTTTGTCTGGATCGCGAATACAGTTCCGATTTTTCGCTGTATATGCAGAAATGCACATCGGAGATGAGCAACATTTGAATGAAAATTCGTTAAAAATAATTTTTCACTGAAATGTGAGTACTCGTTCGAACGCAGATGCAATTTTTTTTCCGGAATAATTATTCATTCCAATTTGTTCATGAATCGTGATAAAATTTGCCCCTGTGGCAGTTGGAAGCGAGACGTTTTATACAATTTTTCGGTTCCGTCAAGACGATCATTGAATATCGATTTTGGCGGATTTTTTGATGAATTTGAAAACTTTCGAAAGATCATTATCGACAATCGGAAAACTATTGAGAGAGTTTGCTCGGGCTCTCTAATCAATTCCACCGAGTGGCTGACATTTTATCTCGAATAATTTGATTGGGTTTGTTTTTTGCGAGATGAATACAATTTTTTAAATTCAATTACGTCAGTAGAATCGTTTCGAGGATTTGGAGTATTAGTTACGCACTGATATGTCTGCTCTACAATCTACAATACGCACGATATAAATATATATATATATTAGGGCGATTTTTTTTTTCGACTATTTTTTTTTTTCAGTCCCCACCCGAAATTTTGTTGGATATGTCGAAAAAGAAATTCCCTGATAGTTACAGCCCTTAACGGGGGGGTAAGGTTAATTTGTACAAAAAAAGGCATGTTTTTGTGATTTTTTTGTGACGACGCAGTTGAAATCTCTTTATTAAAACTAATGGTACAGTAAAATATGACATTCGAAGAATATTATATAAAATTTTCACGAAGAAATATTAAAAAATACGGCAATGGCAGCAATTATTCGGACGTAACTTGGTGCTGGATCATCTGAAATGAAAAAATGAAAGTTCATTTGTTAGATAATAGTTTTCCCCAGGTAACGCTGGGAGGGTTTTTCGAAATTCCAATTTTTCAATTTTTTGGAATATTTTGAAAGGAAAAACACGATTTTTACGAAAAAAATCGGTTAACTTGTTATTGTAAAATAAAAGTTATTAACAAATTTGAAAAAAACTCTCCAGCGTTACCTCGTAAATTATGTACAGAATTAATGTTCAAAATTTCAAAGGGATCGGTGCTGTAGTTTTCAAGTTATGAGGGACACCGACTTTGAAAACGTGAGTTGTGAGGAAGACGCTTTAAAGTTTTGAACACTAAAAAATCTGGTATAAAACGTTCATAAGCGAATTCTATCGGCTTACCTCACACTGAATCGTCAATGCCAGGTCCATAAAGGATGTTGCTATTATCAAAGATGTCTAAAGCACCTTTTTGCTCCTGTCTACGACGAATCCTGCCTTCTTTAGTTTTTTTTTCAGCTTCCTGCTCTGCTCGGCTTACACGTATGGAGTCAGTTGATCGCGCCCAGTCATGAGCGCCGGTCTGGAGCAACGGACGCTCAAGTGCTCATCACTCCGTTAATTTTGCTCCGATCAATTTGAAATTTTGACACAATATTCCGTTACAATATTTCGTAAAGTTAATTGTTTCGGAGATAACAGCAAAATAACGAGAATTTTACACCAGTACACTTTACACTGTCGCCGCAAAAGGCACTTTTTTAGATTGTTTTATTCTGAGTAAATCGAAACCAAGAATAATATGATAGCATAAAATGCGGCTGAGTTATACAAATTTGAAAGGAAAAAAAATTCGATTTACGTGTATTTTAGATGGAAAATCTTCTCACGCTAAGGGAAAGTACTTAGAATTAATATTGAGGGCTGTAACTTTCAGGGAATTTCGTTTTCGACATATCCAAAAAAATTTCAGGTGGGGACTGAAACAAAAAAAGTAGTCGAAAAAAAAAATCACCATAATATATATACATATACCAGGGGTGTTAGTTGAAGTTTGCCGGTTTTACCAGTAGATGTCGCTAGCAATATGTATACATTTCTATGATTTGGCATGTATGTCATTTTTTTCTATTGACATTAACCTACAAAAATACGCAAGTCACATTCCGCCAAAATAATAGCGTCATATTTGTTTACCTCAGTGAATATGTCGAGTTTCGTTCCAAGTAAATCGCATTTGCGGCATTCGTTGCTTTTCTTATTTCATCAAAAGAAAAAAGCAGCTGAAGCTCACCGGTTGCTGGTAGAAACTTATGGTGAACATGCTCCAGTGATTAGAACATGTGAGACATGGTTTCGTCAATTTAAAAGTGGAGACTTCGATTTGACAGACAATGAACATCCTGGTGCAGCGAAAAAGTTCGAAGACGAGGAATTGCAGGCGTTATTGGATGTTGATTCAACCCAATCGCAACAAAAATTGGCAAAAACACTAAATGTGACTTGAGAAGCAATTTGGCAACGTTTAAAAGCCATGGGAAAGATCCAAAAGTATGGAAAATGGGTGCCACACCAGCTGAACGATAGACAAATGGAAAATCGAAAAACCGTTTGTGAAATGCTGCTTCAACGATTCGAAAGGAAATCTTTTCTGCATCGAATTGTCACGGGGGACGAAAAGTGGATTTATTTTGAGAACCCGAAGCGAAAAAAATCATGGCTTTCACCTGGTGAAGCCGGCCCATCGACTGCAAGGCCAAATCGCTTTGGCCGTAAGACAATGCTCTGTGTTTGGTGGGACCAGTGTGGTGTGGTGTACGAGTTGTTAAAACCTGGTGAAACAAGGATCGCTACCGACAACAAATGGTCAATTTGAATTATGCGTTGATCGAAAAACGGCCGGAATGGGCCCGAAGACATGGCAAAGTTATCTTGCAACATGACAACGCGCCGTCTCATACCGCTAAACTGGTGAAAGACACATTAAAAACACTTAATTGGGAAATATTATCACACCCGCCGTACTCTCCAGACCTCGCCCCGTCCGACTATCAACTTTTCGCATCGATGGGATACTCCCTTGCAGAGCAGTGCTTCGCTAATTTTGAAGAAGTCGAAAAATGGCTCGTAGAATGGTTTACCTCGAAAGAGAAAAAGTTTTTTTGGGATGGTATCCATAATTTGCCTGAGAGATGGGCGAAATGTGTAGAAACCAATGGTCAACACTTTGAATAAAAAAATTTTGAGATTCCTCTGAAAATTAAGTGTTTTCTTTATCGAAAAAACCGGCAAATTTCAACTAACACCCCTGGTATATCTTCGATGACTAAAATGTAGTAGATTGGCGAGTAGGCGGCGGTGATTCGCAGCATTAGAGCGAACAGAGAGCGAGTGATCGCACGTATGAGCGTTGTGGCGTGTGGTACACGTACATATGTATGTATATATGTGCGGAAGAGCGAAGGGGGTGTCGCTCGCAGCTGTTCCAAAGTCCCGGAGAATCATCCCCTTCACGAATATCTCGCATCAATCCCGTTCATCGTCAAGCACGTTCACATTATATATATATCTATACATCTACATTTAGTTGAGGTACCGTACGAAGATTCGCATGCTTGGGCTATGGCACGGTCATTACGAAGGGCGTGATCGTTATTTGATTGCGGGGGCAGTCCATGTCACGTAAAAGGGCAGAGGGTAGTTTAACTATTATAAGCAAGGGGTGCAGGAGAGATTAGTATCGGCGATGGATTTCATGAGTGACGGCTTTGTTATCCTCGAAAAAATTACAAGGGACAGTCGGAACCATCGAGGATGGATAATATTTTGATAAAAGAATAATTTGAAACAATTATTACATTATTTTTATGTTTATTTAATTTAAATATTCATCATTATTGCGATAATTATAAACGTTCTCTTATAACGGGCATTAAGCTTTTTTTCTCTACAATAATCATTGATATTTGTTTAACCACTTGCGCTGACAGCTAACAAATGCGAACAATTTCGACGTGCGTGGCACGTCTTTTCAACGCAAGTTGGTTAATCGTAAATTAATTTCGCATAATTCTGAGATATCGAGAATCGAATCTTTCGACGTCTGTGCGTTCAGAGTGTCCTTTTACTATTTCCACGAGTTGTAATAATTTTCGTGCATCTGGTGCTGGTGTCGAGCCACGGTGGCACGTCCGGAAGCTCTAAACCTTGCGTATCGATAGCAGACGACATAAAACGAGAATGCCGGAATGTGAAAATGTTCAGGGGCGAGAGGGGGGCGCGAAGGAAACTGTACACTAGGAAAGTGATAACGTTAGCGAAGAGATGACACATCTTCATGACGAGGGACGATGTTCTTCTTTTTTTCACTCTTTTTTCGGCCATTTCTTTGGCTACAGCACATGCACTTGATATATCTGTAGTATTTTATATATGTACTGTATATATATATATACTATACGTACAGCCAAGACTTGGAACGTCTCCAGACACTCACGAGAGCTTCGTGACGATGGTTGCGGGACGGCCAC
Organism: Oxytorus armatus; assembly: GCA_958009045.1. NCBI lineage: Eukaryota > Metazoa > Arthropoda > Insecta > Hymenoptera > Ichneumonidae > Oxytorus > Oxytorus armatus. Next base: position 13,366,609 of record OY253744.1, read on the forward strand.
TCGTAAATGCTCGGCAGGGCTCCCGAGGTTGCGCGAGAGAAGAGGCGAAGTGAGAGGAGACTTGGACCGAGAGATATTTAGTGGATCGTGGTACTATATACTTCTTCGAGACGAGAGAGAGATAGGGTGAGAGCCACGTGCCCATCGCCGCCGCCGTCGCGGATATAAATTAAATTGACTTGTCACTGGACAACCGGCGTCCCTAAATAATACTTAGCGCTGGATTAACACTACCGTGGGATCTTTACGATCGTGCCGCCTGCTCCCGTACTCACGTATAATACGAGAGAGAGGGAGAGAGAGAGAATATCATGACTGCTCATTTTCAAGAACCAGTTTAGTTCATCGCGCGGCCTACACCAATATATGCAAGTGTTGAGTGTGGTATGGAGCGATTAATCATATGATGTATGTGCTAAGAATGAATGAGGTTTGCAAAGGATTGTTGCGTTGAATGTAAAAATAGAAATTTCGAAGAATTGTAATTCATTCATTTTCGATTAACAACATTGTCATTTTTCTCACGAATTTTTTTTTCACGTTGCTTAACAGCAGTTATGATTAAATCACGCGCAATTCGAACAACAATTCGTGACAGAAAAGAATGATATCACGAGTGCAACTAGCTGATTGCATGTACGGGAATAAATGGAGTCGTTGATAATTGCTCCAATTTTTGGACAAATGGGGCAAATGAGAGGATAGTGAACGAAATTACAGCGATACCAGGTAAGGTATAACCAACGGATTGTGCCGACGGATTTACGCGTTGGAAATTTCCACGATCGAGTTAAAGTTTCCGTGCTCTCGTGTGCATGGCCGACAGCGATCGCCATTGACCACCGTATCCTCCACGAGAAGACGTGGATTATTTTGCGGTGAAACTATATTTGGATCCAATTTATCTAACGCGGTGCGAGAACCGGATCGTTTCCGGGCTATTGGTATATTCGCCTATTCCGTACATAAACCATTCACCCATACCTCTCTTTCACCACTTCGATCCTTTTCCATCTTCGCGGCTCGTCCTTATTCCCCATTTCCGCTTTATCCTCTCTCTGTCCTCTCTTATTTCACATATACATAGCCCACGGAATAGACCGACAAATCTCCCAAGCGGAAATAGTTGGTTTTCTCAGATCGTCGAATTTCTCACCCTCGCTGAATCGACGGAAAATTTCACTATACCGTCATTCCATTTACCAATCATCACAATCCAGGAAAATTTTCTTTACGGTATAGAACCTGAGAACCGTTTAAAATGTATGATTAAATGGGTTTTAATAGATATTCATAAATGTACAAGTTTAACAAATAGATTTCAAATATTGGCACGGCTAATCGACTGTTCTTTTTTTTTTTTAATCATCTTATACAGTCGTTCAACCATCTCGAGAAAATGATACGAAGCACAAATGTAACACGCCTCCAAGTACAATGCACATTTCGGTGTTCTATACACACATTGTTCAAGACTATATACTATGTACACTGTTTGTTAAGTGGGAAGCGCAATGCTCCACGCTCTCGTTGTACTCCTACCGCTGTTAGTTGCACTATACGAAGACTATAGAAGGCTCAACGAGGGTAGCAAAGGTTTCCGTCCGGGAGTGAAACTCGCCCGTCTGGGTACACGAAACTATGAATAGCTACATACTATATAAGCATACACATGCGCATATACCGGCATATATATATATATATATATATATATATATGAGGTTCGTTAACGAGAGAATCTCGTGTCGATAGAAGAGACCGCACAACGAGTGTGGACACGACTTTGATCCACCCGTTCGTTGATCATCACGAAACCTTTTTCATCGTCTATATATCCACCTTCGGCAAAGAAAAAGAAGAAAAACGAAACAAAAAAGGAAAAAAATGGTTCATGCACTCGCTCTAGCGTCTGATTTCTTTCGTCTTTTTCGTTCACTTCATTATTTCCCTCGTTTCTCTCCACCGCGCTATCATCTCTTATAAATTCCACAGCAACCCGAAGGCAAGTTCTCACTCGCGACGTTAATTGGTTTCCAAGACTGTGGTATTTCCGTTCTACGTCCGTTGGGAATCGTACAAACATCGTTATTGTATAAAATTAACGAGATCATTTTGAAATATAACATATTCATTGATTCTTCGTAAAGAATTAATGAAACTGTAACTACCCTAGGGTGGGTCAAATAAAATGACTAATTTTTTTTTTTCCTCGATATAATGAAAATTGTATTGTTTGGCATCTCAAAAAAACCCTCTGCAAGTATGAGCCCTTCATATTTAAATTAAGAGGTCCGTCATCGCAAATTTTCATTTCCCATTTAAATAACATGGAAACATTTTTCTTTTAACTTTGGAATTTTATTGGACTTAAACCGTTGATGTTAGGAGAGTTTTTTAGTACATTTTTGTAGAACATTTGAAGCTCTATAAAAAAGCTCTCTTGTGTTTAATCGATAAAAGTAACCGTACAAAAAATAATCGGTGATAATTAGCTCTGGATTCTATTTATCTCGTTTATTAGTACATAAATTTCAAATTTTTTAAAATTTTCGTTATCAATATGAATAAATATACTACAAATATATTACTAATATACTAATATACTACTAATATATTACTAATTGTTTTCAAACAAATATGAGAGAATCCAGAGCTAATTATCACCGATTATTTTTTGTACGGTTACTTTTATCGATTAGACAAAAGAGAGCTTTTTAGTAGAGCATCAAATGTTCTACAAAAATGTGCTAAAAAACTCTCGTAACATCAACGGTTTAAGTCTAATAAAATTCCAAAGTTTGACAAAAAATGTTTCCATGTTATTTAAATGGGAAATGAAAATTCGCGATGATGGACCTCTTAATTTAAATATGAAGGGCTCATACTTGCAGAGGGTTTTTTTTGAAATGCCAAACAATACATTTTTCATTATATCGAGGAACAAAAAAATTAGTCATTTTATTTGACCCAACTTAAACTACCCCCTTGGCAACAAGCTTTTTTGAAAGAGAAAAATTATTTAAAAAATCGATCGTTGCTCATGGAAAAACGCTAAAGGATATTTCGAATGAATCCTCGAACAAAAAGCGCCAAAAAAAAAAAATGACATTAAAGGCAATTAATACGAGATGATAGAAATGAATACTTAGAGATTTGCGGTTCTCGATATAATATACGTATGTTGAAAAGTTTCACCTCTCTCACAGAAGAGACGACGAGAGTTCGCTTAACGAACGATCGATGTTTATTAAGCCGGATTCCGGCTGCAATCATGCCACGTAACGCAAAGTCGCCTGCGGGTACAAATCGTTTATCTACGTACATCTATATACATATATATATATATATATATATACGTACTTAATGCACTTGATGAAGGAGAATATTTTTTTTTTGCTTTCACCAGCGCAATCAGCGTTCTCTCCGCAGGAGTTCGTGTGATAGAAGCAGAAATGTTTCCGTAATGAACGTTCTCCTGTGATATTACATTAGGATACGGTATTTAGGTATTACTGTATAGTTATGTGGCATCTTCGTCTTTTTCTTCATATTACCAGTCAGTTTACACCCCCGTGAGATAGATCGACGGCGTGTAAGAATCGTTCTCGACATTAGCCGCCGAGACCTCCCTCGACGTCTCTTGAAGAATCTTTACGACTTTTTTTCTCTCGCTCTTTCCCCACCCATTGTCATATATATATACCTTATCCCTCTTCCTCGTGCACTCTGTAGCTCAGTCGCACTCCTCTTTTCCCTCACCGAAAAGATTCCTATCTCGAGATACGACGCCATCGATATTTATTACTATAATTCACGTGAATATATTATATATGTATATCGATGATCGTGAGCTCTGTATATTATGATATGGAGGCGTGTAGGGCGTTACGACACCCTTTCAAATATTAAGCACCCAATTATGCATATTACAGCTACTACTACCGGTTATATATTATACTATATACCAACTCCATCGATTATCACGAAAAAAATATGTCTTTTACGTTCTTACATTCCGGCGCTTTGGGTCGTTAATCGGGTGCAATATTCCTTTAAATTTTCAGGAACTAAATGTTTCCAGAATGGGGTGCAAGTCGAGCATACGTCAATTCAAGAAGACAGAAAAGAAAGCATTGAAAATAATTTTGAGAAAAGAAAATTATGAATAATTACAGGAAAAAAATAAACATCACAACTTTCGATTGATTAAGAATAATTCATTCTTTCTATAATTGATATTAGTATTTTTTAAAGAATTTCCAATGATTTTGGCACGATTTCGACGGCAGAATAAATAGCCTGGGAAATTTTCCGGTTATTCAAAACCTAAACGTGCCGGAGATTGTGGAATAAGAACAAAACATAAACATGATTTTTGAACAAAATCTAAGTGCATATAACGTCTTCGAATAGTTTGATGATTTTTTCATTCGGATGATGCCCTCTCTGATATTAAACAGAAAAGACGTTAATGGTGACTCGCGATACTGCTGTAATTTGTGTGCAAAGTTGTTAAAAAATAAAACAAACAAGGACTGCGACAATCGAACAATTAATAGGTATTTAAATTGTGAACCTTTAAAAAACAATTGTACATTGTCGCATTCTTAATAATCCTTTTTCTTTCACTTTTTGCGGTATAAAAAATGGATACCTCGCGCAAAGTATCGCTTTTACGCCATAGTACATTGTAATTACTGATCCGGCCTGAACGAGATAATCGAGTGGTCGTTGGAAACGAGACAGAAAGTATTATAAAAGAGGGAAAAGAGCTGAGCGGTGTACAATAAAAGCGAAGCGTGCTTGCGGCGCTCGGAGGATTTCACCCAAGCATTGGCACCGGGATACGTATACACATATATAGTAATACACTCTCCGCAATGTTGCGAATAAATATTTGTCGCTCGAGACTGGAACGAGACCTCGAGGCGATTTAATCCGCAATTAGCGGGCGCAGCTCTCGTTAACGATCGCTCGCGGTATACCTGGCATACACATATATATACACGTTACAAAGAGCTTGGAGAGTTTGCTTCTGTGTTATACCATTGCAGATTGGTCTCCTGCGGGTGTCCAACCCCTTCGCCTCCCCCCCACCCTCACCCCTCGGATGTACAATGATCTACGACAAAGACGCCTTTGTCGTGGATTTTGGAGATTTCGCTGAGCGAAAACGCCAGGTGGCCAACGGACTCAGTTAAGAGCACGAAATACGGGTTGCATTTGGAATTTAGTTTCTTTTTTTTTTCATAATTTTTTCTCCCATCCATTTTCTAGAAGTTTCCTAATGAGAGTCTAACTTTACAGCGTTCTATCCCATTGATTTTTCTTCGTGATCAAATGTACCGCAACTTTTTAACCTCACATAGCGTAAGGCAAACTATTTTTCTTTTTATATACCGTATAATTTTCAACAGTTTTATAGTCTACTACGTATAAACGTATTTGTGGGTCAACTGGATGCTGAAAGGACATTTTAAATTGCACACAAGTGTTCTCCGTCGGTCAGATATAGAGGCTAGTCTCTAATTTTGATTTCTTCGACGATAAAATGTATGTCATGTAATTTTAGATCTTTGTAGACTACATTGATCAAAGGAGATCACAAATTCGACAAGAACATCCCCCCCCCCCCGTTCTCCTTCCCGAGTCCTATTACGATAACTAGGATATACAGTCCTCTATATCGTGTACGAGGAAAGCGCTGAATCAAGTCCATGCTGCACGACGAACTCGCAAAGGGGCACCGCCGAATGAAGTTCTCGCTCATGCTGAATATACATTTAAGCCTCTTACATTCCTTTGGTCCTGGGTTAATATCTTTGAGTTCGTCCTCCGCTATATATCTATATATATATTTCCATACTATACCGTCAACCTCAATACCATATTATAGACGTCTAAATTGAAAACGTAAGTACATCTAATGCCGGGCCAAATAAGTTAGCGAAGAAGAGACATACCGTCTGAGTTTATTTATGGCTGAAGGGATTTGCCATCGTGTAGTTACACACAACGGCTCAAAGCCATTTGTACAATGAACGATTTCCTCTCACTCTCTCTCTCTCTCTCTCTCTCTCTCTCTCTCTCTCATCTCTCTCTCTCTCTCTCTCTCTCTCTCTCTCTCTCTCTCTCTCTCTCTCTCTCTCTCTCTCTCTCTCTCTCTCTCTCTCTCTCTCTCTCTCTCTCTCTCTCTCTCTCTCTCTCTCTCTCTCTCTCTCTCTCTCTCTCTCTCTCTCTCTCTCTCTCTCTCTCTCTCTCTCTCTCTCTCTCTCTCTCTCTCTCTCTCTCTCTCTCGAGCGTTATTATTTGTCCCGTACTTGTACCCCCGTTGGTCGCCCGCAAGAACGCACGCAACGAGTAATGGGACCAACGAGAGTGACTACCTTACTCTCCTATCATCTCTTCAGCTCTCTTCCTGTACCGTAATTTTTTCTCTCTCTCTCTCCACCTTTGTCCCATCTTTATCACGCCGGAAACTGCGATGAACAGCAAAGGACGAGAAAAAACGGGATGGGGAAAGGGAACGGAAAGAACAAAATAAAACGGAGGAAAAAAAGGGTGAAATTTAATGGGAAGAGAGAGTGGAAGCGGTAGTCGGCATGTTACGTGATGTATATATGTATTCTAAGTTGCGGGTGTATATTTGTATGAAACAGGAGAGAAGAAACGAAGCAGGAGAGAGTAAGAGAACGTTCGCTTATTCCTTTCTCGCTTGCGTTGGTGGGATGCGCGGTTACCCGGGCATTTCCCGTGGGATGAGATCTCGCGTTACTCCCTCTACCAATTCGAATCGAGAGGAACGGGACCCTCAGACTTCACCACATACATACACACAGATCGCTTCTCTAGGTTATCATCTCTCTCTCTCTACGGTACACGTCCCTCTGCTCCGACGCACGTTTCAACGGTCGTAACCCCTTTGTTTCAGTTTTTATTTGCCGAAAAGGCTACTCTCATAATTTTATATTTATATAAAGCTCCGTGTTCAGCTTTGGTACCACCTTTTTACTTTCATTCAATGTAAACCATATAAAATCCTGCAGCCAAAGTTTGAGCCACTCTACAACTTTTGCGAATAGAAAATTTATCCGCAATCCACAAAAGTAGTGAATGTAAGAAAAATGAAAATTTTGAATTACGTTCGTTCGTGACATCTTGGGACGGGCAAGTTACGCTAAAAATTAAAACATATCTCACTGGGAGCCTATTTTTCCACGATAATTCGTAAACTGGTGTCCTACAAAAATATTTTTATAATGATCAATGTCAAAATATCGAATTTCTCATGGTTCGATATTTGATGATTAATAATTCATCTTATGATCTGCTTTATTTAGTGGAATTCAAGCGTATTTAAGGTGGTAGTCTGGTAACTTAAGCCGATTTTCATGTCTTTTTTGGATGGCGTTTTTTATGTAGGAAAATAAAAATGAATCGTTTTGGATATTTAGAATGTTTTTATTTACATATTAAAGATTAAAAAAAAAAAAATTTTTTTAATTTAAAAATTGAAAAATTAAAAAATTTTTTTTTGTTTCTTTAATATGTAAATCAAAACATCCTAAATATCCAAAATGATTCATTTTTATTTACCTCAAAAATTCTTGATAATTCTTAATCTATAGACATGTCATTCTGGTCGGAACTACTGAAGTTAAATTTCATGGATAAATAACAAAATGGCGGACTTTGGAAAAAAAAGTTTTTTTTTCCAAAGTCCGCCATTTTGTTATTTATCCATGAAATTTAACTTCAGTAGTTCCGACCAGAATGACATGTCTATACATTAAGAATTATCAAGAATTTTTTATTTCAGATAGCATCTAGAGCCAAAATCACTGGGGCCACCCACGCGCTTTTTTTTCGCTTTTTAAACTATTAAATTTGTTCAAAATTTTTTTTTTGTATCTTCAATATGTAAATAAAAACATCCTAAATATCTAAAACGATTCATTTTTATTTTCCTAGAAAAAAACGCCCTCCAAAAAAGACATGAAAATCGGCTTGAGTTACCAGACTACTACCTTAATGAAAATTCGATTCACGATATACATCAATTCGCCGACGAGTCATGTGCCGCTCGCACGCGTGTCACATAAGTCGTTTTCGTAAAGACTAGGATAAAAAAAGAAAATAAATAAAAAAAATAACTTGCCTCTCAGGTACGAAGCGTGTAGACTCCGTTCGTCACGTACGCTCGAGCTGCATTCTCTCGTTTTATTCACTTTTTTTCACACCCGTTGATAAACTTCTTCTCGTTCCACTCTCTCGTCGTTCTTTACTTCTCCCTTTTTCTTATATATACATATACGTTTTACACCCTGAATCCTAAGAAAAAACGTGAAATCCCCGCACCAGAATTACGCTCGGCAATTTATATATATATGAACGTGTCAAATCGAACGGATCTTCTCGCGAAAAAAAAAAAAATTACCAATCAAATTGTCCAACACTATACATATTTGTCTCTATATTAAATACTTGAATATAAGAGTTACACAGTCAGTTCTCCTTTTACCTCCATTTTTCTTTTTTCTTTTCTTCAAAATCTATACCAACCTCGTTATTGTTCCTGTTGATTTTTATCTTATCACTGATTCTCGACACTGTAACAACAACACACGGGAATGTGATAAAGTCTCGCGATTGCGCCTACCAAAGGACACACACACACCGATCGAATAAAAATCGATTTGGGTAAAAAAATAAAATTAAATAACACAACATATAAGCAGCCCTCCGCGAGATTTATGATATGAACATCGATCAGAGGGAAACGGCACATAAAATGCGAGACAAGATCGTTCGTTCATATCGGTTGGCAGTGAATTTCGATAGATCGTTTCTCGTTAAAAATGATCTCACTTCCGTTCGCATTAAACTTGTTTCAGAGAGAGAGAGAGAGAGAGAGAGAGAGAGAGAGAGAGAGAGAGAGAGAGACAATGTTGGCGAGAGCGTTCGTCTGTATGTCTGGCGTTACACAATCGGGTTGCTGTATATACAACGAGGATGGCTTATTGTTGTCGATTTTATCGGGAGAGCCCCCTCAGAACCAGCAGCATCGCGAACCTCTCTCGCGATTAATCGGTCCTCGTTACGGCTAGCTGTCTGCCTCCCGGTTATTTTTGCTCTTTTTTATTCTCTCGACAAACTGGTCTCACCGCACCGGCATCTCTCTGTACGCGCTAAACCTACATACATCATCTACACGGGCGTTACGTATCGTATTTTATTGAGAAATTAAAAGAATAAACTCTTTTAAATCGGTACTTTAGATACTGTAATACGAAACAAATTGTGACGCTTGATTGTTAATTTAAAAAATTAATTACACATCAGTTAATAATCGCGATTTACCAACGATAATTATCGCGGGTTATTCAATATGCTCACAGTACATTTTTCAAGTTATTTTGCTTTGATTTTAATTGACATTTCTCCGAACACGCGTAATTGTAATTATGCCTAAATAAATATTTATCCGGAAATTTATGAAAATCAATTTGATATTTCGCTTGGAAGAAATAAATGTTCAGCTTTGTGGATTATCCTATACCGTCGCGTCATCGATATATAGTTTCCGCAATCGTTAGCGAAACCCACACGGCTTTTCTCGCAAGCTTTGCTTTCGATTTAATTCCGCTTACGAGTTATCGATTTAATCGTTGTATTGGTCTATGTGTCCATCCACGTGTCTGCACATATGCATTTATGCGTGCGTGTGTTTATGCGTGTGTTTATGCGCGTGTGTATACGAGCGTTATGTGGAGGAACGAGAGATGAGCGACCGAACGGGAAGATCGAGCGCGAGTAGACGTGCGGGTAACCGGCTTTTGGATCGCGGGATAAAGCGCTAACCCGCTAATTGGCGTTCGTCCTCTCTCTCTATTCCTCTCTCGCTGGTATACCCGATCCTATCCTCTACTCCGTTAATTATATTTAATTGCGGGACCGTTAATTATATCTTTAATTGCCGCATACGGGAGCTCCGATGTTTTGCACCACCCACGCTTTTCCACGGATAGAATATACATATATATCTTTTGCAATTTACACATAGATACGAACTTATACGAATTCACATTTACTTTTCATCGCGCCTACACTTTAGAACACGCGGCGTCGCGTGCGTTTATATTCGACGGTATTTCTCGAACGACGAGAAAGTAATCCGGACCGACGTAATATTGTTTTTTTTTCTTTACGATTTTGCATATGAAATCCTGAACGATAAAGCGACGTTGTCTGTTTATTGGATTTTTTAATGTCATTTCTCTATACTGTATATATAATATATATATATATATTTTTTTTATTATACGTTTATCGCTGACATTGTAGACTCGCTCGACCGGTGAACCTTTTTTTACAACATTCGGAACGAGATCAACGTGGAGAGATATTTTTTTTTAAGGATGTTAATTTTCGTTTTTCTTCTAAAGTCATTGGCAGTAAATGAGAAGATAAAATTTTAAATCGCCTCGCACAGATATCCCACGATCGATCCACATTCCTTTTTCGACTTTATTAAGAAAGTCGAGTCAACCACGACAATTTTATTTTCTCCCCAATCGGACCTCTTTACGTTTCTCGTTGTGGTATGGTCCCTCTTTTTTTTTTGTCTTTGTTCATTCAACTTTCGGCTAAAAAACTTTTCATCGGCAATGAGGACCTTCGAGTCGTCGGGACAGAAAGGCGGATCGATGCGACGGGGCTTGCCTATAAACGGGCGCGAGATGACTTTTAACGAGGCTGAGAAGGGTTCCGAGAGGCAACCCACCGTGAGAGTTCAAGTTGGATTCAAGGATATCGAGATTAACCTCTCTTCTCCGGGAAATCCTCCTGGGAGAAAAGAAATTCGAGTTCTAACGCGATCTGTCCGAACGATCTTGAGTAATTTTCACGGATCGCGACCGGCTAGAAAGAGCCTAAACTGAAAAGCAGGAACATTTTCACCTATACGAGTCTTGGGACAAAACTTGATGTCCTTGTTTTTTTTTTTTTTTTCCTTTGACCAAAGACGTGTACCGATTTATTCACGCCGCTGTCATTGTACAAATCGAGATGATTGCGAGTCCCAAAATTTTATCTGAATTATGTGTGTGTATTTATTTTTAACTTTATCGCCGAAACCGTATCGAACGACGAGTACGGGATGATTTTGTTTTATTTTTTTGTACGATGCGACCGCCACGAGAGATAGTGCAGTTTTTTGGCGAACAGCCCGCAACGAAGCGGGTTCTCGACTCGACTGAGGCACCTCTTCTCGTTTCCTCAGCGATCTGCCACACCACCAACCGCGCCACCCCCCCAGCGAAAGGGTGGAAACTGCGCGCAGTCGCAATTTCAAGCGATGCATGGTCCACGATGATATTAATTGTTACAAAACGAGTTTTAATTTTTTTAAATTGACAATAATCGTCAAGATACATAATCAATGAATTCCATTTTATTTATGAAATAAAATATTTCATAGTCTTTCGATTTGCTAATGTTCAACATAATTTATCTTTAGATAATTATAAAATAACTTTGGTTTTATAGTTTTGCTATAGAGCTCTTCTCACAGTCATAAACCGTGCGCGCGCGTTTGTGTGTGCGTGGGTGTGTGTGTGTGTGTGTGAGAGAGAGAGAGAGAGAGAGAAAAATGTTCTTATAAAAATGCCTGTGTAAACAAGATTTAAGGGTTGACGTTAGGGGAGGTTTGAGTATATATACCGTGAGGATTTTCAGAGTCGAAATCTTCGTCAGAGGCGCCTTATCCAGGGGAGTATATATGGCTAAGAATCAAGGGCACTCGAAGAAAATCGTGAAATTGCCAACACCCTCTCTCGCAACATCGAAATAGGGGATGAAACACGCGGGGGCGATTGTATAGGCCGAGAGTACGTTCTATCTGTATATCTCGAAGCTTTTTGCCATCCACGCTCTCGAAACCTTCCCCCGTCGAAATAATGGCCGGATAATCCGTTCTGTCAGTGGGCGAGAGGGGGGGGGGGGGGGGGGGGGCAACGAAAGCAACGCGGTCCAATGTATATAGCAGCGGGTCGTTCCGGGGGCTAAAAGGATCCTCTATGGGCGAATACCAGTGCGAAAACTTCGGCTAAAAGTCGTTCAACATTCTACGAGATATGTTTTCCGTAAATAGCGTGGTTTCGGGTCAAAACCCATCGGAATAGAGAGCTAAGAGATGTATCGGCTAGTCATTGCTGTACCAGTGCAAAGACAAAAAAAAAACCAGAGAGAAAGAAAGAGAGGAGAGGAGAAAAGAGAAGACTTGCTCGTTCGACCTCGTTCCACACCCGAACCCTCGCAGGGCTACTAGGAAATTTTCCTTTGATGTTTTATACTCTCGCCGGATAGCGAGATAGAGAGAGCGAGCTTGTCGCCCTAGATTCCAGGAAAGCTGCAGTAGCGTGTATTGCACCAAGTCTTTATTTTCATTTACTCTCAAAGCTACCTACGGGGAATTAGAATAAAATGTGCCTTTTTCCGAGAATCATGGATTTATTATTTTATATAAAATTTCATTCTAATAAAACGACGTATGTACATGGCATTAAACCCCCGTAGTTGTTAGGGTTCAAACTGATCTCAACTTTAACTACACGACTGTACGTTCATAACTAAGAAATGAGGTTTGCGCCGATCTTTACTGGAGCTTCGAAACATTCCCTTTTTAAGGCCGTCGTCTGGTCTAGAGCGAGATTTTTGACGTCATTTCTAATGTGCAATAACGTTTAAACCGTTGAAGTTGTCTTGATGAAAATGTACAGGTGCATTTATTGATCCTCAGAGAATACTTGTATATTAAACAAAAAATTATTTTAAATATTTTCATGTAGGTTTTTGCCTTGTTGCAACATGGTGCGCCACAATCGGCGCCCACTCCGGACGATGTTGTATGCATCTGAAAAAAAAAATATATATATATTCTCAATCTGTATGAGTATTCTGCTATACAGATTGAGTACTGGAGCACTGGTAGCAGAATTGGTACTTAACAAAAAAATTTTGACAAAATGGCGGCCTGTTGAACTTTCATTAATGATATTTCATACATTTTCGGGTATTCGACGAGTTATCAAATGTCGGCAAAATTATTGTTCCACTCAATTCTGCTACCAGTCCTCAGAAACAGGCTACCTAAGGTACGTGCAAAATTTGAGCTTGATCGGTCCATTAGTTATCGAGATATCGTGGGCGCCGATTTGAAAAACATAGTTCTGAGATAAACGCGTTCAAAATTGCTTCCCGACCGCGTTACCTGAGCGCGCGGCTTGCTTAGAATTTTTATTACTCGGCTAATTTTTGAAATATCGATAAACGGTTTTCAGGAGCGTATGAAGAAAGGTCCAAGGAATAAGAAAATGAAAAAAAATCGATTTTTTTTCATTTTCTTATTCCTTGGACCTTGGAAAATCCTAAAGGATTAATACCTTTTTTGGAACGCGCGCTATTGAACAATTTGTTTTTCCTAACATCACCACGTCTCATGAATAGCATCCATACATTTTATCAAAAAAAAAACTTTACTGAAAAAGTTTATCTTTTATTTCACGATTTTTTTGAACATGTTATCATTTGATTCTTTAATGTAAACGCGCTTGTTCCATAACCTACAATGTTCAAAGTATGTTCCATAATATTTTGGAGACTATCGGACTGATACAGTTCGTACGGCAACAATTTTGAAAAACCCTTGGTTGAGTTCGTGTGAACAGGACGAAACTGAAGAGAAACGTGACCACGTCAATTCAATCATAATTCATTTCAATGGATATATATTACGTTTGAGTAAATTCTTTATTAGTTTTTACTGAAATATACAAAATTCTGAATGTAACAAAAGAGAGGAACTTGAAAGCCATCATTTTATATAATTTTCATCATAAGGCTTGTCGTTAGAGTATATTTTGTCGTGTCCCCATCCCTGCCCGTAGAACCGAACAATGCGAAACGTCTGTGACAAGTCAGGCGGCGTACAGAACAAACGAGAATATGTGCGGTAATTTAATTGGTAACTCTCGTATAGGGTAAGGGATGATGTGTGTATCCCGCGACTGAAGATCGAGCGGGATTTTGTCGGTATTCACGCACGGTCTACCGGTCTCATCTCCGTTCCTTCCGCCACTTATGAAACGAGAGAAGTAGTTTGCATGCAAGGTGTTTCATTCGACGGCGGGACGGGATGGACACTCGAGCGGCAAAAGCAGAGACCGGCCAGTTTCCCTCCGCTATATACATAAATATATCCGTTTATAGAATATGTGTACATTGTACATATTTTGATACATATATACCAGATATATCACGGAGTCAGCTAGGCATGAGCACAAGCTCTTTGGAACCGCACGGTCTCGTTCGCTGGTAGAGCTCACGAGGTGGGACGATCATTAAACCTTGAAAAGGTAGCCGGTTGGGCTCGTGGTCCAGTCTCGGCAATTAGAGGCTCGGCTTGCCAAGGAGAACGCACATCGGCCGCTCCCACGCCATAAACATGTTACTCCCGTATTCGCCCACACTTTCCACGCGCATGTCTATACCGATAATGTTAGTAGGTGCTTCGTATATGTGCAAACAAACACACGGACACTCTATTGTAAATATGGATGCCATCTGTACGTATACTTCGAGCTTTTAGTAGTCGTTATACCGGCGTGTCCTGCGGGTTACGCCCGTAATAACGCACCTACGACGTGTCGGAGGCTGATACCCAGAGTAAAAGAGAGAGAGAGGAAGAGTGGACAAGAATCCAACGAATGTCCCAATGGCCAGGCATAACGCAGGGCCAATACCTCGTGATACCACACGAGCCCGGGCCATATACGAGAGATATTAAATAAGATAAAAATGACTGTATAAAGGACGAAAACAAAAAAAATGGAAGAAAAGCCATTACTGTATCGTCTCTCTCGTTGCTATATAAAAGCGGACGAACGCGCGCCCTCGCGCTTTACCGTAAATCAAGAAGCCTCGCACGCTAAGCGACTTTTACCGCGTGTACCGTGGACCACGCGAGAGATGCGAATACCAGCTTGAAGCCGTTCGTATATACGGTTCTCCGGTATATCCCGACTTTCCGTGGATATGTATATATTCGTATATGTACAATACGTGTACGTAGCAGCATATATTATTAAAATTGTGTCGTAGTCGTACGTATAAATATTAATTTTTTTTCCTCCCCACGTCCGGTATGCGAAATCGTAAAATCTGCACAACCCTACGGAGATATATATGCTTTTATATATTCGTTAGTACGAATTGGCTTTCGTTATCCATGCGGGTTGACTCACAAGTATATACCAATAAGGATAACTTTTTATGAACGCATCAGAAATCCCATATGAGTTCTGGATTAGTTTTGTGATGTTTACTTTTTATTGACATATTTTCAGCGAGAATGAAAAAGGTTCGCTGCTCCGTGCATTATTTTTAAATATCGTCGAACCACTAATTGACATTCAACGGTGAAAAATGTGTTTGTTCCCTGATGTGTAAACTCGATGGCAAAAGTGAACGAAGAAAAGTGTTGCGGGAAAGAGTATTTATCCGTCGAACGAAACGATGGTTTTATTTTTATCATATCTGAAAAACCCATCAAGCTTCTCGTCGTTCGATCATTTTTATCCCGCCATGGGAGCAATAAAAATCGGTGATTGTCTCTTGGCCCTCGCTTTCTCTTCTCGTCAACTCGATCAGGACTTTAAAACAATTTTGATATCTTATCTCCACCAAACCTCATATACTTTCTCGTTCTTTCTCATCTCGCTCAGCTTTTCTTGCGATCTTCAGCGATGATGAGAGTAAGAGAGAGAGAGAGAGAGAGAGAGAGAGAGAGAGAGAGAGAGGGAAAGTATAACATCCCTACGTCTCGTATCTTCGTCTTTGCTCTCTTTTTCACGTTTATCCCCCTTTCCAACCCCTTGGTCCACAACTCTACCAAGCACTCCCGGCCGTCTACTTCACGACTTCGTGAAAGCGGTTCTCAAACCCATTCTCTCATAATCCCCCATGCACGTACGACGCGAGCTCCCGGTTCCCCTAGCCCCTTTCCGCGTTTGCCGTCCCGTCCAGTCGGTCGTCTCGCTGCTCCAGAGAGAAAACTTTTCAATCTTCGGCTAGAGATAACCCGGTTACGAAAAAAATGCTCGATATAATACGTGTTGTCGGTGCATTGGTCGAATAAAGATTTTTCATCGAAGCGGCAAGAGGGGGGAGAGAAATGATGATTTCAAAGTATTAACGATGCTCCTCCAATTATTGTAGGAGAGCCGAAATTCGCTGAAACAGTGTATCCAGTAGAAAGAACAGAATCATTTTGGACCTATCGAATTACCGTTCATTGAATCATTCGAATACAAAACTTATTCAAACTATTTTTCCGACAAAATATATGTATGAATTCTCAGAAAAAATTTCAATGTTCATCATAAAAGAAGAAAATCATGTAAATTGTTAAAATAATTTAAACTTACAATGTTCATTTCACTTCTTACGGCAATTAATCACAATTTTGTCGAAGTACTTTCAAATGGTTATTTCTATTTTTCGTCTTGTAGAATTATTTGCCCGTTCTCTTGTCGACGATCATCCGACAAGATGATTAATTCAATAAAACTTGAAATCCTTTTCTTTTCGAGGGAGGTGTATTTTTTATCCTTTCACGACAAAAGTTGTGGTAATAATCCTCGATTAAAAGTGAATAGGATCGTCTCTGCAAACCGCGTCTGTCGGAAAAACTTTTTCTCCTTGTATAGTAGAAGCGGAGAGAAAAAGAGCGTGAGAGAGAGAGAGAGAGAGAGAAAGAAAGCGGGGAGTAGAAGTATTTCCCGGATAAAGGGAGCTGCCGGGAAGGCTCCATCGATTCTCCGTATACGAGCCCTTTTCCTACCTATATATCGCATCATCCCAGCACACCCACGCGATGTTGTGGCATTCCTGCTTTCTAGCTTCGGTGAAACCTCTTTGCTTCGCCTCCACCCCTCCATTCCCTCGTGTTTTCTGCTTTACCGGGGTTTCTCTTCATCTCTGCCTACTAAACCGAGCGTTTCTACACTCCTTTCTCTTCTTAACCAAATAAATTAGTTGTCGCAAAGGATAGTTAAGAGAACCAGCGAGAGAGAATGAGAGGTGGAGAGGAGGGCAAGACTCTGGCGAACCGACAATAAAATTACGCAAACGAGCTTAGCGTCGGTGGAGAGCTCCGAAGCTAAGTTGACGTTGCGCCCGAGTTGGCCGAGAACGAGCCCGGAAGTGGTTTCGCGCATGAAAACTTCACCAGCCTCCCCGTCAGAGAAACGATTCGTGATCGGGTCGAAAATGCCGTGCGTGTGAAAATTTCGCAAAACTTTTACGTTTAATCTATTAATACTCATTTATGTTCGGAGCCCCCGATCAACGTGATTTAAGTCCATCTGGAGCGAAGAACAATAAATATCGTATATTCGATAAATTTTAGACTAGCCAGTGTAATTTTGTAATCTTAACAACCGAACATTTATAACAGAGAAAACGATTATTTGCATAAAATTATTTATTTAAGGGGGGAAATAGGGTTAGACGGTTCAAAAAATCAATTATTTTTTTATTTCATAAATTGTTAGTAAAACTATTGAAAAATATGTTCCCAAAATTTTAAATGAAAATTCCGACTCGTTCTATTGTTATAAGCCATTAAAGTGAGTAGCTCTCCTTCAGGCCCCGAGCGCACCACGTGTTTCAAACGCGCTTTTCTGAAAACGACTTCTTTTTAACTTGCGTACACGCTAGTTTGAAAAGTTTTCAACCAATCGTTTTGAAAATTGGCAGTTACTCTCTTCATAGTATTGCGCTCTATATGAGCCTAAAATCGGAATATTATCATTATTTAAAATAATTTTTTTTTTGCATATAAAGTTGTAAAACATGACAAAAAATCATGCTTTTTTGTTTTGACCCCTGTAAAAAATTCAATTTTCTATTTTTTTGATAGCATTTAGGTTCATATAGAAGAGAGACATATAATAAAAGTAAATTCCAACCTCGTTTGATTTCAGATGAAAATTGCGGCTTCCAGAATGTACGCAAAATGCTGAGTCTGATTGTGACCTGCGATATGGGGTCACTAATATTTTCAGTGTTTTTCAAGGAAATTCTTCAAACATTTTATAGTATATACTTAAATATATGTATAAATTATTCTCAAAGTTTCAATAAATTATATTCATTTTTTATACTATAAAAGAATTCATGAAAATCATTGAGAAAACGCTGTCCTATTCCCCCCCTTAATTCGATTGAAATATCAGTACAACAATTAAAATCTATTGTATTACGTCACGTTATTATAGCTACTCATAATTATGTTTGGCCAATTTGTCAATTGATAAGTATCCATCCTAATGTTGAAGAAAAGGCAAGGGTGTGACCAAAATCCTTAATTCGGATATTTCGACTGTCATTTTCATCGGATCTATTGAAATTTTCATGTCTCGGCGAGTATAAAACCGATGGTAATGAGACTTTGTGCGTTGCAAGAAGTGAACCTTACTGACCTTAGCAGCGATCCAATGACATCTTTCCTCTCGATCTATATTAGAAAATGAACAAGCATCGAGATATCAAGAAGTCGCAAAATATGTCACGTCAAAGAATTGAATTATCAAGATCCACGGGTAGGATAAATTATTTCAAAGTCACTCTAGCGTCACCGCTCGAGGCGAGCGAATTTAGAGCATTGGATTAACTCTTCCGATACGTTAGCGACCCTGTTAAAATGCCACGTTTGCTAATAAACTTCGAAGTACAGAGTACCGTGGCGTGGCTTCCTCAGGGGGAAAATACGTCTTGAAAAGCTGCGTTCCCTCGCTTCGGTGTTGTTCACCCTCGTTGTCGTACACCGACATCAGAATAGTAGAGAGATTTCTCGAAGGGAATGTCCTATGCCCGGTTGTCTGTTTGGTTGAACCCAACGACACCGTTGCTTCCCCCGCTCCTGAGGGCAAAACTTTCACTGAATTACAAAATACATTCCGACATTTGGTGGGACGAGGAGCGACAGAGCGATAGGGTTTTGCTCGACCCTGCGCCCGGGCTCGGGTCTCAGTGGTAACGGAGAACTCTCTCGCGTGGGGTTTATGTTGGCCGAGATGCGCGATGCTGGAAGGCTCGAAACATCGTTTTCCACCCTTCTCTCTTTCTCTCTCTCTCTCTCTCTCTCTCTCTCTCTCTCGTTCTCACTTTTACCCTTCGCGTGGGCGCGGTGAATGAAAGGACAAGAGGGCACCGCATGAGAGGGGAGAGGGGAGAGAAATAGACGTTCAATGTCACTCCAGTCCCGTCTCTGAACTCTCTTTCTCAGTGTGCGGTTCGTTGGTTTTCTGACGAGAGACAACCACCTCGTCATTGTCTCACGGGGAAGACACGCCGAGCAAGAGAGGGAAAGAGAGGGGTGGCTAGCCGCGCTTCTTCGCCGCTGAATCGTGAATTACCCCCGGGGTGGCGTTCGTCGTGACGCGCCCCTCGTAAGGGTTGTTGTTGTACGTGCTCTGTACCTGTCACGGAAGAACACGCACATACACAACATCGTCATTGCCTTTATTCCCCATGACACGTCTCGCCTTTTCGTACCTATCGCTTTTTCTAGCCGCTTGCATAGCCGCAAGGGGGGGGAATAGGATTAGGACAGCGTTTTCTCAATGATTTTCATGAATTTTTTTATAGTATAAAAAATGAATATAATTTATTGAAACTTTGAGAATATTTTTTACATATATTTAAGTATATATTATAAAATTTTTGAAGAATTTCCTTGAAAAACACCGAAGATATTAGCGACCCCATATTGCAGGTCACAATCAGACTCAGCATTTTGCGTACATTCTGGAAGCCGCAATTTTCATCTGATATCAAACGAGGTTGGAATTTACTTTTATTGTATGTCTCTCTTCTATATGAACCTAAATTCTATCAGGAAAATAGAAAATTGAATTTTTTACAGGGGTCAAAACAAAAAAGTATGATTTTTTGCCATTTTTTACAACTTTATTTGCAAAGAAAAAATTATTTTAAATAATGATAATATTCCGATTATAGGTTCATATAGAGCGCAATACTATGAAGGAAGTAACTGCCAATTTTCAAAACGATTGGTTGAAAATTTTTCAAACTAGCGTGTACGCAAGTTCAAAAAAAGTCGTTTTCAGAAAAACGCGTTTGAAAAAATAGTACCAAGAAAAACAAAGTCAAGGCAGTCATGAATTTTCTTCGGTGTTTTTCAAGGAAATTCTTCAAAAATTTTATAGTATATACTTAAATATATGTATAAAATATTCTCAAAGTTTCAATAAATTATATTCATTTTTTATGCTATAAAAAAATTCATGAAAATCATTGAGAAAACGCTGTCCTAACCCTATTTCCCCCCTTAATGGCTCATAACAATAGAACGAGTCGGAATTTTCATTTAAAATTTTCGGAACATATTTTTCAATAGTTTTACTAACAATTTATGTAATTAAAAAAAAATCGATTTTTTGTACCGTCTAACCCTATTTCCACTCTTAAAGCCGTAAAACAAGGAAAATAAAAATACATCTAGTTTGAAAGAGCCGCGAGTTTTCCCTTTGGCCGATATCTATATAGGCCTGCATCTTACGAGGGGATGAAATTCTTGCTTTCTCTATGGATAGTGCTTTTTTTTCTCTCTCTCTCTCTCTTTCTCTATCCTTATCTCAACTTCACCCTGCAGCGCTTTTGTATACAAACATTATATATATATATTGCGAGATCCGTTCAGGTATGTATAGACGAATAGAGTCTTGGGGACTGTCGGAGAATTCACATTGTATCGCACCAAATTCACTCTCGAATGGGGATACTTCGTGACTGTGTGTGTCTGTGTCAGAAAGAGAGAAAGAAGATCGGTGAGGAAAACCGGCGACCGGTTCTTCCGTTCGTGCGGTGTGATTCGCGATAACGGAGAATTCAATTCCTCAAATGTCCACTCTTCTATCGAATCTATACTATGGTGTAGATGCTATAAAATTGTTTCTGACAAACTCCTTATTCTCTTACATCGATATCGAATCGCGTGTATATATGGGATATATCCTTCATAGAGTACAGCGAAAAGAAATTAAGAAATTTTATTTTATTTTTAAGTTCCCCCTCGCTCGCGATCCTACGTTAAATTCCTACGTCGCCTATTATCCGAGGATCAACGAAAAACGGAGATCCAACAAATGCAATCGTTAGAATAAAAGAGCAAAGACCGAGAACCTTCGAGCCCTTAAGCATCGCACGAGACACACGCGTATGAGAATCGGACGGCGGGGGGGGGGGGGGGGGGGGTAGCACAACTAGCAGAACGGAAGGATGAGAGTGAGAAAAGACGAGTAAACCTTTGCGGGCAATGTGAAACTTGGTTTTCGAGATCCGGAGAGAACTGTCATATATATAACAGAGGGAGAGAGAAGAGAACTTGCGGATATCCAGAAGCCGGGAATATATATCCGCGGAGAATATCCAGCGAAAGCTTTGCTTACCATACATATATCTATTAAACCGGTACCAGAGGAGTGAGGCGAATTCAGGCGTACGCGTGTTAGAGGAGAAACGAAGGAAATAGAACGAGAGCGGAAGGTAGAGGAGACTGTGTCGACGGAATCAGCATAGAAGCGACATTAATATCCATTATATTTCTGGCGCACGTCGTTCCTGATTCCCGTGCGATTTCTATCCTCCATTGGCTCCACCACTGCCGTCGCGTCCCCGTATTTTCCTTCGTTCTAAAGCTTATGCATACATATATACACTTATATTTTATATCGGACATTCTATGTTAGATCGACTGCCCGTAGGTCAACGGTAACACGAGGTTTTCCCGCACGGTGAAAAAAAAATAGTGATAGTTCACAAAATTCGTACTTTCGCGGACTTTGCGCTGACAACCAACGAGACTTTCTGATCTGTATTTTTCGTAACAAAGTACTGGATCATTCCGGTAATATTTACATGTTCATTACCCGCACCGTAATTGTTATCGGTATTGAATTGTTACTAATCACATCGAAGTACCAATTCCGTAAAAGTGTACACCTTAGAATGGGATGTTTTTTTCTGTAAATAATTGTACTTTTTCTATCACGTATCAGTAATATTTTAGGTGCTAGTATGAATTATGACGAACTTCTCTCCGTGGACGAATAATTACATCGAGATTATAAAATAACACGCGCAACAGCGATGAATGTACGCAATCGGTAATCGATGATTACCGAATACCAATGGTACTTAATGACTCAATTCCACAATTTACTTTGAAGTGAGTCAAAATAGGTAAGTGGGAATCAACTTTTAATATTGTAAACGTTGGCCAAAAAGAAAATCGTAAATAACGCATTTTAGGGGTGGCTTAGTTGATTATTCAGATGCTTTTAATAAATAGAACTTATTCAAGATGAAAAATCGTTCCCCATCCCATTGAGTGATGGAGCATGCAATTCTCAACAACAAAAACATGTTGCGGTTTTCAATTTTTTAAATTTCGCAACGTAATTCCATTTGTTTATAAGAATCCTACACCGCCATTGAACTGTACGGTATACCTAACACGGAGTGGCCCATATCTATGTTCTATGCAGTATATATAGTGGAAGGAATACGTACGTTTACCAGGGAAACGAAGCCGCAGTGATGCGCAAGCATCGTGAGCGCTTGCTCCCTCAACAGTCAGAGGATAACGCAACGGTAACCGGAAGTCGTCCTCAAGAGTAGAAGCAGAAGCGCTCCTAGTAGTTTCCACGAGACGAAGTCGTTTTGTGATTTATAGAGAAAGTTTAGCCTCGCCGATTACCTCGTGAGGGGGTTGAAGCGAGAGGGTTGAGAAATTATATAGATATATGTATATGTATATAAAACTGTCTCGCTCGTTCTCACTTATCTTTTCCGTTCCACGCGTCATCCTTCTCGCTCATCGTTCTATTCCAATAGAGGGGGCTTCCTTCTTTTTTCTTCACCGAGGCTTTCTAACCGCACGATTCTCATGGTGGATTTTGGTTGCTCAGGGTTTCTCCGTGTCTGCAGTTGTCTAGAAACATGAGATTGGTGCGGTAACATTTTGCGTAATTTTTCGCTTGTCAAATATCCCCTCAATTCAAATACATTTTGTTTCTAAATTCATTGAAACCTTTATTGGCTGGATTCATTTTCCACCCATTATAATCCACGCATTTATCTCATTTCTACTGCCGTACATAGCTCGAGAAGCGAAAAAACAGTTGCGAAGAAACATTTCACCCCTGACAAGAAGAAACAAATTTAGTCACGGGGCCAGTAGGATAGAGACACGGAAGAAGTAGAAGAATAAGACGAAGAACTGTGATATTCTGTTGGGAGTCTTGGAAATGCCATCGGACGAGATTCATCCCATTTCTTTATCGCACATGGGTGGTTCGTTCAAGTTCTTTTTTATATCATTCTCCCACGACGCGTCTTTCTTACCGCAGCGTTGAAAATAACGTATTTTCTCATGCTCCGACGCCCTCTACCTTCCCCTAAAAACTCTCGTACTCTGTATATATAACCCACACGTACTCGACGATTTTACCGGTAGTACCCTCCCGGTACATCAAGGATAATGTCCTCCAGACTGGATAATGTGGTCTCGGTGTTGGAGGCTACCGAGTCACTCTTCTTGTTCTTGCTCTTAAACCGCTTGCCTCCCCCTCAACCCCCGTCGCCGCATTTCTCTACAACGCTTTTGCAACGAGTAAACACCCGACCCCACACACCACCGTGCTCCCATGGCCCGAAGGCTCCAGGACGAAAAACTATTCGTCCTGAACCACCGAGCGAGTCCCTTTTTTTCGCGTCTATCCTCTCTAGCATTCACCCGTCCTTCCTAACCGTCTCCTTTTTCCGTTCGTTTTGTACTCTTTTTAGCCCACGCTCCCTCTCGGCGCTATATCACTAAGTACGTACATACCGACTATACTATATCTGTATAACTTGTACAGGATGCGCAAAAAAACAGGTCATTATTAAATGTGGGTCATTTGTGAATGGTTAAACTCGATGTCAACGAACGATAAATTGTTTGTCGGAGGGGCACAAAAGTACGAGAGGAAATGATGGGACTCGCGAAGAATGAGACCGAAAAATAGGAATTATTTTACCCAAACGAATTTAAATAGCGCCTTTGGAAATGTGTTTGCGTAAAATTAATGCTAATAAAATCAATGCCATTTGTAAAATATTAATAATTTGGTTCGACTAAAATTTGATAATAATAATGATAGATTTATTTCGCACCGAACCAACAATTCGTTAACATCGAATAAACTCCGTGTGTTTTGGTACACACTGTACGATTTACAGAACACACCTTCGACTCGACTTTCATGCTACTACTCTCTTATTACTAAAGCTCTCATCCCTTTCCTCTTGAAGCTTTCTCCTTGCTTTTCACGCTGTACTCGTCCTCACCTCTCTCCGCTTAAAGCCATTCCAAACAGATGTCACGACCGACTAATGCGCAGACTACAATTCTCTCTATGCCCATTCGCCAGATGTTTATGTGTAAAAAGTTCAAGTGAACTCGAGAGTGTCAGAGAGAGAGAGAGAGAGAGAGAGAGAACGAGATAGACTATATACATACACGAATTGACGAGAATAGTGAATAGAGAATACGTCCATCCAGAAGTGTCGGTGTAACGAGGATGTGCATTGACAATGTTCGCGCCGAGTATAACGTTGTTTAGGCAGAACATCCCTGAATCCTGAATAGGTCATGATAAAATATTCACGAGATCCTGTCTGCCCTCTAGCACTCTGACGCTGATTCAGTTATGACTGTATGTGCTTGGACCACGCGAGTTACCATTCCGTAGCCTTATACAATTTTCGCTTTGAATAAGACCGTCCAATTACGAATTTCATCAAGTGACAATTTATTTCATTTATATTATTATTATTTTCGGTATTTCACTATTATTATCCTATTATTTTTAATAGAGAAGCGATTGCGCGATTGGATCATTTCCGTATCTCTTTGTTCGAGATATAAAAATGTAGTATTATATGAAAATTAACTAGTGTAGGGTAGGCGTAAAATGCGAATGACAACCCAATCATTAACTCGAATGTTTGAGCTGAGAAAAGTCGTCGTAATCAGAACCAGCGTGCAAATGCTCATTATCTACGCTAATAAGCCTTCGCTATTTATAAAGAGCGGAGATCTTACCCTTAAAAATGAGCTGTGGGTCATTATCGTAATCCTTCTACTTCTCGAGATTCACGACTACTTTGCGAATGACACTTTGCTGGAACATTTATGAATCTGGTTCATTGACGACATAAATTGGTTCCATGAATACACTCCAAATGTGTTAATATTTCTAACTGAGTATTTTGATCACTTTCCTTTAAGGGGGGGAATAGGGTTAAACGGTTCAAAAAATCGATTTTTTTTAAATTTCATAAATTGTTAGTAAAACTATTGAAAAATATGTTCCCAAAATTTTAAATGAAAATTCCGACTCGTTCTATTGTTATAAGCCATTAAAGTGAGTAGCTCTCCTTCAGGCCCCGAGCTTGGTACTATTTTTTCAAACGCGTTTTTCTGGAAACGACTTTTTTTGAACTTGCGTACACGCTAGTTTGAAAAGTTTTCAACCAATCGTTTTGAAAATTGGCAGTTTCTTTCTTCATAGTATTGCGCTCTATATGAAACTAAGATCGGAATATTATCATTGTTTAAAATAATTTTTTTTTGCAAATAAAGTTGTAAAAAATGGCAAAAATTCATGCTTTTTTGTTTTGACCCCTGTAAAAAATTCAATTTTCTATCGTTTTGATAGCATTTAGGTTCATATAGAAGAGAGACACATAATAAAATTAAATTCCAACATCGTTTGATTTCAGATGAAAACTGCGGCTTCCAGAATGTACGCAAAATGCTGAGTCTGATTGTGACCTGCAATATGGGGTCGCTAATATCTTCGGTGTTTTTCAAGGAAATTCTTAAAAAAATTTATAGTATATATTTAAATATATGTATAAAATATTCTCGAAGTTTCAATAAATTATATTCATTTTTTATACTATAAAAAAATTCATGGAAATTATTGAGAAAACGCTGTCCTAACCCTATTTCCTCCCCTTAAGTGGTCCAATTATAACATCTCTGATACACATTGTTTTTCCAAATTCTTCAATAAACGCTCGAAATTAATTTCATCAATGCGTCATTACAAACGAGTCCACGAAATCGATATGATGCCCATCCATTCTAATGCCCATATATTAGGAAAGTTGGGTGGAACTCCCAACGCGAATGCTCCGACTTTGAATTTTCATACTATGTACCCGGTGAATCGCACACGTTCGCTGTAGTTCACATCCGCGTGATTAATGTCCCCTATAAGCGAGGCCCCGAGTATATAGCCACCCGCCGTTCACAGCTACGATTTTAATAAGCTGCATGCTTCCACCCACATCGCTAACGTCTCCTCGTGCAACTTCTATGAGCCTATTACCTTCACTACATACCCGGTGTCGTTCATTAATCGTTTCTAGAAATAGGACGTTTGTTTTTTATTTGCGATCATTTCAGTTCGTCCTATGACAAATTGTGATGGAAAAATATTCTGTAAAATATATATACAAGCTGAACAAAACGTCCAAAATATTTAAAAAATTTATTTATGACACTTCGTTCAAATTATTGTTCACAATATTGGCATTTATTTTCAACACCCTGCGTGCTCGATGCTTTAAATGCGAGGAAACGACAAAAAGAAAAAGCCAAACAGGAAGAGGGTTGGCTAATATGCTCGTGCTTTTCAGCAATATTAAAAAGATTATGCCCCCATTTTTCGACATATTAATTATGTGCCCCGACCATTCACAAAGAACGTTAAATCGTTGGAGGGTTGATGCGAACGCCATATATTAATATATTGTACGAAAAGATGAAACATTGATGAGATATGTACGGCACGTGTCGCGGGGCTCGCGTCAGCTCGGAAAAACTCATCCCTAAACGATATATAGACGTATTTGCGCGGAGAAGCCACTGTACCTGGGGACAAAAACTTATTGTCCCTTTTATGACGCCACGTGTCTCAGGACTATAACCAAAGAGATCGAGACATTCTTCTCGGCCAGTTAATTAAATATCGTACCAGCAATAAATGAGAGACATACTTGAATTCGATATCCATTGATGGATTTCTTTGTATGTACAAAGATGGATTATTTGTAACTTTGTAAAAAATAATTAATTATTTCTAGCTACGTCGGTGAGATATAATGTTTTTTCCATCGCTTAATAAATCAAAAACCAATGAGAGAAGCACTTCATTATTTTTCAATGAAAATCTAAAGTCCTTCAACGTTTTAATTCTCTTAGGCGATGGTCAAATGAGACAGGATAAAGATCATTCATTTATAAGTATATATGGATAAAACACACTTTATCCAAATCCTTTAATTTCAGTTGATGGGGTGCTAAAAATAGAAGGTTTTTACGAGAGGCGAAAAATCTTTATCTCATTCGAGATTTGTCTGTGCTACGCGTTTGGTACATCGTTCCTCTCTTTTTCGTACATTTTCCTCCTATTTCACATTGTCCTTCTCGTCCCCTCTCGGTCTTTCGCTTTATCTCTCTACGGTTTTTTTATATTTATTTCAATTCTTTGCTTCGAACTCGTACGAACGATTCTGCCGAGGATTTCGAGTGCTCGAAGAAACTAACGCGCGACCGATGCTCTGGCACGTCGCTGCCGGGCGATAAACTTTTTAGTGATTCACCAATTCCCAGTGCTTGATCCAAACTCCTCTATATCTATCCTCGCCGGCAGTAGTGGTGAAACTACCACAAATTCACGCACTGTACGTGGTTGTAAATACAAACTATATGTTCATCGATTCCTGACAAACAAATAGGCGTAAATGACATTATTTTCCACGCTCCATCGTGTCAGCTACGTCCTTTCGGTTGCTAACCATCCATACAGCTTTACGAACGCTGTGGACTTTCCTTGATAGAGCGGTCGCTCGATTAATTTTGTGGTCAGTCTTGACGCCGAACACTTTTCGATCGGGAACTATTTTTACGGTTTCGCGTTTCAACGCTTTTCCTATCTTTTCTCTCTCTCCCTCTTCCCTTCTCTCTTCGCTGGTTTATTACATGTTATTTTTATACCCGGGCATCGACAGACTATATATAGAGGCACGGTGCACAGATTCACCAAAACGATCTTCAACCGATGGTTCCAGGAGAAAAAAAAACATTTTTTGCGTCACGTTGCAGGTAAAACTCGTCGCGAAAATGACACGCCCGTGACGGGGAGCAATCGGAAATAAGCCGAGTGAGAGAGATGCGGGAATGTCACTTATATAGGAAAAGCGAGAAAAGTGAAATGAAAAATGTATAAATAGAAGTACAGCGCGATATTTGATCGAAAATTGCATGCCAGCGAAGATCATGAGTATTATTGGAAAGCGTAGATATTCCATAGCGATAAATGTACTGTTCAATTTGTGATATTTCATTTTTTTCCGTATTCAAATAAGTAATCTTATTTCTTCGGACATGAAATGTTTGAAGTCATGACGTATGTTTTTTATGTTTACATGTTTGATCTGTGAAATAAAATTTTCAATTTTGTTTCCATCCATTTTTTTGTCTTCTATCTTTGAATTCAATATCAATGATTATAGAATTGATCGATTCGCTATATATTTTACCTTGATTTATGTTAGAGTCGAAACAGGTTGAGAATTAATTTGATTGTGAATTGTGTAATTGAAAATTGTTCAGTCAAAGTCAAATCGAGATGCAACACTGAGAATAAAGAGAATTTATTTGATGCGAAGACTTCACAGTTGGATATGTCGAATATGTATAGTCATTGTTACCAAATTTTACTTGAGCAAGATTTGTTGACTGTTCTCAAATTTTATTTCGCTCAACTGAAATTCGATTATAATAATTTAACATAATTCTTGATCGTAGAATGCGAGAAAAAATTATATGATTTTTCTCTTTTTTTTTGTCAAGTCATGTGAAAGAAACGATCGTTTCATGAGCATCTCCTAATGAATCTTCATACATGTTGAATTCTATCTACAGCGTTTGTCAGTTGTATATATGTATACGAGGTCTGTTCAAAAAGTATCGCGAATTTTGAATTTCCGCAGGCTACGTATATTCGATTTTCGATTTTTGTGTGGTACTCATGTCCCTCACTTATGCTGAAAAAATCGGCCATTTTGTATGTTTAGTTAATTGTTGATAGCTGTTTTGGTTAGACATGTTTTGGCATGTCTTCGATTTTTGCCTATTCCAAAAAATGGATCAAAGAATCTGTATCAAATTTTGTGTGAAAAACAAAATTAAGTGCGCGGACGCATTTCGAATGTTGACAGTGGCATATGGTGAAGCTACCTTGGACCAAAGCAACGTTTATCGGTGGTGCAAAATGTTCTCAGAGAGCCGAGAAGATGCGAACAACGAAATGCGTTGCGGACGCCCGAGCACATCAACAACAGACGAAAACATTGATGGAGTGAAGGAAATAATATTGGCCAATCATCGAATCACCGTTAGAGAAGGTGCTGAGGAACTAAACATATCAATTGGCTCGTGCTATTCGATTTTTACCAATGATTTGGGCATGAGAAGGGTCGCCGCGAAATTCGTGCCAAAATTGTTCAATTTCGAAGAAAAACAGTGTCGCGTTAACATTGCTAAGGAGCTGTTGGACTTGGTCCGCGACGACCCAAATTTGCTCCAGAGGGTCATAACTGGTGACGAATCATGGGTTTATGGTTATGACGTGGAAACCAAAGCTCAATCATCGCAATGGAAGCTGCTTTTTTGGAATAGGGAAAAATCGAAGACAAGCCAAAACACGTCTAACCAAAACAGCTGTCAACAATTAACTAAACATTCAAAATGGCCGATTTTTTCAGCAGAAGTGAGGGACATGAGTACCAACCTAACGCCACAAAAAAATCGAAAATCGAATATACGTAGCCCGCGGAAATTCAAAATTCGCGATACTTTTTGAACAGACCTCGTATACATTAGGGTGGTTTTTAATTTGGTGATGGTGGAAATTCTTTGGTATTGTTCCTCGAAAGTAATCAACATATCCAGACAAAAAATTGGGCGCAAGCGGAACTTTGTCCAATAATTCTAACCCACCCCACCGAGCTGTTGAATTTTTATATGAAAAAATGCATGCATTTGAAATTTTGTTAAGAAAATTGTTTATTATTTCAAAACTATTCATGATAAATAAATTGTATATTGTGTTTTTATAGGAAATTTAATGCTCTACAAAAAAGGTATCTTGTAAAATTCTTGTGAATCTAATATTTATCACGTTATTAACAAAAAACTGTCATCATTTATTCCAAAAGTCCATCATTATGGCCAAAACAGGAGTTTGACGTCGAAAAACTGCAATGTATTCTTCATATGCAATTAGAAATATGAAGAGATACGTAGTGCACTCAATAACGGTATGTGAACGATATTTAAATTTTCAATTTTATCAATTTTTTTATCATTCGTGATAAATTTTTCTTCTTTGATCGATAAGGACATTGATTTCTTTATCAGTTCCAAATCGATGGCTTTTTTCGAAAGATTTGAAATCAACTCCTCATTTTTTGATATCGATGTGAGCGAGTGGATTTTTAATGAAAATTATTTACAAGGGTTAAAAATAGTTAAAGAAATTAAAGTTGTTAACGATGTTGCAGAAAGAGGAGTGAAACTTATTACAGAGTACAATCGTCTCACTTATGATGAAGATCAGAAACAATTCATTGTACAAATAATTGAAGAATATAAAAAAAAATATCCTGATATTAACAAAGCAACTTTGCTCCAACCGATGTAATTCATTATTGTAAGTTGATTTTTAAAATATATGACATCATTCATTATAATTCACAATAAAATTAATAAAATTGAAAATTTGAATATTGTTTACATTTCATTGTTGAGTGCGCTACGTATTTCTTCATAATCTTATATACATATGAAAAATAAATTGCAGCTATTCGACGTCAAACTCCTGTTTTGACCATAATGATCGACATTTGGAATAAATGATGACAGTTTTTTGCTAATTACGTGATAAATATTAGATTCACGAGAATTTCACAGGATACCTTTTTTGTAGAGCATTATATTTCCTACAAAAACGTTATATAAAATTCTTTTATCATAAATAGTTTTGAAATAATAAACAATTTTCTTACCAAAATTTTGAATGCATTCATTTTTTCATATAAAAATTCGACAGCTCGGTGGGGTGGGTTAGAATTATTGGACAAAGTTCCGCTTACGCCCAAATTTTTTTCTAAATATGTTGATTACTTTTGAGGAACAATACCAAAGAATTTCCAACATCACCAAATTAAGAACCACCGTAGTATACATAGCATATAAGGGTGATAAAATCGGCTGGTAAGTTTGCGAACAACAACGCGAGAACGGCGGTTGTTGGCGAAGCTTGGAGGGCGGGCAATCTAGGGGTACAAGACTTCTCCGTCCTCTCGCGATACTGACGGGGTTGGGTTAGATATAGGCGGTGTTTCGTCGGGCAACCCCCTACGATAAT
Source organism: Oxytorus armatus (assembly GCA_958009045.1). Classification (NCBI taxonomy): domain Eukaryota; kingdom Metazoa; phylum Arthropoda; class Insecta; order Hymenoptera; family Ichneumonidae; genus Oxytorus; species Oxytorus armatus. The sequence continues at coordinate 13,398,240 of OY253744.1, forward strand.
TGCAACAATAACCGTAAGCCGTATAGTCGGTACGGTTACGAAAGTGTGGGCGGTAGGTGAGGGAGCAGTTCGAGTAGAAGGAGCAAGATACGTACCTATATATCTTACAACCTCTATACTCGGCGACTTAGTCGTGAGAGGGTAGTAGAGGCGGTCGCTTTAATTAGAATCGTGTCTGTCGCAGACTTAAACCGTGGTCTGTGCGCGCTTTTGCCTCTCCCACACTTGAACTACTCTCACCCGAAGACCCTTTCGCAGTGCAAGTTTGCCAAACTTGCTACCGTATAATTTATATCTATACATACATACATACACGTAGGTAAACGCACCCCTATCACACGTTCGTAAAGCCCACACTCTTTCAAAACGGGTTTCGACCCTCGTACTTTTTCCCACAACGATCTATCATAACCACTCGTGAAGTGCGAAAAAAATCCATTCGTATTGTCGTGCGGTCAGGAAAATTCGCGTGAAACGATTATGCTCACGATTTAGAATATGAAATAATGCTCGATATGTTTCGATTTGATTAACTTCGCGCGGATGCACGTAATGAAAAAAGAGGCCGAACTGGAAAATTTATTACAAAATTTCGAAACTTTTTAGGGCTATTGAAAGAGGCGTAATCTCATTCTACTTGCTCACATTTGAAAGCAGGTTATACGTTCGTTGCCCTATCCTTTGTTTGTCGGTGTCCAGCAGGACGTTATATTTGTTTTGCAGGCCCCGACGAGCTTCCGCATACTCTCGCCTCGGTACGAAACCCCACGCAGCTATGCCCGTAGGAGGCTTTCCCCAAAGGGCTACTGTGGTCTTTCTCGAGACGCCAAATTCATCCCTCGAACGCGCACAGCACACGTAGGGGATGTAATATTTAATTTCTTGCACGACTGATTTCTCCGGACTGCCACCATTTCTATGGTATAGTACGGTATCTATACTGTTGCCTATTGCACCAAAAGCTGTTGAGCAAGCCCCTTACGTTAGAATATAATATAGAATATTCTATATATATATGGAGGTTGTAGAACCATACAATCCCTCGGGGACTTGCGTACCCGAGGCACGATGATAAAATATCGAATGAATGGGCATCGAGGCGTAGCCATTTTTTTCTCTTCCTTACTGCGAGGCATCTCGCGGTTATATATAGTCCTGTGGTTCTACTGGCAATCGCGCTTTCCGAGTTAGTCCTCCCCCTTATTTCGTGTCCAGATCGACTTTTCCACCCTCGCAGAAAAGTCGTTCGGTCGTTTCTCCCTTATGTTATTAGCCACGACGAAACAGCCGGCCGAGTTTTCACGAACACAATGGATACCAGCCTAGCGGCATGTCGTTTAGAGTTTGTGGGAGTATAACATATTTTGGATTAGGTGTACGGGCAACGAAACGATCTTTTTTTTCTTCGCGAACAAATGAGATTTTACGAGTCTAATTGAGGCAAATGAAAATTGGACGTGAATTGGCTTGAATTGGAGGATCTATAGTGTTTTAAAATAGGACAACAATGGATATCGATGAATTTACAAGGAAAAATGTTGTAGTTTTGTAATTCGTTAATTTCTTAATTACAAAATCTCAATTTGAAGTTACAAGTCGTGATGAAAACCGCCAAAAGTATAACCGACAGAGCTCTGAAGTTGATCGATCGTCATTATTCAATAAAAAAAAAAGTGTAAAAAAAAAGCGAAAGTGTAAATTGTACTGGTGAGTTGGTACGGGTCACTGAAGTTGATTTTTACCCAAAGTTCTCGTTATTTTGCTGTTATCTCCGAAACAATTAACTTTACGAAAAAAATGAGAACGAAAAATTTGTTGAAAACTTAATTTCCTATAAAAAAGGTCCTATCGACCCAATTGCTTAGATTAATATTTCTTGAGATATTGAACTTTTTTTATTATTCAATATTTCATATTTTATAAATTTTAGACTACTCATAAGTTAAAGTTCAATATCTCAAGAAATATTAATCTAAGCAATTGGGTCGACAGGACCTTTTTTGTCGGAAAATTTTTTTTTTATTTACATTTTTTCATAAAGTTAATTGTTTCGGAGATAACAGCAAAAAAACGAGAATTTTGGATAAAAATCAACTTCAGTGACCCGTACCAACTCACCAGTACAATTTACACTTTCGCCGCAAAAGGCACTTTTTCAGATTGTTTTATTCTGAGTAAATCGAAATCAAGAACAATATGATAGCACAAAATGCGGCTGAGTTATAGAAATTTGAAAAAAAAAATTCGGTTTACGAGTATTTTAGATGGAAAATCTTCTCACGCTTTGGGAGAGTACTTAGAATTAATATTAAGGGCTGTAACTTTCAGGGAATTTCTTTTTCGACATATCCAACAAAATTTCGGGTGGGGACTGAAAGAAAAAAATTGTCGAAAAAAAAATCGCCCTAATATACATATATGCTGTGGATAATATATATATATATATATATATATATATATATATATATATATATATATATATATATATATATATATATATATATATATATATACATATAGCTTCTTCCGAATCATTTCGTCTGCAGTCACGAAAGCGCGTAGGTCTTATCTCGTCGGCCCACTCTACTCGATAATTGATTCCTGAGCCTCACGCTCCACCCCCCTCTCGACGTCTCGATCTCTTCCGCACGAGTTTTTTTTCAGAATCTCGAAATGGGAAGCGAAAGAAATCTGTCGGGGTTTGACAGAAATGGGATATCAGTTAGGTTCACACCTCATTCCCATCCGTTATTATCGTCGGCTCCGTGATCGGGTACTTTCGCGATTTATAACCGTGGATATAGGAATTGTTCAAATAAAAAAAAATGTATCTATCGTAATAGTACTGATATATTAGAATAGTATGATTCTAATAATAGTATAATAATAATCTCATCCGATTAAATATAATTTCATGAAATTCAGGTTTTTTAATTAAATAATGCATATGAATATTTATTGTGCGCAATTATTCATGACGATATTGTTAGAAAAATTAATGTTTGTCTATGACTAGCGAGGATTCGGTGAAGTTGTTGAAGACTGTCAATTTTTTTGTTCCAATTTATAACATCGATTTTCTCAATATGCGTTTATTATTCAAAACGAAATACTACGGACCATTTTTCAGAGAGCTTTTGAACTAAAAACTCCGTCTCGATGTCCATTTCTCTCGACATATATTGCAAAACCCTCATCCAACCAAGTCCGACGAGGCATTGTCTCGTTTACGTTGAGCACGACGACGCTTGCCCAGAGATCTCTGCCCGAAAAGCCCATAGTATACAGATATCGGCGTACACAAGAATTTCCTATATAGTGCGTCTACGTAGTGTAACATGCCTCGCATATAATGGCGGTTGAAAAGCGCGCCTTTTCCCTCGTCACGTTTGCCCTCTTCGTCTTAACCCTCGGTTCCTCCTCGTTTTCTCGTCTCGTCGAGCACGCATGCGGCTCCCTGAGACGCATCAGCAATGTGTATGTGCGGTGGATGTGTAAAGGAAGGAGAAGCTTTATGTCCCGAACAATTTGAATACGAGAACGCGCGGGGTTGCGTGAAAGATCGCTAGGTCATTCGACCGACGTTTCGCCTCGTAAATAAAGTAAAAAAAAAAACAAGAATACCGAGAAAAAGGACAGGAAGGAGATAAAAATGAGGTTGCGCTGAGGGTCAGAAGCATTTTTTTTCCTCCTCAGAAGAAGCACGAAACGTGAGGTCAAATCATGGTACCGAACACATACACATTCCGAGCTTCTCCTGCCTCTTTTACCCACAACATTCTCATAGAGATTCAACCCCCTATATCTACCGTTTCTCTCTCTCTCTCTCTCTTTTTCAACTCTCCCTCTCTCCTCGAAAGTGGAAAACTGAAGCCAATGAACGTTCTGCACACGGCCGGATTTTCCGGACTCAATTCCTTGCTTCCTTTCTTTTTCTTGGCACGCGACTGTACTTCCTCGCACTCTCTTTTCTCTCTCAGTATCGTTCGTCGCTTTATATTTTTCTTCTTTAACCCGTCCCCAATCCTCGCTCTTTTTCCTCCATTTTCTCCTGTTCACTCCACGCCCTTAGTTCCCTTTTCCGTAATGCTACGCTCTCGCGTTTTGCTACTGCTTCACGGTTCTCTTCAACTTCTTCACAATAGAACAGTTTTTCGCCGATAGAACTTTTCAATTGAGCAACACACACACACACTCCTTTCTCTCTCTCTCTTTCTCTCTCTCTCCGCATGAAAACGGCAACTTCTCGTTATCGAACACTTCTCGTGATTCCTGATACAGCGTAACTCTCTGTGGTGTGTGAAATGCCGTTACAAACATACAATGAAGCCACGAAACTGAGCGACATGTTTTGAATTCTCACGGTAGAGACTAGAACGATGCGTGTAGCATTCGACGGGTTTCGTGCGTGTACGGGAATAACGACAATTTTCGTTTGTGATGATAAAGTGTGAAGGTATGAAAAAGGTGAAACGTGAAGAGTGACAAGGATAGAAAAAAAAAGTTCGTCAGGAATAAAAAGTGTGTGAAAAGACGTTTTAATCGTGTGGCTAATTAGGTACAAATGTGTTTCATTTTTTACCTGAAAACAAATCCAATTTGATCGTTTATTCATTTTCGATAGCGTCGAATACAGTCACGTTGGTACGTGTGGTACGATTGCAAGGTATTTGAACTATTTGCATTCGAGAGAGATACTCCAACCACGCAGATACTGTACGAAGTGTTCTATCTCTTTTCAGCCAACGATTATCAATGAAAAAAAAAAACATATAGAATTCCTCTCTCGCTCTCGCTTAGTTGGTAAAATATCGTTATCTCTTTCTTTTGTCTTTTTTACTTTTCATTCGGCATTCTTTTCATGCACGATTTCACCGGTGGTGGTGAATCTATACGACTAGAAACTGTAGCACGCTCGCCATCACCGTACGTTGCAATCGAACACAGCATGGCAATGGTCCCTCTATTGACAATCAATCGAGTTTTTCTAATTGCGATTGAACGCTTCGGGACGATAGAGGTCGAAGGACAGAATCTATATATGTATGTGTATGGTATATAGCTCGGCGGTTTGCTACTGCTATGTGCAGAATTGGTGCGGAGCTGTACTAAACTACTGCATTCGCGCAATTACAGTGATTCTACGTCTGTTACGTCAGACATCGCTAAATTTTACCTTCTTTTCTATGCTCCTCGTGTCTCTCTTCTTTTTCTCTTCTATACTGTTTTTATCTATAGAGTTTCTCCTTGGCATCTCTCTCTCTCTCTCTTCACTTTTTTCTCCCTCACTGGCGTTTCCTAGATTTTATTCGTTCGACCTGGCTCGCGAGAGAGTCATCGTCCTCGTGCCTTGGCAAAATCGTTCAAATGCAAACAGGACCCTATTCGTACGGAAAAGATTCGTGATCGATTCCACTCGACTGAATTACTCTATCTTTTGCCAGTTCAAAAAGTCGACGAATGGTGGAAATAGAATGGGAAATAAAGGGGACCAACGTTATATTCAATCGGGGACGAGTCAATTCAGAACGAAATTCATGAAAATTCAAAAAAACCAGGAGCAGCGAGATTATAATTTCTACTTTTGGACGTACTACTTTGTTACGTACTACGATGTTATTGTGAAATCGATTGATTTTCGAAATACCGAAACGTCAAATAACGAATGATGATAAAACTTGAAACAAGGAATTTTCACATAGTTTGGTGTAACTTGAAGTAGACCACACACGAGTTATATTGTCCGTCGATCGTGTCCGCGGGCAGTGAGAAACGTCGGACTTCGCGATTCGCGGGTTGGAGGGGCGGAGGGATGAGGCTGAAAAAGGTGGTAGGAGAAGTTATATACCGTAAATCCAAGGGGTCTAGCCGCGGCTTGGATCCCGGGGCCAAATTGAAATAAACTTAGGAGAGTGAGAGAGAGAGAGATAGAGAGATAGAGTCGACGCTAAGGACCGGGGTGAAATAATTCAGGTCCGCGTTGCAAGGGGTTACAAGTTAGCCAATAAACGTCGGCCTCATAACTCCCCCGGAGCATAATGGATACGAGTAGTGCTCTCTGTATATGTTCACCGAAGGAGGCCGCGAGAAGGATGAGAGTGGGGTGAGATGGGGGGGGGGGGGAGATGAGGTGATGGGAGTCAGCGGGCAAAAGCGCTAGATAACTGCGTCTACGGGGCACGTCGCTGCGGCACGGTAAAATTGTACGAGTAGCGTGTGTAAGTGCCGTATGGCTGAACAGAGCAATGGGCATTTATATACTCGTATATCTCTTTCATGAAACGGAAAAATGCATGTCAGGCCATAATCCCTCTCTCCCCACTTATCAACCACTCATTTGAATGAAATTGACTTCATTCTTTGACGAAATAGCTACGACGATCATGAGTGAAAAAAAAAATCCCTCGATACAGGATTATGAAAGAGATTTGGAATAACCAGAGATAAAAATGAGAAAGATCATGTCGTTGCGATACAAAAAAAGAAGTGGAGGAAAAAAAGTGCCCTGGCCATTGAGCACGTAAAAGATGTACGGCGAGAAGAAACATAAAGAGCTATCGATAAATTGTATATTCGCTCTCGCGATTTCCTCCTGCCTATATTCCTCCGTATAGCTACCGGATGTATAGTAACTATCCTGGATTCTCCGTTTCGAGATGCTCGCTAAAACGCCAGTTTCGGGATGTACGAGAGTAATCGAGAGACGAGCTACCACACATAGTACGATGGTGAAATACTTGAAAGATATACATATAATACGTACAGATGTGGTTTATATATATGTATATATGTCTATATATATATATATATATATATATATATATATATATAAATAGATATAGACATTTTAAAAGAGCGAGAGCCTGAGGAAAAAGATCTCTCTGTGCAGTGAGGATGCGCGCCGATTTCGCAAAGCACGTATAATATAACGTGGGTACTTGAGGATTTCTATTGCACCGCGGATTATTGGCTTTTATCAGAGTCCTGGCGTGAGCCAAGGGAAAGCTTCAACCCCGCGCTCCCAGCAGAGAAGAGGAGTTCGTTCATCTTTCTTTCTCTCTCTCTCTCTCTTTTATGTACCTCATTGTATTTGCGTCCCATTTGGCTCCGGCTTTCAATTCGTAGGTGGATGGGATACCGCGTGCATCTACCGCAGCTACTCACTCAAGTCGTGTATGCGTATATATATATCTGTCGCTATATGCCTACAGCTTCAGAGTAAACTGGCATAACTCGGGCTTATTGTCTTCGGCTCGGTGGCCTCGTGTGTCCCGGTTTCCCGATTTTGGCCTTTCCACAGAGCATCCAGAAAGAACCACGAGCGAATGAACTATATACAGAGGAAATATATAGAAGGATCGACGAAAAAATAAAATAAAGACGAATAGACTTCGCGGCTTGGATACCGGAAGAGAGTTGCGAGCCATTTTTATACAGGGGATGTTCGCTATTCCGAATGAAATGTTAGTGAAAACAAACTACGCGGAATTCACCAGAAAGAAATATTCATATTCACTGCACCGCAATCACGTGAAATTATTCTTATTTGTTGTTTTACGAAATTATTTTCGATGCTTTTTATTTATTCACATGGTAGAGATCTCTCGTAATATAATAGGGAGGCGGGGGAATCATCGATGAACTAGTTTAAGAATAGTGAAAATTGAAATACACAGAACCTTCTGTACTTACTTCTCACGACGTTTATTCAAGAAACGAATTTACGTTGCCAATGAACTTCTTTAAGGTAGTAGTCTGGTAAGTTAAGCCGATTTTCATGTCTTTTTTGGAGGGCGTTTTTTTGTAGGAAATTAAAAATGAATCGTTTTGGATATTTAGGATGTTTTTATTTACATATTAAAGATACAAAAAAAAATGTTTTTGAAAAAATTTAATAGTTTATTATTATTATTATTGATCGAAGTTGGCACCTCGAAAAAAAAGCGCGTGGGTGGCCCCGGTGATTTTGGCTCTTGGTGTTATCTGAAATCAAAAATTCTTGATAGTTCTTAATCTATAGACATGTCATTCTGGTCGGAACTACTGAAGTTAAATTTATTTGGCACCTCGAAAAAAAGCGCGTGAGTGGCCCCGGTGATTTTGGCTCTTGGTGTTATCTGAAATCAAAAATTCTTGATAGTTCTTAATCTATAGACATGTCATTCTGGTCGGAACTACTGAAGTTAAATTTCATGGATAAATAACAAAATGGCGGACTTTGGAAAAAAGTTTTTTTTTCCAATCCGCAAGCAAGTATTATCAAGAATTTTTGATTTCAGATAACAACAAGAGCCAAAATCACTGGGGCCACCCACGCGCTTTTTTTTCGAGGTGCCAACTTCGATCAATAATAATAATAATGATAAACTATTAAATTTTTTCAAAAAATTTTTTTTTTTGTATCTTTAATATGTAAATAAAAACATCCTAAATATCCAAAACGATTCATTTTTATTTTCCTACAAAAAAACGCCCTCCAAAAAAGACATGAAAATTGACTCAAGTTACCAGACTACTACCTTAACAGATGTAACATTTCGGTTCCAGAAAAGGGGCCACCCAATTATCATGATCGAATGTAATTCCTGTGTTATCGATAAATTCGGCATTGTTTTACGGTCATGTTTAATTTTCATAGGCGTAATCGAACATTCGTACTGCAATAAATAATTAATCCATTCACGATGAAGTCATAAATCTCGTGAAATATATATCCTTACGATAATGAGCCACCGTTCATTATAAAGGATAAATTGCACTTTTTGGAACGCGCAAATGTTGAGTTCAAAAGAAGAATGTCCAATACACCGAGAATTGGAAGGGAATCAAATATATTTGCTCGTTGAAAAAAAATTTGTCGCATCTCGTCGGTATTTCGATTCTTTTATCGGCACTAAAAACGACGCTGTCCTCCATAGCATGTATATATTATGAGACCGAAATATAGATACTATTCGGTAACCCGAAATCCCCATACATTTCACATGACATTTCCGTAGTACAATTCGGGGGGGGGGGGGGGGGCAACGAGACTCGATAATATATTTCTCGTGTTTCATGCAAATCTCCGTCGTTCACCCTTTCGGCTGTAATATTTCTCTCGATATGTACCGCATATCTGTATATACATATAAATATACACTCGAACTCACATACTATGAATAAATAAACGTGAATAAATCCCCATTCCATATTTCTATGTAGCAATAAACCGTATGACGTACTATAAATAATGCATTAGATCGTAAAAGCTGATAATAAATTAATTTCGGAAAATTCAGGATATCGCGCGATTAGGAGACTCAAAATTTGTTTCCGCGCCAGTGTACGCGTTTGTAATATATGTGTGTATATCATCAATGCATCACGTATGCCGGGGGGGGGTGTCAGATATAGGGAGGGAGAGAGAGAGAGACAGAGAGAGAGAGAGATTCGAATGTCGAAAGCGTTTACGACTCGCATGGATGTACATCGAAGTTTTCACAGCGGAATCTCGCTCTTGCGTGTCGAGATATTTTGGCACGTCGAACTTCCTGTACTTCGTAAATGCGGTTTGCACGAGACTTCATAACGTTGGCGAACAGTAGATCGTTGGATAACGGGGAGGGTAGTTCATCGGTGCATACGTACCGTATACTGCGCATACATATACCGCTCGTCCCACGTCAAAATGCACTCCATGTACACACAAACCACGCACTAATAGAAGCACCCTAAACGATATATCGATAGTCGGCTGATTCAAGCGGTCACATATACACACATTGCGCCCGACTGTTGCGACATCGCGAGTTTAGGGTGCGGAGGTCGAAGCGCATCGAATGGGCACGAGATAGGAATACACACACACACAGATATACGTATATGGACAATATACAAGGCTTGAACTGGCTACCAAGGTATGCATACTATGCGCAATGTACAACGACCTCCCCCGCACACGCTCTGTTGCACTCACGACCCAACGGTCCTTGGTTGCAGCCTGGGCACCCCAGAGACACAGCCGAGGGATGCACATTATGTATAATACGTATACACACACATACGCGCGTCTACATGCACCTCCATACGTCAGGCCAGACGTTGGGTACGGCAGAACGAAGCTAGATTATGTATAGCTGTACAGTTAGTGTTTACATATCGATGGCTTAATGCCATAAGGACGTATAAATCATGGTTTAACACAGTCAATGTGGTCTTATCGGGTCAACTCATCGGTATGTATACATGTATACTTGTATACTGACTGTCCGTATAAACGAGCTTCGTTCTGGACTATATCATATACGTATATATATATATATATATATATATTGAACGTTGAACGACGTTTACCATAACTGAATATTGATTGACGCCGCGGTTGCAACCTCCTGAGGGTGCTCTCTCTCTCTCTCTCTCTCTTTCTCTCCGGTCCCTTCACTCCTCGCTCGGACACTTCCATTGAAGATCTTCCAGATACGTATATTCAGGAATAGCCGTGGTCGAAAAACGAACCATTCTAAACAAAAAATTATTACGAAAATAAAATTATTATAAGTATTCATTCGGATAATTGAGAATTATCTAGAGTGATTACTCTACCATAATGAATATTCAATTTTTTATTTATTGCTTTATCACCAAAATTATTTATAAAAGAACGAAACACCAACGAATGCTTGAAAAGAATTGACAGATAGATATATTGACAAGCCTGATTATGATTATTAAAGATAAATGATTACGGCTGAATGTACGTGAAAGTATAATGTAACATCAAGGGTATAACGAGGACAAGAAAAGTACAATCGCTGTAACGATGTAACACCGTGCTTAAGGTAGTAGTCTGGTAACTTAAGCCGATTTTCATGTCTTTTTTGGAGGGCGTTTTTTTGTAGGAAAATAAAAATAAATCGTTTTGGATATTTAGGATGTTTTTATTTACATATTAAGGATACAAAAAAAAAATTTTTGGAAAAAATGTAATAGTTCATTATTATTATTATTATTATTATTATTATTATTATTATTGATCGAAGTTGTCACCTCGAAAAAAAAGCGCGTGGGTGGCCCCGGTGATTTTGGCTCTTGATGTTATCTAAAATCAAAAATTTTTGATAATTCTTAATCTATAGACATGTCATTCTGGTCGGAACTACTGAAGTTAAATTTCATGGATAAATAACAAAATGGCGGACTTTGGAAAAAAAAGTTTTTTTTCAAAGTCCGCCATTTTGTTATTTATCCATGAAATTTAACTTCAGCAGGTCCGACCAGAATGACATGTCTATAGATTGAGAATTATCAAGAATAAACAACAAAATGGCGGACTTTGGAAAAAAAAGTTTTTTTTTCAAAGTCCGCCATTTTGTTATTTATCCATGAAATTTAACTTCAGTAGTTCCGACCAGAATGACATGTCTATAGATTGAGAATTATCAAGAATTTTTGATTTCAGATAACATCAAGAGCCAAAATCACCGGGGCCACCCACGCGCTTTTTTTTCCGAGGTGCCAACTTCGATCAATAATAATAACAATAATAAGCTATTAAATTTTTTCAAACAAATTTTTTTTTGTATCTTTAATATGTAAATAAAAACATCCTAAATATCCAAAACGATTCATTTTTATTTTCCTACAAAAAAACGCCCTCCAAAAAAGACAAGAAAATCGGCTTAAGGAGGTAGTCTGGTCTGGAAATTTAAAAAAATCTATTTTTTTTTTTCATTTTCTTATTCCTTAGACCTTTCTTCATACGCTCTTGAAAACCGTTTATTGATATTTCAAAAATTAGCCGAGAAATAAAAATTCTAAGCAAGCCGCGCGCTCAGGTAGCGCGGTCGGGAAGCAGCTAACGCCGAGGCTACTGAGTCGCTCATTTAACGGTGTCGAAACTTTGAACGCGTTTATCTCAGAAACATGTTTTTCAAATCGGCGCCCACGATATCTCACTAACTAATGGACCGATCGAGCTCAAATTTTGCACGTACCTTAGGTAGCCTGTTTCTGAGGACTGGTAGCAGTATTGAGTCGAACAATAATTTTGCCGACATTTTATAACTCGTCGAATACCCAAAAATGTATGAAATATCATTAATGAAAGTTCAACAGGCCGCCATTTTGTCAACATTTTTTTTCAAGTACCAATTCTGCTACCAGTGCTCAGAATACTCATACGGATTGAGAATATATATATATTTTTTTTTTCAGATTCATACAACATCGTCCAGAGTGGGCGCCGATTGAGGCGGCTTTTGGCGCACCATGTTGCAACAAGGCAAAAAACTACATGAAAATATTTACAATAATTTTTTTTTAATGTACAAGTATTCTCTAAGGATCAATAAATGCACGTGTAAATTTTCATCAAGACACCTACAACGGTTTAAAAATTATTGCACATTAGAAATGACGTCAAAAATCTCGCTCTAGACCAGACTACCGCGTTAAGTTACCAGACTACAGAAACTTCTTCGCGTTCTATTTACCATTAATTGCAATTAAATTTTTGTTACGAACGGATGTGTATTTTGGAAAAATTAAAAGTAAAATAATGAAAGAATTTATTGAATGCCGGATGCGAGGACGATAATTGCGGCAGGAAAACGAGTGAACAATGTTCCTCCCCTAGGGAACACGGAGGAACGCTGAAATCGAAATTTGATTGCTTTCGATATTGAGCCCCGTGCATAGTCGCGATACGGGGTACGAAGCGGTGGACGAAATAGGGTTGGGCGGAAATAATAGAAATTGCACATTGGCAACGGGCGAGAGAGAGAGAAAGACAGAGAGAGAGAGAGAAAGAGAGCTCGGTCGGGTGTGAATAACCGCCGTTTCAACAATATCCAGGTATTAACAAACAAATTATCGGCCTGGTTAAATATTCCAAATCTATATAACGCGACATCGTGTGTGTGTGTGTGTATGCGCGTGTGTATGCTGTGGGGCAACTGAGGGAATGGGCGATTGCCTTCGACGAGATGGGAGCCGAAGAACGGGTGAATGTTGAACACAATTAATGGAATCATTGTTGGTCGTCGATGATGCCTTGTTAATGCTAATTGTATTCCGGCACAGTAACACGTCGTTACTGAACAGGGCTGTGTTTTAATTTCATCATTTTATTCATTATTTCGTTCGTCAAACTGTGCACTCCCCAGCTATCGAGTGGACAGTGCTCCTGGCTATCGGGGACACCCCCCCCCCCCCCGGGCCCCTCCAGCGCTGTACTGTTTTGAACTCTCGAATTTATAACTACTATTGCATTCATTCATGTGTTACACGACAGAAATATCTCGCGACATTATTCATATCACCAACGAACAAATATAATCACCAAAAGCTTGCTACTGTCCCATACGGTATATACAATGAATTTTGAAATTTACTTGTGTATATTGAGCATATACATACATTATTCGTTCGTGTAATTACGGTATCGAGCGATAATTCGATATCGTAACAACATGAAAAAACTAGATTCATAAGACTGACGTGAGCCGCCGCTGGGTTTATAGAAGCGATCCTTGGAAATGGAATTTCACATCTTGTCCAGACGTCAAAAAAACCGTACAAGAAAAACGTCTGTTCATTCGGTTCGCCTACGCGTCAGGATATCGTGCATTCCGTGGAGGGAGGAGAGAGAGAGAGAGGATGGATGCTAGGTGTACATACATCCCGGAAACTTTGAAATATAAAAGCCTCGTGTGGTAGCTTGGCGCGTTTGGAAAACCGTCCATTGCATATTTTAGTGGACGGCGCGTTTCTTATCCCGTTGGGATATAACGCTCGGATACACTTTTTTTTTTTCTCTCGAAGTACAGCCTACCGTACCTTGTCTTGTGTACCGAAATCTTGTAAATAAATTGTGCCAACAGGCAGACGACGCGATGAATTCACGTGCACACCAGCCCAATGGCTTAGCGATCCTTGCGTATTCACGGTGAGGCAGAAAGAATGCCGCTATACACATGGCAAAACAATTCTTCCTCGTGTTTTTCCCATTCAAGATGGAGATGTAATCCATCTCGTGAAAAAGAGAACGATAACGGTATATCGTGAATGGAGGAATAAAATTCACGGTATCCTCGGGAATACGTCTGGATTATATATTTGTATTGCGAACTAGAAATGCGGTTGTAATTCGCATGGTAGTAAAAAAATTCAAACTAATCACAAGAACATTATTATGCATGACTATGCTAAAGTAAAAATATTAATATTCATTTTACAAAAGTAATTATTCGACAACGGTATGATGAAAAATTGTTTCTCGTTGTTTCAAGCGAAATATACTTGCATTCACTGCGGCATTCATCAAAGTTTAGTAATCACTGTTTGCGAATACAAAAATAGTTGAGGTAGTTTTGCAAGATAATTCGATATTTATCATGGAAAAAAAAACAGTATTGACACGAAAGAACGTTTAAAAACGTAAAAATATACGAAAGCTTTCAACAATACGCCATATATTATACAAAAGCACACGACTGTGTGGCGAGCCTCACAAACGGCGTGTCTAGACAAAAGAGTGCTCGGTCTTGCAACCCCTCCCACAAGCATAATACGCAGTTTACAGTTTTACCCTCGTCGTACAGAGATTAAAGATCGATACAGAATGGCATTCGACAATGGATCAGAGGCGGAGGGGATCTGTCGAATTCCACAGGCGTGTGGCTCTGTATTCGCATCGTTAGGAGGTGAAGCGTATGAAGCGCGAAAGTTTCGATTCTTCTAAACCTCCCTCTGCGTTAGTGACATGCACGAAACATATACATTTTTCGGGTGTACCTCATTCGCGCATACACAAAAGCATTCAAAGGACACGATGCGGGAGGGTGCGAGCACGCAGAAACGCTAGCACAGTGAGACACGCACTCCTGCAACTTTAACACACTTAAATCATACGCCTCCTCCCCTCCCGCCCCCACATATATTCAGACACAATATGGGGTTGCGATGGTTGTACATTCTTGCGTACCGAGCGTCATTGTAACCGAGATAGGGGGTTGCGATCGTTAAATCGTTACAATTAGAGCGTGAGACTGTGCCAAAGGGATGGGCAAACGCACGTGTGCATATATACGTATACGGTAGGTATATAGTAAATCGATGTGCGACAGCTGTGTCGTACATCCTGTCAGATGACTAATTTTCAACCTTTAGGAGACGTAGAACCCTGCTGCTAATGGAAAACAAACGTTAAATGGCGCTTGATAAATTCATTTCGACGTGCAGACACGTACACTGTGTTAGACATAGACGGTATTGAAATCAATATATTTCTAACAACAATAAGGGAAAATGTGAGTTGGGTGTGTACGGTCAAAACCTGCAGCAGATCGCATTAATTTGAACTGAAGCGGTCGCGCTGCTCGAAAATATACGAAAATTCTTCACCACCGCAATGCCATTAAATTTTTAGTTACTCCAGTTTGGTGTTATTCGTCATGAAATAAGTTTCCAAAACGATAGAGTCCATTTTCGTTACGCTCTATATTTTTCGAGATTATTCTTAACTCTAATCGTGTATAACTGAGACTTTAAAATCGATTTACGTTAATTCGAACCAATTTTACTTGAATTTCATTCGATTCCACAAAACTTCACGTGAAAATGATGATGAATACATTTTTCTCGCTGTATAGAGATGGAAATCCCCGAGGAGTCCGGTTGGGGCGAAGTTGAGGTGTCGTGAAGTGGCACTAGTGTCGCGATTGATTTCATAATGCGATAGTTGAGTTTCCCCGAGTGTCACTGCTGTTCTAATATTCCCAGAACGAAGGAGAAAGTGCAACGAGACGAGTTTAAATAACGATGAGAAGGGTAGTACGAAGGGAAGGGAATCGGGGCATTGTTTAATGAGAAAGTTTTAGGGCATCGAATGAACGGTATTAGCACGTGTACATATCGGTGGTTGTCCACCTATCCGCTGCTTGCTTTTACTATACCGTGTACACGTCTGACTAGTTCTTGTATTCTCATATGCGCGATCGTCAGTTACGGAAGTACGGTGAATGCTGCCTGCGAAAGGGTGGCTGTGCGGTATCCTCTGTGAGGGCTGAAAGAGAGAAAGGCAGAGATGGGATGGGGTTATAAAGCGAAGGTGGGCATGGAGCTGTCAGGTGCTATAACTTATCGTGGAAGAGACGAGAGCTCGGTATGTTGGAGGGTGCAAGAGCAGGATAGACTATGATGCAGAGATGGAGGATACGACTGTACAGGGTACGAAGAGGGAGAATGGAGAGCCGAGCAAGAGGGTGCAAAATCGGAAGTGCCTGAGAGCTCGGAGAGAATCGCGGGCGAGGGCCATCTACCCGGTGTAAATTATAATATTCACGAACGAATTGGAGTAGAGTGTGGCAAAGAGGTGGAGGATTAAAACGAGTATGGAAGTCGCATCAGAGAAGGGTGAGGTGATTATAGAACAGTACCGAGTACATATATGTTGAAGGAAGTTGGTGGTGAAGTTGCGCCTGTGGTCCATGCTCGCCTCCCGCTTTACGAGGGTCAAGCATTTTCTAATTAAGCCGGTTCTTCCGCGTAAAACGTTATGGCGGCACTCGAGAACCCGCGGCGAGGGCGTTCGTAGGTTGGTGGTGGCGGTGACGGTGGTGTGCACTCTCATACCTGCCCTCTTGACCATCAGCCAATTCAACGTATACGTGAGGGCGACGGATCTGAGCGAAACCTCTTATGGCTCGTACACCAGTGACAAAATCCTTTCTCACACCCCTCCCAATATCCCTTGCGCTATAAATGACACCTCTCTATCGCTATGTTGAATATTTTTACTTCGCATATTCATCGTCTACCGTAAGTAAATATAAACGTTTATACGGGATATTGCACGTGAAGTTAAACGGGGTTTTTTACCGAGCGAGCTTTTTCGTACAGTTCAATTGTGCCAAACGATAGCCACAAACAAGATATACCAAAATTACGTCATATTTTTTTATCATCACCTACGATCACATACAGAGCACAAAGCTGTGGTGTGCGAACCTTTAGGAATGCCACCCTGTTTTTTATGTGTCTGATGTTTATTTTTCGAAAATCTAATTTAAAACCCGTTAAATTCGTAATCAGTATGATAATTTTTTACCGAGTAGGATGTTAAAATTAGTGTGAGATTGGGAACAAATTGAAGTTTGCATTTTCAGCAAATTTTTGCATTTTTTTTTTTCGAAAAGCATCCATCATGTATATAGATATATATAGAAGCCTATGGTCAATGATACTATACATGTATACTATATAATATATACGTATTGCCCTAGCTTTCATCAAACTCTGATGGGCTAATCGCTCCAGCAATTTTAATCGAACACATCCGCGTTTGTTACAATACGGCCCGTTTATATCAGGGAAAAAACACTCAGGGCGCGAGGTAAATGACGAGAGGTTAATACACGTGAAATATCGTGGGCATCATTTATGTATTATTTATATCACCGCGTTTAGCTATACCTGCGCTGTCAACCGTGTACGCACATATATACCTTATTGCAAAACGTATTACACTACTTCCATTGCATGAAAGACCGTGGATGAAACATACGAGGTCTGTTCAAAAAGTATCGCGAATTTTGAATTTCCGCGGGCTACATATATTCGATTTTCGATTTTTTTGTGGCATTAGGTTGGTACTCATGTCCCTCACTTATGCTGAAAAAATCCGCCATTTCGAATGTTTAGTTAATCGTTGACAGCTGTTTTGGTTAGACGTGTTTTGGCTTGTCTTCGATTTTTGCCTATTCCAAAAAAGCAGCTTCCATTGCGATGATTGAGCTTTGGTTTCCACGTCATAACCATAAACCCATGATTCGTCACCAGTTATGACCCTCTGGAGCAAATTTGGGTCGTCGCGGACCGAGTCCAACAGCTCCTTAGCAATGTTAACGCGACACTGTTTTTGTTCGAAATTGAGCAATTTTGGCACGAATTTCGCGGCGACCCGTCTCATGCCCAAATCATTGGTAAAAATCGAATAGCACGGGCCAATCGATATGTTTAGTTCCTCAGCAACTTCTCCAACGGTGATTCGACGTTTGGCCAATATTATTTTCTTCATTTCATCAATGTTTTCGTCTGTTGTTGATGTGCTCGGGCGTCCGGAACGCATTTCGTTGTTCGCATCTTCTCGGCCCTCTGAGATAATTTTGTACCACCGATAAACGTTGCTTTGGTCCAAGGTAGCTTCACCATATGCCACAGCCAACATTCGGAATGCGTCCGCGCACTTAATTTTGTTTTTCACACAAACTTTGATACAGATTCTTTGATCCATTTTTTGGAACAGGCAAAAATCGAAGACAAGCCAAAACACGTCTAACCAAACCAAACAATTAACTAAACATTCAAAATGGCCGATTTTTTCAGCATAAGTGAGAGACACGAGTACCAACCTAACGTCACAAAAAAATCGAAAATCGAATATGTGTAGCCCGCTAAAATTCAAAATTCGCGATACTTTTTGAACAGACCTCGTACATTGAGCTCGTGTGAACGCTGCACTGCACATCCCTTGGACTGATGAACCTCCATTTTATTCACCATTCTCCACACGTTATGTTTTCTTGTTTACATGCGTTCTGTATTTAATTTAAACACCACAATAGTAATAACAACTACTCCCGCTTGTTGCTAATTGACACGCAACAATTTTATCTCGACGATGGTTGATTGACTTACAACGAGAGCGGTATTAGTTGAACGAATTGATTAATTGCCACAACTTTTACAACAATTTTTTTGTTCAGCCTCGTTCTACTGTATTGCGATATATAGAGCAAGAACTGTTAATAGCGAGCGACGAATTTCGCAAAAATAATCTGTATTCTGATAATATCCGTGGAGGACGCAGATGTTGGGAATGTTTTGGCACAGAATACCCCATATGTGTATATATACCGCCGAGGCAACATTATAACAGGATCGCTTGATCGTACATGAACGAAAGAAAAAATTTCCTGCACGCGTTCTGTATTTAATACACAGTGCGGCACCGCATATTGTTGACGCTTTATAATCCGTTGATCCGCAAAAGTGACAAAAGCCTCGTGCACTTAACTAATCGCATCAAGAGGTGTTACAATCTCCTGACGTGTCCAAAGGGGCCTTTTTTCTCTGACGGGAAATATATGATTTACCCGAGAATGCATATCCGGAGGAGGAGGGATAATCGGGTCGAGTTTTCTGTATCTGTGCCACTCAAACTCTCTTCTGAATTTTCTGCCCCGACCGTACAACAAGTTTTTCATATTTCATACACGGTAAATTTGTCCCGATCTCTCGTCGATGGATTTCAATGTCCGAGAAACTCTCGCTAAACGTTTGCTATTCACTGCCCGAAGGGTGACCCGGGCAAATAAAACTTGGACCATCGACGGATTACCCACGAACGACCACCTTTTCTTTTCTTATTTCAAATTCCATTCCCACTTCCATATATATCCCCCTCATAGTCCTTAACCGCTTCCTGGTATATATGTGCATCTATATATATATATTCAATCGTAAAACTCTGGCTCGCCAGCTTTAAGGGTGGCATTGTTCCGTCAAAGGGAAATATGATGTCGCTGGCTCGCATTGATGAACAATCCACACACAGGACAACTTTACTGCGATCTTTCTCTAACTCGTTCCAAGCACAAAATTCCTGTTCACCCTTATGTGATAGCATAGCATCACGTCTAAATGTGTTCGAGAATCCCTTGAAAAATCGGGAATCCCAACTTTGTCAAACCCACAGATCACAGATTCACTCAATCAAGGTTCACAGATTTTCTCTATGTAAAATTGTAAAAGTTTGATAATAGATTTACAAAAAGGGTGCCAGAACATTTTCGAAGGATCATTGACAGAGAAATTATCAGTCACATTATCTTTTTCGCTAATATTTACATGACATTATTCACACATAAACACTTGTATGTGAATATCATCTCTCTGTCAATGAAATGTTAATATAATAATTACTTATTCTTCGCTATTGTCGGCGGAAGAAAAAAGTATTTCGCGAGTTTGAAATTTTGTTTTTTACGAACGTCGAGCCACCCGGCAAAACTCTCTCAAGTCCTTCGCGAGGTACAGAATTTGATCTAACAAATTTCTCGCATGGTAGATACAACTGCGGTAGTCTAGAAATGCAAAAGACAGGAAACGCACCATATATATACTGCAACAAAAGGGAGAGAAAGACGAAACTTTCCCCTCTTTCGCACATTCGAACGTTCTAACGCGGGCGATGAAAAATCTCATATCTCGCGAAACGTCTTATATGAAAAAAGCATTTTTCGTGGTAT
Source organism: Oxytorus armatus (assembly GCA_958009045.1). NCBI lineage: Eukaryota > Metazoa > Arthropoda > Insecta > Hymenoptera > Ichneumonidae > Oxytorus > Oxytorus armatus. The sequence goes on from OY253744.1 coordinate 13,418,531, forward strand.
ATACTTGATATTAGCCAAGCCGCGTGGATAATCGTCTCGGGAGTGCGAGCGAATTGTAATGCACCTCGTGCATCGCGACTTCCTCCGTATAGTAAATCGCAGAGACGCAGAGGGGAGTGTGGCTTTGAAGAAATAAGAGGAGGAAGAGAAAAAAAAACGCTTCGAAGGAGGCTTTCTCAACGGGGGAGTTGAGTCACTCTGCGGACGGGGAGTATAAGCGAAGAAAGTCTGGCAATATGGAAAATAAGAGGGACGAGTGGAAAAATAAGTATGTATAATGTATACGTGTGGTTCAAGACGATATGAGAAAGAGAAGTGTACAGGAAAGTGAGAAGGACGAAGAGAAGGAAGAGGAGGTAACAGAAGTTGGCACTGTAGTGAAGAACTGTGAGAGAAAAACTATTTTCAAGGGAGTTTCGCGATGGAGGACGCTATAGTCGAGAGGGAGAATATGGCAGCGACGTACGAACGTTCGATGGATGAAGTTGGTCCATCTGCTATAGAAAGACACACATACACACATACACAGTCACACCTGAAAGCGGAAGAACATTCAACCGTCGCTGAAGAAAGACAAGGGTGAAGTCCTCCAACGATTGTAGGAAAGTCAAACGATGACTCCGTTTTCGACGTACGTTGCACCGCATCTAACCCATGCACTTCGGCGATATATTACATATATCTATATATTTCCCAACTTTCCTCATCGTTCCACTTTCTTCTGTTTCCCTCTCAGCTTCGCGCACCCCATCCATCGATATTCGTATTAGATATATGTATGTACCTCTATATATATATATGTATATATATATCCTCGAATTGTTCCGTCCTCTGTTCTCTCTGTGTGCCATCTATCCACCGGCCTGTATGTTCTATATAGAATTTCTTTACTCCTGCCAGAGGTACTTCTCTATCCTATCTGTGTCAGCAGATATTCTTGAGAACAAGAGAGGACCCTCTGGAGTGACTATATCACAGGCAGCGTATCGTTTTTATTGTGTATACATATATGTATATAGCTTTAGGGTGCCTTCTATCTCCTCTAGCCACTCTCAATCCCGTAACTTTCAACATCGGAAGTCTTCGAATTTCGCTCTGCACAACATTCATCTACATATCTGTATATATACATATTTTTTCTCTCGTCTCACTTAGTGAGCAAATATACGTTAATTCTCCGATGCGGCCGACTGACCGTATTTCTCTGATAATTCTTGCAAAAACCAAACCCCCGATAGAGAAAACTTCAAAGAGTACCTGCACATATGCGACATACTGAGCTGGTAAGAGATTCCATCCCTTTCATTCTCGAACACAATCGGGTGAAAATACGAATTCCATTTCATTGACGTACTAAAATATAACGCGAACGAGAGTATACGGCGGTTCATTTATCTTTTTGTTTTCATCGAATTTGAATGACGTACATTATCGCCGTGAGAAATAAATGTAGTGTTAAACTTTTTAAACGTTCATTCTCCTAATGGCTCAACCAGGGGATCGAATCGTTAAAGATTCACGAATAAAATTGGTCGCTACATTTGAGATTTTTCGATCGTCCACTTTAGTAGTTCATGAAGCTTTGATAGAAAACAAAACAATTGTATCGTCAAACGTGATCCAATCTTCAATACAATTTAATTTATTTGAATCTTCGGGACACATCGTCGGGACACGCTGCTAGGATCTGATCTGAAAGAGCGGTATAGGAGGAAAAAGAGGTGATAGAGAGAAGAAAGTTTCTTTCTTTCCTTTATATTCACGAATCAATCGGAGAGCTATATCTACCGTCAACCGAGAGAGCGAGAGAGACTCTCGGAGTTTTGGAATCGAGGGGGAAAAAAAGTACGAAGAAGGCTTCTTCCCGCTTCCTCCGTCTACGAACTACACACGAACTGTTGCTTCCACGAAACGGAAAGCTTTTGCTACCATAGGATGGAAAAGAGGAACGTTTCCTCTTGAATTCCACTCTAATCTTCCTCTTGCAATACTCATTTCTCTATATGCCTCTACGTACACATATATCGTACGATCTCAAAAAGAGAACATTTTTGCAATAACTGTACACGGTAAAAAATGGTACATATTGAGATGAATGCGAAATGAAATATTAATAAATTGTACAGAAACTTTCGTTAATTCAACTGACGGGTGTCTCGTTCATTGTAAGTCCTCAAGGGAGGAAATAGGGTTGGGACAGCGTTTTCTCAATGATTTTCATGAATTTTTTTATAGTATAAAAAATGAATATAATTTATTGAAACTTTGAGAATATTTTATATATATATTTAAGTATATACTATAAAATTTTTGAAGAATTTTCGTGAAAAACACCGAAAATATTAGCGACCCCATATTGCAGGTCACAATCAGACTCAGCATTTTGCGTACATTCTGGAAACCGCAATTTTCATCTGAAATCAAACGAGATTGGAATTTACATTTATTATCTGTCTCTCTGCTATATGAACCTAAATGCTATAAAAAAACAAGAAAATTGAATTTTTTACAGGGGTCAAAACAAAAAAGCATGATTTTTTGCCATTTTTTACAACTTTATTTGCAAAAAAAAAATTATTTTAAATAATGATAATATTCCGATTTTAGGTTCATATAGAGCGCAATACTATGAAGAAACTAACTACCAATTTTCAAAACGATTGGTTGAAAACGTTTTAAACTAGTGTGTACGCAAGTCTAAAAAAAGTCGTTTTCAGAAAAACGCGTTTGAAAGAATAGCACCGCTCGGTTATACATGTGGCGCGCTCGGGGCCTGAAGGAGAGCTACTCACTTTAAGTAGTCTAGTAACTTAAGCCGATTTTCATGTCTTTTTTGGAGAGCGTTTTTTTGTAGGAAAATAAAAATGAATCGTTTTGGATATTTAGGATGTTTTTATTTACATATTAAAGATACAAAAAAAAAAAAATTTTTTTAAATTTAATAGTTTATTATTATTATTATTATTATTGATCGAAGTTGGCACCTCGAAAAAAAAGCGCGTGGGTGGCCCCGGTGATTTTGGCTCTTGATGTTATCTGAAATAAAAAATTCTTGACAATTCTTAATCTATAGACATGTGATTCTGGTCGGAACTACTGAAGTTAAATTTCATCGATAAATAACAAAATGGCGGACTTTGGAAAAAAGTTTTTTTTTCCAAAGTCCGCCATTTTGTTATGTAAATAAAAACATCCTAAATATTCAAAACGATTCATTTTCATTTTCCTACAAAAAAACGCCCTCCAAAAAAGACATGAAAATCGGCTTAAGTTACCAGACTACTACCTTAATGGCTTAAAACAATAGAACGAGTCGAAATTTTCATTTAAAATTTTCGGAACATATTTTTCAATAGTTTTACTAACAATTTATGAAATTAAAAAAAAATCGATTTTTTGAACCGTCTAACCCTATTTCCCCCTCTTAAATACTGAAACGATATGTCACATAAACAATTGTTTATCTATAAATATTTCGGAAACTGCGATTTACCTATATTCTTATTAGTCCCTGTAGTGAATTGACAAATTTTACCGAACATTATTTGAGATAAAATAAATTTTAGATTAATTACATTAACAATAAAGTAAATGCATTTTTTTGGTTCTTCACTATACTCAGGTATATCGGCGAAGTGCAGTAAACACGGTTTTCGATCGGGGGAAAAATATGGATTCATATAATGTATAGATTCACCATTATTCGACAATGACCACACGGGATATCCCCGATGAATTTAGGTCCATTTAACCGTCACTTTCTTTTGTGTACAATGCGTGAATAGGAACGAAACAAGATCGATACCGATAGGCTTGCATTATATCTGCCAAACACGCCCAAATTAGCCCCGTGCCCTCGCCGCGATTCCTTCGGTCACCCTCGATGGAAAATGTGTGAGCGAGTGCGCGTATTATATTCCAACCCCCCGACGGTTTAATGGGAAGTTGGCTGGACAGGCAAACAAGCGAAACCATAAGGTAAATAAAAATAATAATGTCCAGTGGACGCGAAGCGCGTGCCCGACGGCCCTCTATAATTCAGATAATCCTTCGGTTTTGGGCATTATATTGTTGCCATTTCGGGATCATCGAAACCTCGCACACTATACGCTTGTATATTGTATATAATATACGTATACATGGTTTGGAGTAGGGGCACTAGTAGAAGGAGGGGGGTTAAGTCCTTGGCGCGCTGACAGGGGATCGGGGGTGCATCATCACGGATTCCTACGATGACAATTCATTCTCAACACGCTTTACAGACACAGGCGTTGCCCGATTGATTCGAATCAATGAAATACTCTCAAATCCGATCAGCAGCGATGAAAAATTCTCGTGGCTGTTCAACGAGAAAATTGTCCGCATCGAACCGTTACAGCGAACGGGGATGGTCACCTCGCACCCTCGTGCGTGACGACGTATTATTTTCCGTGACGCGCCGCGGATTAATATAAATACATGGGAAATTTACACGTGGCTGCGTGCAGCTTAAACAAAACAACGTGGCGATCGATTAAGGTGATATATAAATTCGTTTCGCTTGAGGTGAAAATCATATGTTACCGTTTGCTCGTATATATGCGCTGAGAGGATGATATATTTGAGAGGAATATACCGAAGTACGCAGTCGATCCCCTGAGAGCGATATAATTTATTTGTTTGTGAACTTCGTGGTTTTTTTTTTTCACTGAATTTAGCTAACGCCGATGTTGCCAGGGCAAAGTTGCAGCTCGAGAGTGAAAAGGTTCGTTTTCCTCCTGAACATTTTTTTGAAAAAAACTGCATCAATCCTTCTCGCAACGAATTGACACTAATGCCAACCGTCAAAGTACAAGAGAACGCGAGGAAATGGTACGAAATGTTTTTTTTAAAACGATTATGGTTGCCTCGTATATGTGAGGAAGGACCGAACATTCTCTGTTGCGCCCTCGGGGTCGCTTTGTCTCTATTATGCCTCGGTCCGATGGTCTCTCTTTCCAGTCCCGCGTGTACTTTCTGGCCCTCTCGGGCCGCCCGAGCATTTCATAATTTCCTCAAAAAGAATTATTCGTAATTTAATCCGAGCTAGTTTCGAAGCTCCGCGGTTAAAAAGACCGTGTGTTGGCCATACGTTAGCGGTTTAAACTTTAAACGAGGCCACTGAGGGACGGCCAAAGTATATATGCACGTATGTATACGCGCCGTCTACAACAAAAGAGATAGGGTGTTGTGCGGTCTTTTCGCGTGTGCACATTGCGCGCTCGCTGCTACGGCAATGCGCGGTGCACCGTGCGAAACGAGCGAGTCGCGTCTCTTGCGATTTCCTTTCCCGCTCGGTTTCCCGTTATTAGGTACGGAAATTAGGATTCAACGTTGCCCCCATTTCCGAATTAAAGTTACGCAACCGTTTACTTTTTTTTTCACGTTTTAATTCTATGACATGCAAATCAGCTCACGAAGCTTACGTAATAAATTGTAGGCGCGCGCAACGTTGCATACGGTTTTTGCGGAGTTATCTCGTCCACCCGCCGTCTCGCCAATCCTCCCTCAATATGGACTTTTCATTCTACTGGCTCCGCTGGTTATATCACTCCTAATAGTCTCTCTCCCTCTCTCTCTCTCTCTCTCTCTCTCTAGTAAAAATGGCCAGTACCACCATCAACTTTATCCTCATCACCAGCATCAGCTCGTATGGGAGTGTACCTAACCATAGGAGTTCGCGAGGAGCCCATTTTTCATGTAAAAGTCGCCTGTTGATGAAATTTTTACTGCACCGCCCAGTCCGTAAAATAAAAGCTGAACACGCTGGAAAAATGCACGCGCAGTAGAGGGTTGCTGTATGCCAAACCCCTCTCCAACGCCGCCAGCTGAGCATGCGACCGTCTAGCTATATAGCACACTGGTTTTCCACTCTGTTCTATTTTGTTTTTTTTTCGTCTCTATCTCACTCTATTTCTCTCTCCCTCGAATACTATACCCTCGTCTTTTTCTATGTACCCTCGTTTGCTCTTTTTTCTTTGGGTTCTTTTTTGGCGTTTCACTTGGCGGTTTTCGCGTAGATTGCACGACGGATTGCGTAAGCAGAAAAGCGCTCGGTGGAAGTGGCGCCGATGGCGAAACGTTAGAGCATTTAATGCGAGAATATGACGAGTTTTCAGGAGGGTGGAAAATGTGGACATAAATAACGCGATATATATTACGTACAAGCGTATGAAAAAAAAATATGAGAATCAAGCACTGTAATGGATCGGAAATTAGAATCAGGTAATTGAGAGTAGAGGTAACCGAGAAAAATTGATGTGATTCCTCCCCCGAATAGATTGAAGTTCAATGATCATGAACATTTTTATTATTTTTATCGAATAAAACCATTTTTTCGGTTATAATTTTATCACGTGATGTAACGTTGTCACCGTGCAATGTATCGTATATATAGGATGCTCGTATAAACTCGTGATTTACGATGTACATGCAAATCGTACGCTGACAATTCGCATCGAAACCAGAGCTGAGCATCTCTCGTTACTTGAAAAAAAAAGTATTCTTCCTAAACATTTTTGTATACTTCATTCATTATCAATTACTTTTATAAAATTGATCAACTGTAATTGTAACTGCATTTGTTTATATATTACTCCATAATGCAGATGAATATTTTTATACAAAAATAATCGTTATATTCTCCTTTATTCTTTTATATTATATGATTTATTTCATGCATTGCACTGTAAAGTAATTATTTGCAGAGTTAACATTCTACAAATACTGTCGATCACTTTTATAAAATAATTAATAATAAAAAGTTGAAAGTTCCAACTTTCAAATTGCTTCCTCAAACTTTTACACTATTTTTAAAGTTCCATTTTGTGAACGATTGATCCCAACTCGTTGAATTTTATCTTGTCCATTGACACGGATCTATTTTATTTCTTTACAAAGCGAATAGATCCAGAAAAAAGTACAACGGTCGTATACAAACGGTTTTTGTTTCGTTTCTTGTACATCAAACTTTTCGTTACAACTTGCTGTTATATTCATAGACCGACTGCCGAGTTCTTTCGCATTTGCTATAAACGTTAAAGATATCTATCTAAAAAAAATATATCAAACAAGTATTTTCCAACGAAAAATCATATACCATCAAATATATCTTTCATATACCATTTTTTCCATGAGGGCGTGCGCGAACTCTCTGAGTTGCCTAACGAAATTTACTACTGTTACATTGACGCATATAGCTATAAATTTAAGTGAATCTACAACCCACCCTCTATCTCACCCTTGTCGGTCTATCTCTCGCAATGTTATATACACACATGCACATGCACACACACACGCACACATACACCTCACATATTTCTGGCCCAAGCGCGATGGCTTTGTAGTTTCCACGATGGAGGGTTTCGAGCATTAGTTGAAAACGTCAGCGCGAGCTGCTTCACGTGTGCGTAGACAATGGCGGAGAAGTTGAATGTACGCCGTACACTACAACCCCCCTTTTCTCTCGCCCACGCGCGAGAGTTTCTGGGAGCCGACGAGAGAGAAAGAGGAGTATGGGAAGTTTCGGCTCTGTTACTGTGCTGGGGTTAGAGTGGCAGGTCGGGTCGCGGTAACACCTTGCACTGATGCCTCGATACACCATAAATTATTATATTCATATTATATCGCGCCCTTTCCGACATCCCCCCCCCCCCCCGCCCCCCCACACCGACATCGTATATACGAATACTAGAGCCTGTTCCGTAGTGCGGATCCGATGTAACCCCTTCTCCTCTCGGGCTCCTTCCATCTCATCCGCGATACCCCACACCCCCTACGTCTAGAGAGCCCACGCCGACGCTACCACCGTTATGTTTTTATCCCAAGATTTATTGCCAGTGACTCTCATGTTCTAGCGATTTCATCTAAAAAGCATACAATACACATCCCCCCCTCTCCATCTCTCTCTCTCTCTCTCTCCTTTTACGAGCGAGCAAGCTATGTAAACATCATTGATGCTGGAGGGATTATATTATTTTTCATCAACAAGCTTTTCCCGCCGAGAATGGAGAATGAGACTTTTGTGCTCAATGATTTTGCAAAAAAGAATATGTATTCGAGAAAAATGAAAAATTTTGAGATCTCCATGGTTCGTAATCACCTATGATTGACAGGTAATTAGTGTGTCTTGGATTTTGCAAAAATACTTAGTAACTTTCTCTATTTTCCCTCAAAATTATATGAAATATACGTGTGCGCGAGAGTGATGCAGTTTTTTTTAATAAAAAAGAAAGAGCAAAGCAAAGGTGGGGCTTAGCAAAAGCTAAGCCCCACCCGCCTCGATTGATGAACAGATGTGCAAACTGTACAATCTTTTTTCGCGATATCCCGATGCATGAAAAAAAAAAAGAGCACAGTTCGCAAAGTTTTCTTACTGATGATGTTGATGACCGCTGTATTTCACACGTCAATACAGGAAAATACTTTTTGATGAGCGAACGTGAAAATGAGTTTCGTATTCAAACTGGTCAGTGTGGGTTCGAGACTTTAGCAATCCGGCATCTGTTTCTACCGTTGAAAAATATCGCGGGAAAAAAGCCTGCCGTTGATTCCCGAGGATATGGCAGATGCGACCACGATTTCTTTCCATTTTATTCTCGCTCCTCGTCTTTTTTCTCAAAGTCAACCCCATCCCCGTGCCCGTTTAGTTCTACCTTTTCCCTTCACGTTTTTGTTTATTTGCGTAGGCATTCGGTTTTTATATCCTTCTCTCCTAGTGCCAACAACTCTCTCTCTCTTCCTTCACAATATATCTATACGTATATATCCTGTTTGTTTATCCGCTTTCTTTTCTACGCTTGAAGAGGAGAAGAGGAAAAGCACGAATGTTAGATAAACCACCCGTAGGTTCACGCGATATAAAATACAGTCACGTGATCCTTGAATGATTGTTGCGTTCGTGAAAAAAATAATTGTTTACCACTCCCTCCGGCAAACATTGTAACTGCTCGTGGGTTTCATATCCCATTTCTTATGTCGGATCCTCCGTTATAAGTAACGTGGCCGGTAGGCTCGTGTTTCATTTATATACGCGGAACTGTGGCGTACATATATATAGATATTTGAACTTTTCTCGTAATAACTAACAAGCATCTCAGAGCTCGATCGATCAATGACCCCCTTCCCGAGTGCGTCTGACGGCCTCGCGTGTTCTTCTCTGGCGGGAAACTTTTTTTTTTATAGCTCTATCTTCCCTCACTTATTTCATTTTCCCTCAACGCGTGCCTAGGCATAGATGACGGAAGCACCCTTTATTAGCAATAATTATCTTCTCCCAAGTTGCTTCGGAAAATTTTTTTTCTTTCTTTGTTGGCCAATTTTTCCTCAATCTCTTCATCTGTTCAGGGGTTACAGAAATAATCTCTCTGACCTTAATATCTTTTCAAACGATCTTTCACGATAAAAAGAGATGAAAGAAGTAAACAAAAATCGAAAACATTCGTTAGCGTTATACTCGAAGAGTTTACTGCAGCAGAACGCACCCCCATACGTAGTACGAGTGCGTAGTACGTGCTCGAGACCGAAGGTACGAAACTTTCAGAGCTAAGACTTTCTTGAAAAATGTACAAGGATGTGCAAATCTTGACGGATGTTACAAAGAAAATCCAAGCTCGTCACAGTATACGTACGTCGATGTAATGTCATTGTGGTCGTTATCGTACGTGTACGAGAGGTGTATCACTTGTTTTATGCAAAGGTCGATATAGACTCTTCGTGCTCGGTAATGGGCCTGTATTTTTCACGAGAAAACTTTGTTGAAGCAAGCTGAATGAAAACGAGCCGAGCAAAAGACCGAAAGTCCGATCAGGGCACGTGCCTTAAGGGTGTCGGTATAAGATGATGCAAAGATGAGACGGATGAGCGAGAGCGCAATGAGAAAATCAAAGAGTGTGTGTATAAGAGAGAGAGAGAGAGAGAAAGATAAAGAGATGCCAGTGGAAAACCTAGGAGACTTTATGATAGAATGATGAGCAAAAGATAATATACACAGAGGCTTAGACGTTGGTGGAAAAGGTAAAAGAGAATCTCTTTTGGCAAAAGACGTGTCGCATAATCCGTCCGGAACTCGTTCTTTTTTTGTTTATCATTCTAAATACGTCTTTAATATATAACGGGCAATTTTCTTTGGGGTCTGTACGAAGGCTTGCTCTCTTTCTCTCTGGGTCGTTTGTCTCTCTTTACCGTGAAATTTGAGTCCGGGAAAATTGGACGTTCCGGCACCTCAGTACGGGCACATATAGCGTCAACTTTGACGAGAAAAGAGAGGGACGAAAAGGGACTTGCGTTGTATAAGATGAAGATGGAAGGAAGAAATATGGACAGACGAAAACTGTACAAGACCCGGAGAAGGATGAGTCGCCGATGCTCTTGGAAATTCGCGACAGGGTGGGATGGGATGTTGTCCGTGCGACAGATCTTTCCTTCGTGAAAAACAGCCCATCTATAGTTTGTCCCTGTGTGCCGTTTCGGTATATGCGCTCTGAAGCAGACGGAGAATTTTACTCGAGTAAAAATAAAGAAGTCTCTCTGTCTCTTTCTCGTTCTCTCATTCTGTTTCTCTCGGAGTACCGGTAATCCTCGCATAGATAATCATTCGAGCGGTCGTTTACCATTCCGTTTCATTAGACCATCGGGTGCGTCTATCTCGCTGACTCTGTGATAGTGGCAGGGGCTGGATGAGGGAGGCGGAGATTCGAGAAAGTTTACCGAGCGGCTCTGCTCGTTCGCGATTATATCCGCCAGCACCTGGCAGGCTATAGATAATAACTCTTTAATAACTTTGCTCTCCTGCGGTTGCACGGAGAGAGGAAAGAAAAACGAGGGTGCCGACGCGCGATGCGCCATGAACTAACCACCGCCAATTTCTCTACCACAAATAACCCAGCTTTCCCCGATCAACCGTTTCTCCCGATGATAACAATCTCGGGATATAAATGCTTCTAATAACTCTTCGAGCATTCGATTATGGATGCGTCAAGACTTTTCTCGTGAGATAATGAAACATTTGCCATTCAGTGATAGATGGGCAAATAGGCCGGTAAGATTTCGCGAAGAAAAAGTCCATTATTGCACTCGAAAAATGCTATGTTTTTTTTTAAATATATATTTTTTTCTCAACATTATTATATTTCGCTTCCTCATAACGTGCCGTTTTCGAGAAATTTGTTAGCTTTTTAAATTTTTTTTCAAGATATGCGTTTCACAATGTAGAACATTTTTCGTGTGTTCGGAAAATTGCTGTTTGAAAAATGTTCGAATGAATGGTAGTATGAAAAATCATGTTATTATTCAAAAGGGATGTGAGATCATTTTGTCAAGAGTGATTTAACTTTTTCTTTAGTTGGTATAGGTATAGAAATTTTATAATTTCTTGAATTTCTTGAGGAAAGGACCTAAACACCGTAGCTCGTGCAAAGTTCGTAATATTGAGCCAAAACTTGCTACACAAAGTATTAATCAAGGATATTATTGAATTTTGCGAGAATCGATAAAAATGGAATATTAAATCTTTTGTGAAAATGGCTGTGAAAGCTTTTGCTCCAACAATCAAACTTCGATTATTTGAGCTTAATACTTTGCAAATTAAACATTTTCACACAATTTCCTGATAACTTTTTTCTTTTCTTCCTCCATGAAAAAGTCATTAAAACCGTTTTTCATAAAGGAAACTATAAAAAAGGATATATGATGCGATTATAGCAATATAAATGCATACTTTGTTTTTGTGTTATTCATCGTTATCTTGTTCATTCGTTATTTGTATTATTCTATGAATTGATCATCGCTGCTTGTGAAGTGCTTAAGAATCCAAAGATTACGTACGAGGTCTGTTCAAAAAGTATCGCGAATTTTGAATTTCCGCGGGCTACGTATATTCGATTTACGATTTTTTTTGTGGCGTTAGGTTGGTACTCATGTCCCTCACTTATCCTGAAAAAATCGGCCATTTTGAATGTTTAGTTAATTGTTGACAGCTGTTTTGGTTAGACGTGTTTTGGCTTGTCTTCGATTTTTGCCTAGTCCAAAAAATGGATCAAAGAATCTGTATCAAATTTTGTGTGGAAAACAGAATTAAGTGCGCGGACGCATTCCGAATGTTGACTGTGGCATATGGTGAAGCTACCTTGAACCAAAGCAACGTTTATCGGTGGTGCAAAATGTTCTCAGAGGGCCGAGAAGATGCGAACAACAAAATGCGTTCCGGACGCCCAAGCACATCAACAACAGACGAAAACATTGATGAAATGAAGAAAATAATATTGGCCAATCGTCGAATCACCGTTAGAGAAGTTGCTGAGGAACTAAACATATCGATTGGCTTGTGCTATTCGATTTTTACCAATGATTTGGGCATGAGACGGGTCACCGCGAAATTCGTGCCAAAATTGCTCAATTTCGAACAAAAACAGTGTCACGTTAACATTGCTAAGGAGCTGTTGGACCCGGTCCGCGACGACCCAAATTTGCTCCAGAGGGTCATAACTGGTGACGAATCATGGGTTTATGGTTATGACGTGGAAACCAAAGCTCAATCATCGCAATGGAAGCTGCTTTTTTGGAATAGGAAAAAATCGAAGACAAGCCAAAACACGTCTAACCAATACAGCTGTCAACAATTAACTAAACATTCAAAATGGCCGATTTTTTCAGCATAAGTGAGGGACATAAGTACCAACCTAACGCCACGAAAAAATCGAAAATCGAATATACGTAGCCCGCGGAAATTCAAAATTCGCTATACTTTTTGAACAGACCTCGTATATACCAGAGGAGCTTTGGATTCCTCGGGTTAACTCTCCCGACCACCCCTGTTTGTCGTTGTTACCAAAAATCCTCCGCTTCAACCCCCCCAAGGAGAACCTCTGCTCCTGGCATAGTTCGCATACTTCTCGGGTTTTGTTCTTGAACGCGCGCCAACGGATTATACAAGTTACAGCAGGACGGAAGCGTGTAAGAGGTGCAAACTGGAGGACGAGTTGTTGATGAGAGGGTCTGACGTCTTGGAGGCTTCATTAAGATCGTTAAGGACGAAGATGAACGAAATAAGCAGGAAATCTTCGGTCTGGGGTCTGGCAACATCGCCGGAACTTTGATAAATACCAGTATAGTTTCGAGCATTGACTATCGAAGATATTTGGCGTTACTCGAGTTGAAAATCCAAGTTAAAGTAAAATATAAACATTTTTATTGTCAGTATACGTAGACCATTCTCCAATAGTGCCGGTTTGAACATTGCGTCGATTTGTCACGTTGGATTCAACGCGATTACTCTATTCTCCCTTTTCAAAGCGCAGTTAAGCTCATAGAGAAAATAAGAAGTCGCGGGTCTGGATGAGGGTGAGAATTGGTCGACCGAGGATCGGAGAGAAGATATATAAGAGTGCCGGTTCGTTAGCGTAAAAGGGACGATTTGTTTTCTCGTCGAGAATTCTGTGCTTTTCTGCTGGTTCTCGCGCTCGTCGACGAATAAATAAGTATTCCCCGTCGCGGCAACGACGATACCAGCAGCGCTCTTTGTCTCTCGAGTTTGCCGACCGTTTCATTAGTAGGATCTTTAGTGCTCTCCAAGACGGGAGGCAAAGTAAGTCGTGGAAGACTGCACGCTGACCTGAGAATTTATTTTTAACGCGGCTCTTAATAACTTCCAAGATCCTACGAGCATCGAGATCCTTAAAAGTATAGCTGTATACCCTGGTACTCGGAATAATTCATTTCTCTGCTAATGGAAAAACCCTTTTTCCTCCTGAAATTCTCGAAGTGATTTCGTCGATTATGAGAACAAAAAACGATACGTGTATGAATGTAACCCAAGTTCTCAACAGACAATTTAACACTCTTGCCAAAAAGATCAAGAATTCTGATGATAAATGCGCATAATGCAAGTAGATCGATTCAAATGATTGCCATTTTTTTTTTCAATTCTTTAAGCTGAAAATAATTTACATTTAATAATTAATATTGAAAATATAATTAAAAAATATATCAACCAAAAATACGATGTGTTACCAAACGATAACACATTGATATTTCTCGACATAGTCATTCGTAAAAGTGAACAAAAAGTAGTTCCTTCGATTTCGTCGAACAAAAGTTTGTCAGAATTTTTAGACGAAGGTTTAACTTCTCGTCGTTTCGATCACTTTGCCGTTTTATTCCTCGCGAAATTTCTGAATGGCTCGTGCTACACAATCCAGAGGATGTATAACTGTATATACGTCAAACCATGAGAATGATCGATCTATTGATCCTAAGGGACGATGAGTCGCCGCGATCTTTGAAAGAGATCTCACACTTTTTTTCGGTCAAATCTTGTTTCCATCTACCACGCGCGCGGTCTTAGAATCGCCGAGGTACACAACAATTTCGTTAAACGTCCTACCTCCCCAAGAGACTTCGTCACCCTAGCGAGCAAGTATTCTTCTTTGTCCGTGGTTCTAGATCATCGAGACCGTTTAACGATCTTCCTCCGTCCGTATAAAGCTCTGTGGACACACCCACTTGGAAATTTCGTCTGGTCTCTGCTCGTGGCGTCTATTAAGGGGAAACATTGTCACGATAAATCATCGTTGAATCGCCGCGCAAGATCCTCTTGTCTGCTCGACGTCTCCTCCCGTCCCCCATCCCTTCATTGTTGAAAACCATAGATCGACTGATTCACGCTGCATCGCGCAGACTGCATGTTTCACAGACTCTTGCGGTAGGTTTTTGGGGCATCTGCCCGAAATTCAGAAAGCGTTCTAACTGCTGGAGGTGTGTCATGTATTCGGCGTCGTGCATCACCGATCGGAGGTGGAGCACTTTATGCCCATTTTGCGAAAAGCGCGTACCTCATTTCGTGTTTTTTTCCATTCCGAAATCTATGCGACTCTGTACGCTCGAGAAATACGAATGTATTTCGGGTCAGTGGAAAATGATAGTCATTGTTATTGCGAATTGTCATTTAGAAGTAATGCTACGATTAAGTATCTTTCACCACGAAAATATTTGTTATCCAAGGAAATTTTTAAGATGTTTTACTTGTACCGTTGATGTAGAGATAGTTTTCTGTAACGATATGCGGTACGAGAGTCATTCAAGCGCGGATAAGCTTTCCATGTTACAAATATTTTTTTTAAATTTGTATCGTTAAACCCGACGGTTTTACCCATTTTAATTCAATGTTTTTTTACCCAAATCCTGTCACAATTGTGATTTTTCCACGATTTATTCCATTCGAAGAAAAATAATTATATTCGTCCCATATTTCACTTTAATGACGTTCACATATTTTTCAGCAGTCATTTTCCGTTACAGCTGTGACACCTATTTTTTCTCCACCCACTTTCTTACATGGCACGCGCGTTTCTCTTTCAGTTCTTACTTCTCCTCGTACTAACATAAATGGATCTGGCGATATAGCAAATTGTTGCGGGTTATATACCGCGCGTAACGTCGACCCGCACGAGACCCTTTCACGTATAGCCCGAACACGCCTTGCTTTTTTTCCATTTTTTTTTCCTTCTTGGATTATAACGTCTGTGTCATCCCGCTAGTATAATTTATCGGAGGTGGAGGTAGGGTGAAAGCCCAGAGCCACTAGAGGGTGTGCCATCACCACGACACTGAATTTATCGACGCGGATATTCTTACAATGCGCTTCCGCGCTTGCCACAGAGAATATACCCCTGAATCGTGGTGGTACCCTGTGCGCAAGGGTCTATATATGAGCCTTCGGCGAACCACAAGGGTCAAAGAGAACACGTGTGTTACGTCAGAACATCGACGGTCCCAGGCGAGCTCTCTATATATAACCCCGGCAAACTATCATGTCGATAGATCCCTCTCTCTCTCTCTCATTCTATCGTTCGCCTGTAAACTCTATAGCGCTGACCACGCTTCGCACACAGCCCTTACCGATTTTTCAGGAATATCCATTGACTCCACCCCGCAGCATTATTCTTCCATTTTATCGTCATTTTTTTCACATCACCCCTCATCTCCCTGAATGACACTATGAGCAATTCTTCGCAACGCCTTTTCCGTCGCGTGTCTCTCGTTAAATAGAAAATATTTCTAGAGAATATTTAATCGAAACAGCTGTCGTGTTTTGCAAATTATACGAAATTTCTTTTTAACACATATGATAGTCCGACCGTATATGTAGATGAAGGGATGTTTTTTTGCCCATTTATTATATATAAAAAAATGTTAGTATTGAGGCTTACTTATGTTCTCTCTAATTAAAACAAAATCAATCCTGAGACTCATCCCGATGAAATTTCGGCTCCCAGGATTTCAAGTAACATTCCGGTTGGCATAGTCCCGATGTTTCGAGATTCCTATGTCGATGATGGATGAGAGTATTCGAGGTTTCGAGTCTCGTAAAGGATGTCTACATTCGTAGTCCCATTTTTAAAATGATATTTTCGTTCTTTTATGATATTTTCCCTTACTTTTTCACTTGATTTCTTTTGGTATACGTACGTACAGATGGAACATACTCGATATCTATAGCAGCTTGAGAAACACCAAGAATGATCTAGTATACGATACAGGATCCGGTGTACTCCCTGAACTACCGGTATACCGAGAAGGCATCACGGGAACTCGTAAATCTAATTTGGAATGCCGGTTCACAGCCGGCGCGAAGTCGCGAACCGTCTGCAGATCAGAGTACTGACGTTTGGCTAACAGTACGCGAAAGATAAAGAAAGACAGAGAGAGAGAGAGAGAGAGAGAGAGAGAGAGAAAAGTCAGAGAAAAATAACGAGAGAGGTTGAACGAAAATAGCTCTCGAGTGGAGCGAGAATGCTCGTAGTGACTCTCGTAAACAGCATCGATATACTTGATTACCGCTCGTTATCCAAGACAACGAGTGCTACCCGTAACCATCTTTGCCATCCTCCTCACCTCTCTCTCTCTTTCTCTCTCTGTCTCTCTGCTGAATTCCAAGAAGCTTTAATTGTGACTTTCACAAATTTTCCAAGCGTCCAGGAAATACGAGAATGATTTCCATTATGAATGTATCTCTTCGTACATCCGGAAAACATTTCGTCACTTCTAAATTAATATATTTTGCATACTGTGTAAAAAAAAAAACGTAATATCTGCGGTAAGAGGATTACATTAGACATTGTCAAATTATCATGGATTAAGCATATTCGGCTTATTAAAATTGCCGCTATGGATGAATAATAAAATGTATGCCACTCAGCGGAAAAGATTTTGTTATATGGGTAAAATTAAAAGGTTATTGGGGGGAGGGAGGGATGTGAGCCGTGCCACTTCGTCTCTACAAATGAAATTGTGAACGAAAGATTGATATCCCACGTTTAATTGGATTTTCCACCGACGAATCCGATCGGTCTGTTCTCCCACTCTCTTTCTCATCCCTCTCCGGTTCTTCCACGTTGCTTCGAAGATTTATTTCCCAAGATTCTCTCTTGCGCAGTGAAACGGAGAAAAGGCCTCGAGCGCGGGGAGCAGGAAAAAGAGACGCGAGAGAGAGAGAGAAGCGGCGTGAATTTCTGGAGTGCGAAAGCGTGGGGGTACTCGACGCGTCTTTCGTACACCCTTTTTCGACACTTGCACACAGCAGGAGCAGCAGCTATGGAAGCACCCTACGATCGGGGCACCCTCTATTTCGTTGAATTAACGTTTATTAGCTTTTCCTTACCCGAACGTAAATTCTCGGGTTAGCGCCTTGGAACCTCTCCCCCTCCCCCCGCACTTTTCCTCCAACGCATTTGTTAAGGATACGTACAGTTACCGGTGGCCATTGCGTTAATTTCCCTGTGCTTCGATCCTTGGCCCTCTTGCGGCTGGCACTGGAATTAGCAACCTAGAATCGTAGTAAATTTGCTAACCATTTATTTTCGTAAGATCCTCCACCAAAGTCGTGAAAATATATCGAGTATATCGCAATCATTTTACGTTTTTTAACGTTTTTTTTTTATGTTAAGAAATTAATTCTTTTCGTAATGTACTTCGGATTTTTCGGAGTGTTCCGATTGTTTTTTTTTTAAATAACGAAAACTGTAGTTTGTCAAGAGAATGCGGCGTGACAATGTTCTGTCCTCAATAAAAAGTTTGCTACTAAAACATCTGTTCATCGATGAAACAGATTATAACCCATTCTCGTACAAATTTGTTTATTCTTCGGGGGGGCAATTTACGGCTGCGAATGTTAAAGTGGAAATACCGATGGGTAATGCGACACGGAAATTTGTCAAAGCCAAGAATAGCCCGGATGATCGAGCGGTGAACTCAAAGTTCTTTCGGCGCGCGATCCCCGGAGTGTTGGAAGAGCACACAAACAGCATATAGTTTAGAGAGGTATAATCACAGCGATGATTCTCGTACAGATCGTTTTAAGAGTCGCCGAGTTTTTCCAGCAGCCACGTGTTAAAAATGTGTGTTGCACAGTGACGTTGCTGGTTTGGAGCATATGGGACAAAAGTGTGAGTATGGTTGTTGGTCGCACGTGGCATGTTGAGATGAAAAATTCGCTGTTCCTTGACTGTTCGTGTTTCCTTTCACGCGTCTCTGATCTATCACGGTCTATACATATATATCGACCAGCTAACAAATAGAAGGACATAACAATCATTACTTTCAGTGGTAAATCGTGTGAGTTACGACCGTCTGTTTTTATTACTACTAGATATATACATTATAAAACCACGTGTGTGTCACTGTTATCATCGGTATAGGTTATAGTCGAGAAAATCTTAACGACTACCTATTAGGCGTTTCCTGAAATGCCTCTGGCCACGTTACAGATCGTATTTAGCAGCTTGACTACCATAAAAGACGCGGAACCCTCTGAGTATATCATAAACCCAATAGCTGTCCTTTTCTTTTCCACTCTCTCGTCTGTTCTCCTTTTTTTCCCCCTCTTTCTCTCTCCAAACGCACTTTCTCGCCCGAAATGAATATATATCAAAATCCTGTCGACAGTTGGTAAGGGGAGACGACGATGAGGGTAGAAAAAAAATATACTTTCCTAAAAAAACCGTAACCAATGCTGCGTCCGAAATCGAGAAGTTGCCGTTACCTAGTACAATGTCTACTAATCGAACTATTATGGTAAAATTCAAATTAAGGCTTTGATTCGAATGAGAATAGTTTTGAAATAATCCTATTTTTGTGGAACGTTTTTTTTTCCGTTAAGGGGGAAATAGGGTTAGGACAGCGTTTTCTCAATGTTTTTCATGAATTTTTTTATAGTATAAAAAAATGAATATAATTTATTGAAACTTTGAAGATATTTTATACATATATTTAAGTATATACTATAAAAATTTTTAAGAATTTCCGGGAAAAACACCGAAAACATTAGCGACCCCATATTGCAGGTCACAATCAGACTCAGCATTTTGCGTACATTCTGGAAGCCGCAATTTTCATCTGAAATCAAACGAGGTTGGAATTTACTTTTATTATATGTCTCTCTTCTATATGAACCTAAATGCTATCAAAAAAATAGAAAATTGAATTTTTTACAGGGGTCAAAACAAAAAAGCATGATTTTTTGCCATTTTTTACAACTTTATTTGCAAAAAAAAAATTATTTTAAATAATGATAATATTCCGATTTTAGGTTTATATAGAGCGCAATACTATGAAGAAAGTAAGTGCCGATTTTCAAAACGATTGGTTAAAAACTTTTCAAACTAGCGTGTACGCAAGTTAAAAAAAAGTCGTTTTCAGAAAAACCCGTTTGAAAAAATAGTACGGTCGGTTATACAGGTGGCGCGCTCGGGGCCTGAAGAAGAGCTACTCACTTTAATGGCTTATAACAATAGAACCAGTCGGAATTTTCATATAAAATTTTGGGAAACTTTTTTTCAATAGTTTCACTAACAATTTATGAAATAAAAAAAATCGATTTTTTGAACCGTCTAACCCTATTCTCCCCTTAATGTTTCCAGTAATATGCCTGCCGAACGGTGATAAATTTGTAAAATATTGTATAAGAAAGGGAAACGCTTTTTCCCCGTTGTTCATTTTTGTCGCTCATTTTTCATTTATAACCATAGTGGCGGAAACAAAATAAAGTACGTTTCGTCAGTGTATTACCTGGGCCGACGACAATGGTTACTGGTATCAAATCACGACGGTTATAAATGGTCGTCAGGTTTAATACGCCGAGTGAAAATCGTTCCGAGGTTAAAACAATGCTCGATGCCACCTGCACGACGTGAGTAACAAGCATACAGGCACACACACACACATACACACTGTTGACTATGCCAACATGCAATATATATACCTCTCGAGCTAGAACGGATAATGAAGCGACGAGAGGGTCGATGAGGCTCTCGAGTGCGACAGCTACCTCTCTCGTAATTCATTCGATTACGTCGTTTTCACTGAGAGACACAGATAAAACGGAAAATCCTTTCGCCCGTATAGAATACAGTGTCTATGCCTATACCAGCAGTTCTCTCGGGCGCTATACCGAGGAGCACAAAACCGAACCATTGAATTATGAATAATCGTGCTCTGCATGCTCATATAAAAAAAGTGAAAAAAAAAAAAACGATGAAAAGCGATTTTGCATGGTACCGGTGGCGTCAAGTTACGGCAAATAGTACGCAAAAAAAATAAAAAAAATAAAGCATCTCTCGCACTACCGTCCGATTATATTTAGACTCGCATTCATGGCTCTCGCATGCTCGCGAGAACAATTAAATTTTTCGTGTGCCATTTTATATGCTGGTTTTATATGCAGGATTAGTATACACGAAAAAAAAAAAATAACAAAGAAGCGAAATGTACAATATCGCATATAAAAAATTGAAACACACAAGCTTTTTTTATTTCATCACGACAAAAAAATTGCATCGTTAAAAATTACTAATTGTTTAAATATCACGTATACAAAAGTATACGATTAATCTTTTAATATCGGTATCTATTCATTTAAACAATTATAACTAAAAGACCAATGGTCAGAGGTAAATAAAAATTATTCATGAATCGATCGCGCTAATTACACTTTTTTTTGCGATACTATAACTTTAGCCGGTCATTGACAATGCGGCGTTACTCATTTGCGCAGAGTGCGCTTGAAAAAGGTTTTTCCGACGATTATCCCGTTGTCGCGAGAGTTCTAAATTTTCACGTGATTATAAATTAAGCATGAAAGCTCCATCAGGCGCAGTGCACAACTAACGGAACAACTGTATATGTATATCGTTCGTTAAGGGGGGAAAATAGGGTTAGACGGTTAAAAAAATCGATTTTTTTTCATTTCATAAATTGTTAGTAAAACTATTGAAAAATATGTTCCCAAAATTAAAAATGAAAATTCCGACTCGTTCTATTGTTATAAGCCATTAAAGTGAGTAGCTCTCCTTCAGGCCCCGAGCGCGCCACGTGTTTCAAACGCGCTTTTTCTGAAAACGACTTTTTTTTAACTTGCGTACACGCTAGTTTGAAAAGTTTTCAACCAATCGTTTTGAAAATTGGCAGTTACTTTCTTCATAGTATTGCGCTCTATATGAACCTAAAATTGGAATATTATCATTATTTCACATAATTTTTTTTTTTTCAAATAAAGTTGTAAAAACGGCAAAAATCATGCTTTTTTGTTTTGACCCCTGTAAAAAATTCAATTTTCTATTTTTTTTATAGCATTTAGGTTTATATAGAAGAGAGACATATAATAAAAGTAAATTCCAACCTTGTTTGATTTCAGATGAAAACTGCGGCTTCCAGAATGTACGCAAAATGCCGAGTCTGATTGTGACCTGCAATATGGGGTCGCTAATATTTTCGGTGTTTTTCAAGATAATTCTTCAAAAATTTTATAGTATATACTTAAATATATCTATAAAATATTCTCAAAGTTTCAATAAATTATATTCATTTTTTATACTATAAAAAAATTCATGGAAATCATTGAGAAAACGCTGTCCCAACCCTATTTTACCCCTTAAATAGGAGGATATTTTTATTTATTTTTTTCGCTACGTGAGTTCATTTTGATTCTGTATATATAAGAACGGACCACACGCGCTATCACCACTTTCGGTGGAGCGAATATTCGAGGGTGAAAAATCGAGTAAACGAGTGCTCTGTGGAAGAGAGAACAAAGAGACGTAATCTCGGGCAATAGTCGAGCAACTTTGGTGTGAAAAGGATTTTTTTTTCTTCTCTCCACGTTGCCCAATGTACCCTACTTATTTAGTCGGTTCTACCCCGTTACGTATCTTACTATCTGACGCTCTCGGGTGCGTACATAAATCGTGTCCGTGCTATATAGTCGACAAAACTTTTCTTCCATTTGTTTTTCCTCGCTTTTCTCAACACTTATTTTTTACTCTTTTTCCCCTCGCGCCAAAACTATATATCGATATATACACCACGGTGTTTTCGTTCTTATCGTCTTCGCAATTCAAACAATTGTATCTTCTTTCTAACGTGTTATTTCAATTCACGAGGAAAATATACCGCGGATTCTTTCGTCCCGTTTTCTCGTCTTTTTATAGGATGCGCATTGACTACTTTGGCGAAAAATATTTATAATTAATAGATTCTATTCGTTACTGAAGTAGAAACAGTTTTAATTGCAACTCATGATGTGACAAAATCACTCGATCCTTATTGCCACGTCAACTGATGTGAAGGTTCAATTGTCGTGTCAGACTTGTAGTGTACGAACATTTTCACAAATCAACTACAAATGTTATTATCAATGAATCTCGAAATTCTTGTCAAACATAAATTTCTCAGCATCCTTCAAACATTTCCTAGCTTCGTTCATTTTCGTTCTTAAAATAGCAAACAATTTTCCATGGTATTTTGAATATTTTCCTCCCTACCACTACCAAACTTCAGTTAATTCCAATTATTTATAAATCGCAAGTTCTTCGATTTTTCAATCAAATATATAACTCTCATTGCGAGAAAAAAATATTGATTGAAATAATCTGACCTAGTCATTCACTGATTTGCTCACCCTCTAGCTCGATTCCAGACCCTTGAATAATCGAACTGAACCGAAGATCAAACGATACAAAAAAAAACATGTACATATCCAATAGATGACTGTTTAGTCAGCTTTGTGAGAAAAAAAAAGAAAACTATCGATGCTGGTAGGGATATTTTGGGCCGACTTCCTGTATACGGAAAATTCGGCGCTCGTTCGGTTCGATGACGGCCACGTGTTATCGAGGAAGTCATTGGATGCTCCCACATGTAACCACCGTGCGGAGTCTTTAGTTCCGACGGGACAGGCGCGAGAACGCACATTTCCTGGAGCGTGGGTCACGTCAAAAAATTCTCGGTGACAGCCACCTGCGGGCATCGTGTCCCCAAGGAACTCGGTTCAAAATCCCATGAACGGCAGAGTCACTCGCGCGCGAACGAGAAATCCGAGAAAAATCCCTTCGACTCTTCGCTATGAGAATGTGTGTGAGTCATGGGATCCAGTTTCACCGATGGAAAATACGAGGGACACCGTGCCTCAGCCGGAAGCTAAAATGCGAGCACTCCGCGCTGGTATGGACAACTCTCGAATTACCCATTTGTTTATATTCCCCACGGAACCCGACAACGACAAATCCCAACCTTTTGCGACAAAACCGGGAGCATGAGAGAATGACGAGCGTGAGGGGGGAAGAACTATGCTAACGAAACATTTATTTGGTGTGTGTGTTTCGAGCAAACATTTTAACCGGTAGGAGCGTCGCGAGAGCTGTTTAAAAACACTTTAAGACCGAATCAACTCCCAGTCTGGACCGAATGATCTTTTGTTCACCCTGCACACCTTTGTTTTCAGGATTTTTAAGGTTCTGTGAAGAAATTCCCCACAGCTCATGATTGTTTGGCTCTGCATCGTTGCGTGACTGTTGTCGATCCTCAACCTGACCTTTGAGCAATTCTATGATGCTCATTGTATGTACCGGTTAGTTTGGCTCATAAACGAGACTTTTTTCCATCTACAATCCACTATTATCGAGATTTTCGAAATGTCCATTTTACCTCATCGCCAAAGATTTTACAAGCGCGAACGTTGTAAATATCGGGCACAACAGGGGAAACCTTTTTATACATCCTAAATCACTCTTACCCGACTCTGCGTACCGCGCTCTCTCACAAGAGCAAAAGCTACCGTCGAGCGCGCTGATTTTGGACAATGAGTGTACGAAGATGAGCAAAATTGAAGAATACGACGGACGAAGAGGATGGCAAAGCGAATGTAAAAAAAGACCGGATCTTCTTCCATGGTGCTTGTCGATTACGTGAGGTACAACTGACACAAAAGTTAACCTTAGGAAAGGTTTCCCAGGCCCGAAAAGTTTACCGCGCCAAAGAGAAGCGACTCAAGACACCCCCCGTGAATATTCCAGTAACGACTCGGACTACCATGTACCACTAGCGTATTCATGATCTATGTATAGGCTATATAAGCATCTACATGCGACGAGCCGTTCTTCTGGCCATCTTCGTTTACAAATACTATACTCTTAGATGAACTGTCTCTTTCTCTTTTAGAGAAAAAAAAATGTACCAAAAAATCCCTTCTGGATCATTTCAAAACAATTGTTTGTATACATTTATAAATATTAAGACGTTTCTCTGGGAAATAGATACTGTTCAATCTAGTCCAACGTTATTAGTATCCCATATCGTTTGAAAACGATTAGTCTTCCATAAATTCATCGCATTATTACAAGCTCTTACTTTCGAAGGACATGCCATCATAATCTATGACCGTTTTCTGTATTCCCTAATTCGCAAGGTTATCCGTCCGAGGCCATTGGGAATTTTATCTTTGTGCGAGATCAAAAAACGTGTAGCTCGAAATGTTGAGTCGTAGAGGCATCAAAAATACCTCACGACGGAGGTACGAAAGAGAATTTATGACCGGTTATAATGGAAACAAACCCGTTTAGGAGGGTTGTTCGAGAGAAGAGAACGATGAAAACACTGGAGGGACCCATTGCGTGAGGTGAATTCCGAAAGATTATGATTTAACGGCAATATGCGGAAGCAGTCGACGAGAGCTTCGTGCTTGTTCTTCTAAGAATATTATACATTTATATATATACTCCATGCCTCCAGCAAAACATTCGGTCTCTGGCAAGCAAGTGAGCATACCGATCGTTGTGAAATGCTGTCATATAGACCAATAGACAAAAGAAAACCACCCTTTACAACATTCTTTCATACCCGGTACATGCTCGTAACGCGTATGCTCATTTAGGCAAATTCCGTAAATTTCAATAGTTCGCAAGGGTGAAGTTCCTCAACCCTGGCTAAGATTATGCGTCTTCATAAACGCAACGCAATGTTCCATGTTGTACGATGAAAACATTCATAACGGAACGATAAATTAAGTCATGCATGCATGATACATTTTTTTTTCTCAATACAATCCTTTTATCAATCAATTATCAATTTCATTTAAACATCAATGGATTTAACATTTTTTTTTTCGTAATTATGTCTCATAAACAGGTCTAAATAACGAAAGTAAAATAAACTGTTATAAAAAGAAGGGTTTATACGATCGTTATAACCATCATTTACGATGTCTTGAATCGTTAGGACCTTGACGAATGATTTAACGCGGGTAATATCAGTTGGACCTTTACGAAATGTATTTTCCATCCATTTCCTTAATGTTAGTCAAACATGTTTTACGAGAGTATTCGAAGTCCTGAAATCGCGTAATGGCATCTCGTAAATTCGTCATATAATTCTGAACAAAGGCAAAACCATGAACCACGGACTCTGACCTCTCACTGGGGTTTAGTGATTTACAGAACTATCTCGGCAGCTTATTCCTTATTTCCTTCCTTCTTTCCTATTTGAGTTTAGTGTTCATTGTGGCCAATGGCTCACTGTTGTATTGATCGGTGTTTTTAGTCCGTATGGTCATTGGTTTGCTTCCTCGATGTGAATTTTAAACGAGTACCATGAATATCGAGGTCGAGAGTCAGGAAGTTTATGGATTATGTATTTATTATGTACGATACTGTATGGAAACGTTACCACGGTCAGGTCCGTTATTACGTGTACCGACCGTACGAATATCGTGAACCGTCCATGCTCGCCGATATCCCGAGCAAATTCGGTTCTATCGATGCTCTTTGGTAATATGGGAAAAGGGTTGATGGTATAGGATGCTAGGCGAGAATCTCGTGTCCCGGTGGTACACTGAAACCCTCTCCTCCGCTAAGTGACCCTAATGTGCGCGTCCCTAATCTCACGCTAATTCCACGTTCTCCATTATGTTTTGTAACGAGGATTATGAGCCGTTGGCGGGAACCCACAAGCTCCAAAGTATTAATCACCATCATTCGAGCGAGAGGCCCGAGTAACCACCCATCCACCCACTATCTCTCGCTTTCTCTCTCTCTCTCTCTCTCCCTCCCTCTTGCCATATTCTCGAACGTATCTCATATATATAACTATATTTATGTATGTACGTACGTTGTATGGTTATCTGTATATACCCATAATTCGCTGCTCACTGCTACGGAAGGGCTTCCGGCATACATCGCCCACGAGCCGTCCCAGCGCGTTACCGATTACAGGACGGTCTCTCCGTATCAACGAGATTGCTCGACGTGGATTAGAACGCCCGGCTCCCTGTTAACCCTATTGAGGACAGTATCTACTATATATTTGTCAATGCGAACTAAATCGTATCAGCGGGGAATGTTGGTTGCACGAGCGTAACAATGCTTCGAAAAGCGATCCTCAATATATGTAGATACTTCCTGATGAATATAAGATGGAAATCATTGCTCTAATAGATCTGTTTTCTATTTATCACATCTTGATTCCGAATTATTAGCTCGGACCAAGAGTGTAGACT
Source organism: Oxytorus armatus (assembly GCA_958009045.1). Lineage (NCBI taxonomy): Eukaryota > Metazoa > Arthropoda > Insecta > Hymenoptera > Ichneumonidae > Oxytorus > Oxytorus armatus. The sequence goes on from OY253744.1 coordinate 13,445,367, forward strand.
AAATACGTTTCTTCGCTCACTGGTGATTGCTCACACCAGTTAAAAGATTTCTGAGCATTTATTTCGGTCCAAAGTAAATTTATTCCGATTAACAAATCGACGCTGCTTACGAAGACTATCATGTTTGAGATTTCTTACGAAAACAAGCACGTTTGATATCACCGCGAAAACTAGCATGTTTCGGCTTTTGCCACGAAAACTAGCACATTTCGATATTCGCCGCGAAAATTAACATGTATCGGCTTTTACCACGAAAACTAGTAGGTTTCGACTTTCACCGCGAAAATTAGCACGTTTCAGTATCACTGGAATTGTTTCTCATTTTTCGAGAATATTAGACGATAGCGATCTCTAAGATTCCAGTAAATTTGTTGAATCGTATTTTCAATAATGTTATTACTTTTTAAAATAGAAAACGAATATAAATGTTTAAGGGTGTACGGGCGATACTCCCTTAATGTTTTTCATTTATTCCTCACAGTGCTCCCAAAAAAATTATTAAAACATTTGTGAAAGATTTGAATCTTATTCGATTTAGTTCGGCAAATATACTACTTTTTCCAGTGCAAATCGAAATATGCTAGTTTTCGCGACGGAAGTCGAAACATGCCACTTTTGGCGGCAGAAGCCGAATCATGCTAGTTTTCGCGGTGAAAGCCGAAACATGCTAGTTTTCGTGGTGGAATTCGAAACGTGTTAGTTTTCGTAAGAAATCTGCAACATGCTAGTTTTCGTAAGCAGCGTCGAAATGATCAACACCATCGAAGCGAATGAAAATGTTATGAATATTCTCGGTGTGCAAAACTAAATATGCAAAAACGATCGGACAACGACATTGGAGATTCGTTATACGATATGTCGCCATGATAACGGTTTAGCCTAGAATTACCATAATTCGTTGGTATACCGAGGTGCGAAGCTCAAGACCTCATCTCTTGCTACTGGTATATCCTGACGCGGCAGTTTTGTAACGAGATTGTTGCAGGATTTTTGCAGCATTGTAAAAGAGGTAGTATCGAGGTTGAGGTGTGTAATAATGGAGACCCGCATGAAATCCAGCATGTGCACCGGTGGATATCGTCCGACACACGATATACTGGATGTACAATACACGTATATAGCCGCGTGTGCACGTTCACAGACGCGGTTATACGGGAATCTGGGGAGCCGCATGTTTAACTCGCTTGGATTTATTTTCGTATAAAGGCGTGACTAAAAATCGCGATATATCATCGCTCGGAGGGAGGGGAGAGTATAGTGGAACGCTGGTCGAAAGCGGGGGGGGGGGGGGGGAGGCTCTATATAACGTGTTTCGCGTATACCCCGTGTACCATGTAACCAGCAATCCAAACCGGGGTTGGTTACCGGCTTAACGCCGGGGTAAACCACGGGTCGTTTGTCATGCTTTTTACTAATAAGCAGGCGCTCTGCCCGCTCGCGCTCTCTCGGCTTTAGAACGGCTGCCACACCGAGGCATACCAGTGGCGGCAGCGGCGAGGCCACCCTCTCCGTCCGCAATGTTGTGCGCACTCCACCGCTTCTATCTTTTCATAATGAAAGAAGCTATGGCGCGCGGTCAGGACCCCCTACACCTCCTATTGCATACACTAACTCGAGACGAATCGAAATCCCGAGACGAAACATCGAAATTGAGTTCGTCGCTGACCCCGTAGCTCAACAATTCTTTATCATGGTAATTCGTGATATAACAGGCTGTATAGTAATCGAGAAAAGAAAAACATCCCCACCAATAATTCGTGGACACGCTCACGTCAGAACTAACCTCGAGTATATTATGGAATTCAAAATGGCGGATCGTTGCGACGAATTTATAGTATACCTAAAGTGGGGAGGAAAAATAATAGTCCGTAACGTTTCAAATACATTCTTAAATGAATTATACGCCAAGACAGCTAAGGAGCAATCGGAATTAAAAAAAAAAATCTTTACAGCACTCTCATATTTCTTTCTCCCAAGATTTTCCAACCCTACATTGAATCTCCGTGGTGATACGTTTCGATGGCGGTGAACGTGAAATATAAGGCAATTTCATGAACCATTAAGAACGCCAGTTCATAAGTCGACAGCAGGAACAGCAGCAGCCACGGTAGCACGTGTTTTCGGTGTTAACTCGTGTAAAAGCCGAAATGAGATTTGAGGGGTGGCGGTATAGTGGATTGCGCAACCCGCGCTCACGCGAGACTCGCACCCTTCCGCAATGTTTTCTCCCCGCTGTCCCTCCTACTCGCCCCCGTCGTACTCTCTTACTTCGGGATTGACGTTTAACAGACGACGTATGTAATAAAGTGGAGCACTTCTGCCGAAGCTCGATATTATTTATGTGTATCTTCGTGAAAAAAAGTGGCATTCGAAAGCCTGGACGCGCTTTTTTTCCCGCCAGCGTAGAATTAAGTCGGGCCAACAGTGGATTGAGTGAATCCTCATGATGATTTTTTTAAACACAGAGCATTGTATAAACCAAACATCCCTTATGACGATACACTTGTAGCAACTGTACCTCGTGAATGGTTCTGAACGATCACTAAAATGGAAACTATAATTTACTCTTCTTCTTTTACTGACAATGCAATCGTATTGCATTGTTCTTTTACTAAGAGTTGTTTCAACTCGTCCTTTAGCAACTTTTCCTCAGAATTAGTAGCAAATTTTGACAGTGACATTTGTACTATAGTTCCAGTTAAGGGGGGAAATAGGCTTAGACGGTTCAAAAAATCGATTTTTTTTGTTATTTCATAAATTGTTAGTAAAATTATTGAAAAATATGTTCCCAAAATTTTAAATAAAAATTCCGACTCGACTCTATTGTTATAAGCCATTAAAGTGAGTAGCTCTCCTTCAGGCCCCGAGCGGTACTATTTTTTCAAACGCGTTTTTCTGAAAACGACATTTTTTTAACTTGCGTACACGCTAGTTTGAAAAGTTTTCAACCAATCGTTTTGAAAATTGGCAGTTACTTTCTTCATAGTATTCCGCTCTATACGAACCTAAAATCGGAATATTATCATTATTTAAAATAGCTTTTTTTTTGCAAATAAAGTTGTGAAAAATGGCAAAAAATCATGCTTATTTGTTTTGACCCCTGTAAAAAATTCAATTTTCTATTTTTTTGACAGCATTTAGGTTCATATAGTAGAGAGACATATAATAAAAGTAAATTCCATCCTCGTTCGATTTCAGATGAAAATTGCGGCTTCCAGAATGTACGCAAAATGCTGAGTCTGATTGTGACCTGCAATATGGGGTCGCTAATATCTTCGGTGTTATTCAAGGAAATACTTCAAAAATTTTATAGTATATACTTAAATATATGTATAGAATATTCTCGAAGTTTCAATAAATTATATTCATTTTTTATACTATAAAAAAATTCATGAAAATCATTGAGAAAACGCTGTCCTAACCCTATTTCCCCCCTTAAGGAGAACTAATACAGCTGAGAGTTTTATGCTATTTGATAAATCAAAGCTAATGTTTTTTTTCGACCTGCGGGTGAAAATATTGCCTGCGTACTTTGACAAGTAATTTTTTCACAATTTCTCGACACAACATTCAGTACAACCTTAGCTTCAAAGTCTGTTGATTCTTCCGCAGCCATTTGCCAAGAGAGAGGGAGAAAGAGAGCCTGAGTGAATCAACGACATTGGTAGTTTATTCGATGTTCAACGGGCCTCTCCGAGCCTCTCGTTCCTTCCACTCACCCTTTACCGTTCGTACTGTGTGCTCCTTCACCCTTTCCTACGGTTCTTTTACCTCTTTTATTATGCTTTATATTAGATTCATTTTTTTTATATTCCCCTCGAGACTATTATATATTTTTTTGCCTTATACAAATTTTTTTATTCCAAAGTCGTCGGTCGAAACGGGAAAAAGAACAGACGGAGAGAGGAATTCTCGAGAGCGAGCGTATATATACGAGGCAGCGGCATTGGTCTCTTCTGGCTCGCGTCCTTATAATTTCACCCTTAATTTATTTTATAGCCAGGCGTAATAAAACCGTCCAAACTACCGAGAAATATATAAAACCAGGCGTCCGCGGGCACGCACGCTCCAACTTCGCTCTTCCTCTTCTTATTTTGTTTTTTTTTCTTCCGCTCTAGCTACTGGAAGAGATGAAAAAGTTAAATGGTTTCGCTCCCTCTTATCGCACAGTACTAGATATACAACTGAGCGAGGGGGCCCGAAATGTTGCGAAGAACAAAGGGCAATACCGTCCCGCTGATTCTTTTATGCTTTTGTGTACGACAGATATTCGCTTACCTCTGGAGTAAAAATATTTCTCGATCTCGTGATGACGCACTTAATGCCAGAAGGAAACGTTACAGTACTCAGGACAGGCACGCACCGAAGCTTTGGATCGGAAGAATGGAGAGAGGAGAGCAAATGGGATGGACAAGTGGAAGCAATCAAAGGGTCATTCAGGTGAATTGCCATCCACTCTTGAAAACGAATGACTAACGTTTCTTTTTCTACCTCTTCTTATCTAGTTTCTCTTGTTCCTTCGTTATAACGTGCATTACATAAAATGGCTTGGGGAAATTAATAAATTTGCCAGAGGGTGTGAACTATTTTTACGAGCTGTGAGAATATGAAGTCTTGTTCCGCATTTCGCAAACGAGTTATGTTAAAACCCGACGAGATAGATTCGAAGGGCGGGGGGGAGTGCGGTGGTATTTAGAGATCAATGGAGATGGATGCAACGAGTCTGCGCGAAAGGTACAACCCTAGGAAGTTGTCAAAGACGACGAGAGCATGGTTATTCAACGATAGAATGAACAAAACAGGTCGCTAACATTGTACTGCTGGAGCTGTCTGTCAAAACTGGACTCGTCAGCCGGTCGGCGCTACTATTAAAGACATTCATACTAGCGCTTATGTACGAAGGGTGAAATACGGCACGTTGGTACCCCGAGCATATAGTACGCTCCGCGGGTACAAAAGCAATGTGCGCCCCTGCGTGTATAGGCCGACGACAGACGAGTGTTTGCTTTTATTCGGTCTGGCGAATGAGAGCAAACAAAGTTTGCCAAACCAAATCTATGTATGTTCCTATGTGTATTCTATGTATAATGTAGTATATATCAATGTGATACAGAGTGAAATCGTTTGTGGATGCTAAGAAAAAGAGTCGACCCGCATAAGCCCAACTAACAATGCACTGATATCTATGACGAGCAAAATACAAAATTTTATCCGAGAAATATTCTAATGTTAGGATATCTTTCGATTAGCAGTTGAACAATCGTATTTGACAATATCGTGTACAGACGTTGAAACCACAAGCCTCCCGTTTATCTTTGTATGATATTGAATATACATGAGCATTGTGAAAAGGGCCGAATAAAAGGATTCTGACAGCAACAATCAATCGACTTAGTCCCACCGCTCACGTGTTTTCGTAACTCGAATATTCCTTGCATCACTCATTTCGTACAAACAACATTATTAATGTTAATATCCTAATTTTTCTCAAACTATTAACGTAAATCAACTGCGACGATAATATTAATTAACCTGTCACGAAAACTGTGCAAAGTGGTCTCGAAGGAAGTGCATTCACCAAATCCTCTTTCGAGATTTCACTCACGAGAAATAATATTCCTCCTCTGTCCGTCGACACACCCGAAGACCGACGAGCGCCAGCTGGCTGGCACTCAGCTCGATCGCTCTTTTAACGCGTAGTGCTCCTCACATCTCCACCCCCACGACATTTATTTGCTTCTTTAACTCCCCTGACCCGGAGCGAAGACGACAATGTCCCATGTGTGTAACAAGAAACGTTCTCTATCGATGTGACCGACGACATGTCGACACCCTGTCCACGTGGCTTTCGAATGGAGGAGGGGGATGGCGGTGATTAGTCGAAGCGGATGTTTTTGTAGGGTGAAGAATAGGGGATGTGTGTGATAGGTCTTGCGATTGCAACGACGATGGGTGAGATTGAAAGAAGAGTAAGGTCAAGAACGGGATCAAGACTTCAGCACTTTCATCCCTCTCATCTGTGTTCCATGCTCTCCGTTACTTCCGTTCGCGACTTTTTATCTCTCGAGACGATGTCTTGAATTCACCTCTCGTTCGGGTATAGTAGGAAAGAATTTTTTTGCCACATTCCTTCTCGCTCTCTCTCTCTCTCCTCTTCGAATTAACTCAAGATATATGATTCGCAAATACACTCTTTTCTATTTCTTAAGTGAAATATACTCTCTATAGTGATTTCGCAGTCGTTCTTTTTGTTCTTCAGTTGATTTTACGTTCTTTTAGAATTATCACCGACCCGAGCTGGTTTCATCCACTTTGAGATGGGGATACTATACGCGTAAACACGTATATATACGTACTCGTTCATAATTATTCCATTTCATTCCGGAACTTTCCGCCGAAACAAGAGCTCGCCGAGACGCGGGTTATTAGAATTTTTCTCGAGTACCACGAGCGTGTTACAATTCTCGCGCCATATTTACCGGGAACTATATACCTATTCCACCATCGCGTATACCGAAGCCAACACTTTCATACGTTCTACTCTTTTCTATACCGCGAGTTTCCACTCTTAGTCGACCCGGCTGTACGATTGTCTCCGCGGTGCTGAGGCTTGTTGTCGGTCTGGTTGTGCAAAAAACTGTTTGAACTTTGCAACGCAATCATCGTGCGCAAGGCGAGAGAAACCGCAAAGTGGAAAGGGGGAGAAGGAGATGCTACGGAATGAATTTAGTTATTTATTGCTCCATCTCTGCCTCTTTGCCAGTTTTTCTCGCAGGCAGTTTCGTTCGGTTGTATCTTTTTTGATTGTTTTTTTTTTTTTTTTCACTAGTCGAAAGCCACGGATTTCAATGTAGAAAATGACCGAACGAGTTTATCATCATTCATTGCGATTAAAACGTAGTGTAACGTTGAAAATAAAAATTTACGTTGATATTAAAAATTGTATTTAAATTTGATAATTTCGATGATTGCATAGTAGTTAACCATAGGCGATAGGGGTTGATAAGTTTTTAATCATAAAAATCATTACGATATCGATTGTATTAAAAGGACAAAAAATCGGTCTACGACGGTTCTCCTCGCAGGGTGCTCGTTTGGCGCAATTTGACCAGCATTGTTTGCGCATATATTTAGTGGCACTGACTTTTTTTTAATCCTTCCAGCAAATTGCCTTTTCTTCGCGTTCTCTATTTTTTTCCTTCCGCAATTTCGTTCTCCGAGAAATGTTCTGTTTGTTAATTTTACTTGAGTTTTAACCGTCGACCGTTGAGAGGTGTCAGAAAATGAGATATGCTGAACGACCGTGTGGGAGAGCAAGAGAGAGAGAGAACGAGTGAGGGTTGACGCTGAAGAGGGCGGCGGCAATTCTTTCGACGCTCGGGTAGATGGGGATTTGATGAGGTAAACACGACGTTCTTTTAATACCTTTGAGAGAGTAACGCGCCTCGTGTACTCTCTCGTTTTGGCCATGCCAATCTAAAATCAAACCCATTTTTCTTTCTCGACATTTGCGGGCTCTCGTCGCGTGACGTTTCGCACGCGGTCGTTTCTTTTTCCCTCCACAATACCGAGAACACCGCACCGCTGTTTTCGAATAATCCGTGACAAACCACTTCTTCCTCAATCTCTTTCTCTCTCTCTCTCTCCTTCGCCGCGCCAAGATTTATGCGTAACGATTGCAAATTGATGTTGGAATTGTCCCGAGGCGAAGTTTTGCGAAAAGTGTATCAAAAAAGTTGTTGGAAATTTTACCCGGAGAGTCTACTTTAATGTCTTATTTTTCGCTCACGCTCTTTCTCTCTGTCTCTCGAATACGCGCTGGAGGTTTTCACCACACATTTTTCACGATTCACGAAGTTCTTGCATCCAACATTGGGTCTCAGAGTACGGTAAAAAAATTGGCGAAAAAAAGAATGATGCGAAATTATTATTTTTTCCTCGAGCTACCTGAGAAAGATATGCAGCAAGTCGCGTGAGCTCTGCGCGAAACGCCATCATCCCGTACTCGGATAGAAGTCTGAAGAGGAGGTTGTGGCTTTATCGAATCGCTAGAATGTACTGTCGATATATATATATGTGGTTCTATAATTCCGTCGTTTCTATATGGTACGCCGTATATTCATGATACCTGCCGTTGCGGCATATTCACGCGGCTGTATAGATAAGTCCCATATACGCTTCGGTGGTTATATCATGTCGAACCGCGAAATATTCAGAACTTGGAAATCCTAAGCTCACAGACACAGAGCCTTCTCATTCGTGCGTTTTCGCCCGATCGACTCAAAGTCGAAGACTTGAAAATCCTCGGCTACCTCATACAACTTCATATTTCGATTTTTTCTTCCGACATACGCGTCAGTCTACTTCAACGGGAATGAGACTGGCGATGGGGTTGAGATATTCGTGGCGGGGGATTTTTTTTGCTATATTTTATTTTTATCCGTTCGATAGACACCGTCGAGTCTCTCGTTTCCACTCGAAAGAGCTTCGAAGGCTTCTAATCTTACCAAGTAGCCTATCTTTGTCGTGGAAGGCTCTCGATACTGTATATACAAATATATTTTGTTTTTGCGAACATAGACTCTTCGGCGATTATATTGCTTTAGTAGTTGCAAGAGCACTCAAAGCAATTGCTGTATCAAGTAACAATTATTGACAAATCCTGTTCACTTGCGTCGAAAGGCCCTTCCTTGCCAGAGAAATCAGGACCACGATACGAGGGTAGTTTCATCAAGGACGGTAAGAGGATTACAATTAGAGGGATCCTTTTCAAGAAGTGAGGATCAATGACTCGAAATTTGGAATAGAGCTTTCTAATAAGAAGAAGACACGTCTACCCGCGGAATGTTCAATAATTAAACATAAGATTGTCGATATTTAGTAAAAGTTGATGCGCATTCTTAATTATTCGTGACAGTAATGTCTATACGACAAGAAAACCACAATTATGCAGTGAAAATAATGGCAAACTGTAAGACCTAGAGCTTAACCTCGAAATCACTCGAATGTCGCGTAGTGTTTCGTTTCTAATTGTTAATGATGAGAACTAAAGTGAAAACAACATTGACATTAAAGTCAGAGAATATCGGAGGTTCAATAAGAGCCATTCAGCTAGCAAATAGATTCCATGAATTGTTAATGTTTTTTTTCCCCGAAGTAGTTCGACATTGGGGAATCCAATAAAAACGTATATGCAAAATGATAGGCACTGTATATGTAGCTATGTAATTATTCCCAAGGGTAGATAAGTATCGCTGTTAAATGGGTGATGACGACGGGTCTATTGTAACTATTAGGAATACGTCCAAATACACACACTCTAATGATGGGATGAGTATCTATATATATATATATATATATATATATATATATATATATATATATATATATCTATATTATATAAATATATCGCCGCCGCCGCCGCCGTGTACAAGAGTTGCGGGAGGGAGCCCGCGGCGAGATGGAACGGCGGGGGGGGGGGGATATATATATATACTAGGGGGGGTCTGCCCCCCTGCGCGCTTCGCGCGCCACCCCCCCCCCGTTCCATCACGCCCCGGCCTCCCCCCCGCCATTCCATCTCGCCCCGGGCTCCCCCCTCAACTCTTGTACACGGCGGCGGCGGCGGCGATATATTTATATAATATATAGAGATTAGGGTGGGTCAAATAAAATGACTAATTTTTTTATTTCCTCGATATAATGAAAAATGTATTGTTTGGCATCTCAAAAAAACCCTCTGCAAGTATGAGCCCTTCATATTTAAGGTAGTAGTCTGGTAGCTTAAGCTGATTTTCATGTCTTTTTTGGAGGGCGTTTTTTTGTAGGAAAATAAAAATGAATTATTATGGATATTTAGGATGTTTTTATTTACATATTAAAGATACAAAAATTTTGTTTGAAAAAATTTAATAGTTTATTATTATCATTATTATTGATCGAAGTTGGCACCTCGAAAAAAAGCGCGTGGATGGCCCCGGTGATTTTGGCTCTTGATGTTATCTGAAATCAAAAATTCTCGATAATTCTTAATCTATAGACATGTCATTCTGGTCGGAACTACTGAAGTTATTTATCCATGAAATTTAACTTCAGTAGTTCCGACCAGAATGACACGTCTATAGATTAAGAATTATCAAGAATTTTTTATTTCAGATAACATCAAGAGCCAAAATCACCGGGGCCACCCACGCGCTTTTTTTTCGAGGTGCCAATTTCGATCAATAATAATAATAAACTATTAAATTTTTTCAAACATTTTTTTTTCTATCTTTAATTTGTAAATAAAAACATCCTAAATATCCATAACGATTCATTTTTATTTTCCTACAAAAAAACGCCCTCCAAAAAAGACATGAAAATCGGCTTAAGTTACCAGACTACTACCTTAAATTAAGAGATCCCTCATCGCAAATTTTCATTTCCCATTGAAATAACATGGAAACATTTTTTTTTAACTTTGGAATTTTATTAGACTTAAACCGTTGATGTTACGAGAGTTTTTTAACACATTTTTGTAGAACATTTGATGCTTTACAAAAAAGCTCTCTTGTGTCTAATCGATAAAAGTACTCGTACAAAAAATAATCGGTGACAATTTGCTCTGGATTCTACTTATCTCGTTTATTAGTACATAAATTTCAAATTAAAAAAAATTTTAGTTATCAATATGAATAAATATACTACTAATGTATATAAATATATATATATATATATGTGTGTGTGTGTGGGGGGAAATGGAAAAGTCGAACAGGGGAAGCGAGAGCCGAGGAAGTTATCGAATTATCCGACATTGGCGGAGCGCCGAACGGTAGGCGGAAGTGCAATTAACCAAATGTCAGCCCGTTCTGGCCAATAAACTTCAAAGCGTTTAATCCGATCGGACGATCACAGCGTGCGGTCGAGAGAAAATGGAATTGGCCATAGAGTAAAGAGACACGCCATCAGACACAAGAGCGAGAGGGTTAAGGAGAGACAAGAGACGGGACAGAGACGAGAGAGGTAAAAAAAAGGGGTCAACCCCAGGATTGACTGCGGGAAAACGATGTTAAGTTTGTTTTTCTTGCGGAGTTTCGCTCGGTCACCATGCTCAACATTTCCACTCTGGGTCCTCTCTCTCTCTGCTATACCGGATCCTTTTTACGCCCGGACAATCCCATACTTGTTCGCGGTATAGAATGGGGATCGCGATTAGTGACGCTCGCGTGGGTGGTACACGGCCGAAGTGAACATTGCTTACAACTCCGAAATACGCGAACAAGAACAAAAAGAAACGTAACTCGAATGGTTGTTCCAAGGAGTCTTGAAAAAAAAGAGCCCACGACACAAAACGTTTCAATTGTTCGGAATAGAGACATGGACGTTTTGGAATGACTATCATAAGTGTATAAGCTATTAGAAAAATTGAATAAAATCGATTTGACCAAAAGTTGATGCCTCGAGTGGAAAATAAAACGATTTTTCCGGTATGGACCATTTTATATCGGTATGAGAGACAAAAGCCATTTGTATTCGTAATGTAGAACAAGATAACCGAGAGTGAGGATCAATTTATCGACGGAGATTGAACGAATGTTCGTAGGGAATAAAAGTAAATAACAATAGATGATCTTACCGCTTCGACGAGCTTTCGCGAATGTAACCTTTCGGAGTCTTGTCTTTGCGATCTTTTGCCCGATTCAACTTGGCCACAAAAGTAACAAACTGTGACAAAGTCCACCGCGTACAGCACGTATACAACGATTTTTCTCACCTGCGAACCTTATACTGACGATAAATCGATAAAAACGAAGCTCTATTCAATTTTCATCGGTCGGAAAATCCACTCGACCGTCGAATCTGTTTCCCGCGGGATTTTTCGGGAGGCTTTTGCTATACGCCTGAGACACATACACACATCTATATATATATGAAGAGACATATGTACACAGTTTACGGTACAGTGATAGGAGATCGAAGTCGTGCAGGGCCAGTAGATAAAAAGAGGAGAAAAGAATTACTGACGAGCGAGCTTTTTTTTCTCTGCTCGCTATATAACCGGAGCTATAGCAATGCTGGCAGAAAAGCCACCTAAACTCGTATAGATATTTTATTTCCAACGTACGCGCGAGCGACTCACCTTCGACAGCGGAAAAATGCCGCTGGTATCACGTGTAGACTGAGTACGGTTGAAAAAATAAAAAAATAAAAAAGCGAGGATATCGTTCGTTCGCCAGTGAATCAGTTACGGTTTCTCGTTTTACAGAGAAATCGAAATACGCACACACATACACACACACACAGCAACACGAAAAGTTCTATCTACGCTCAGTGACTCGGTTACGTTCGAAAATCTAGGGTGATACTGACTTGAATCCAGAGGCTACACAGGCAGATGTATTATGGCATGTAGACCTAGCTGTATATCAAAGAGGGTCATTTCGGACGATACGACCGTTCGGACGATATTGGCCAATCGTCGTAAGTTCTTCCAACGATCCAATTCCGTCAATGTAATAGAAAATAAAAGAAAAAAGAAAACGTTGATTCGTCGAGCTTTTTAACCTTTCCGTATGAACGAGAAACACCGCAATTGTGGTTTTTAGCCCGATATTTAACCACATTCAGATAATCCCATGGAAAACACATTATGCAGAATCAACTCATCGAAAATTGCTCAAACTGAAACGTACATCATTACATTGTTTGTTTGGTTTTTTATTTTTTATTCTCGATCAAAACACATTCTCGAGTGCAATTTGAATGGAGCACACGACCATACGGCCTAATATCGCTACAACACTAGGCTACGAATAAAAATTCAGCAGATAAGGTGTGGAAACACGAGCCGTGCGGCCCGCAAGGCTCGTACTGACTCCACACCATATCTGCTGCGTGTGCGTCGTTCAACTCCTGCACACAGTGCATTTTATAGTGGTGAAATTTGTGCCTTTTTAGAATACCAAGGCCTGGGGTCTGGTCTAGAGCGAAATTGTTGACGTCATTTCTAATGTGCAATCATTTTTAAACGGTTGAAGTTGTCTTGATGAAAATTTACATGTGCATTTATTGATTCTTAGAGAATACTTGTACCTTAAAAAAAAAAATTATTTTAAATATTTTCATGTAGTTTTTTGCCTTGTTGCAACATGGTGCTCCGAAAGCCGCCTCAATCGGCGCCCACTCTGGACGATGTTGTATGCATCTAAAAAAAAAAAAATATATATATTCTCAATCTGTATGAGTATTCTGAGCACTGGTAGCAGAATTGGTACTTAAAAAATAATTTTGACAAAATGGCGGCCTGTTGAACTTTCATTAATGATATTTCATACATTTTCGGGTATTCGACGAGTTATTTTTATAACTCGTCGAATAAAAACGGCAAACTCGTCGGCAAAATTATTGTCCGACTCAATTCTGCTACCAGTCCTCAGAAACAGGCAACCCAAGGTACGTGCAAAATTTTAGCTCGATCGGTCCATTAGTTATCGAGATATCGTGGGCGCCGATTTGAAAAACATAGTTCTGAGATAAACGCGTTCAAAGTTTTGACACCGTCCGCGAAGCTGCTTCCCGACCGCGCTACCTGAGCGCGCGGTTTGCTTAGAATTTTTATTTTTCGGCTGATTTTTGAAATATCAATAAACGGTTTTCAGGAGCGTATGAAGAAAGGTCTAAGGAATAAGAAAATGAAAGAAAAAAAAAATAGGTTTTATCAAATTTTAGACCAGACTACCGCGTTAAGCACCGATGTCTGGCAAACTTCATTTTCAGCAGCAACTTTTCTAGCGGACGTATCAGGTGTTTCGTCGTGCATTTGTTTCGTCATTGGAAACGGATTTAGTTCGTCCACTGCCCAAACGATTCTTCACGCCACTAGTTTCAATGAAACGCTGAATCGTCGCTGCAGCTCGTGTGCGGCCCGGGTGCGGCTCGTGTGCGGTCCGTGGGTGCGTCTCGGATTCGGCGCGTGTGCGGCCCGGGTGCGGCCCGGATTCGGCGCGTGCGTGTCGCAACAGAAAAAGGACCCCATGGTTCGTCACTCCCATAGTATTTACTGACTCCACACCTTATCTGCTGTGTGTGTGTGTGTGTGTGGTTCAAAAGTGCATAAAAAAAGCCCTTACTACCGGCAATCCAGAACTTATGACGCGGGCATAATAAAATATCAGATGCTCCTGGGAATAGATAGTGCAGAAGAAACATATATGTGTATATACACGCTCATATACGGGGGATAACAGGATATATGAGAGACATGAGTGCGGAAGTACTGTGCTTCTGCTGTACTTCCAGGTACGGCTTGTGCTTGTGGAAAATGATGTTCGTATAAAATCGAGCACGTCGAGCTTTGGCCAATCCACGTCCCAATACGCCAACCGGAAGTCTCTATCCATCTCTATATACTTCATCCCCTTCTTGACTCGAGAGATATGGGGGAGGTAGGTCGCACGCTATCTCATCCGAGATAGAGGGAAAAATCGAAGTTTCTATATGTAAGATTCGTTTTCTTCTTTTTTTTTTCTTACATTTCTTTTTTCACTTTATTCACGACGCACCGTCAAGCTGTCGCTTTCTCATCATCCCTGCAATTTTTCTGCTCACCGCGGCGATATTTCCTATCTCTCTCTCTCTCTCTCTCTCTCTCTATACATAATCCAATCCGGCTGCCGTGAGGTCGGTGAAAATTCCGTTGAACAGCTCCCGCGATGTGTGCGAGACGAATTAAATTTTCTCTCGTAAGGATTCACAAGTTCGACTATATAAGGACTATATATCTCTCTTCTTTTACCATTGAAGGCACGTGTCGCCTCTTCCTTGAAAATTCATCGAGAGGAAATGGGCCGCACATATAAAACTCATTGTTAACAAAAAAAAAATCGTTAGACACACTCTGACGATTTTGTTTGTTTGTTATTAGTACCATTTTTAATAGAAATTTATTGTCAGCGATGAGATAAAGGTTTCGGTTTACCTAATACTTTTTATATTTGTTATTATGGGTGCGGTCTACCCTTTACTCTTGGAAAACTTCTTTTACTTGCATACAGAGCTCTTCCTGAAAATATATCAAACGTTTCAAAAATGAAAAGTGAAAGTTGGACAATTTGAATTCGTAAACTTTTTATGGGCCAGCATCAAAATATTGCAACGTTCGTCTAAAAGCTAAAATAATATTTTATTCGTGATATTCGAATGATTCGTCTGCCAGATTGAAAAATTCATATACAAGCTGCGATCAGATGAAATATATATTGAAGGGGTAGGTCGAGGAACGAAACATTCGATATTGAATTTCTATGGCAATTCAATATCGCAGCTTGTGGACTTCGTAGTTTTTTTTGAGTACGCGCGTAAATAGCGGGTAAACACGACAGTGACTATGTGTATTTTGCTATACAGTGGAAGTTCGCAAAGCTTAGCATAATATTGGGAAGCTCCTTAAGCTCCACGAAGGACCAATCGCTATGAAGGGATTTTCCTCATCTCTCTCTCGTTCGAATGATAAAAAAACTTTTAGAACATTGTCCCACTTTTCATGTTTGCAAAATGAGTGGAAGTATGAGCCGTGCGAAGTTCCACTGTATATAAATATATACTGTACCATTTATAACCATGCGTGGGTACACAGATACATACAATTTCGGGGCACTAGGCAATATTTCGAAGTGGACGGTGAATGCGGACCGGCCACGCCGATATCGCCACCGGACTCTCGTAGTTTCCCGTCGAGTATTCACTCGGAAATCCTCGCGGGTATTATATTTCTGCTACTGATACGCATACATATATTGTCGAATGTATTTACGCACTGCGGGCAATTCTCGCATTCTGTGTGCACCCTAAAACCGAATCAAAATTCACGCACAAAGCAATGCGTAAATCTCGCCTATAGAAAAATAAAATAAAATAAAATAAAACATGAACGACATAATTGTAGGGGTGGAAAAATATTTTACCGCTGCGAGGTCAAAGCTCGCAAGACCGCTCTACGGGAAATAAAAAATTCAACTGAGTACATTTTTGCCCGTGTTCATGAAATAATAAATTTTCATTGGCTATATTTTTTTTACGTTAATGCATTAAAGAACCATTAGACTTTTTTTTTCTTTCGAGAATATATAAACCCATCGTCAAATGATCATCCCCCGCGTAACACGAGAGGCAAGGGACGTCCCTCCATATGCTCTTCGACCCTTTCACACTCATCCTCATCATTGGCCAAAGGTTCTTTGTGCTAACGGGAAAAATTTTAACACTGAACCTCGTCGTTCTCGGTATATACACGCTATTAAATCCAATCTCCTCACTTCTGTTCCTTGCGCTGAAAATCCCTAATACGACATCACGACGCCATATAGATTACATAGAATATAACGTATGTACATATATAAATATAGTAATATTCGTTGAGCACCGTGCTTCCCGTTGTGCTTTTATCGCTGAACGCTGAAAGCCACCAATTTCAAGCTCAACGTGCCCCACGACCACGTCGACGACAATGACGACCACGACGACAAGGGAGGGACAGAATTTTCCAAAGCATAATGAATACTGTAAGAGAAATATCGGGACTGACAAATTTTCTGTCTCTCGTCTACGAGGTCTGTTCAAAAAGTATCGCGAGTTATGAATATACGCGGGCTACGTATATTTGATTTTCGATTTTTTTATGGCGTTAGGTTGGTACTCATGTCCCTCACTTATGCTGAAAAAATCGGCCATTTTGTATGTTAAGTTAATTGTTGACAGCTGTTTTGGTTGGACATGTTTTGGCTTGTCTTCGATTTTTGCCTATTCCAAAAAATGGATCAAAGAATCTGTATCAAATTTTGTGTAAAAAACAAAATTAAGTGCGCGGACGCATTCCGAATGTTGACAGTGGCTTATGGTGAAGCTACCTTGGACCAAAGCAACGTTTATCGGTGGTACAAAATGTTCTCAGAGGGCCGAGAAGATGCGAACAACGAAATGCGTTCCGGACGCCCGAGCACATTAACAACAGACGAAAACATTGATGAAGTGAAGAAAATAATATTGGCCAATCGTCGAATCACCGTTAGAGAAGGTGCTGAGGAACTAAACATATCGATTGGCTCGTGCTATTCGATTTTTACCAATGATTTGGGCATGAGAAGGGTCGCCGCGAAATTCGTGCCAAAATTGCTCAATTTCGAAGAAAAACAGTGTCGCGTTAACATTGCTAAGGAGCTGTCGGACTCGGTCCGCGACAACCCAAATTTGCTCCAAAGGGTCATAACTGGTGACGAATCATGGGTTTATGGTTATGACGTGGAAACCAAAGCTCAATCATCGCAATGGAAGCTGCTTTTTTGGAATAGGCAAAAATCGAAGACAAGTTAAAACACGTATAACCAAAACAGCTGTCAACAATTAATTAAACATTCATAATGGCCGATTTTTTCAGCATAAGTGAGGGACATGAGTACCAACCTAATGCCACAAAAAAATCGAAAATCGAATATACGTAGCCCGCGGAAATTCAAAATTCGCGATACTTTTTGAACAGACCTCGTATACATCTCTGTTTTGCCGTCCTCGATAAATATCACAAGACTTTTAGTATCCGAATGTACACACCAAGCGTTTACGAATATATTTCGGTCGAGAGAAAAAGTAATCAAAATGTCAAATGAATAACATAAAAACAAACTACTTATAACTTTAAAACCAAGATGGTAATCCGAGAATGGAAGTAAATGAATAACTGAGATTCAAAAATCCAGGGATCGTGATACAGTCGATTAGATACTGATTCTCAAATGTTTAAATCTCCAAGTTAATTTTTCCATATCGTCACCTCATTATCATTCTAGTTCGGAGAACGTAGTTCATTACTTTTTTCCGGTTCAGCCGGACAACAGTCGAGTTTACATAAATGGGATAATTTTCTTTGTGTTACAGAGACAAATGATGGTCATAAAGCTTTTTTTATTCCGATACTAGGGGGGCCTCGTCCCCCTGCGCGCTTCCCCACCCCCCACCCTCAACTCTTGTACACGGTGGCGGCGGCGACGGCGAAATATTTATATAATATATTCCAATATATCCAAAATCCTTTTCTCCCCCGCAATGTGTGAAGTTAAGTTTTTTTTTTTTAGCAACGGACACAAAAACGGACAAAAAATATTTTCGGACTTATCGTGATTCGCATGGAAATGCTCTTATGGATTTATTTGTTTACATACGTGCTATGCACATAATATATGTGTATGTATGCACGTGGATATATGTACGTATATATAGAAATTCGTGGCATGTAACACGTAGGATTCATCCGGCATTACAGCCCGCAGATGTCCCCCTCCCTCCGCGAGTCTGGTCCACTGGTGGGATATCGATGACAACCCAAACGAAATCTCTCGCGTTTCAAAGCTTTGACTGCCTGTGGTACCAAGCGCGTACATGTCGGCATACCGCCGAGCGGCAACGAGAGAGTATCCGGGCTTAACCGGCGTATCCGGTCGTAAAGCGAAAACGCGTTACGGATGGATTACCGTTGCTCGATTCGTTTCGATTCGCTGCCGAGAGGCCAGCAGAGGGACACGCGATTTGTACGAGCGGAACGTCGCGGCGATCTCACACCGGAAAGTTTTGCTTGCTTTTTTTTTAAATCGCACACCGCGAATTTTCGCTCATCCGTACTCCATATTGAAATAAGGAAGGGAAGATTTTTTTTCAAAATGCTCGTTAAAGAATACGGTTTTTCGTTTCGTGGGCAATTTTCAATGAGATATTGACCGTGCTGTTTGTGTGAGATGAGCGTTAAAAATAACGTAAATCGCACGATATTAGTGTACTTCTTATTTAATTTTGATGCTACGTATCGCGATGTCTGAACGGTAAAAATGTACGAAAGTTTTGTTAGGTACTTGCTTAACTTTCAAAATGATTATCGCAGTTATTGGTTTTAAGAAATTCGCAATATTTTTGTATTTTTCACACGAATATTTTGTGTGTTTGTATGATACAAAATACAATTATTTTTAAGAATTATAAAACCATATCGTTTATTCGCTAAAACGAAGATATTGTTATCATTGTCAGTCTAACTTGTATCAGAATGAATTAGTGGCAAAGTAATATGAATTTCCGGAAAAGTTGGAAATTATGCATGAACCGAGAGAGGATATTGAGCCGAAGGAAAATTTCGGTGGAAGCACTTTCGCGGTTCGAGCATACGAGAAATGTTATACTGCACTATAATAATTGAGTCGTTGGTAAGTATATATCACGTGTCTTTTAATACGAGCCGCATCGCCGCGGGCCAGTGTTAAAATTCAGAGACCAACGAACCTGAACTAGAGCAAAGCAAGAAAAAGGGACCAGAAGAATTGAGAGTTGCTCGCAGCATGAAACGACGTTAGCAGTTTGCTGGCACACAGACAAGCCTGTCATCAATGCATGACTGCGATTGGCTAACGCTTTTGTGTAGGGTCCGAAAGATCCGTCTGTGTGCCAGCAAATTGCTATAGGGTAATTTCTTGTGCGACCACACCATCAATCTGCAGTCAATTATATTTCGAGAGTTCTATCGCTCGATTCCTCCAACGTTAAGAGGGGAAATAGGGTTGGGACAGCGTTTTCTCAATGATTTTCATGAATTTTTTTATAGTATAAAAAATGAATATAATTTATTGAAACTTTGAGAATATTTTATACATATATTTAAGTATATACTATAAAATTTTTGAAGAATTTCTTTGAAAAACACCGAAGATATTAGCGACCCCATATTGTAGGTCACAATCAGACTCAGCATTTTGCGTACATTCTGGAAGCCGCAATTTTCATCTGAAATCAAACGAGGTTGGAATTTACTTTTATTATATGTCTCTCTTCTATATGAACCTAAATGCTATCAAAAAAATAGAAAATTGAATTTTTTACAGCGGTCAAAACAAAAAAGCATGATTTTTTGCCATTTTTTATAACTTTATTTGCAAAAAAAAATTATTTTAAACAATGGTAATATTCCAATTTTAGGTTCATATAGAGCGTAATACTATGAAGAAAGTAACTGCCAATTTTCAAAACGATTGGTTGAAAACTTTTCAAACTAGCGTGTACGCAAGTTCCAAAAAGTCGTTTTCAGAAAAACACGTTTGAAAAAATACCGTACCTGAGTGACCGCTCGGTTATACACGTGGCGCGCTCGGGGCCTGAAGAAGAGCTACTCACTTTAATGGCTTATAACAATAAAACGAGTCGGAATTTTCGTTTAAGATGTTGGGAACATATTTTCCAATAGTTTTGCTAACAATTTATGAAATTAAAAAAAAATCGATTTTTTGAACCGTCTAACCCTATTTCCCCCCTTAATGGGAGTTTAAAATCAGTTTAGCCTATCTCCGAATTATATTATACAAAAAATTGAACCCACTTTTAACAGCGTCGGAAGAAACGGATCTTTTTATACTAACTTACGACCGGTATACATTTACGATACACATCATCCTTCGAACACACGCCAACGTGTATTACACACAATCACATAAACGTTGCAAGAAACAAAGTTACAACAGCAATCTCGTGTTTGGTAACTGGGTTTTCGATTGATTTACGCCACACTACCCATTTACATTGTCATAGTGTATTTGATATAGTTCGGATCGTCGAATTTGTCAAAGGGAATGTAAATAATCTTCGTTTGTTTGTGAACGTCGCGCACAATTACATACACACTGCAACAAACAAAGTTACAACAGCAATCTCGTGTTTGGTAATTTGTGTTCAGATTGATTTACGCCAGACTTTATATTTACATTATAGTGTATTTGAATAATTCGCGGTTTGAGCTCGCGCTTGTGAAGACAATGCACTTATGGTAAGATTTTGTTACAGAGTCGAGTTCTGACACGAGAATTTCACTTTGTTGTTGTACACTTCCATCGAACTTTTGTGTCATACGAGCGTTTGTCGTAGCGAGCAAAAACTCTCGCGGTAAGAGTATGAAGAGAAACGAAAGACAGTTAGTTAGATAGATGAACGGAGTTGTGCTCGAAGGAACCCGAGGAGCGTTGAATAACACTGGGAAAGGTAACGAGAGGGGTTTGCCAAGAGCTCATAGAACCCCCGCACAGAGAGTACCAGTCGACCGGATGATCATCGACGTGGGAGTACGCTCTATTTCTCTCTGTCTCTCTCTCTCCCCCTTTCTCCCTATCTGACTCTCTCGCTCGTGCCCCATCAAAGGCACCCTCCAACGGTTAATTCGATAATGCACTTCGAGAGCTTTGATTCGCCGGACCTGAGATTACAGAGGAGTGAAATTGGATCTCGAATTTGCCGTGTTCACTCTGGTCCATTGCCACGCGGACGCTTTCCTAGAACCACCCTGCTTTCTCAATGCTCGAACGGACTCTTTGTCCAGCAAGTTTTATTACTCAGCGTGTGACAACATTCTTCCCTTCTATTTGTTTTACTACCCACAAACTTTCGAAAACTGCGATGTTCAGCAAAGGATTGCGATTTTCAATGTTTCGAGGGCTTCATTTTGATCTGGAGAATGTCGATATTAAAATACGCCAAGTCATTTGCACGAGAAGCGAAAATAAATGAGAATAATCTCCGAACCGAAATGGCGAGTGGAGGGAAGAAGTGGAAAAGTGACTTTTCACATTCAAACATTTAGAAATCATTTCCATGAGCACCGATTCTCCATCGCTTACCGTCCTCGTTTGGAAATTTAATCCTATTATTTTCCCTTCCGCGTAAGAAGATTGTTCAGAAGCGTAAAAGTGATACAAAATCTTTGAGACTCTGTGACGGTTCAACATTTGACATTACTACTCGGAACATCAACGCGGTAACTAACTGTGAACAAGACTCGACATTCCTTCGACAACGACGAGTAATTAACGATAACTATGAGGGATGTAGAATTCTTGCTTTCGTCGAGTTTCCACGCATCACGATTCGATGCACTAATGAGCAAAAAGTCCCTCTCGCGACGTTATACCGCCGGAGTGCGCCACGTCACTCTACCTCACCGCCTTGGCGTTCATCCGATAAATAACGCACTTCTTGCTCTTCGCGCGCAAAGTTGCACAGAAAGTATAACGCAATTTGACATTGCCGTGACGCGCCGTATAAAGAAATTCCTAAAGAGTCGCGATATCAAGAAATTCCGTAAAAGGTGTTTTTCAACTACGGGAATACGGACAAGAGATGTTAGGCAAACGTGACGCAACAATATATTCATATAATCAGAGAATGTTTGTATTTAATATTTCCTCGATTTTTATTTTCTTTAAAAAATAATTCAGTTAATGGAGAAGCCTCAGTCGAGTTTTCACGTTAATTATACCTAGGTAGTGCTTTTAACTCAGATCTTCATTTCACTAAATTTCGAGCTATCGAGTTTGAACTTTCTACTAAAATGAGAAGCAGTGATCAAGGAAGGTCGGTATTGCTGATTCATGACAAATGCTTCCGCAATAGCGCAACGGTCAATAAGAAGAAGGAGTTCGCTGTTGATTTTGACACGTATCGACAAAGAGATTTCAATTTAACAAAATTTGTAATTAACGAAAAAATTTATTGATCGAACTACATCTTTTTACATTGATGAATTAACACGCAAAAACAATCGAATTTCGAATGATATAGCATAATAAAAATAAAAATAAACCCTGTAAATTGGATATCCCCACATGGTTATTTCATAATCATCCCTCGTTGACGAAAATTGACATATGCGAGGAAGCCAAAAGATTTTGCTTATTTATCAGACTCTTAGTCGTAGAAAAAGCTTTATGATAAACGAAATATGATGAGGAATAAGTTATGCATAGAAATATCTAATGTGTTAAAATTTATTTGTCCATCACTCGACTAATTAAAAAGTTCGTCAATTAGAGATGACATGAAGGTTAATTAGTTTTTTTTTTTCACTTCGTACAGTTATATGCGGAGGAAACCGACATAAAAGGTCATATGGTCTAGGCACAAGAGGAAAAGCATCCGTGTATAGACAAACTCCACGCTCGCGATTTCTCTCTTGGGGCCCTCGCGATAGCGCATTTCGATTACCTGAAATACCCCCAGGTATTATCGGTTCCATGAGTCTCGAATTGGCGAATTATTTTATTCCACGACTGGACACCCCCCCACCGGCATACCTCTGTACCTGACCAACCGAGCGGACTTCGAGTTTCAACATTATATATACAGATATACCATTGGTACACGGGGATAGTGGTCGCGAGCGAGGAATATTCGATTAACCCAATTTCATGATCCAACGAATCGCGAAACTGGACGGTAATTCACGCGCTTCGAGTCTCAAAATATTTTTCTTTCCCTCGACCGCGCTCATTCGTATATCCACCCCTTTCTCTCTGTGCACCATTTTACGTATGAGCAAATATTGTTCCAATTCCGCAAACGTTAACCCGAGCAGCAGCAGCATTATGAATTAATTTTTCGGTTCAAATTTGTGGGTAGGATGAAATAATTTTGAAACGATACGGATGACATATCCTAACGTCTAACTCTGTCTATCATTAAAATTACCTTATTGTACCCCGTGGAGCCATTTAATTAGCGCGCGTTTCTCGTTCACAAAAGTATACTCGTTATCAAAGTTTGCGAATTATAATGGCACAAGGTGTGGAAGCGTCGCAAAAAGAAAACATGCATTATAATAAAAATACAATAACAATATATAAATAGTATTAATGATAATAATAATAGTAACTATTATTAATACTATTAATACTATTAAAATTTATTCTACCATTTTATAAATATAAATTAGAGAAAGACTATTGTTAGCTCTCTACTAGATAGATAAATTTAAAAAATATTTTTTCCAAAATCCTTCCACGAATCTCGTCGAGTTTTACGTCTTTCATATGCGACAGTGCAGCCTCTCGAGAAGGAGCTTTGCATTGCAATATTCTGGTGATGGCGAAGCTGCGAATTTACGTAGATTGGCACACGAACATTAGCGAAGAGTATTACCGAGAAACTCTCTGGGATAAGGATACGTGGGTGTTGACACGAAGAGAGTCTCAACACGGCCTGCCTGTCGAGAGTCACCGCGTGTGTGCCACTTTACTCTCCTGTACATCGTCGTTGCAACTTTCGCGCAAGTTTTAACGTTGCTTAAGCTGAACCCGGTTTTTGGTCCCTATGGACCCGTAGCGTTTTACTCCGTTTGATACTGGGCCATTTTCCAACCAGCCCCCATCCACGTTCAGTGTGTAGCCTCAAGAGGCTTCGAACCACCTCACCGCAACACCGCCATCCCATTTTCTCTTCGTTTTTCCCTTCGTTGTTGCCATCTAGCACGTACTCCCGAGACCCAACCCTTCTCCCCCCAAATCAGCGAACGCACATACACCGTGCTGAATCTTTCCGCGGGGTAAACGCCACGAGAAACTTGATCCTTGGATAGCATATAATAACGAAGAGGCAACATTAATAGTCAGCAGGGATTTTTGTTTTAAAAAGTTACACAACCCAGCCAAGGGCAGTAGAGAAAAAAGTGTTAAATTGTTAATAATTGTTTTTTACAAACTTTTAGGGATCAACCAGCCGTAATGCAGTTTCGCCGGCACTACAGCATGTGTTTTAAGTATATGAAACCATCAAAAGAGAATTATTTGCAAATACGGTCACGTTAATATTTTTAGGTTTCTGAAGAAGTGAGAAAAAAAAGTGAAAACAAAATGGTATATCCTTTACTAGCTTCCACGTCTCTATGCGATCGGGGATTTTCCAATAGTTACTTATCACAACGAGCTTTTATCGAAAGCTTAAAAATTTCACGTGAAAACGTGAAAAAAGAGCTTCACGTTTTTTGTCCACATTGTTTAACAATGCAGTAGCGAAAACCACGCGAGCTAAAAAGGCGAACCAGTAAATAATGAACAAGAAAACCGATGTGAAATGTAAACACGCAAATTAATACAGTGGTCTTGAATAAACAAAACCAGTTATCGAAAATTAAAATTCCAGCAACGAAGTGGATTTGTTGGGGTGAAAAAGCATTGCATGAAAACGCACCTGTTCGATGCTGAGAGCGCACGATGTAGCATTGTTAATCGACCATTACTCTCAATTAAACCGATAAAAGTTTGCAACGACTATTGTTAATATAAAGACCATCCATTTAATGCCATGACATGGAATGGAAAATAGAAATAAGTTCCAGAGTGGTGAGCGGACGACGAAGGCTAAAAATTATTTTTATCTCCAAACATTTGTCATTACGAAATGTTTGAATATAAAAATATTTCCATAGAGGTAATTAAAGCGATACGTATATACGAAGCTTAATGAAGTGGAATAACTTCCAACTAGATGGGATTTTTTCAACGGCACTCACGAAATTCTTTGTTCAATTGACGATTGTCATTTGTTACTTCACGAAGTTCATTGATACTTCGCAAAGCCATTGAAATGACGTGAAGAAATTAAGATAACCAGTTGCACAGGAGCGGTTCGCGTTGTTTTTAAATAACAGATCGAATAAGTAAAGATCCTTTGTGTCCTAAGTGATCCAAGTCTTTGGAAGGACATTGAATAGATTTGATGGCGTCAGCCGTTTTCTTGTTCTGCTACAGTATCGACATACGACTTAATGCCAAGGACCATGGTTTTTGTGCTCGGCCGAGGATCGTCGTCACTGAGGGAGTTAGCCATGCGTCACTAACGCGTAGTGGAACACCATTCGCCATATTCTCTTGGTGTTTGTCTAGAGTATACATATTGAAACGGCCAGAGGGTTCTCGCGGCACCTTATGATATATATACTAATGTACATTATTGGTGTCCAACGCGACGTTGCGTATCGAAAAACGCCGCGCAGAGAGGCCGCGGCTTTACCTGAATGCCCCCGAATTGAAACATATTTCCGAGAGTTTGAGTTACCGCACGGTCAACGAGTTTTTATATAAAGGACCAAAAGCAACGAGCGACTAAGAGCGGTGAGGGTAGAAGTTCCAAGAAAAATGTATATAGAAAGAATGGGGATGGAAGTGAGAGGAATAAGAAAGAAAAAAACAGTCGAATGAGCCAAAGTTAGCACGAGGGGTAACGCCGCAAAAACCTTTTATGGAATATCGTTCGGATTTCGTTGCGGAAGATATTTGACGGCGGTCTTGTTAGCTTCACACATCAACGGACACTGGCGAGAGCGAAATACGCGTCGCGGTTTCCCAATGTTCCCCCTTTTCCTCATTCCGACTATTTCTTTCGTTCTGGCTTATTATTTGCTACTTCCTGAGATCTCGGGGGAACAGGATAGTCTTCGCGCGTTTTCCGAATCATAGAACCGAGGAATTGAAGGAAACTGCACCCTCGGTTCTATATTTCGCAGTTTATTGTTCTGTAATGTACGATTCTCTGTACGGCAGGGACAAACGAAGCATCGAGCTCATTCTCGTTCCCCTTACTTCCTTTTGCCACCCGCTGGAATAAAAAAGAGGGTCGGTTGCTGTTTTTCCTTCGATGTTGCGGTGGGCAAAAGGTTTCCCCATCCAAAAAGAAATTTCTCGCCGCGCGTTTAACTGCGCGTGTCGCAGTACATCAATTTTTTTCCTCCTCAATCTTCATACTATATACAATGTATATATATATATATTTTTTTTTATTAACCGCTATTGCACAGTGGCATTGTTCGTGAACTATATAGATATGGTGTATCAGCCGACATTACCCCTCGCAACAGACTGTATATTACAGTATCAGAAAATATGTCTCGGAAAGTCTATAAAAATTGCCACGTGAGAACATAAGGGAAGAGGGTCTTTGCCGCGCACAGTAGGGGACTATTGGCGAATGAATGAAGGAACGAGTGAAAAATTTTGTTCTGCCGAGATACCGCGTCTATATGCAATCGAAGCCAATTTTGCGTTTCAATTATTTCTTCGCTCGAATTTCATTTTCATTTAAGTTTTAAGGTTATTACAATACTACGTATTAAGGTAGTAGTCTGGTAACTTAAGCCGATTTTCATGTCTTTTTTGGAGGGCGTTTTTTTTGTAGAAAAATAAAAATGAATCGTTTTGGATATTTTGGATGTTTTTATTTACATATTAAAGATACAAACAAAAATTTTTTTGAAAAAATTTAATAGTTTATTATTATTATTATTGATCGAAGCTGGCACCTCGAAAAAAAAGCGCGTGGGTGGCCCCGGTGATTTTGGCTCTTGATGTTATCTGAAGTCAAAAATTCTTGATAATTCTTAATCTATAGACATGTCATTCTGGTCGGAACTACTGAAGTTAAATTTCATGGATAAATAACAAAATGGCGGACTTTGGAAAAAAAGTCCTTTTATTTTAGCAAAGAAGGGGTTGTAAAATAAAAAGAAATTTAACTTCAGTAGTTCCGCCCAGAATGACATGTCTATAGATCAAGAATTACCAAGAATTTTTTATTTCAGATAACATCAAGAGCCAAAATCACCGGGGCCACCCACGCTCTTTTTTTTCGAGGTGCCAACTTCGATCAATAATAACAATAATAATAATAAACTATTAAATTTGTTCAAAAAATTTTTTTTTTGTATCTTTAATATGTAAATAAAAACATCCTAAATATTCAAAACGATTCATTTTTATTTTCCTACAAAAAAACGCCCTCCAAAAAAAACATGAAAATCGGCTTAAGTTACCAGACTACTACTTTAATGAAATGAGTGTTGTTTCAATTGACATAGCTACCTTGAGGTAATGTGAAATACAATAATTCTCAGAGATTATCGAGATTTCTTGAAAAAGTATGATTGGATCAGATACCTGACATGTCTCCTATTGGTATTCTGTACAATTTCAATTACCTATCGCCGTATTACACATTGCCTTAAGATAAGTACCCTTTGTATGATCGATTAAATGTGCATGCCGGATTTAAAGAGAAAAAGTAACCAGATGAAAGCGTGGAGTTGGGCTCGATCTACCTGAGGGCATATATGATCCGCTTAGGGTTCTTACATTCTTAATAGCATTTAAAAGTGACTTGCTTCACAGTGCACAGCTCTCTTCATCCTATATCTAATATTACACAGATGTGTTTGTATATACGATAGTTAAATGTACACGAGTACATAGATTATGCTTTCGCCTTTCTCGACCGGTCTTGAATTAGCACTGATCACATTTCACATTTCGCCCTTCTCACTCACTCGCATTCTCATCTCTGTGCTCAAGTACTTATGTTTATTCGAGGGTTTCCTTGATACTGCTCAACAATCATTTCCTCCACGCGTAACACAAATTGTCTGTTTGTTTCGTTCGACCTGACTGCGGCTAGAGGTCTGCCACAGCAGACGAGCATCGAAATCCGTCACAAACTTTCTCTCTCTCTCTCGTGATTTCTAAAAGCAGGCAGGTAGGTTACGCGAGCTCTTTGAGATCTCACAAAGGAAATTAATTCCTCTTTCTCCTTATTCGCCTTAACGTTTCCTACAACACAAGATCCAACAATCTACGGGCAAATATGGAAAATATATAGATATATATTTATTTTTTTATTAGCACCGTTATATAGAATACCGCAAACAAAACTGGGCTGACTGTGAGCGGAATAAAATGATTGTTTTCGCGACAACCATAATAAGGAAGGTATTAAGACCGAAGAATGGAGAGAGAAACGGAAGAAGATCCTTGCCAAATGAAGTAATCAATGTACCAGAAAAAGAAGAATTTATTGGTTGGTATGTTCATTTACTCTCGGGAGAGAAGAGCAGCACGAATAAAATGGATCTCGCGGTACATCAAGGAACTGACGTCCTGTTAGGCGGTATTGGCCTAGCACGACCTCTTTCACCCTTTGTCATCCCAACGGAATTCAAAATGAATTATAGGCACCCGTGAGCATTAACCGGCATAAACGTCCAACCTAATTTTAGAAGACGAAACGGAGAACGTTATCTCGAGCGTGACCCTATTCGATTTCGTTTATTTTCATGAATGCCCGAGCGCAGAGGGCAAAGAAGCGAGGCGAGTGATCTCTAGAAGGTACGTCTCCGCTACCAAAGAGCTATGTATACGGAGAAGGCCGCTCACCGCGGCCAGATGGATTCGGGACACCGTGAGATTCGCGTTATTCTCACCTGGCTAAACCCATACAGAGTCCATTCTCTCGCACTATCTCTCTTTCTCTCGATTCGTAGAGAGAAGAGGATCTTTGGCGAAGCAGCAACGTGTAAAACGCTACCCTACACTGAGCGCACGTGGTTTACCTCTTACGCATTAAATCAGAGGAAGAGAATCTTCAATCTCCCGTTCACATGGAATAGAGTGTCTGCTTCGCGGCTTTGGGAAATCCCGGTTGGTCCTTGTGTATATATATCGTCTTCTTAGACTCTTACCATAAACTTCAGCCTTCCCTCGCTTTACCATATACCGCTCCTTCTTTATCTAACCTCGACGATGGGTAAACCACAGCCACCGATATTACGTAATTGGATTCTCGTAGCCATGCCGCTCCTTTAAGGGTTGTTCGCTTTTCCCCATTGACACGATGAGAATCCGGGATAATTTGAGGCTTTTCGAGGAGAGATTCTCGTGTCTGCAGATGGTACAGTGGATGGTACAGTGGGGTGATTCAAGAGCGAGAGAGAGAGGGAGAGAGAATCCCGAGCCCTCACAAAGGATTCACCTCGTCGGACTGCCTGCCTGCCTCTGTCATAGCTACCTGTGCAGCATCCTCTGTTCTAACTACACGCTCCCTTCTACTACGAATCTCTCTCTCTCTCTCTCTTTCTCTCTCACTTTCTCTCACGAAGCAAACCCTCGAGACTTCACTCCTCGTATCCATCAGACATCCCCAGGATCGTACTGGCGTCTCGGAATTTGGAACACCCGGTCCGATGCTCTCGCGTGCTCAATTCGAGAGTCTCCAGAGACGCCTCGCTATGCCTGGCCAACATCCAGTGGTACTAATTCGATTATCCAATTTGGGATAAAGTCGATCGTGACTAATTCGGCGAGAGGTCGCGACGAGGTATCTCGCTTTTCCATCGAGCATGTAATCTGTTCGCCACCAAAGTAATGCATCATCTAAGAAGAGATTTTCAGTATTCGCGATGATTCGTTAGTCGCTTTGTTAATAAAGAAGCGAGAATCGGATACAAAGGACACTTTTATCGTTTGTGTCGTCCACGAAATATTCATTTAATAGAATGAAATATCTATACAACTCATCATTTTCTTGGCAATTTCATGTATTTTTTTATGTGGTTACTCAAGGAATCATTAACAATGGAAGATATCATCGTTAACGTATTTTGGCAACCTCTGTCCTATAATAAGGACGTAAAAAAAACTCCACCGAAGTATAACCAGTAATTACCGTCGAAAAATAAATGCCCGGCCGGTGGTTCGCGTGAGCGAATGACAGGAGGAAGCATTTAGACGCTCGAGAAAATGTGTTCTTTTCATAATTTCTCAGGGCTAGTCGTAGTAGGCGTCATTGTCGGTGCCGGCTTGTCGTCCTTTCGTTCGACTGCAACGTAACGATAATGGAGAGGCCACAATGAAAAAAGTCCACCCCGCCGGTTACTCCGCCCAAAGTCTGGTGAAAGCATTCCATGCAGTTTCGCGCGAGTATGACCGAACTGGATCTTCATCCACTGTTCGTTCTATGTGAGCCCAGCGGGACGAACGTACTTTTTTGCCTCTGCCATTATAAAATATATGGCTCATGGAGAGTTTAAGTGGGAATAAGAGAGCCGAAAGAGGTGAGAATTAAAAAAAAATGAAAGGGATGAGAAATGTTGGTCGATCATCGAAAAAGAAGAAACACGAGGATCAGCGGTGCCCAACCGAGCGTAAATCTTGTAATTGTGAGAGGCTTCTGCACGATGGTGATATGAACAGTCTCACCTTCCCATCTCTCGTTTCTTTTCCTTGCTCCTTGAATGCCCTCCTCATTCCAAGTCACTCGAACCACATCTCAGAATTCTGACGTTGAACCAGCGGGGATCTCGCGACGGGTGGGGGTTATTGTCGTGTGACCCAGGTGTCCTGTCGACACCTTCAAAGCGGAGAACCGCTCTCAGTGTTTGTTGCGGCCGCCACAATGAAACCGATGACTACCGAAGATTCATTCAGAGTACGAACGAATACAAATCTTCGTATACATACGGCTATATGTAAAGATGAGTTTACTATACCATATGTATGTATATATGTACCCATCAGACGTAATACAACTTGACGTGTGTGTACGAACCTAGATCAGAGAAATGACTCCTTCTCGCTCTGCTGGCGGTCTATTTCGTGGTCATTGCTTGCGGTGTTTCTTCCGCTTGCAAAATCATCGCCAAAGACCAAGTATCGCCAGCATACGATCTCGTCACCGGACATTCTGTATACGACGATCACGCATGGACGAGCGAGTGCATACCCACCTTGAGTGGGACAGTTTCGACTCATCGCACAACCAAAACCCTGCGTATATCCATACGCTATATATGATTGTGTGGAGTGTATTTGTCGCGTTCGGTGACCAAACAGTTTCCAGGCAAACATTAATATTGACCATGTGTATAGTCGATGTATTTTATGCGGTTGGTAGTCACAGATCGTCGCACCGGCGACATCAAAGGAGACCTATGCCTATATATATCCCCCTCCCCGCGGGGGGCAGCGCCCGAGAGGTTTAGAGAAATATGGACACCTGCCTCACATGAGTGAGTGTCGGCAGTGCCAAACATTGAACAAAAACACGATTCTACCCTTCGCCATTAGCGTACCCTATTGTGACAGTAAGGAGACTCGGAGGGATCAGGAATCGAACTTCCTGCTGGTTTGAACTACGGTGACAAGAAAGTTTCTCAGATGCTCATACGTGACTCGCTATTGAACCCTTTAATGGCTATTGACAAATATACGTTTGACATCGGGAATAAAATGTACATCGTAACGAAAGATTGTCGATATACATAGCAGACGAGGATTCGAAAAGAGGCAAAGAAGAAGAAAAATGTTATAAGTGAGCGTGTGCGGGATTGCGTAGCAACGGGCGATTCCGCAAAATCGCTAATGGCTCACCGAAGTGTACGTTCCCGTCGTCGTCGTTGTCGTTGGATCGTTAGAGTATTCAGTCGCGCGTGATAAAATCGGTGAATGCAAAACAGACAATGGGTGAGAGTACAGACGTCCCGACGTTGCACGTCAGATCCTGAGGATCCTAAAAGTAGCCAAGCGTGCTACTATAGTGTCTACATATATACATTGCCTTCCCTCATTCAACGTCTCCGCTACTGGTGGGCATTGTTCCTACATATATATTTATCGTATTGTATATATCATCTGACACTTGAATGATTTCGTCTAATTATGTCACCGTTTACACACAAAAGAAATGTACAAGGGAAGGTTCCGGATTCGAATCTATATTTTAACGAAGCACTCGTTTTCCTCCATCTATGAAGTGAAAATGGTGAGCCAATAATGTATGTGAAAATGACTGGAAAAATAATGAATTGGCTATGACACCGAACGATCGTTCGATTTTTTCAATTCTTTTAACCCTCTACTGGAATTAATCAACATCACCAAGGTAACCGGCAGCAATAATATGTTCTACTGCTGAAATCATCGTCCGTGATCGACAATACGCGTTGAAAACTTATCTAACGAGTGAAAGATTCCTTTTGAAAGATTCCTTTTCAAAAGGAAGAAAGATTGAAAGATTTCTTTTCGTACAGATTCACAGCGTTCGGTATGAGTAATACTTATTTTGCTTAACACTGTTCGTAAGCAATGCCAAATCAGTCACTAAATTCAAGAATACTCAACGTCCATCTACTGTCACTGTTCCCTACTTGTTTACTATCATAACGAAATTACTTTTCGATTATTTTTGTTTTTATTTTTTGTCAAATTGTTCATTGTTACGCTGACGTTCATTTTTCTCAAAGTTTGACATAAAAATAAAATGAAAACAAACGAACAAACAAATAACAACGAGAGATTAAAACCCTTGATAGCTTGTGGTGGATGCGGTGATGTAGGATCGAGGGATGTCGATGTAAAAAAAAATAGTTGAGCGACTTGACGATAGTACTGAGGGCAGAGAATGAGGGGTGACAGTCTCATCAATGAAAACAGACTGAAGCTCGGGTGCGCGCCTCTCTATCGGAATGGGTGGTGGCGCGGACGGGCTCTATCACGCCCTGAAGAGCCAATCAATTTTTTTTAAACCTTTGGTGGAGCTTTCAGTACACCGACGTGGAGAGGGGGAAAGGGTTCCTGTATACAGGATTGATGCATGCAAGGACGGTGACACGACGACCGACGAACGCACACAGCGACCGCTCATCCATCCAAATGATGCCAGTGTCCCCAATCAAACGCGTCGCTGTGCTCTCACCGAATATTCAATAGAGATCGCTATATAGGGATAGCAGTGGTGGACGAGTTTTGCTACCGTTGACCCCTTCTACATCCACACAGATCGAGCGTGGAAAAAAGGTGAGAGCATTTCTGAATGCTGTCTAGCCGCTCGTAAAGTTCCCGAAATCCTTTTTTTTGACGAATTTCATAGATAACTCGCTGTGCCTCGCGATTTCACCCGCATTAAATTTGAACTATGTATCTGTTTCATACGCATTATGAGTACATAAGCAACCAAGTGTATCTCATTAACTATAAATACCACCCGAAAACGATGTGGAAAAATAAAAGGACCAATCACTAAAAAATAAACCGACACCGCCGCCGCTCCTTAGGGTCATAGCATGAAGTTATATGCCCTAGAGCCTTCCCGAATAAACAGACTATCTAATGCAAAAAAAAAAAATTTTTAATCGGATTAGTATTTCCTGAGAATAGCGCGGTCGAATAAACATACAAACTCTCCAGCTTTATTATAGTAGTAAGATGAGTAGAATTTGTGATATCGTAAATATAATGGAGTAAGTAAGTGTATTGTTGTACTTAACGTTATGTAAGTATGTAATAAGTATAGTCAAATAGAAATAAGTGTCTTAAAGAGGAGTTCAATTTTCAGCCAAGAGCCGGATAACAATGCATCTTCGGAGGTCTTAAATTTAATGAGTGGTGTAAAATATCATCCGGCAACGAGTGTTCAGCGGATTTGAAAAAAGTGAAGTTTGAGTAACTTTCAATGTATATCTATTGCGTCACTTCACATGCACTTCTGACCTCTCGAGCAATATTCCACTAAATATAAACCCATAATTCAAGATGGTGGCTGACATTTTAAGCTAAATGAATAGCACGATATATCGCTGAACCCTCGACATTTATCTGCCCAAAAGTGAACGTGACAAGAGATTGCACAGAAAATTGAACGTACGACTGTCGAAGCTTCTCATTGACGAGTACATCTAAAAAGCCAATGCAACAGAATAGAGTAAAATTACAGTGAGGTCGTTAGGTTAAATTTAACTTCTGCTGCACATTTGGCACAGCGGAGATGACACGGGTTCAGTGACAAAAATGTCGAGATGCAGCTGTCGATCGAGAGGTAAAACTTCCGGATTAAAGTCACCGGGGACTGGCACCGGTGGTATCAAATCGACGTAGCTTATTTAAGCTCAGCCACTCTGTTATCCGTTATCCGCCCATGTATACAACTGCACGTAAATAAATTAGACGGAAAGCCACGGGTTTGCGTCATCTCCAGCGGTTTTACTCACCTGGACACGAGTGGCACAAATTCAATAATGCTCTACCGAAACCACTCGCTGTTAATAGTCTATAGACACGAAAACCTTTTGACGAAACCTTAAATTCTTTAATATAAAACTACATGGTTCCGAGATAGCGTATTTTAAATTGGGTAGCTAGTTTAAATCTAGGATTAAGAAAAACGTCGTTGTAATTGTGAAATCTAAAAGATTTTGGAATCGCATGGAGTACAAGGTCAGGAGGCAGATTCTATTGCCTCATGGATCTTGTTGTATCTATGAACATTATACAGTAGAATAAAATTTGCAACTGCGCTCGAAATCCATAGAATCGGTATCACTAGTAGATTTCAAGTGTATGGGAATCCGTAGGGAATCCAAATTTTTCTACCTCGACGATTCGTTACAGCATCCTCACTTATTTCGGTGTCAGCTACCTACGAGCGTCTGGTATAGGATCAGCGTCATAACGTTTGGAACGTCTATCTACGCACATAGACTGCACATCTGGATGAAATAGCATTTTCCTGCTGGAGCTTCCGCTCGTGGAAAAGCTCGTTTACACTCTGACGGACTTCGACGAAGCCCTCTCATCGCGTTATTTATGCTCGCAGTATAAGGCACGAATCGCTATATTACTAACGTACAATAACGCGGAAGGCGGCAGACCAGTAAGATTCGAAATTCGTGCACAACCATATCTTTTAAAGTATGTTCTCAGAGTGACAATCATTGCATCGTTTGATACTCTGTTGAAGTGGAACAAGAGCAGCTCGTATACGTTGTCTATTTCGGACTTTGTCGTTATAACGTCGTTGGGGCATCGGAGCCATCCTAAACTACCGGCATTCACTATATTATGGAATCTATAACCGATCGTACGTTTCGCCAGTTTGCGCATTGAAGCCCCCGATATCTATTGATAGGGATCTGTGTAACGAGTTGGCAAACAGGTCGATAGCCCCCTGGTATAGAAAAGCCTAGTAGGATCTATTTAACCCACTTCCTGTACAGCGCCACACGCGTGGACCAAGCCCACGATCCGTTTAACCCACCCTACGATAGATGGTAGGGAGAGTGAGAGAGAGAGAGAGAGAGAAAGAAAGATACGATCCGTTCAGCCTATCAATGGAGGTCGTTGGGTCAGACTAAGCCACTGCCGAGCGCGCAAAGCTTATATATACGTCAGGTCTTTCATATAAGCGTAGCCGTTAGTATCAGCACCCTGTTAGGTATACATACCTGCATATGCATCAGGTAACGTACCATGAAAACGTACCATGTTCTCGCGCCGTTCATCGCCTCTTTGGCTATAGCCTCACCCTCTATCACTTATCCCATCCGCGTATATACACACCACCGCAACTTCCTCACTTTCCTCTATTACCTCCTCCTCTATTTATTGGCTAATTGCACGCCATTTTTCACGATGCTTTTAGCTAAGTAGATGATAAAAACTATCTACCCTGCTCTGCTGATGCTTGCTGATATAATGTGTTGAAGCTGTACACAGTGAAATAGGCCGTATATAGGTAACGTACGAATAACGAGAGTATCTAGCTGACTGGACCTCGTACTATCTTATATGCGCGGATATAGTGGTGGCAACCGTTACTGCTTTTTACGCTGCGACTGTCTATGTACTGAAGTACATAATGTGAGCGTAGATGTTATATACAATTATATAGTATCTATAGGTATTCGCAATACGTTTACGCTATGGTACGAGGCTAATGGCCAATTGCTACCTCACTGATAACGTTGTATATTTTCCGTAACTCTTTTAGACCCGCCGGCTTTCCACGCCAAACCCCTCTTACCGCCATCACACTCCTTTCCATCGTCCACTATTGCAACATAAGCGAGATCTCGTTGCTTTTCTGACTGCACTTTTCTACACCGTTTCTTCGCACGCTATATGACCACTAGAGTGGAAAGAATTTTTCTTCTACCGTTGAACCATTACCGAATACGAGGCACTACAGCGTGAAACGCAACGACGACGACCAGGGCAACGAGAGTGGAGTGCTACATACTCTTGCATTTCCCAGGTACCACGTGCGTATGTATATATGGGTGTTCTACTAACGTTACAGAAGTGGGAGGCTTATTGCCTGATCACATCGCTGTATGGGGTAAACAGGATTTTTCAACGTCCGGCTCATACAGTGGCGCCATAGCCAAGGCATATTCCAACCCCGTTGAGAAGCGCTCAACTTCTATCTCCCCGAGGCGCGTTTGGATATCCGCGACTTTTCGTACTTTCGCGGCTGCTTCACTTTAACTTCGTAGCCAATTTCCGTCCCTATCCTATTCCTGCGAATCCTTGCGTACATACACGCATTATTTTTGTGAAATGTTTACGATTAGTGCACCAGTCGGTAGTAACGTTAAGTGGTAACGGTGAATAGTCTTGGCGCAAAGGTTTGAGAATGGAATTGCCCTCCTACTTCTTCGGGATACAGCTTGGCGCTATGGTAGGTAGACCACCATATACCGCATAGAGTGCAAACTTCTTTCAGCTGATCATACGGTCGAATCTCGGCAGGCGTAATATCCTCTCCGCATCAAGCGGTTCTCAAGTACTTTTGAGTCGCAAATCAGAGAATGAATGACAGCGATATATCGACGCTGCTTACCAAAAGTAGCACGATTCAAATTTCTTACGAAAACTAACACGTTT
This sequence comes from Oxytorus armatus, assembly GCA_958009045.1. Lineage (NCBI taxonomy): Eukaryota > Metazoa > Arthropoda > Insecta > Hymenoptera > Ichneumonidae > Oxytorus > Oxytorus armatus. The sequence goes on from OY253744.1 coordinate 13,482,674, forward strand.
CGAATTCCACCACGAAAATCAACACGTTTCGATATTCGACGCGAAAACTAGCATGTTTCGGATTTCACCGCGAAAACTAGCATATTTCGATTTGCATTGGAAAAAGTAGTATATTTGCCGAACTAAATCGAATAAGATTCAGAACTTTCACAAATGTTTTAATAATTTTTTCGGGAGCACTATAAGGAATAAATGAAAAACATTAAGGGTATATCGCCCGTACACCCTTAAACATTTATATTCGTTTTCTATTAAAAGAATAATAACATTATTGAAAATACGATTCGCAAATACGATACGCAATATTCCACAACTCAAAAACTAAAATTGTTCATGAATGATATTTTTCATGACTTCAAGTTTCGTAGTCAGCGATGGAATTGAACAAAATTATTGTTTATAAAAAGTATATTCTCCTTACAGTCTGAAGAATCATTCATTGTGTTATTATTTCATTAAAAAAAACACAATCTTGGAGTGATCAACGACTAAAGTATGAAGTACAGTATAAGTATAAAGTACAGTTGACAAAATCTTAAAAACAATTGATTGAGATATCTCGAGAAATGTCAGGTCTTGGACGAAGTAGCAAGAGAAAAAAAAACTGACATTGTTAACGTTGCATACACTGCAATTGTTTTCGATTTTATTTTCTCTAACTTTTTTGGACATGGTTTTTTTACTCCAAAATGACGAGGCATTTGCTGTTTGCCATCTTATGATAAGCCTAGCAGACCAAAATTCAAACAGTAAGATATGTATCAAATAAATTCAAACAAAAAATAAAACAGTATAAAATAACAAGCATAAATATTTCGTCAATTTGGAGTAAAAAAGGATGTTCAAAAAACGTGGAGTAAAAAATGAGAAACACTTTCACAGATACTGAAACGTTCCAATTTTCGCGGTGAAAGTCGAAACCTGCTAGTTTTCGTAATAAAAGCCGAAACATGCTAGTTTTCGCGGCGAATATCGAAATGTGCTAGTTTTCGTGGCAAAAGCCGAAACATGCTAGTTTTTGCACGGATATCAAGCGTGCTTGTTTTCGTAAGAAATCTGAAACATGCTAGTTTTCGTAAGGAGCGTCGATATGTATGTATTTTTTTTTTCTGCTAGACTGCGTCCATTAACATTTTTATGTAACAGTTTCGGGTCAATCGAAAAGATACGAGAAAACATTAATTTTTTTGATCATCAAGAATCTTTCGTAACAACAACATAAATAGAATAAGAATTATCTTCAGAATTGATACGGTATTAATCAATTTTCTTGCAAAATTTCTACCAATCAAATGACCGAAGCTTCTTGAGATACATTTTTCGAGTCTTCCAAATTACGTGTCGCGAAAATCGTGGGAAAAAATCGGGTTCCTTTCTTCATGACGATGTTTCTCGCTTACAAATACGAAACGCTGCGTATAGTAATGATACTCCAAAGCTATACTATTCGAGAACAACTATGCCATTGTGTTTTATGTACTGTAAGTCACAATGGCAGTTCGAACAGAAAACGTAACCAAAGCCAAGCGGCAAGTGCATTACACTTGTGCCACGGAAGCGGTGTGTTTGGCGGTGATATTTCTGAAAAGACTGGTTAGTTCGTACAGTGTATTACACGAAAATGGAGTTTCTCATCTGGTCGATATTTGCCGACTCTTAAACGACCATAGACATTCGGGATGAGGCTCTGATGTCGCCGCGTTTCGCAACAACGGCATGTACGGTGTGTGCCGCGACGGTTAACAATGGAGATGAGGACACTCGGAGGGCAGAGTGAGTGTGACGTGTTCGCTGACAAAGGCGCGGCGGGGGTCGGCTCGGCTTTAGATTGAGGGTGTGGCTGTCGCGCGGCGAACATCTGAAGTTCAGTAACGTGCGCGGCAATGTGTGTCATTTGGGATCAGTCATTCGAATCCATAACCGGCATTATTCCCAATGCTTAAGTAACACCTTGGAATTGTGCGAGGATGAAAAGAGGAGGAATTCGGAACCAAAGAAGGGAGGAAAAGGAGAAGGGGTCAAAAGAACGCGAGCAAAGCCCCGCCGTGTGAAGGCCACGTAAAACTTGGTCGGTAGTAACACAATTTTTGTCTTTCTCTTCTATTCATGAAAAGTTTGCTGAACACTTTGCCGTGTAGCACTATGATATAGGTATAGCGTGTATTTTCTATGAGGGGTGCGCCAAGCTCCACCGACTGAGAAACTCGTCGGAATATATTGGACTCGATGACGCCGCTGAATTCTCGTTTCGGAAAGCGATACACACAATTTCTTTTGACCTGCTATTGCCGAGCCACCGCTGTATAGGATTTGAAAGTTCACGTGTAAATGACCGTGGGAGGTGCGCAAACGACAAGCAAGATTCTTCGTTCAGCCATTGCATTCAAGCTGCGAACCTGTTCCGACAGCTAATAACACCCCATAGACATTTTTTTTTCATGACACTGCGATACTTCCCTATCTGGACCACATTTCCAGCAGAACTGGGTGAGCGACCGCAAAACGCTTATTGGAAGTCTATCGTGACTCCTACTTGCCCCGAGGGACCTCGATGAAAAATAGGGCTTTGATGTTCTAGGCAGCAAAAAAGCTTTCAAAGGGCTTGATAACCGCGAAAGGATATCACAGAATCTTTTGAAGTTCAAAGTGGTGTATGTAAGGTATACATGCAATTAACAACCATTAGTGCACTCTTGGGAACGAGCCATCTCTCCCACAGAGCCATTATGATGTTCATGCGCACCAGCAGCTTTGGCATTCTAATGACAGAGGTTTGAAAGAGAAAACGAGTTACGACTGGACAGATAAAATGAATGGATGTTTGAGCTGCACTCCATCACGCTAAATCTATTCCAAATTATTCCAGTTATCATGACTACAATGACACTAGGAAATGTAGTATTGATTTAGGTACACTGCTCAATCCTCCCCTATCCGACAATATTTACATTATACATCAATTAAGGAGTTTAATGCATGCTTTATCTATAAATTTTTATGAAAACATTATCAGTCGGGATTGTGCCCACATTTCCAAAGTACTGTGTCATTGTAAGGAATTACAAATGAATACATAGATATTCTTGACTGAATGGACTCGACTCATTGGGACCAACTCATTAACCTATCAAACACATTGAGAATAAACGGACAGAGGTACGTCATTTATAGTATGATCGACCGTACGAAGAATAAAAACAGCTTATCCCCTTTGATGACGTAGGTCAATCTCGTTATCTTTAACTCATTTGTAACTAGACTCCATTGGCAGTAGACAATTTTGAATAGCTCGCAAACCCCAAGGGCTTATTGTCAGTTCTCTAGGGGATCGTGGCGCGAGAAGGTTAATACTCGGTCCGTTTACGCCACGGAAAACGAGAATCATCAAGCCATGGAGTGCGTATAACCGCACGAGTGCTCTACCCCCTCGCATTTCCTCCGTAATCGTATATACAGCGAGAGTTGAACGACGTTATTCGACCTGTATCGTGTACTGCTGAGTTTCACGTAACGACTGGACGACCACGAATGAGACTGGTCGCGTGAGTAGCTCATCGTCGGTATACAGGATAGAGAGGAATCACCAGCGGCAAGTAGGAACAGGCAAGCTCCGCGAATCCTCTCTGCGTAATGTAGGTGGCGTATACGGTCACGGCTAATCCCTGGCTATAGCCACTCGAACTAAAACATCACTCTCGGTCGGAAATTCGACCGCAGAAGCATTTTCTACCGACCTGTGACCCGCGGAGTCAACTACGAGGACCGTCATTTGCACATGAGTTTGTTGATGAACGTGGGATCATTCGAGTAAGGAAAAATACTAAAACATCTTCAGTGTAATCGCGTTGATGTTTATGTGGAAGCAGAAGCAGTTGTTTCAATTTGATCGAAGAGAAAGGAAAATAAATGAAGAATTCTTGATGAAAAGGCTGAAATAGGATAAGGCTAAAAAAGAATAAAATTTGAAATCGGGAAATTGGAATGATAAATGTGAGGGGGCGTAAGTAAATGAGCATACTCTTATATAATTTAAGGACATTTAGCCTTAAAAGATTTGACCAATCTTTTGCCTATATTAACGGTAAATCTACTTCAAACAACTGAGCCTTTAAGCGCCACATGAGTAAGTGCTCTGACGGACGTGTGATGTTAACAAAGTGGAAGGGAATGGAAACAGTGATGCAGATAATGGCAACAGAGAATAAACTCGTGGGTAACGAACGAGCATCCCCCAAACCCGCACCTCACTGAGTCTCGTCATTACCATTCTTCTTCGCTTCTATATACCCTTGCGCTTCGTTTCTATATCTTCATTCTCCGTTTCCATTCCACGGGCGGTAAATCGATTACCCGTTGATTTCGGTTTTGCAAGTCCCACCGTGGTGAGAGGTGCACAGCGACAGTGACTATATGCACCGTGGCCGAGACTCCACGGGCAACGAAGTACACCGCGGTCCAACTGCAAAACGATATAATAAAGAAGAGAAAAGTAGTTGAGGCAAATACGAGAGGGGCGGGTTGAAAGGGAAGAGAAATAGAGTGGTTATAACGAGAATCGATACACGGCGGAACCGAGGGACCGCTTTATATTTATTCATGACGAATAAATACAGATTGCGGAGGAAAAAAATATAGAATTCGATGGAACGAGAAGAAACAAAACCGACTCAATCTGTACAGTGGCTTTACCGTTAAAACGAGTCGTTACCAGGCCACGGTACTAGCAATATGTACCTATTCACTACATCGCATGGAAATTCAGCACGCTTCTGGCCGAGATCGTCTGAAAAACAAAAGAGCTACAAGTATCTAGCCATAAATCTTCATTTTCTTGTTTTCTTTTATCTTCCTTTTTTGTTTTCATTTTATGCGGAGAATCTTACAATTCCACAGGCCAAGTGGAAACTTGCGTCGCATACCCTGGAGGAAAAAAAGTAGATTGGGAGAGTCGAAGGACAGAACCGACCAGATTTTGGCCGCATCAAAGGTGAATCGTCGATTCAAGCCACGAGGACTTTCCGGTGGCATTTGCCAAAAGATCAATCCCCCTCTTGGCGCACCAGGAATGACCTCTTTTGTTCTCTCGTCGAACTCGAAACTGTACTCTGTCTCTCATTCTTGCGACGAACAATGCAACGCACACTTCACCAACCGCCGCTTACTCTCACTCCTCCGCATCGTACCAACGAGACTCTGCCGGCATCAACGCGGCTACATCTCCAGGAATTGTTCTCGATCGATTGTATTATCGGAGCTGCTGTTGTACTGGCACCACTCTCTGTACTCTCTGTTCTGTTCACTATGCCTTCGAAGGGTTGTTTCCTAGATCGGCTTTTCGCACTATACGATGTCTCGACGACAGATTTTCCATCATCTCGCAAACTAATAGTAGACATTCTTGAGATGATCTTTTCACGCCAATGTTTCATTCATCTGATATCTCGTTCGCTTATTACGAGGGTTTCGTGGAGTTGCCATCGAGTTGCTAATTTTATGGAATATTAACTTTCTCAAGAGTGGTACGAGGGAATAAAATGCCGGATGGCATTAATCGGAGGTTGGGTAATAATACCGAGCATCTTCGATTCTCGTGAACCGTTCAACAAGAATGAATTCATACTAAGTTTTGTATTCGTCATTTACGATATGCAATCATGTGTGAACGTATAGATAGAAAGCTTTAAGTACTTATAATTGAGTAGTACATGCGCTCCGCGATAAAAGGCACGTGTAAGTGCAATGGCACAAGTGTAAGTGAAACAAACACATCGAGTGTCAGTTAGATGGTGAAAAGTGTGAGATGGAGGGTCAAATTGACGGGGGTAGAAGACTGGAGGAGAGTATTTGTGGGCAGGATAAAAGGCCGCAGAAATCGAAAGACGCGACCAGCACTCGCCAGCCATTAATTGGATTCCCAGCTCGCAATTCCCAGCATGCTCCTGGTGTGCAGGCCACTCAATTAAACTAACGTTGCGCTCGGACGATTCGGTTAGCCCGCTACTACTACTATCGATTGCTCAGCCAATCGAAGCAATATCCCAGTTCGCTCGCTCTGGCTGTTCCGCTGCGAGAACTTAGCGTCGATTGTCTAGACTTCCTGTTCTCTGTTTGTATCTATACCGCACAGTGTATATACACGTATGCTATATGGTATGTTCGATCTTTGCCTTTACTCTTGGGCCTAAATACCATAGACTGGTCACTTGGAGTTCAATTCACAGATTCGTTAATTCTCAATAAGCGACTCTGTCGTTACAATTTTGTACACAGAAGTTAAGATTGTGCTTTTACGAGCTACAGGAATGTTTTTTTTTCCAATTCTTACTATAGCATCAGGAGTACTTGAGCAACACAATTTTGTTCTTACCCCTCGTCGAATGAAATGGAACTTTTCGCAGAAAAATATGTCTCATAGAATATGTTTGGGTCGACGTTTCATACGGCGCCATCGAATAACACGAAAAGTCTAGGTGGAAAAGTTTTGTCGGTAACGAATCCACCGCCGCCGAACGACGGGGAGCCCAACGCTGTCGCGCGTGTCATGCGTGAGGTGAATCGAGAGGAAAAAGTTTTTATTACACAACTATTTACGTGCGTGAGTCGTGAAGAATCCGGAACCACGAAATTCGTAGGATTTTCGTATATTTCCGTCGTCCTGATAGTTCTCATCCCTCTACGGTTCTCGGAGCACGATCTTATTAGCACGAGTCTGAAAGATTAACTTGGCTCTACCGGCGGCAAATTAACCTTTCTTCTTCGTAGTCTCATCGTCTCTGCGCTCGCGTGATCGCTCTCCGCGTAATTAGTGTTTGAGATTCATGGTCCTCGTTTTCTTTTAGGTTTCTTTTTTTCTTCTTCTTTTATTCCTCGTCGTTCTCTCATTCTGTCACTTTACGGCGGTAAGCCTTACGCGGAAAGAACACAATTTTTAACACCAGTTACGACTAATCTAAGATCTGAATTTTAAAAGGCTTGATTATTGTTCCATTGTGTTTATTTTCGGAAAATCAATTTGAAAATTGTTATTGATAGTGTTTCACTTTACCTTAACAATCATCTCTGCTCGTAGCTTCATTGTTCATCCATTATTCCAGTCACGAAATTCCGATGATTCGAAAACGGGAACACTAGTAAAGAAAAATAAAAGAATGGCAAATTCAGTGCTGGATAGACGTAGGATCGTGAGATGGTGGTAAAGAGAAATATTTTGAATTCGTGCCAACTGTGTCTCCCGTGGCAGAAACGACTCAAGTGTAATTGCTGTAACGGGTTGTAAGAAGAAAAAAAAAGAAATATATATCGTCGACAATTGCCGAATCGCCCTCGCCAGTTGAGAATACTCATACACACTTCCGCTTCTAGCGTAGGCGCGTTGGTTAGGTGTTGGACCATCAACGAGTATATAATCCACAAAAGCTCTCATATTCCCTCGTATGTACCGACTGTGGGCCAACATTCTGGGTCAGGGCAACATCTACACCAGCTTAAAGGATACCATTTTCGCGAGAGAGACATAATTGTATTTTTGAATTGAGGGCAAGCTCTATATGGCTGCCGCAGAAAGTCTTCATTTTCGAGTATTCAGCAGTTAAAACACTTGGCGAGTGCGAGAATGAGACAGAACGAGAGAGACTCCCTACTAACTACTTCTACTTCTAGTACTTGTAGTGCAAACTACCTATATGTGTATTATGCTCGACTTTTAAAGGCTTGGCATGTTATTTGTTACGTAAGTTCTTACCCTTTTTACGACACCTCCATCCCACCCGCGCCGAATACTCAAAACTATAAGACTTAAGTCTGTTAGACGTAAGTTTTCATGAACATCTATCAACTCGTAACATATAAAGCATGATTATTCAAACATCCTTGCGAAATAACATCGAATTTTCTCGTAATTTTTTGTTGTAGATTTTCGTCGACAACTTTTTGTCTAAAATTTGACTACAGCTAATAAGGTTGAAGGCACAAATTCCGTCCAATTAACGACGGATTGTTAAAAGTTGTGCGAAAGAATTTTGAGCTATTATACCAGACTTGGGTATCGAGACGTTGCAAGAGTCTCCTGATAAACGAACAGTAAATTACTCAATCATACTGAAGTATATTTTATGATGGACAATATTGTTTTTGTTTTCTACTGGCAATGAAGAAAGAAGCACGGAGACTCACGGTCGTCTTTTCGAATGTCATTAAACTTCTTTTAATACCGCTGATTCCTTGTGAGCCTGCGGACGATACACACATATGTACGAAAGCTCAAGTGTTTCGAGTTGCGCGAAACGTTCGGTCGTGAAACGTCTTCGGGAATATACTTTTTTTCACGGTGATGCATTCAGGTGGAATGAGCGTAGTCAGTGTTCGTATAACTATATATCGTGTCGTATATAAGATAGAGAGGAAAAGTGCTCTGCGTGCACTATAGCGATCTACTGTATAAACGAAGAAACTCGCGCGCGCATTCGTAAACGAGAATGCGAAGTAAGGACCGAAGGATGTGCCTCGCGACGGGTCGCACGTGGCGAGAGTCGGGTTGTTGCAGAAGAGAGAGAGAGAGAGGGAGAGAGAGAAAAAGAGAGAGCGATAGATGGATATAGAGGGAGGTAAGATTGTGTGAAGACGCGGAAGGAAGAAGGAAAAAGTTTTACGAGTTCGAGGGTGGAAGTTTACGAGTCTCGCTGTCGCAGCTCGAGTTTCACAGTACGAGAGCAATCGTGATAGTAGCGGGAACTCTGCATGTATCAGAGACGGAGGCCGGAAAACCCCCAGCGTGGGGGAGTGGCCGTTTCGTAAACGCGATTACGGAAACCTTATTGCAGCGTGAAGGTGTAACGGATAACGATCGCGTTCTCAGAAGAGAACTCCGGTGGCAGAAGGGATGCTATATAAGTAACGTAATCGTTCATCCTGGTTCAACTACTCTGTATACATATATACATGTCCGATACTGTACTATATTATGAGTGAACGAGTCGGATAAGTTAGACGGGTTGAGACGGAGATGCTAGCGGATGAAACGAGTGAGCGCGCCACCTCGGTTTCCTGTACTTCAGGACGCTTCCACCGGGGAGCGCTGCAAACTGTCTCTCCAAAGAAACCCGTCGCGGTTTAACTCATCCTCTGCTGCAAAATTTTCAACCACCAATATACAAAAAATGAAGTCATAATGATTACACAAAATCAGAAACATCCATAGAAAATATTGGGCAAGATACGTATTTCGCGAAATGTAGTAAATTGAAGAATTTCTTCTAACGTAAAATTATCCCAGCATTGTGGGCCTGAGCGAAAGAACAAGCAGAAATGAGAGTCGGGTTGGCCGTGAGTTCGAAGTTGCTATACACAAAGTTTCATCGTATTCTCTGTCTCGTCTTTCGCGGTATAACGACTATCGTCGTTTTATTGGTTCCGGTATTTGCATTCTCTCTACCCCTCAACGTAAGTACAACGGTCCTACCTCGCCCTGTAGCTCATAGTTCGCTAGTGTATAACGACGGGGAGTCCACGCCGCCCCCCAACCCCAACCTCTCGCGTGCCTTCATTAAGAATCCTCGGAGATTGCAAACTCGCGCAACGCTATCCTCCACGCTTTCTGGCTATAGGTACGAGGGACGGATGTTCGTCGACGTTTAACTCTTTGAGAAAGGTCGGCGGGAGAGAGAGAGAGAGAGGATGGATGGAGGGGAACGGAAGAAAAGGACGAAGCAGAGTGCGCGACGGGTGGTGACTTAGTAGCCTGCGGAACGCTTGGCGTAATGCCTCTATTAAAATGCAATCCCACATCTTACCCCTCCGTGGGGCAGACTGAGAGAAAGAGAGGGTGAGGGAGAGAGAAAGAGAGGACTAAAAGTGGCGAGCGCTTTATGGTATACAGCCGAGAGTCTGCTCGCGAGTTCAGTCTTGCTCCTTGCTCATGCCTCGTGTTTCTCTTTTTATTCATTAAATAACCGTAACCGAGTCCCGAGACCATGCGACCTCTATCCACTTTCTTCGTCATTTCTGTGAGCTGCGCTTTGCCCTGCGCGCGGAATTCCCATGCACCGAAAGGGAACCTCTAAACGGCTCTTCCGGAAGATGCAAATTTGTTCCTGTACCGGCTCGAATAAATACTACGCGCGCGGTATAAACATAATACAATTATGTAGCGAGGAACCTGAGTTCCAGGCTGTCAAAGGAACTGTTTTAGCTGTACATGTTCCTTTTATATGTGTGCTCCACATCTTCCGATATAGAGACAAACAAAAAGCCTCTTTCAAGTAAAAAAAACGCTATTATATAACAGAGATACGACATTTTTCGTGGATGAAAAACATTACGCGAGCGAACTTTCATTGCTTAGTCCGGAAGCGTTAATAACTTTCATGATAAGTTATAATAACTAGAATGTCCACCTGGTACATACCCGGGTACAAAAAGTTAAGTCTACATTAAGTCTTTTACGTGGTCTACGAAGAGTCTCCCTATTGGAACAAATGTAGCCTTGAATGTAGATTTCTGAACTCGATGATTAAATCCATTATAAGTCTACGAAAGTCTATATCTCTTGATAGTGTATGATACGTTCCATATTGAGTTTACTGTAAGTCTACATGATGTCTATGTCCGATTCTTAGAGCAGGATTACCAACAGTTTGCCCGAGGTAATGAGCATAAATTTGAGTGTAGATCCGATAGACTTCACGTTCACGATTGCAAGTCGCAAGTAAATTTAAGGTAAGTTTGCCCGATGTATTTATTATGTATTGAAATATAGACTTTGTATCCGGAAAAGTCTATTATAAGTCTATTATAAGTCCACACCAGGTCTACTATCTACTATCTACTAAAAAAAAAGTCTATTATAAGTCCACACCACGTCTACTATCGTTTTTTAAAGCTAGTTTATCTGAAGTCTGAAAATTACGGCGATTATGGACCTTAATGTAGACCTAGTTGGCTGCAGTAGAAGAGGTCACTAAAAATTTATATCAAGTCTATAAAAGGTGTGCGATCGATTTACTAAGTATGCCAAAAGTCTGCATATTCTAACGATTATAGACTTTAATATAAAATTGGTAGTTTGTAGGAGAAGGCTGATAGAAGTCTTTCAAAAGTCATCCAGACATGATTATAAGTCTGCCATACGTTTACTCCAGATCTCACGTCTGCAATCTGCAGTCTTAAATAAGAAATGTACAATAAGTGTACAGGTTGTACTTAATATAGACCTCCTTCGAAACTCCAAAAAGTCTATCAAAAGTCCACATAACGTCTACAACCGATACTTTAAGCTAATTTATCTGAAGTCTGGCAATCACAATGATTATAGATTTTAATATAGATCTCGTAACATGATGTCGTAAGTCTACGAAAGTCTATATCTCTCGATAATGAGTGAATACATCGTCAATACATCGTTCCACATGAGTTTACTGTAAGTCTACAGGATGTCTATGTCCGATTTTTACGATCACAACTCGCAAGTAAATTTACGGTAGACCTGGTGTGGATTAATAATAGACTTTTTCCGGCTACAAAGTCTATATTTCAATAAATAATAGATAGATCGGGCAAACTTACCGTAAATTTACTTGCGACTTGTGATCGTAAGAGTCGGACATAGACAACCTGTAGACTTACAGTAAACTCAATATGGAACGTATCATACGCTATCGAGAGATATACACTTTCGTAGACTTATAATGGATTTAATCACCGAGTTCAGAAATCTACATTCAAGGCTACATTTGTTTCAATAGGGGGACTTTTCGTAGACCACGTGAAAGACTTAATGTAGACTTAATTTTTTTTACACGGGTAAGTTGATACATGGATTACGCGGTGCGGTGATCGGGAATGACGCCTCAGGTTCGTTTCCCATCGAACTACGCGACCGCGGATTCCCCCTAGAAGGTCCGTACGTGCCACACATGTGTGTACACAATGACTACGTAACCCTCTGAATTGCTTTGCCCCGAGCCAAGGTATCCTGGCTTAACTCTTGTTTGCTCGGAGTATGGCTAATGAGAGTTGGACGCACGTCGAGCAACGCCAATTCGCAGAAGATAAGTGAGCTCATTGCGGTACGATTTCATACGTTCTACGAGGTTCACCCAAATTAGAAGGGAATACAAACGCAGAAATATTACTATCATCAAGATCAAGTTGCAAAACTTCTTGACACGCTGACCATTATGTTTTGTTACATATGATTGACAATTATGATTTGTCTCTGAACGGCATGTACGAGGGTCGTTCAACAAGTACTTAGCCTCACCGCCCGAAGGTGCTGCTATTACAGATCAGTGTTACTATCGTGCAGTTCATACTTTTAGTAGCCTACTGTGAAAGTTTCATTCAATTCCCTTTATTAGTTCTGTTTTGATAGCCTTTGGAAGCGAGCGTGTCAGTCAGTTTTACAAAAATGAAAAAAGAGCAGTACCGTTCGGTGATTCGATTCTTGTTTTTGGAAGGGAAAACGCGCAGCGAAATCAAAGATCGCTTGGATGCTGTCTACGGTGACTCTTCTCCGTCGATGGCGACCGTGAAGAATTGGTTTAACGAGTTTGCTCGTGGCCGCACGTCGGTTTTTGACGAACCACGCCCAGGTGCCCCGAAAACGGCTTCTACGGAGGAAAACGTAAAAAAGATCCACGATCTCGTGTTGACAGACCGCAGATTAAAGGTTCGCGAGATAGCTGAGACTGTAGGCATCGCAGAAGGAACAGTGCATAATATTCTACACGAAGAACAGGGCATGAGGAAGCTGTCAGCGCGATAGGTGCCGCGTTTGCTGAAGCCGGACAACAAGCGCCGGCTCACACCTCCGCCGTCGCCATGGCCAAATTGATTGAACTGCGCTACGAATTGCTGCCCCATCCACCTTATTCACCAGATTTGGCCCCTTGTGACTTTTATTTGTTTCCAAACCTAAAAAAGTCACTCGCTGGGAATAGATTTGGGTCGAATGAGGAGGTCATCGCCGCCACGGAGGACTATTTTGCCGACCTCAACAACAATTACTTTTTGGACGGGTTAAAAAAGTTGGAGCATCGCTGGGCCAAGTGTATAGACCTAAAAAGAGACTATGTTGAAGAATAAATCGCCACTTCTCAAAAATTTTCGTTTTTCTTTTGTAGGCTAAGTACTTGTTGAACGACCCTCGTAGTTACAACCATGCGCGTACCAGATTGTTGCTATAATCATATAAAGCGACCTCTGCATAGGCTATAAACGCAATAGCCGTAGTCGAAATACATATCACATACTAACATACGTCAACAACGATTGTCATCTTTTGTCAGTGTTAATCCGCGCTACGGCAATGACTTGCGTTTTACAATCTATCGCCTAAAGGTCGCTTTACAGTGTTACCAGGGCGAGCTGCTTGCTCTATGCGGGCGTTCGTGCAAGCATCCTGAAGGAACATGGTTTCCACAAGCATTGAGAGAGCTAGACATCCAAACTTCCTCTGTTTCCACATCTATGTCTCTCACTCTCACGACTATCGCCCGGAGCTAATATCATTATTGCCCGCTGAGTCGTCCTCTCATCCCCGAAAAGCAAACGGTCGAGGGCTGAAGCAGTCACGGGACAATCAGCATGATTGGCGGTCTCGAGTGTACACTCGCGCGCCCGCGCGCTGCCCACCCTCTCCAAACCCTCTGCCGCGATATATACCAAATGCCATCGTGGTCATCGGGGTCGTTGTCCTGCTCGTGATCACGTGGACACTGAGGCAAAAGGCTTTTTGGCTTTGATACGGAAATTCAGTGGGCTTTTCCCCGCGGCGCGTCTGTATATGTGTTCATAAATATTTGTCGAATTAACTTGATAACCGTTCACTCCACTCCACCCTCCGACATTGATCTAAGCGGTAGTGCGGTATTCGGTGGAGAAAGGATGATTAACGCTAAACGCTGGACGATGAATGATCGTTAACTGATAATGGCCAGTCTTTCTATATGAATTATTTCAAATTGAGGCGCGTTATGAGCGAAAGGAAACAAGGATTTCGATAAACCACCAAACTTAACGTTTCTACAATAATATCAGGATACAATTACTCGGAAGAGGAAAGATAGAATAATGACAAACGAGAAATCAATATACACGAAACAAATGTCGCGTGGACATGAGATGAGCTTCGGAGCAAAATAAATCCAGATTAAATCTGAAAACTGGAGCAATGCCGTTATTGCGAAATCAATTTTCTGCATTCCCTCCGAGTATTATTCTCTATTGGAATTACCGTCGATTTGAGACTACAGTAATTTACCAATATTTCCAACCTATTTCACTTCATTATTATTTTGATATATTTCAGTGACCCGTAATGCTGGTGAAACACTGTCGCTTTCTCTCTCTCTCTCGTTCTCTCTCTCTCTTTCTCTCTTTCTCTCTTGCTGCTTCTGTCATCGCTGCTTTATTTTCTGAACTACTTTCTCGCTCACCCTCTGCAAGCACTAGATGTTATACGAGACTGGGTATAGTGTACAACTATTCGGCTGCACGATTCGCCGGACACAATACAGAACCACCAGGGATCGTTTCCGAAAGCCATCGCAATAAAATACAAAGTTGCCCCGGGGCGGTAGTGGACGTTCGCGCGCGCGCGCACCATCCACCCCGCTATCTCGTAACGCACATGACGACGTTAGAGTGCTTGCTTCGGTGCTTTTGCCGCTACTGGCCTATATTGCATTATACATTGCTGCGCATTTTGCCAAGAGCACCCGCGAGAGCTTAACCAGAGAAAGGCCGAACATTTCGGTCCGGTGTAATACTCAGCCGCTCGCTTTTCTCTTCTCTCCCGCGCCTCTCGCACTCTCGATCCTTAACCCCGTCGAGCTTTTATGGTTCTGTATACCACTCTGTAACCAATACGTATGTGTGCCCCACCGCTCCCCCTCCTGCTCCTTGTATATATAATATTATATGCAAGCGAAATCCACATTGAATACAACATTTGCTTATGTATATAAATATGTACGTTACACACGACAATGTGTGGCATTGTCAACCATGTGAACGTTCGTGGAGTACGCGGGCTTGAGGAAAATCATTGCCGCTCCACCCTCCTAATTTGACCGGAGGACAAAACGTCCTGGCGAGGATGTATGTGAATGTGAAAGTGTCGCACATACGCGGCGATCGCGAAGAGTAATAGTGAGTTCAGCGAACGAACAACTTTCGCGTGTTCGCCTGAGAGAGCGGAAAATGAGGAGAGAGGTACCCGTAATAGAGAGAGGGTTTGGGTGGGGTTGAAGAGCATGAACATCCGAATGGGGGAAGAGTGAAAGCCGAGGATACTAGAGTGTACGTATCTACTGGGCCGGAAGATCGGATAAGAGGGATTCGCGAATTTGATGTTCGGTGAATTTACAATGGAAGCTCCTACTTTCCGTGGAATCTTTGTAGAGGTTAAATTTTCTTGAATTTCGTAGAGTGCGCGGATTTTAGTAATTTTCTCAAAGTACAGAGCTTTTCTAAAGATTGTCGACGTGGACTAATACTCCCATTGATTGTTTTGCGTATTTTGATTCGTAAAAAGTTGTTTTTGTTGTTGTTGTAAGTATTGTTCAGTCGAAGTTTTCTCAAACGAGTTCGCTGATTAAAAAAAAAGTTTCATACCCGTTGTTTTTTTTTTTTCTAACAATAATTTTTCGTTTTTATCTCTCTGCTGACTGTTTTTTAATATATATTTTCCCAGGCATCTCAGTGATTGTTTCTTTTATTGCTCGTATCTGGTCGTATCTCAGGAATTTTATTTCACGATTGGAACTACCTTCAAAGTCCGTCGTAAATTTTGCTACATCCGCACGTGTTCGCGATTTCAACCGCCTTGCATCACCTCGCGCCATACTCTTTGCGTATGTATAGTTTCGGATTTGGTTATGTGCGAGAGAAATCCGAGGTGGAAGAAAACGTTGAGAAATTCAATAGGGAGCACAGCACACGGGCGGGTAGCTGCAATTTTCGTGAGCGACACATACTCACACAAAAAGCTTCTCGCGTGTGTACCCACTCAAAGCGATCGGGAGACACGCTTTGCAGCCACCCTTTTGCCGTGAGAGAGCTCTATCCTCTCTACTCTATACTTCGTCTTCTGCTTCTTATATTTTGCGAGAGTCGGGCATTCGATCGGGAAAAAGTCGATCCCACTGCCGAATCTCGGCCACGTGCGCCAACGGACATCCGGTACTCCGATTCGTAGCCCAGAAGTAAAATTACGAGAAAACTGGCTCAACTCTGGGTGGCACGTTCGACAATGGCTCTATCGACGTTCCGCGGATACGCGAGATTGGTACGATCGATAGCGGGTGGGGAAAAAATGCATTAGAAAAATTTGCCCATTACCCACAGTGAACAATATGCTTCCCGATAGTGTCCGCGTTCGTTCATGAATGTAAAAATGTTTCATTCCCTCGTCGTTCCCTTTTGCATTTTGAATAGGGAAGAACAGTGCTTTTGTTAACGTTCTCATGTTCGTACGCGGGCATTTTTTTTAAATTAAGGATTTGTAATTATGGAAATTCAAGAAATACCTTGAGATTTACAGGCGATACAATTGAGTACACCGATAATTCTCTACTCTCCGATTCTAATATTTTCCGGTGATTTTAAAGCTTTTGCGGATACTAAGAATTCCGCGTTCGTGATGAACCATGCGATATTCTCCGTGTAGTTTATAAAAATTGAAAGAAAAAAAGGGCAAGAGCTGTGGCTTCGGTCTAATAGCACTCGCGATTTTTACATTGTACAATATAACAATGTACAATGTAACATTGAACAATATAATCGTATTAAACACGCGACATGGCGGATATGAGGATTTAAACTCAAGATAATCGTTAGAATACACATTAATTGTTTACAGCTGCCTGTATAACGAGGCGTGAATTCCCGGAATTTCTAAACTCTGAATGTTTACCGTCAAATGAGCATTCCAAATCTTAGTTATAGTACTTTCAGTCCTATTTAACACCTGGCAGAAACATCACCAAACGCTTCTGAAACTCTATCTCTCCCTCTCTTTCTCTGTCTTTTTTTCATTGAAATCGCGTGAATCAATTCACGCGGAGTTCCGTGTACGTAAAGGCGTGTTGTATCGGACGTGGTGTGCTAGGGAGAGCTGTATGCCCGATGCGAGTGGAAAAAATCGCGATTTTACCGTGAAGTGAAAGAATTTTTCGGGTCTTTTGGGGTGTCCGCACGAAGGGCTTCGCGCGACGAGTTCACGCACTAAAAGTCACGGGCGACACGGATCGCGCGAACGCTCAATACGATTAGCATCCCCGCTCTCTTTCTCTCTCTCTCTTTCTCTCTTTTTCTCTCTATCTCCCTCAGACGCCTCGGAGCCGAAAGAAGACTGAATATTCTCGGCTTTTGGTATTCTTGTTCCTTTTATGGAGGACAATGGATAAAAGACGAACCTCTCCTTGGCCAGCATGAACGAGTGTTATACACGCTCGATTCAGCCTCGTCGAAGCGCATCGGATGCAACGCCCTCTCTGTCACGTTGCACAGACCCGGCAAGCAAAATTTCAACCGCGTGCGATCGTTGCATTTCTATCCTGGTCCCTTTCTCATCCTGCCGGTTCTTCTTTTCTTTTTTTTTCCCTCCCTGCGTGCCGATCGAAGACCGACTACGCGCGAGAATTATCCGGAACGATCGTCAACCCTATGAACCGACTCTACCTGATGCTGATGGGCCAGAGTCGAGATAAAATCTCTCGAATCTCCCACACAGTGGAAGACAGTTTTTTTTAAGAAAATTTATGAAAAAAAAATACGAAATTCATTCGTTACATATAAAATGTATGTCGATTTTCATGAAACTTTATAATTTTTAACTTTGTGACTCGTCGAACAAAAACTTTTCGTACTGAATGCAGAAACGAACATGTTTTTTTGGAGACAGAGGGAAAATCTCGTAAAAACTACGATAATGAAGAAAAATAGTTAGGGCAATTGAATTTTTCAACGGTGAAGCATTTACAATTTGTGTCCAATGGTATGGAATGAATAAATACTCTTTCGAATCATGTATCAGCGATGCTTAACGTACGCACTTTTGCCCAACCCTTCGATTCCATCAAAATTAAAAGAAAGTGATGAATTTTGTGGTGAAATATATTGCATTAAGTAAAACAACGATTATATTTCATAAAAAAACATACACATTTTTGAAAATTTGTCAAGCAGGATTCGTTTAATCGTATTAACATCTTTACGCCATTATAATTATTTAAAACCAATACTCTTAGCTATTTCAATATACTTGATATTTTTTCATTTCTATCTCGTTGCATATTGAATTACTTATGGAAAGCACACGGTACACGCGAAGCATTAGGTCAACCTTAGGTGAAAAAACAGCAGAATGAAAAAACAAGTTTTATTGGTACGATCAACAATGATGGATTCTAAAAGCAATTCAGGATCGATAAATCCTGAATTGCAGCTCTACGTTTTCTCTGTTTTCTAACATTGCTCTCATTGCGGCGTTTTCCCAACGCTGCAGCATATCTACGTGTGAACGCACGCAGGTGTGAGGCAGAGATAGCCTCGTGAATCTTTTTGTAACGATAAGTAGCCACTAAGAAAGAGAGAAAGAAAGACAGAGAGAGAGAGAGAGAGAGAGAGAGAAAAGATATAGAGATAGAAGAGAAAAGGAGTGGGTGGAAGAAAACCAGCTAACTGTTAGGGACGTTATTCGTAGCGCGAGAATATCTTGTGCCGTACAGCGGCTTTCCCTTGATGTCGTGCTAAAGCAAGGGAAACCCGCGCATACGAGCTTATGTACATATATATTCTGGTGCTTCTCCGCCTCTGCGCCACGCGCGCACCAGGGACACAAAGCTGTCCAAATCGCGGGAGCCCAAGAGCTCCGGAGTTACAATGCAAGAAAGGATATCGAACGTATATACCATTGGTGCACAGGTGCGGAATCCACGGCGTTACCGCTTAAACAAATTGCGCCATTTCCCCCATTCGTATTACTATAAACTAATATGTGCATATATATGGGCCATTCCATGTCAATTCGCTCGATATTATGACCGTGAACACAGGACCTTACGTAATTGTGAAATGTTAAAAAACCCATCATCAATAAAGTAAACAAAACAACAACACGTTGGCGTCGTTGCAAATGCTCACAACGACGTTGTTTAGTTTTTCGTGCATCGTTAAAATGTTACTATTTAAGGGGGGAAATAGGGTAGGGACAGCGTTTTCTCAATGATTTTCATGAATTTTTTTATAGTATAAAAAATGAATATAATTTATTGAAACTTTGAGAATATTTTATACATATATTTAAGTATATATCGCGGAATTCTCAGTATCCGCAAAAATTTTTGAAGAATTTCCTTGAAAAACACCGAAGATATTAGCCCCATATTGCAGGTCACAATCAGACTCAGCATTTTGGGTACATTCTGGAAGCCGCAATTTTCATCTGAAATCAAATGAGGTTGGAATTTACTTTTATTATATGTCTTTCTTCTATATGAACCTAAATGCTATCAAAAAAATAGAAAATTGAATTTTTTACAGGGGTCAAAACAAAAAAGCATGATTTTTTGCCATTTTTTACAACTTTATTTGCAAAAAAAAAATTATTTTAAATAATGATAATATTCCGACTTTAGGTTCATATAGAGCGCAATACTATGAAGAAAGTAACTGCCAATTTTTAAAACGATTGGTTGAAAACTTTTCAAACTAGCGTGTACGCAAGTAAAAAAAAGTCGTTTTCAGAAAAACGCGTTTGAAAAAATGCCGTACCTGAGTGACCGCTCGGTTATACACTTGGGGCGCTCGGGGCCTAAAGGAGAGCTACTCACTTTAATGGCTTATAACAATAGAACGAGTCGGAATTTTCATTTAAAATTTTGGCAACATACTTTTCAATAGTTTTACTAACAATTTATGAAATTAAAAAAAATCGATTTTTTGAACCGTCTAACCCTATTTCCTCCCTTAACGGGCCTTCGCGCTTAAAACTAGGAAAGAAACGTGATTTTCTTTTTGTTTCAAAAGAAAAAAAGTCGTATGGAAAATCCGAAGCGTGAGATTGTTCGAAATGCTATTCCGGTCATACCGCAAAAGGTTCAGATCGGTATATAAAAAAAAATGTAAACGAGGAGTTTGGTTTTTCAAATAGTTGTCCTATTTTGAATAACATGAATGTCCTCGTACAAATTTTTTGGCTTAGGATTTAAATATCTGTTTGCATGATCGTTGAAGCATTTCCCAAAATCAGTCTCCTTGGATTTTCGATGGGATTTATGTTATTCTTTCGAGCCGAGTAGGAATGAAAAATGGAGAGCTTAAGGAATCGAGCAGAGAGTGCATCAAATTTTTCTTGTACACTTTTCTAAACTTTCCTCGAATCTAACAGGTATACGTCCCGTTAACAGGCTCGACAATTTGTCCTGAGAGAGATTAAAATATGAAAAAAGCCTCGAGGGCGATCTCATCGTGACATTTTCGAAACCGTCAACCCAAGTTGCCGCGTAGATCTATCCGAAGAAACGTTCGTATAAAGTGGACGAGTTTAGAGAATTTCTTCGAGTTTCTTGTATATCGATCTCATCTGTCCCATCGAACTTACTCCGATATTAATAGTCCGAGACTTTTCTCGCCCGCTGTTCGGTCCTTTATCTCGCCTGTTCGGGGATTTTTACGAAAAATAAATATATTACACCATTCGAGATTGCCGATGTCGGATAAAAGTGAGGACAATTTTTTGTACGTCACCGAGACGATTCTTTGGGGAGAGGGAGATCTTAGGATCTACCAATATTCGGATCTCACTCTGTCTATAATGCTTGTGGCCGTTCGTTGATCCACAAAATCTTTTCTACCCCTCTTGTGCTCTCGTATACGTTTATTTTTATTTTTTTTCGCCCTCTTCTATCTCTCGGGATTTCTATCTGACTTGGCGGGCGACTGGATCGAAGAGAAAAAAAAAACGAAATCTCGTGAACGAAACACACTCGTGCGTGACGTCGTATAGTGTCCCGATGACGCTGGTCGCGGACGTTTATTTCGCAAATCCAAGCATTGTCCTGGATAAAACGGTCGTCCAAATGTGTGTGCTTGTGTGTGTGTACACAAGGATTTTTATAGATGCTGTGTATCGACCCTCAGGGTGCACACAATACGGCAGATCGCCGAAAGGCCTCGGTTTACATAACCCGGCATCTGTCACAACTGTTTATACCGCGAAAGCCTGTCAGAAAGAGAACCAAGAAAGAAACTCTCTCTCTCTCTCTCTCCCTGCGATCCGATGAGATCCGCGACCTTAAAATACTTTATACCCGTGACTATAGGGCTTAGCCTCTCGCGCCCTTTGTATAACGGACTTGGTGACGACGATGACGATGACGGCGGAGATGACAAACGACAGAGCCATGTTTGTATATTCACTTGCACGCGAATAGTCCTCATTTTACTTTTACCCGCTGTATATAAGAATTTATATACAGCATGCATGTGTGCCTGTGTATAAGGATGCTTTTTCGCCTTGCAGGCATGCTCGAGTGGTCCTCATCCCCAAGCACATTGCTGCGCTCATAGGGGATGAAATTTATCTAAGATATATCGATGCTATTCATACGAAGGGTACTTCTTGTAGAACAATTGAAAAATCTTTTTCATGTTAAACGAAGCTGTTTAGTTAAGGACAATATCACCATCATCTTTTCAATTTCAAGACGTTTGGAATTTAACTACTTTTTGTTTATATAATAAATTCCTTAACTCAACGGACATATCGAAGGTTCGTGTAATGGTTAAACAAAATTTGTAGATAATGTCTCTTTAGATTTGAACGCTGTATTTCTTTAAAATCGTTTATAAAATTTTGGAGAATTTCGCGTAACACTATTTTTCCCACCAGCAGCACAGGAAAAACACGATATGGAGATGATACTTCGACCTCGATTCGGAGGTTAATTGCCTTAATTAACTTGGGATTTTAGGAGGAGTTCATTTATACTACAACTAAATTTGTAGGTAAAAACGAATTATTTTACTGTCAGCCATTTTGTTGCACGCGATTATTTAGATGCTACCGTGAGAAAAAAGCGGATATTAAACATGGAAAAAGTTGGTATACAGCTCGTAGGATATTAGAGAAAAAAGTTTGCATTTTAACCTCAAGACTCTGGTTACTTCATATCTTTGACGCTTTCTAAAATTACAAATGTCACCCGGTTATACGAGAAAGCGTACTTGTTCATGCGACGCGAGACGCAGAAAACCAGGGTATATTCCCAACCGGCGTGTAAATAGAAATATATGAGATCGCGAGATAACGAGCTACCTCTGGGAAGACACCGAGAGAGTGACAGCAAAAACGATAGGTATATACGAGGTCTGTTCAAAAAGGATCGCGAATTTTGAATTTCCGCGGGCTACGTATATTCGATTTTCGATTTTTTTATGGCGTTAGGTTGGTACTCATGTCCTTCACTTATGCTGTAAAAATCGGCCATTTTGAATGTTTAGTTAATTGTTGACAGCTGTTTTGGTTAGACGTGTTTTGGCTTGTCTTCGATTTTTGCCTATTCCAAAAAAGCAGCTTCCATTGCGATGATTGAGCTTTGGTTTCCACGTCATAACCATAAACCCATGATTCGTCACCAGTTATGACCCTCTGGAGCAAATTTGGGTCGTCGCGGACCGAGTCCAACAGCTCCTTAGCAATGTTAACGCGGCACTGTTTTTGTTCGAAATTGAGCAGTTTTGGCACGACTTTCGCGGCAACCCGTCTCATGCCCAAATCATTGGTGAAAATCGAATAGCACGAGCCAATCGATATGTTTAGTTCCTCAGCAACTTCTCTAACGGTGATTCGACGATTGGCCAATATTATTTTCTTCACTTTATCAATGTTTTCGTCTGTTGTTGATGTGCTCGGGCGTCCGGAACTCATTTCGTTGTTCGCATCTTCTCGGCCCTCCGAGAACATTTTGTACCACCGATAAACGTTGCTTTGGTCCAAGGTAGCTTCACCATATGCCACAGTCAACATTCGGAATGTGTCCGCGCACTTAATTTTGTTTTTCACACAAAATTTGATAGAGATACTTTGATCTATTTTTTGGAATAGGCAAAAATCGAAGACAAGCTAAAATACGTCTAACCAAAACAGCTGTCAACAATTAACTAAACATTCAAAATGGCCGATTTCTTCAGCATAAGTGAGAGACATGAGTACCAACCTAACGTCACAAAAAAATCGAAAATCGAATATACGTAGCCCGCGGAAAATCAAAATTCGCGATACTTTTTGAACAGACCTCGTATATATGACTATATATATACTATACATATAGACACACACATACATATATACTACACAGATAAATATATACTATATATATAGATAGATAGATAGATACAGATCTTCTCTCAAGCACCACATCATCATATTGCTAGTCCTCCAAGAGCGTCGACTTATTTTACGGTATGTTATATTACTTCTCAACATATTTGCCGCTGAACGTGCACCCTCATCTTATTCCACACTTTGCCCGTTTTGAGCGCCATCTCTTACATCTTCGAGTGCGACTCGCAATACAACTCGGCGGTACTCTATAACGGGATTTGTTATTCGTATATATAAGAAGCAAAACGTCTTTCCTGCCTCCCGGCACTGTGTATACTTCTTGATTGAACCCGGAGACTCCTTGAAGATTACGCGCTACCGGTCCTCGGGAGCAAAAAAAAATTACAACGAATGACGAAGGTATAGAATTGCACGAAAGAAAATGATGTTTATCGTAGTGAAAATAGAGTAAAAATACTTTCAATGGGACACCGTTTGATAATATGTCAAAGTAGGTACGACAGGTATGAGAAATATTCGGAATATCGAAAAATAACGTTGATAAATTTCTTTCTATAAACAATCTAACTAGTAACAGTGTTTTGTTTGGAAAGGAACAAAATTATTATGCTCGTGTGGCTAATACGATAAATTGAAATCAAGTTTACGAGGATCAAAGTAAATTTCTTAGATTTAAAGAGATTTTATTTGATTCCGATAAAGTGGATTTATTCGATTTAAATAAATTTACATTGAGCAAATTGTATTTATATTGGATACTGTAGAGTCGAAAAGACCGCGCGAGTGAAAGAAAGAAAAAGAACGATGGACGGTGGGGTGTTGAAAAGGTGACACCGCGCCGGCGCACAAAAGTCAAAGTAAAATTTATCTCCTCCGGGATAACGCGGTAACGGCGTTGACGCGCGAGCAAGCTTTTGCTCTCGCGGATGATTTACATACTCCGGACGGGCTCAGCCCGCCCTTAATCTCGGTTGTTCGCGTAATAAGTCTAGTGCCTTATGCGCGCGGTTACGAGGGGGGTTAGAAAAATGAAAAAAGGAGTGAGATAGAGGAATATGCGCGTGTGCGATGGACCCTGGGGATTTTGCGAAGGAAAAAAAAAAAGAATTCAATCTGCGGAGATTGCGAAATCCGAGTGTCGACGAGGCAAGTGAATGAGAACCGGAGAGCTTTGCTTCTGGGCATTACATTTTACCCCTCTGCTCGTATTACTGTCTCCTCCTTTTTTTTCATGCCAATTTACTCGATACCGCATGAGCTAGATCTCGCTGTAATTTACGATAGTTATTGCAGCTTTACAGTGCAATCAAAGAACTGAAATGCTTTTAATTAAAATATAAAAATAGAAATTGAGCGGAAAAATGATGATAAAATAATAATGTGCCCTTGAAGAAACGTTTTTTGTCGGAGTCTTGCAATTAACAGGCAGTGTTATATGAAAATGAAGAAATCACAGAATGTCGAACACATTCTTGCCAGAGGCTATAGAATTAATAATGATATCTGCAATGATATACACTCTTTGCGTGTAATTAGATATATTAAAATATAACATTCTTTTTTTTCCCCTTGC
This sequence comes from Oxytorus armatus, assembly GCA_958009045.1. Classification (NCBI taxonomy): domain Eukaryota; kingdom Metazoa; phylum Arthropoda; class Insecta; order Hymenoptera; family Ichneumonidae; genus Oxytorus; species Oxytorus armatus. The sequence goes on from OY253744.1 coordinate 13,507,594, forward strand.
GCAAACTTTATTTGCACAATTTTCATCCACTTTTACGTAAATCCAGCGGGAGACTTGACCAATGAGCGAGCTTCCTTCGTGGGGTAATATTCAGCGGGAAAATAATTTGCTCGAATTAAAAAAGAAAAAAGGAAAACGGCAAAGAGTTAATCAACCAGAAAACCAAGAACCCGGATGATAATATCGTCCCTTCTTTTTCTTCTTCAGGTCCTTAAATACGGCTCTCTCTCTCCCTCCCTCTCTCCCTTTGCCTCGGCCGGGTTCTCACCACGACCTCATAGAGCCCTTAGCAAAGCTCACCTCTATTTATCGTCGGAGAGCTCTCGCGGAGGGTGTGCCTCGGCGTTCTTGGCGATCTAATTAAAAACGTTAATAAGGGCTCCACGCCCTTCGTTCGCTACGTCGTCTTTCACCCCAGGGCGTGAGGGATCTTCGTCGTTCTCTCGCCGTTAGATGCTGTATCAGAATTTACAAGCGGGAATTCTCTCGTTTTGTCCGAGAGAATCAGGGGAATGTTCGTGAACATTCAACAGGAAAAAATCGTATCGAAACGATGTTGCTACTAACGATTGCTGTGCTCCAAATAGTAACGTCATTCAAAACTCTCCACCGTGAAAGTATAATTAATAGACAGTTTAGGAATGATAATTGGATCTAATAGGGGAGAAAGGTGATGTTGATCCACACTTGGAACTATTTAATAGTACGCGGCAACCGCGAGCTTTGTACGGTCGTTCGTCCAATGGAACCAACTGCTGGTATACTGATTTTTCAAGCATTTATCAGCTTGTTCCTAAAAGGGTGCATCGATAAAGATCTAAATGCGAAGGAAAAAAAAAGGTGCGATCCGCTGCGTTGAGCCGAGACGAGATTTTTGGATGTGAAAGAAACAGATTACACATTACACGGGGGATTATTAAGTGTTCAGTCTTTCTTGAAAACCTTTTTTCATTCTTCTCGAGAAAAGAGAGATGAGCTGCCCGTACACAACTCTTTGTGGGATTATAGGGACGCGGGCAGTACCAGATTCATCTGTCAACCGCTCGTTTGTCAGTCAAGATTATTTACATAGATTTTCTTCTTGCTAATATATGCATTCGGACAAGCTGCAGTAATAAATTATTGGAGCAAAAAAAATCATGGCTAAAGCAATTATTTAAAAATAAGAAACTAACGATTTTTTTATAACTAAGTAAAATACATTGCAGAATTACAACTAAAAAAAACAAAACAAGAAATTCAGTATTAAAGAAGTTTAATTTTGATTATCAATGAAAATTGGTTACTAATTAACTGAACAACATATACTATTTAATTTTACACAAGAATTACTCGTTATTATTCGTCATACCAATTGTCTCGCATTTCTCGAAAATCGTTTTAAAAACAATTAATGTCACCCTCAAAGGCTCTCGTATTCCTTTCACCGCCTGAATAAACGTTTGCTCAAACGTGTGCAAGAGGATGGACGAGTGCAAGATCAAGACGAAACGAGAGATAAAAGTACGATTGAGAAAAAGAGAGACAGAGAGAGAGAGAGAGAGAGAGATACAATATATACTTATATACACAGTTTGCAATGGAAATAAGGGACAGTGAGGGTGAGAGGGAAAAAAAGCAGAACAGATAGATATCTAGCTCGTTTCACTCCTTATACCTAGGTCGGCCAATTACTTCCTCTCGGTTACACGCAGCGTAATCCCCATTAAACTGTTTGTACAATCATATTGAATTACCCGTGGCTCTCCTCTCTTACCCTCCCCCTTAGAGTCCTTTGTGAGAGGATCTCGTAGTAGTGACTGTGACAAAGCCAGAGATAGAGAAAGAGATAAAGAAAAAGATAGAGAGAGAGAGAGGAAGAGAAAAAGGATGAGCTCTCTCGCAAGCTGTAATGGTACAGAGAGTGAGAGTATGTTGGAGAACGGAAAGAGGCAGAAAGGGACGACGTTACACAAGGGACGACCAGAAACCGTGAGCGAAAATTCTTCGACTGTGCCCGGGAGAATCGTCCAGATTAGATTAATTCGCCTGATTTTATTAGGTTGTCTCGAGCTCGCTCGAGAAATCGGGAGGACAGTGTGTATCGTCGAAGCAACGTCAAAGAAAACTGTACTTTTTCTTTCTCCGTACACTCCACGCGTTTTAATTCAACAATAAAAACCATCCCCTCTAAAGTAAAACTGGAATGTACATTGGGAGAGTGGAGAAAATCTACCCTTGTATCGATTCTTCGTGGAGTGCAGCAAAGCCAGCTGTTACTTGGAGATGATGTTCTCCATTCGCGTCTTCGTCTATCTTTTTTCATCCTCCTCCCTTATATAGCTCATCCGTTCAATGCAACTTACTGTATCTATGTGGACCTTGTGTACCGTGTATTTTTTTTTTTTTTCTACAAATATTGTCATTCGCTTGATCCTCTTTGCTTATTAAGTTGTTCGCAATTACCCCGCAGGGCCAAGTTGTTTTTTATTTTGTTACAAATTTATTGAACGACAATCGATTGTATATGTTCTAGATTCAAACTGAATTAGTGGTGAATCCAGCGGTGAAGCTTACTATAGGTAAACAAATTATGTTAATCGTTCGTAAATCCTTAATTCCATTGACCATGAATCTTACATAATTGGAAGAAATGATGAAAAATTATGGGAAGCTTGTAAGACTTATTAAAAAAAAAACAGATTGACGGATAAAATTGTGAAAGCTAAATGTATTTACGGAAGAAGAAGGGGGTCGCCGTCATTGCCAGCTGTTCGCCATTATCGCAACGCAAACTGAATACGAGACAATTAAATATTCAATTGATCAAAATTGTATTCTATTAATTTTTATATTATCATATAAAAATTCTCTGCGAATGGTCTGTCCATGAACAAGAGGAATATCTACACTTTGAAGGATATACGTACATATATACATACATACGGTTAGAAAGCTACAACGACAGGGTAGAGTACCTTGGAGACCGCAGGAAAGCCCGAAGTTCCCGAGGGAACACGCTCTTTATTCCCGTTTATCCCACGACAATGCACAAAGCGCCCTTACTCGCGTTCCGTCTCTGTGTGTGTGTGTGTGAAACCACGCCGTGTCAGTTCACGCCAGCGGAACGGGGAAAATTCTCTCTCGGTTGCTTTTCTCGAGGAGGCCTCGGGCGTTCCAAGGTACACGACAAGAAGACTACTACACAACACCCTCCGTAGTTCACCCAATAGAGAAGTATACCTTCCGTGACGAATAATTTTTACGCTAATTTCGATCAGGCTTTAGCCTGTATCTTTTCTCTTTTTCTATGTGTCCCCAGAACCCGCAGATGTCACATTTCCGTAATATTTTCTGCTGTATACCTCCGGCGATGTTTTCCATATAAACCTATATACATATAGGTATATACTGAAAGAGCAACCCCGGATATTTGTTCGGATTAAAATTCCAATTTCGAATGCACAACGGAAAATCGTCGTACTCATATATATTACGGAATTTGATCACAGGGATTACTTCGCAAAGATTTATTTGAAAATTTACTAAACCTCCCGAAACGAAATACAAAGTTTAACAATTCTCAGTAATCCTCAAAGTGACCCAAACTCCATTAATACAAGCTGGTCGAAATCCAGAACGAGTTAAATTTATAAAAAAAACCAGCTTTATTAAAATTAATATTGAACAAAAAACGAGATTATAATTTAATTTTCTAATATTTAGTTAATGATGTACATTCTTTAATTTTCAAAAATTCTTCCTCACTGAGACGACAACGTTTCTCTTATTGATAAAGTAATTGCGCGACGTACTCAAGCATTTAAAGCATGTTTGACGTTACTTGTGTATTTTCACGCAACGATGATTCATCCGCTGGCAAAAGAAAAGTAAGAACTAAAAAGATTTTTTTTTTCTTACAGCCCCGCAAATGGTTCATAGAACTTATTGTTCTCTTCATTTAGACGTTTGAGAGCGTTTCTCGTTTGCACGCTTCGTGCGATTTTTATTTTTACGGATATACGCGAATTCGATATCCGTCAACTTTGGTGGAAAAATACTTGCTAGTGGGTCGACGAGGGAAAAAAAACTTGAATATAGATATTCGTATATCCGAGCTGCATTCTGTTGGTATAGGGAGTGAAACAAAAAATATATAAAAATAAATATGATGAAAAAAAAGCGACGATCGAGCGTGGAGCAAAAGTGAATAGCGCGCGTTTTCCGAGCTTTATATCAAATATTTTTGTACGCTAGTTCGGGCCGTGTATCAAAGGCTATTGGGATTTATAAGGAGAAACGAAAAAGCCTCAACGTAAGAGGCCACCATGGAAAGCAATTTAAATTCCTATCGTTCATAAAGCGAAAAGTTCTCTCTATACTTTTCGGTGTGGTGAGCTCTTTCTCTTTCTCTTACTTCCGTGAACACCCTCTTATACACATTTTCTTCTCTATAGAAGAGCCACAAAAATGTTTAAGCACATCGAAGAAGGATATGGAAAAGAGGCAGATCGACTGAGAAAAATATGGAAAGAGTTATTTCGAAAAATTTGTTGAATATAAGACTTTTAACACTTCTTCTGGTATACTGTCAATTTATAATCAACGTTCTATAAAATTGTGTGACCTGGTAAAAAATAAAAAAACATACATTATCTCTTGTAGCAGTGAAAAAATAAATAAAATGTCTGTGTCGTAAATTTTCAGCTTGAAGCATTTTTCACCTAAAAAAATCATTTATTATTCGAAAAATCTTGAATCATGAACTTACGTATGTTTGAACGTTTTATTTTCTCCTATCACACTGCGACCGATCATTCCATTGCCGCAGCATTTATCCACAATTCTCTCAACGGCCATTGTCGTTTTTTCTACAATAGAAAAATATATCTGTGTAAAAGTGAAGTATTGTAGATTCAAGTTGTTTTTCAAGTATTTGTTCGGTAATTAAAGAAAAAAAGAAAGAGCAAAAGATCTTGCAATTAACGTCTACCGAGTTTAGCTGAATTCCCACTTTCCACCCCTGTAATAAATAAATTCTTACAACAAAAATGAACGGAACATAAATGAGAATTATCGAGTATTCGTTAAATGTTGTCTCAATCATTCGGCATCGTCGTTCTATTTGACAATATTATTTCAAACATCCATCCATTTTCGATTGACTGCTCGTTCTATTTATGAAAGGATATACTCGAACGAGCTGAGCGCACGTTTGGGGCTGGTGAACGGTTGGAGAAAGAGGTAAAACGCGAGGGAAAAACAGGGAGGCGAACGTTCAACTCTATTTCTCTTATCGTTCTCTCGTCGTTGCGAGAGAGTTTTGCACATGCACTTCGATCCACCATCGTGTACATATATATAATTCGCAGTCGAGGTGACTGCCTAGGTAGATATTGGTGGAATGAGGGAGAAAGAGAGAGAGAGTTGAAAACTGCAGCGCCCTCGCTTGGGTTAGAGGCGAACGGGTGAACTTACGTGACTGAAGCGCGAAGGGCGGAGGGTGGAAAAGCGATTACGGTTATTTCTCGAGGGACACGCAGTGGAATAGGAGCTTCGGCGTATTTCGTTGTTGCTAATGGATCACATCTCTGAATTTCCCTGGCATTGCATATCTCATGTAAGATTTAAGCCAGAAACCCACACTACACGGTTCTATATATCTCTCACTTTATATTATACGATCCTATCTTTCTCCCTCTCTGTCTCTCTTTTCGACGATACTGCCAGTTCGTTTTCCCCGATGTGCTCGAATTAAACTAATTTCTATGACCTCAGTAATACGTCTTGTCCCATTGTACGCCTGTCGGTGTATGTAAGACGTTCAAGACTCCTGCGGAAAAAAAAAGCAAGATGTTAAATCGATAATCGAAGGACATGTGATTATCCATTCAAAGGTAAGATTTTATTTTCTTTTGACAAGGAAAATAAGATGATATCAATTTGAGTGGTAGTAGTAGTGAACGCGTTCATTGTCAATTGACCTGCTAAAATAATTTATATTTTAATTCATTGACGATAGACCATCGATCGACGTCCGGGTCAGCCAGTATTTTGCTATATTTGTGCTAAAAAAAATCATAAAAATGAAATTGTTATAATAAATTATTCCCAATCATGCGCGCAGACTTTGAAGAATGGAAAGAAACAAATTGAAACTGCGGTTCAAAGACAAATACATTAGTTACAGGACTCTGTCCGGAAGCAAAACATTCCTTTTTTCGACTGCAAACAAAATACTTTACTAATCATTCCTCTAAACTTTGTGGCTACGAAATTACAAGGCTTTTTATTTTTGACATATTTTGGTGACGTAAGTCCTTTAAGGTAGTAGTCTGGTAACTTAAGCCGATTTTCATGTCTTTTTTGGAGGGCGTTTTTTTGTAGGAAAATAAAAATGAATCGTTTTGGATATTTAGGATGTTTTTATTTACATATTGAAGATACAAAAAAAATTTTTTTTTTTTTAATTTAATAGTTTATTATTATTATTATTGATCGAAGTTGGCACCTCGAAAAAAAGCGCGTGGAAAAAAACACTTTTTTCCAAAGTCCGCCATTTTGTTATTTCACCATGAAATTTAACTTCAGTAGTTCCGACCAGAATGACATGTCTATAGATTAAGAATTATCAAGAATTTTTGATTTCAGATAACATCAAGAGCCAAAATCACCGGGGCCACCCACGCGCTTTTTTTCCGAGGTGCCAACTTCGATCAATAATAATAATAATAATAAACTATTAAATTTGTTCAAAAAATTTTTTTTTGTATCTTCAATATGTAAATAAAAACATCCTAAATATCCAAAACGATTCATTTTTATTTTCCTACAAAGAAACGCCCTCCAAAAAAGACATGAAAATCGGCTTAAGTTACCAGACTATTACCTGAAATAAATGCCTGCCTACAAAGATCGACGTGTTTATCTTATTTTATTCCGTAATAAATATTTCGTCACATTTCCGGTACTAAAATATTTCCCGTCACGTTCGGAAATCATGAGGATAAATTGTTATGCGTATATCAGATAAAAGTCACGTGACAATTGGGTTCTAGGATTTAAAGCAGAGTACAAAACTGATGGCCTCATTCATAGATGTCAAATCTCGATATGCTGTGCTGCTCGCGCTTTACCCTATGGGCGTAATACACTAAAAGCTAGAGAGTTTGACGAATCTCAAGCGAGTGACAGGACGACAGAACTCCCTCTCTGTCAAGTATTATCTTTCTCTTTCTCTCCCTCGAATCAGGTTGGATTTTAGGCTTCTCGTGAGCCTCGAAGAGAAACCACGGGGGACTCCCCGCAATGCCTACCGAGTTCTCTGTCAAGTCAGAGAACGCGCTCCGGCGAGTTTGTGCCTCCCCGTACGACGAGGGAGAGACCAGCGTCCGACGAGAAAATGGAGAAGCAGGACGAGTTTCTGGCACTTTGCAGCTCAGCGTCTGTTGAATATTTGATTGTCGAGGGGAAGGAATAGGGAGGGGAAAAAGTCCTGCCTTTCTCATCTGCCTACTACCGCTGCATTCATCATCCCTCATAGTCTGTCACAACAGACCTCTTTGCAGGGTCTCTCACTGTCGTTACACAATTGTCAACATAAATTCTTATTTTTCGATTAAGATTTTTTTTATCGATTATCATTTTTCGCTCGTGTGTCATTGGCGATTTTGTGGGGGATAAATTAATTCATAAGGTTTTATAAATATAACGAAATATTGAAAATTGAATTTGGTAGAAGTTTAATCGAATATCGGTGGTATTATTTGTCCGAAGGAGGGGTACCGTACCTTTGTAGGTCCATGATGATAGTACACACACGCAGCACCAAAAAACGGATATACGTTGTACGTAGATATAGACGTAAAAGAGCAAACACATCCAACTAGAATCGGTAAAAGGTCGATTCTCCAATATCCTTTTGCTTTCCCTACTCGCATGTGCATTAGGAATCTCTCTCGCCACATCACGACGTCATACATATTGTGCTCCCTCTGTAAGCATTACAATGTCCCGAGAACCCAAGTGAACCTTTTATACTACCATACGCATTGCACTATTTCCCTCTCTCTCTCTAATCGAGAACTCATCACTCTGTCTCTTATTCTTATTTCACTCCGCTACTGTAGCTGTTACAGCGTCATGAAGTTAGATATCCCAAAACGAATGTATAAGCTCACTGATGTACCCCTCTTATATCGATCAAGAGCTTCGATCATCGATTATCATTTTGAGACTTGACGCGACTGTACCCGTGGAGCCATGAAAAGTGTATGGGAACGGTGCTTGTGTGATTACGAGGGATAATTGTCAGACTGGAAAAAGGGTATTTCTTTCGCGTCTTGGAAACTGATCTCGCGATACTTTTTCCTAACAGACTTCGACATTTTGCAAAATCGCCCAACAACGTAAGAAGAGGGACGACATTGAAAGAAAGATATTGCTAGAACAATCGAACGATGAATTGCAGAATCAATCCGCAACCCTTGTCTACCGCAGAGTCTAATCGTCATTTTCTCAGTCTACTTACCGTTCCCCCGTGAGGTTGCCCGACAAAAACTTTTCAACAATCGTCTGGGTGCAAGAAGATAGTGTGCGTACGTGATCCGGCCTACGAGCAGACGTTTCGGTGGGGTTTACGAGATTTCGCGTGTACGTTGAATCTCGAAAAGCGACTGCATGCAGAGACCTCTTTGAAAAGGGGGCCGCGAGAACTCACATGAAAACACACACACACACACACATACATTTTCTCTATTCACGCTATAGCTTAAAGCGAGCTCGAGATATCTTTCTTGGCAGGAGTGGTCCCTGTGCTTTGGGTACTCTCGGGACCCAGACATCTGAGCCCCCGAAGGCGAACGCTGTTTTTTTGGCCCTTTTCGAAGTAGAATCCAGGCTGGCAAGGAGAAAAGACGCGCGCTCGCCGTGCTAGGAAGAGCTCAGACGAATGCATAGTCCGGGCACGTGTAAAACCTCCAACCCTCTTTCCCCCCTCCTCCACCCATCTCGTCCGAGAAACGGTGAATACGCAAATCCGTTACCCCACCCGTTACTCTCGCACCCGTCGCTCTCTCTCTCTCTCGCTCTCTTCGCTCTTTCTAACTCGGCTGCGAGCAACTCTGCGCTCTTTCGATTAGCCTTGGAATTCGAGAAGGGCAGGAAATTGAAAAGGTACCAAATGCCCCGGCAGTTTGTTTTTATTACCCTTAGCTCCTCCGCTACGTTTTTCTTTTATATGTTCTCCGCGGAAACCGAGCACATCACCCGGATGCAATTTTCCGTATTTTTCCCCCCCTATGTACGACTTATACGCGCCGTGAAACTTTTATGAAACACATCCCTTCTAACTTCCGGCTCGCACAAGTGTCAAAAGATCGATCTTTCTTTCTCTCTCTCTCATTTTTTTTGCCGAACCAGGAAAAAGGGACATTTACCCCCCTGGATATAAATCGAAATCTCCGTACTGTCCGTAGCAGGCGAATTAACTCCGCGAGCAGCTTCGCTCCGGTGCAGCCTTGCCGCGAGTTTCAAAAGTCGTTCACTCCTATAAATGTATATATATATATATCTGCGTCGTCTCTCGTCGAGGCAGGAAGGAGAAAAAAGAAATTCATCCAAACTCGAATCTACTTCCTTTTCATCATCCCCGCTCATCCGTTATTAATCGAAGTTCCATCGGCGATGAGAGATAGGAGGTGAAAAAAAAAACGAAGAAAGTTTCGCCTTTCATACGTCTCGCGCGCCTGCATGGTAGTGGTCGCGTCGTGAATTGAGCATTTATTGCGAATGGGGTGAGAGGGCAGAATGGGAACAGAGAGATCAGCGGTGAAAGAAAATCTGGGTGTAGACGCGATGGCAAATGATTTTTAAAATAATATATATTTTTTAAAAATATATGTTCTCTTCTTTGTTTCGATGTCCTGTCGGAAACTTTTTCTTTCGTTCATCATTTATACGCGGGCTATTCGCGCATAGCATCCAGCAACGATGAGTTGAGGTTAGAATGAGTTCGGAGTTTATTCTCGTTGTTCCTCCCGCATCGCTGTATATATAACATCGGTGGAATTGAGGAATCGCCGTTCGGGAATGAGAACTCGTCGATGGAAAACTCTTATTGGTGACGGTGGTCGTCTATTTTGCCTCAGGTTTAACGCGTTTCACCGGACTCGTACACCCGGCAACCGCTCACGGACGTGAGAAAGTTTAATGGATGACCAGAGTTCGCTAGGATGGTACCACAGAGCCATTGTTAACCCGGGCCGAATGAATCGCGGGGGCGAAGTGAACGATCCGGGATAAAAGCTTCGATCCAAAGTCCCGCGGGTATTTTAAAACAATTCGTCCGTCATTCAACCACAAGTTCAACCGTATGTTTCACGCGTATTTCTTCGCGCGCAACACTCGGCGAGTCTGAGAAAATATCGTCTCACCTGGGGCCATTAACTGTGCAAAAATCGAGGCTTTTAAAATTGTCCCTTTTTAGTATGTTTTTTTCGACTTTTAATGCTTGCCGATCAAAAATCTACCGATGATTACAGATCTATCGCGATATTTATCGAAATTAAAAAATATATATATACCATTGTAAAAAAAACGCCAATTTCACATTTTTTAATTTTCCAATGCTATGTTTTGGAGATTTGCATTAAAAGAATATTATATTGACAATCATTGGGGACAATTTCCTATCCAATATGTAAGGTGATAGTGGAAAATTTAAATAGTCCCGCGTCCGCGCAGGCGCGTAACATAAGGAATTCACGTGCTCCACACGCATGACGTGTGGATCCTCGTTTCGTCGGGCTCAAGTGGGAGGTAAGATCGATCGGATCGCTCTCTTTCGCTCTGGGGACGTCATCGAAGAAAGTTCCCCTTGTTTCGTGTCAACGAAAAATCCGACCTGAAGTTAATCGGCACGTACCTCGTCCAAATCGTGCGAAAGGAAGGATCGCCACACAAATTTGGCTATAATACGCACGAAGATCCACGAGGCATGCAAGAAGAGATTGAGTACGTCGTCATCGTATAGAATTTCTATCCGGAGACATCAGTCCTCAGAGCAAAGAAAGAGCCATCACGACTACCACCACCATCACACAAGTTGAGTACTAAATTCTTACGCCGATAAATCAAAAGATAATCACTAATAAAAGACATTAAGTTCTCCCGTGGGAGAAATTTCCCCATGTATAACGAAGCATTGATTGTGGAATAACATGTGAGTGTGTGTGTGGTTAAAATAATTCGAACAACATTTTACGGATACGATGCGTGACGGACCTTCTCTGTAATTAATGTAATCTTCAGAATAATTGACTCCACTTCAGTCAATTTCTCGCTAGACTTTCCTTACGTTAAATATTTTTTATGTCTTATAAATTCTTTTTGACTAATTCGCATCTATGGTATTTCTGTCTATGTATTTTTTATCTGTTGTCAAATCATTACAGAAGTTACAAATAAGACGTTACGATCTGAGCATAGCCGAATATATTATGAAATTTTGAGCGGCAATCCATGTCTTCCCAATGGTCCGTTACAACCGGAAAATATATTAACCATTTAAAATTCCATCCACTCGTATCGATTACAGATCCGAATTAATTGTTCAAAAGATCCGACGACTGATGACTACTGCCAGGAATTTCAAATACTAATAGGGAATTTCTAATAGAGAAAAGGGTGTACGGGCAATATCCTATCGCCATTAGGATTATCGAGATTGGTTGACGTGCCGGGTGGTCGAAACGTGAGAATCGATACGTCGTGTCAGATAAAACGAGAAGGGTACGAGCGCGCGCGCGCGCCTCTATCTTTCATTTCCTTTCTTTTTCATTCTCTCCGGTGTCTCTGCTTCCCTTTCATCGTTGTGGCGAGACGACGACGACGACTACGACGAGATGTAGTGAATGAAGTAGGTAGCCAAAGAGCCCAAGTCAAAAGGCTACATGCGGTCCGTGGGACAGTATCAGGAGACTGAATCAAGAGCCAACGAGAGTCGCTCCAGAGAAACAGCAAACTCTCGGTTAGCGTTCTCGTCGTCGTCGTCGTTCCCACTCTTGCCTCGTGCCGTTCCTTGAACACAGTACACCGGATAAGAGCGCGAGACCTTCCGACACGTGGATTCGGATAAGCATTGCGCGCGTGTCCATTGCGGCCGTGCTCTTTGCCACAGCTTTCATTTGGCTGATGTCTCTGTGGCGTAGGACTCTCTGCTTCAGCGAAGCTTCCACGTTGGTTGTATATTTCCTCGTTACTCAGTCTCGCTAGAGTCGACAAACTCTAATATAATAGGACAAAAACCCCCTCTAGCCTTCATCCTTTTGCATAACCCCCCCGACCGCGTGGTTGCACTAACCACAGAGTTTCGGGCTCTATCCCACTGTGCATCGACTAATGACAAACATTTAATTGGTTCTCGTTTCGTCTATGGACGAGCAATACGATGCTATTACCCACGAGCTCTTATTGACGTATTTCAGGATCGTCACACGCGATCAGATCCAAGGGCTGTCGGTGTGGACTGTCGGACGCATATACCAGGAGAATGGCATTAGAAGATTGCATTTTCTCGGATAGATCGAAATCACATGTTCAATCATCATTCACGTCAGACGCACACCCGTTTGACACGACAAACCCCACCCGTTCGCCGCTATCATTCGATCTGTACGAAACTGGGTTGGGAACACAAAATTTATACGGATATTTTGGACATCCGTCGGGATCTAAACACTATGGACATCGAGCTGAAGGAAGGTGTGCCAAAAAAATGGTTAATTCCACGGCACGTATACGATTATCGTATAACGGGATGGTCACCCCCGCGGGATATTCCTCGCTATTCGGTTTTCACACCAATTTGAGGATATATACTTTGCTCTCTCGTAGTACGTGTTTGCTGGAAGATTGAGGCTAAACTTTGAGAAATGGCGAGGAAAAGATAATGGTAGCGGGTGAACACTCGAACGCCATCACAGTCAGAGAAGGTATCTGTGTGCGTGAGTATGTGTATCTGTGTGAATGCACGAGAGTCAGGCTGGTTGGACGGTAGCCTCTGGTCATCTCACTACGACAACGACGACAAAAATGACGACGGAGCAAGTTGTTGCCCCTGGGCGGGTTTCTCGTCTTCGACACCAAAGAGCGAACAGCGGGCAAAGTCGATAACCGAGTTTCCGGAAGCGTTTTCGTCCGCTCCCTCTTTTGTATTATGGCTCGTGTGCGATATCGTTTTCTACGAGCGGGGGAAGACTCACGGGTTCCTCGTGTGTCCATTTTCCCAATGCGATCGTACCCGATACGTTCCGAGACCGTAAAAAAAAAAGTCACTTCTGTCGCCAGAGCCTCGGTCGCCTCTGTGTGTGATATCCGTTACCGTGGCTCTGTGTGCAGAGGATACGATGGAAGAGAAAGACGAGTAGTGCGAACCAAATCGCCATTCATCTCGTTCGGAATATCTTGATATATCCAGGAAAAAATGACGACGCCGTGACAACTATCGATCGATATGAATTCAGGCTCATTGATAAATCAGTGCACGGCACGGAATTTTCGGAATTGGCAAACAAATTCGTGCTTGCGATTAGAAAAAATGATGAAATATTTTTCGACAGAATCCATCGCTATACCATCCAATGTTTAGGCGTGGTATAGCGAACCATTTGTTACACATATCCGTACTATTGTTTCAAAGGGAAGCAGACCACGTGCAGTGTACCAAGCACAAAGTTTCCCATCCTTGATTCACAGTGAAATACGCGGTCATCAACCTGCTAATATTATGATAGAATGAGTTCATCGTTGACGAAGAAAAAAACCTGACGTTTCCCACTTGGGTATTCCCACATCCTTTACATAACCGCTTTCTCCCGAAATACATTCATCTTCGTGATCTTCACACTGGTTACCCGTTCTCCATTTCCGTTTCTTATCAAAAGATCTCGATCGTCGGATGCCTGACGTCAATTAACGTGTGTGCGAGTCAAGTATATCTGTATATAATGAAAACAAGAGGCGAAGTGAGAGGAGCGGGGGGGTCAGAGATGGACGATGCCGCGATGGGTCTTAACAAGGTTTTTCTTCGCCGTTGTTGGTCAACGAGTCTCGTGTGTGCGTTCAAAGACATCGACAACAACAACGAGGAGGAGTCCCTCATGAAACGCTCTATACAGTGATGAACCGCGGAACCAATTTAAATAAACCATTACTGGGTGGTATCTTTCATCGTTGGGTCCACACCTCGATAGCTCTCTGACACTCGTACTGCAAGCCAGAAGCAGGTAAAAGAAGAAGAAGAAGAAAAACAGCCGAAGAGTTGCACCCTGTCGTTGCTTAGTTGGAATTGCAAGAAGAAAAAGAAGAAGGCGAATAAGAAGAGAAAGAAAAGAAGAGGAATAAGACACCGCACAGGATCAGCGAATGTCGAACTGTGCGCGCATATGCAGGAACTACCGGATACCTGCGCAGCACCACCAACCGCCACAACTGCAACATATATAAACGCTAACGACTGATCGGTGAACGTAGATTGGAGCCTGTTAGCCAAACGCCATGCTCTTTATTGAAAACGAATATGTTCAACGGGGTTCTCCAGTTGTTTAACGCTCTGTCCTTGTTCTTATTTCTCTAACCCCGTGGACCGTTTGATATCTGTGTTTAAGCAGTGGGTTACTGTAATATCGTATCGCAATTTGTGCTCTTTCACTCTCTCGGCAGCGATCCCTAACGCGCGCTGGGAAGAAATATCTTCGTAGCGCAATAACGTAACGAGTATTAAGAAGAATCGGATGTCTGCGCGGGAATATTTTGAAAATATTTACAAACACGATGACGAATCGTCAACCGTAAATTAACAATAACGAAAGAAAGACGCGAGAGAGAGAGAAAAGAAATATGTAGTAAATAAATGTGGGAAAATAAGACAGTGGATATGAAGACGAATCGAGCAGTGAAAGAAGATTCATCTACTTGCGAATATTATAGCCAAAACCATCATCCATCACTTTCCAAATTATTCTTATGTCGTATCTGTATATACCGACGAGAATACCCGTAACCAACCGCACGATGATGAATATCCTCACGGCGACTCGGCTCGAGTCGTAGTGAGTTAGCGAAGGGTGCCTCGTTCGCGATATTAACACAGGCGAAGAAGAACGAGATATATATACGAAAATATTACGAGCATACATAATGAAGAAGAGGCAAGAGGGCCAGCAGGGCATCAAAGATTCCAATCGATTAGCTTTGCTTCGGACTGTGTTTGCCATGATCTGTGTTGCACCTGTAAACCAGGAAACTCATTTATCGAAGCGAATATATGCCGGTATATTCAGCATCGTGTGGTTCGACGGGTTTGCACGTGTAGTATGCATTATCTCTTTAAGACCAAATGATAATAAATAATTTAGAATATTCGATGGAGTAGGACGGCCAGAAACATATTATGAACGATACCTCGGCCCGATTAATCTTTCTGTTACTTCCTCGTCCCTTTACTTTCCCAATGAACAGGTACAGCGTTGAGATTATTTTGCAACGTAACATTTAATACATATGTATTTATAAGGAGGGTGCGATCGAGATTGGATCCGCGGCACCTTCGTCGGAGGCCATTTAGACCGACGGTACGTTAAGAGGCAGGTACGCGTCGTTGAACAAACTTTGGGCGTGTTTCTATGGCTTATAAATCTCACTCACGAAGCGGAGAATTCAGCGAGAGAAAGGGGAGAGAAAGAGAGAGGTATCGCAAGAATCGATGCCGAGGACGACGCCGGTTGGAAGGGTGTGCGATGGTTAAAAAGCCCGCAAGGATGCGACCGAGGCAAAGCGCGAGAATGTAATGGATAGGTACATACCGGTAGATTGTAGGTACCAGTGTACGACCCTGTAGTGCATATAACACATACATTTTGCTTCGCGGTTGCTTGTGGCTCGACATTCGCGGCTTTGGAATCCTCGGGGAGTGCTGGTGCTGGTGGTGTCCTCCAGCCAACGGGAAGCACGTGATTTACCAAGGCGCCCAGGGGCATCGATGGATCGTCCATTGAATGGTAATCCCGGCTGTGGATACCCCTCCCCGGGGCTAAGAACGTCGATTCCTTCCCCTACCCCGTTGTCCTCTCGCATGTTACCACTCTCGCGATGACGAAGAAATCGACTTTCAACGAGTACCCGGCACGTGTGTATACATATATATGTATATATATATATATATATATATATATATATATCTATATACAAGTGCGCGTCGAGGCAACGGAGAGGAGGAAACCACAAGAAGTGGAGGGTTCCTAAAGGTCGATTCGCAATTTGTATTCGCGTAAGAAGCCAATGTCTACATGGTACTTATATGGTAAACATTGATGGCTCTTTTTTTTATGTTCACAATACAAACATATATAATATTAATATTTCTCTTCACTATAGTCATTCGATGGTGATAAGAGTGATATAAAAATTACTATAAAATCATTATTCAACATTTTTTTTTATCGTACTGCAAAATCGACACGGAATCTATAAACGAACCGGAAAAATCACACTTCATACCTTATCCAAAAGGTAATCTCCTTAAAATATTTAATAACGAGTACAGCTCGTTATTGAAAGCTAAAAGCTCGTTCTCCGTTCGAAGATCGAAACGAACAGTGTGAATCACTGTTAAAAGACGTGACTAACAGGAAGAAAAGTGAACGAGCTCGTATTGAAGGGGCGAAAAAGTTTTTGAAAAACGACCATTGGACAGTGGGGAGGTAGAAAGTGGCATCGGGGAAAGACAGTGAAATAACCGATGGGGAACAATGCTACGAACGAGAGAGAGAGAGAGAGAGAGGGGCAGAAACGAGGAGGTTGACGGTGAACGAGCAGTGTAATTAATATTGTGTGCTTGGTCGAAAGGCGCGAGCACGCCCACCCCGTTGGCGAACACACAATACGTATAAATCGTCATGAATTTTGAGAGGCTGCAATTTCGTATTCAATTGCATTTTCGACCGGCGTTTCAACTCCCTCTCGCGCTCGCGGCTCGTCGTGACTCTCGGGCCAAAACAACGGTGCCGACCGGGATGTTGCCCGGGAGGGGTTGCCGCTGCGCCTAGAATGAAACTACGAGCATTTTGGCTTTTGCCATTCGTTCTGATTGCCGGTTCGAATGACTCGGCCTCCGGCGTATATAACTCCCGCTAGGCATGAATTCGCTAGTATGTGTCGCTGTATGGAATGAGCAACAATGGTAGGTGTTGGTGTACACACACGGATATATATATATATATATAAATATATCGGTATATAATATGTACTAGCGGTGGATATATAACCAATGTCCCGTGCAAATTTCACGACTGTTTTGCACAACGAACGATCGTCTGTATAGGCAGACTTTGGCAATCGTTTGATTGATGAAAGGAATATTAATAAGCTTGACGAAATTTAAGAATTTTCCGGCATTTTACGAGGGGGTGACCCAAAAAAAACGGGAATTGCGCTGCGGCGAGGAGGGAGAGCGGGGGAACCCATTGCTCGACCAGGTGTCCGTTGGGGACACGTCTCCTGAGTTAGTGTGCGTTCTGTCGCCGTGAGTGCATCGGTTCGCCCGTGGGAATTTTTGTAGTGAAACAACTTTTTTCATTTCGGCGAAAACGTGATGGCCGATTGTCGAGAGCAACGCGCGGCTGTGAAATTTTGTTTCCTGCTGGGGAAATCGGCCGCGGAAACTACTTTAATGCTTAAGACTGCTTATGGAGATGCTGCCCTAAGTAAAACCAGAGTCTACGAGTGGTTTTCACGTTTTAAAAATGGAGAAATGTCAATTGAAGACCAACCCCGTTCAGGACGTCCCTCAACGTCAAGAAGGGAAGAAAACGTCGACAAAATCAATGCTCTCGTTCATGAAGACCGTCGCCGAACCATTGATCAACTCTGTGAGATGTCTGGGATATCATGGAGTTCAATTCAGAGGATTTTATCCAGAGATTTGCACATGAGCAGAGTTGCAGCCAAATTTGTCCCTCGCCTTCTCACAGACGAGCAAAGGGAGCGTTGACTTCAGGCATGTTTTAAACTTCAAAATCAGCTCGAAGAGGACCCTGAACTTTTTTTCAAGGTGATTACTGGTGATGAATTGTGGTGCTATGGATACGACCCCGAAACAAAGCAGCAATCAAGCGTTTTGCCACTGTGGAGGAGGTAAAACAAAAATCGCTGGAAGGCCTAAAGAACATCCCGATAAGTGAATTTAAAAAATGTTTTGAACATTGGAAGGATCATTTACAGAGGTGCGTTGTGGTCAAAGGAGAATACTTTGAAGGTGATCAAAATTTGGTGTAAAAATATTAAAAACTAAAGAAATTATGACGAAATTCCCGTTTTTTTTGGGTCCCCCCTCGTATATGACCCTGTTATGCACAAACCTCATACTGATAATATATTCGAATAAAAAACCCATAAAGATTAATTGACGAAAAAATAATTGGAAATATTTGAGTAATCATTGTTTTCGGTGCTTTCAGTTGTTGCCAAGGTATCGAACGAGATCGAACCAAGGAGGATAATACAATGAGCATTAGAATATGCGCGACACGAAGGCTCCATCTATCATCCCCAGTATCACGCGCAAACATCTTCGGATGTTCACCAAGATCTTCAGAATGGTTGGTGGGGTATCGAAGGATCGCGGAGCCCATAGAGGAGATCGGGTCAACGAGAATGAAGAAAATAAAGTTTCCGACACGCTGGCGTGACGATACAGACAAACCCCAAGAAAAATTCACGGTATCATATAGATACGTGTATATAAACCTACAGTATATCGCTTCTTCATTCCGCTCTATATTTCTATATCCTTTTTTTTTCTCCTTCGTCACTCCTCTTTATCCCCGAGTCTAGCTCTCGTGTGTAATAACCGATTGGCGTCTTTCAGTCTGTGAGAAAAGCCGACACGTATTCCCGCGAACGACTTCTCGATTCCGATCTCGATCTTCGCAAAATTGTCTGTGCCTTTTACTCAGTGTCGACGGCGTTGTGCTGTCCATCCATATATATAATCTGGTGTGCAGGATTGTTCCTACATATATATCCCTCTTACAGTCACGTACCGTGAGCTATAAACTTTTCCACTTCCGGATTTGTATTGAAAAAAGAAAACAACAAAAGTATCTATACGACTCGACGTAGGTCGAAAAATTTTATTGCTCTCGCTTACGATATCGGCCAATCGCTTTTATGAATTATATTTTTCGAAATGATGATCCAATTCGAGAGGAGTACAAACTCGAGGCAATGACCATTCGTTATCCCGCGGTGATAACGGCAAAAACCATTTTTCAAATTTATTTCCGTCGACGGTGATCCAATGTTGGAATGAAAGATGATAACATTGGACACGACAAAACTTTATCGCGGAAACAATAAAATTCACAAAAATAAATATTTTAACAATGACGGTAATTACGTCACAGGCGAAATGTTTCTCTGCGCTCTCGTTGAATCACGTGCCTCTCGTTACGAGATTCCAGACGACAAGAATCTTTAACGCTCGCGAAGGATTTCACAATTCGTGGTATCTCATCAACGCATGCATACGCATTGTATATATAATATAACGTCGGTATAGTCTTGATACGCGTGGGTGGATTCGTGACGAAATTAGAAGCGTGTAAGCAGTTCCTAAACGCGGGGCGCGACATGGCTAATAAAGATCTCGGTTGCCGAGTATAATTTACATAGATAGGGTCCCGTCTCAGCTCGTTTACGTTCCGCAACCACGACGAGACGATGAACGAGCAAGAGTGAGAGATGGGAAAAGAGAGAAAGAGCTACGTCGAGATCACGAGAGACCAAGTATAGAGGAAAAGCAACGCACACGTTTGTCCGCCAACATAGTTCTACGGCCACGTGTTTCATCCAGAGATTATCCGTCTTCTCTTAGATTCTCACTTTCAACACGAATCTTTTTTCTGTGCGCTATTCACCCTCTCTCTTGCCGCGAGTTCTCGCCGATGCGTTTATACTCTCGCGCGCGGCGTATCCCACACGAAACGGGGCTCTCATCCCTCTCATAGGCAGAGATAATTACACGGCGGACAGGTTGGAGAATCCTCAAGACTTATGGCGTTCAAATAAGCAACTCTGGAGGTTCCGCTGATGTGTGTCTTATGGGTGTGGGCAGTAACTCCAAACCCGCGAGAGAGAAAGAGAGAAAGAGAGAGGGGCATTAAGCCGATCACCCGCGGCGTTCATGCATACCATTATCGGCTTCTTTTACACGATCTTTTCGTCTCTATACCGCGAACAAACTAAGCGACGAAGTTTTGTCGGGGAAACGTTATAAGGATTGTATATAAATTGTGAGGAGTATCATTACCGGTACAGGTTTACTCCCAAAATCACTTTGATCTACGATCTAATCTTTTCGGCAATAATTGAAGTTGTATTTTTTGTTTTTTAATGCGATTACCCGTATTACCGTATATTAGATGTATTATAAATGTGACTTTGAGTTTTGTTGGAGAAGTAACAATTCGTTGGATAAATTTTGTTTCTCAGAGTTTCGACCCCTATATGTGAAATATACAGGAATTATAAAGAGTGACGCCCCCATTATGGTCAACGAAATATTCTCAGGGCGACGTCTGATTTATGATTCAGAACAAAAAAGACGTTAGAAACGAAATGATCCAATCACATTTGGAGCCTCGTTAAAATGAATTTTTTTTTTTTTTCATTCGTCGATTGCCAGACCGTTTCATCGGTTTTATTCTAAGTTATTGATGTGTATAAGGGGCAATGACGAGATTCGCAAGATTAAAGTCACTCGCGTTAATAAACTCTTCCCTAGTTCTAATTTGATTTTTCAAAAAATAACAAAACCCCACGCTAAATGAAAGAAAAATGTTGTAATGTTGGTGATGCAATTATGAAATTGTGAGCAATGTTGCATTCATTTTTTTTTGTTTGACAATATTCCAATTAAACAATTTTTTGGAATCGTAACATTTTTTGTTAACATTTTTTTTCTCCGATAAATCAAGCCGTACCGAGCCCGACACCGGTGTATATCGGTGCGGGATATATGGGGGCGGGCGAGGGAGATGCTTGAAGAACTCGTTCGGAAGCATTTTCTCGCGTTTATCCCGAGGCCAACGAGAGTAAAAAAGATACACATCGAGAGCGAGAAGGATGTTACAATGTACATCGTCTTGCAGAGATGAAATAGAGAAGACGAAAGGGAGGGAGACGGGCGAGAGATTGGATCCACATCTATACACCACCGAAGCCGCGGACTCGAAGACTATATATAAGTATGATTACACGGCCCGAGGCATCACGAGGATCGAGTGAAACAGTGGCTGTCATTCTCCGTTTGTCTTTCAGCACGGTCGTGCCGTTCGGGAAGTTTGAAATTTTGAACGGAAAGGAAAATTATTTTAAACGAAAAAATTAAACTTCAACGATTCTCACGCCACGACTCCTCGTCGCCTTCAGCCGTTGACAACTTCATACCATTTTCCATTGTTGGACAAACTTTTTATTTTATTATTAGTATTTTTTTTTCAACACGGACTCGCCGATTTCAACTCATTTTTCACATTCACTTTGGAATTTCGCGACAATTTATTTTATCTCTCTGAGAGTCAAGAGAGGAGCGTCAAGCGAGCTTTTCAGTGGGTGTACAAAATGAGAAAGAGAGAGAGAGAGAGAGAGAGAGTGATAGGACAGAGTGGAAGACAAGATTCAAGGCAAAAGCGCGACGATTCTCTTTCCCTCCGCTCTCTGTCTCACTCTCTCTCTTTGATACCGCTGCCTGTGTAGTGCTTCCAGGATTCATTAATTATTTTAATACGGACCGGTGAAGTGGAGGCGTCCTCCC
The DNA here is from genome assembly GCA_958009045.1 of Oxytorus armatus. NCBI lineage: Eukaryota > Metazoa > Arthropoda > Insecta > Hymenoptera > Ichneumonidae > Oxytorus > Oxytorus armatus. Next base: position 13,529,447 of record OY253744.1, read on the forward strand.
GTCTGTCGACTGACAACGGGGAGGGGGGGAGAGAGAGAAAGAAAGAAAGAGCGGCCGTAGACTTAATCGAGGCCCCTTTGTCCCAGAGCAACGCCGCCCGCGCGTTTATCACTCCCGCATCGCGCGAAGACTCTCGCGCGACGACGCTCCGTGAAACTCTCGCGACCAAGTTTTTTTTTGCCGTTTCTGATGGCGTAACCCGGGGACTACTACCCTTTGCCGCTTACCACTCTCCGAACGGTATACCGGGAACGGTTATATCGGTATACATATACCCATATAACTTTGCTTTTACGCCCCGAGATTTGAAGACGAGCTTAGAAACAAACTACATAATTGAGTATGAACTCAGGTACCTATGGATTGAAATCGCAATGAGAATACATTTGCAATATAAGACGAAAAAAAAAAACAAAAAATGTGACTAAGAGAAAGAAACTTTTTCAATTCAAATACAAAATTTATGATCTTTCATCAAAGATAATAAAAAGCTGGTAAAAAGTTACGTAATTAAGGTAATACATTATTTCATTGATTAATGATTAATATACTTCCCCTCGAATATCTTTGTATGATTTATTTTTTCATAAATTAAGGGGGGAAATAGGGTTAGACGGTTCAAAAAATCGATTTTTTTTATTTCATAAATTGTTAGTAAAACTATTGAAAAATATGTTTCCAAAATTTTAAATGAAAATTCCGACTCGTTCCATTGTTATAAGCCATTAAAGTGAGTACCTCTCCTTCAGGCCCCGAGCGCGCCACATCTATAACCGAGCGATCACTATTTTTTTAAACGCGTTTTTCTGAAAACAACTTTTTTTGAACTTGCGTACACGCTAGTTTGAAAAGTTTTCAACCAATCGTTTTGAAAATTGGCAGTTACTTTCTTCATAGTATTGCGCTCTATATGAACCTAAAATCGGAATATTATCATTATTTAAAACAATTTTTTTTTTGCAAATAAAGTTGTAAAAAATGGCAAAGAATCATGTTTTTTTGTTTTGACCCCTGTAAAAAATTCAATTTTCTATTTTTTTGATAGCATTTAGGTTCATATAGAAGAGAGACATATAGTAAAAGTAAATTCCACCCTCGTTTGATTTCAGATGAAAATTGCGGTTTCCAGAATGTACGCAAAATGCTGAATCTGATTGTGACCTGCAATATGGGGTCGCTGATATCCCCGGTGTTTTCCAAGAAAATTCTTCAAAAATTTTATAGTATATACTTAAATATATGTATAAAATATTCTCAAAGTTTCAATAAATGATATTCATTTTGTATACTATAAAAAAATGCATGAATATCATTGAGAAAACGATGTCCTAACCCTATTTCCCCCCCATAACAAACAATAATGAATTTACGAAATAGTCGAATTATTCTAAAAGTAATTACAGATTCGAGAGTAGTGTAGAACGTTCTCCATTGAAAAATCGTGAAATTGGTATGAAACCAATGATCAACAACAGTGATCGGTGATCATTGGTATGAAACCAATGATCACCAACAGTTATAACGATATTACAGTGCTTGGAACGTATTTTTTTTTCTCAATCAAACTGTCACTTCGTAATAATTACCAGTGGCACCATTTCTATTTCCAGTACGAACCAACTTGTATCCACATGTTGAAAAAAAACCAAAAGGTTCGATGTTGCCAAGCGATATAGATTTAATTAATGCAGGCATTATATCAGAATGACAAATTCATCCTGTCCAGTGGCGAGCATGTTTTGGAATTAAAAAAAAGAAATTTTTTTTTTTTTACGAAGAAGCCAGCACCGTATCACGATGTATCAAATGTGATGAAGCGATATAAAGGCGTACGTGAGAACGACGGATGACATATACACGATGACGGGCAGTGAAAAACACGACGAGACTGTCAGCGATAATTATCGTATCTCGAGTTCAAAGTAAGAGTCTGTTGGCCCAGGCGGTCGTGCGCCCAGTGATAATATGGATTAACGAAGATGCAACTTATATGGTAGAGAAGAGAATCAACGGACGAGACGAAGGGACGAACGTTGAATATGTGGGAAAGACGTGGATGAGCTTTACGAAGTGTTAAACGCGTCTGTGCGTTAGGGTGTTGAGTAGAGAACATACATTGCACGGTCTTTGACCAAACAAACACGCACACACATACGCAAACACACACAAACACAAAGTGGCACACACGCTCTGGTTGTCAGATCAAAGGAGATGAGTCACGGGGATCGGAGAGCAGCATCGTTATAAAACGGGAGGACATGTGAAAGTGCAGAAAAATGGGGGGAAAAAAACGAAAAAGAGCTCATCATTTGGTGACAGGATATGTTAACAATTTTCGAGCGTAAAAGAGAGAAGACACCAGGGAATTATATGTTTTCTTTAGAAGATTCATCCAGAAAGACGACAAATAACGATAAGAAAAATCATCTATATATTCATAAATAAAATGAAAAAGCTGTATTTAATGATAGCCAAATGACGTTTTTTTGACATTTATCGAAAGAAATCGTTTTAAGAGCACTGCGACGGAAACCAGTCGCTTTTAAGTTACTTTTAATGGAAAATGAACGATTCATAAAAATCTTAATCTTCAATATAGAAAAGTAAGAATTCAAAATTATGATCAATTATTTTGAATATATTCAGAATTATTAATTAACATGGGAATGCCACCTGCTCAAATGATATCAACGGCTGTTTCGTTAAGTTCATTAACATATTTTCCTTTCTCGACGGGGGAATGAATGATTGTGTCCATTACAAATTCCACCAGCTGTCTCTCATCGAAACCGGAAAATATTCCAGGCACAGTTCACACGGAAGGCCAAAAAATATCAGTTGCACATCGACTACGCCACACACGTATCGTTACCAGTCTCCTCCGCCTGTCTCTTTTTTCCCTTTTCGAGGAGTGACGTGCTGGGGGTTATACCGTTATATTGATGATAGCACGTCTCCCTCTAAGAGAGCTTAGTTCTGACTTTCATTTCACGGCGGTGCGATCTTTCGTGGAAAGATCCTTTCCATACTGAAACCCGAATGTCATCTCGCCTGACATCCCATATCCTAAGTGTTCGACCTTATCGATGCGATACAGCTACTGCACTCCGGCCTATATATATATATATATATATATATATATATATATATATATATATATATATAGGCCGGAGTCTCCGTCTGCATATATATATGCAGACAAGAAGAAATATGCAAAGATAAGAGTGTGCCAGAGGAAACCGCGAAAATCGGGAAAATCGTTCGAGACCGGAAGTTTCAGTTCCGGGTCGTTTCAAAGAGCATGTAAACCACCAGAGATATCGGCATCTTAGTTTTTCATATGCACATAATAACGAAGGGCTGAATATCTAGTAGGAAGTTCGTCGAGACTTTTCGACTCTGCTGCCAGACCTTTCGATTCTTCTGTTACATACTTTATATATATAGGATGCACAACACTGTAGCCTATATATATGCTGATATTATTCGTTGTTATGTATACCTGAGAAATATACTCCAACGTGAGGCTCGACCATTTTTCCCCATTCTTTTGTACTCTGGAAAACCATAAGCGAACTTATGAGACGGAAATATTCGATCCAGAGTTGCAAATCTATGATTGCTCCTTTTTTCCGATGGCCATCAAGCCATCCGCTTAAACTTTTCGTATTAAATGTCAAAATAATCATCTACACCTCGCGAAGTTATCTATTAAACCCAACTGGTGCATTGACGACGTAAACTGCTGGTTCATGAATGGAGCGCACTTCAAATTTGTGGGAAACTTTCAAACTCAGTATTTCGCTCACTGCTCCTGTGATTCAACGATTATCCTTGGCTCCGATTGTTCGTCCGTTAAGAATGCAAAATCTATTGGAATCAACGCGCCCGTAACGTGGAGAAGATATCATGAAAATTGCAGAAAATGATTTTACAACTAACACACTACCATTCGTTTTCATTGAAGCATTTTGCTTCATCATCTAAGACCTTAAGGCGTCACAATTGTTGACTCCTGTCCAAATTCCCTTTGATAGTTCATCTTCTCTATACTGTAAAATAATTCACTCTCGTTTAGATTCCGGATTTCGTGAATTCCGATTAAGTTTCCGTATTAAGACTAGCAAAAATCTAGCAAAATAAGAATACACAATGAAAGCTGTGATCTCGATTACATTCTAGCGGGTGAAGCTTGGAGGAAAATCGACGACCATTATCGAATGACTATTGCCATGACCATTTCCGAACGAAAGGCTATATCAGAGTGTGGGCCCGCTCTGCTTCGAGTCATACCGACTACTGTATTATACCGTTAGTGTTCGACCGAAGTAACTGAGAGTCAGACATCGAGAGCCGCGAAGTAACTTGGCAATGAAATAAAAAAAAATAAAAAAACGAAAAAAATAAAGAAAGAAAAGGCATGAAGCCAGCGAAAACTCGATATCATGGAGCGAGGGAATGAGAGAGAGAGAGACAGAAAAGAGAAACGAGGACCATCGGGCTTCGTAGCTGTGGGGGCCTCGGAGAAAATTGAAAAATCCGCGTGAAAATACGTGCCTGAGTGTGCCTGTGTGTACGTGTGTGCATGCGTCGGTGTGAAAAAGTATCCCCGTAGTTGCAATATATATTTTGGACGATGAGGATTGAGTGTGTTCGTGTGAACGAGATGAGAGTGTGGATTCGTATCTATGGACTTATGTGTGTGTACGTATATAGATGCGCAGAAAAGATGCATATATATACACGTAAGCGAGAGAGCCGGGCGACCCTGGCTCCGGTGCGCAGTATTTAATTTAACTTTTTTCTCGTTTTAGCCGCATTTCCAATTTTCCCTCGGTACCCTCTACCTACTGCACTAGTATTCCCGTTGCCGGCGAGAGAGTCGCGGGTTAAGCCGTTCTCCTGCTTCTCGTACCACCATCTCGCTCTCTCTCTTTTTCTGGAATCCTGGCGAAGGGGATCCTATTCCTCTCGCGCAAAGTTCACCTTCGCCAGGATATAGAGACTAACAGAACGCAGAGCAACAGAGAGAGAGAAAGAAAGAGAGAGACAGAGAGTGAGTGAGGCTAGTAGCGGGCAGAGTATGGATCTACTGGGGCGCTTACAGTATAAAAATAGGACATAGAAATAGAGACGTCGCGAGAAAATAGGAAAGTAGTCGGGCACCAAGTAACTACAATTATATACATATATATACGTGCACCATCGAGTCTCTCGCGAAAGGAAACGAGACGGGGAATTAATACGAGAAGAAGAAGAAAAAAAAAGCAATGATTTATTTAACGAAAGGGACGAAGCACCCCCTCGACCACTGATGTATCCATTGGAAAAGTAATAATGAAATAAAGATTTCGATCGTTAAAAAAATAACGATAAAAAGTTCTAGTTGATTTACTTTTATTCAGAATATCACGCTGTCAATATGTTATCAGTTGTAATATACGTATATTCAATACTGAAGAGGATCGGTAATGGAATATGGAAATATATTCTACATCAAACCTCTAATTGGATCAAAAAACTATTTTCGAACAATAGATTGCTGGTTAAAAATCTATTGTTCTTTTTAGCAAAAAACCCACGAAATAATATCGAAAAAAAATAAAAATATACATGACAATTTCACGTTCTTTCAGATGTGCGATATTATTTCGTGAGATTTTCATTTTTCCTTAACCAATGAGAATGAGGTTCCCGATAGTTCGTTAGAAGTCGAACAGAAAAATTTCGCTCCTCACCCGCCCGAGATTCGAGTCAGCGAACTTTTTTTTCAACTCTTCAACAGAGTGTTAAGGCGGTAGTCTGGTCTAGAAATTTGAAAAAATCGATTTTTTTTTGTCATTTTCTTATTCCTTAGACCTTTCTTCATACGCTCCTGAAAACCGTTTATTGATATTTCAAAAATTAGCCGAGAAATAAAAATTCTAAGCAAGCCGCGCGCTTAGGTAGCGCGATCGGGAAGCAGCTAACGCAGAGGCTACTGAGTCGCTCATTTAACGGTGTCAAAACTTTTAACGCGTTTATCTCAGAACTATGTTTTTCAAATCGGCGCCCACGATATCTCGATAACTAATAGATCGATCGAGCTCAAATTTTGCACATGCCTTAGGTAGCCTGTTTCTGAGGACTGGTAGCAGAATTGAGTCGAACAATAATTTTGCCGACATTCTATAACTCGTCGAATACCCAAAAATTTATGAAATATCATTAATAAAAGTTCAACAGGCCGCCATTTTATCAAACATTTTTTTGAAGTACCAATTCTGCTACCAGTGCTCAGAATACTCATACAGATTGAGAATATATATATACTTTTTTTTTTCAGATGCATACAACATCGTCCAGAGTCGGCGCCGATTGAGGCAGCTTTCGGCGCACCATGTTGCAACAAGGCAAAAAACTACATGAAAATATTTAAAATAATTTTTTTTTTTTGTACAAGTATTCTCTAAGGATCAATAAATGCACGTGTAAATTTTCATCAAGACAACTTCAATGGTTTAAAAATTATTGCACATTAGAAATTACGTCAAAAATCTCGCTCTAGACCAGACTACCGCGTTAAACAGCTCATCGGTCGATGAATTGAATTTTATATTTTGTGAAAAAGGTTCGCACTCCTCGAGACCCGTACGTGTCTCGTTTTCCAGACTGAGGTATTGGCGATTAGTTTGGGTACAGGGGTTGTGAGTCTAAGTGGAGCGATAAAATCGACGAAGCTATCGCTGTGGTTTACACAGTGCGGTATATGTATGTATTGTAACGCGGATTACAGAGATTATCGATCTTTGGACCAAGCTCGTAAGGTCCGCCAGGTAGATATTCTCACACCAAGTGTTAATCACCGTGAAAGAGCCCGAGAACGCTAACCATGTAATGGCGCTACTGACTCAACACTATCCGCGCCTAGTAACGCCCACGACACCATCAACAGAGACAAGAAGATGTCTAAAGGTTTATGTATCCTAGGAGCTCAGCGTTATCTAGTTTCCAGGATCGTCTGGTTAACTAAATAGCTGATATTGAGATTGTTCAGAGAAGTAGAGAAACAGGAGGGCCGAAAAGGGATGAGAGGAAAACTCAAAGGTGCCGAATACACAGGTCTTTGATGTTCTTCACCTGATACACTTTAAACACATTTTTTTTCCCCACTCGTGCCATCTAAGCAATGTTGCACCATGAACGATTGATATCACGTCGATAATGATACACGAATGAACGTAATTTCCAATCATATTATACGATCAATCACGAACAGAAAATGTTCAACAATATTAGAGGTAAATATATCAGATGTTTGCAAAGTGAAACAAAAATTTAACGTATATGTTGATTAATGAATTCGTTTGACTAGCCTTTGATTCAATCAAAATTTGAATTCAACTCAATGTATTATTGATTTAACATTAATAATAAAAAAAAATGTCGTTCCAATCGAGCAAACTTCAGCTAAATCAAATAAATCGATGTTCGTTTATCAAACGCTCCCGACAAATTCATTAACAAACTGTGAAAGTTTCATTCAGTTTGACAAGAGTTTCACGGTAAAATGTTGGAAAATGAACCGGATACAACACAAGCTGCCGTTCCTTTCCACTCTGTAAAGTATCCTTTAAAAACGATCTACGGATAATCTCGGATTCTTTCGTCTTTTTTTTTTCCCTCGTCATTACCAGTCCAGCAGGTGGACCATATATTCTTTCTGTGCTTCTGCTACCGAGATTTTTAACTCGATCTGAGCCTGCGGTCACGCTCATTCGGCTCAGCAAAATATGTACACACAAAAAAAAAATGTATATATATAGATACATGTAACGCTGGAAAAGTATGGTATAATAGCGGCACGTCTCAATTCTCGATGGGGAGTTATCTTAGCGCGATATATATTTATATATACCTATATATCCATCATGAATCCTTCTCTCGTCTCTGTTTCAAGCCATTCCGAGCACATCAAGACTCTCGGGTTAATGAGGACAGGTGGACGCACGGATTGCCAGTGTGCAATGTAGCCACTTCCCAACCCAATAGAGTCATTATACGAGAGGAGGGAACTCGCGGCAGGTGAATTTCTTATATACTCTTTATCTCGCTCTATATCTTTTCGCTTCTCTCTCTCTTTTACACGATTCCTTAGGCTCGGATCATGATCGTGTATGTATATATGTAGTATAGAAATGGTGAAGTTTCATTGGCCACCATAAACATATACAACGATGCCATATACGAATTTTCAAGCGTGGGCCCGCCGTGCAATAATTCCGGCACGCGAGAACACATGCCGACGCGGCGGGCTTTCGCGAGCGAGAAACCACATCGGGCGTATCCTCTCTGTCACGATGGGCACCCACGCGTGTGCACCTGCGCACGCTGCAGGACCAAACCCGCCGAGAAGAAGAAGATGATGAGGTGAGACGAAGATAAAACGACCTGGATGGATTGGGCGTTAACGACAGAAGCAAAACTATATACATGGCGGTTTCTTATAAGCCTCGGGTAATCGTTAAATTTAGGGGCACACTATATTCTATTCCCTTACTGAGACAAGAATTATCTTAATCCCGTTGGAAATCTTCCGTACGCTTTAAAGAGTCCGGCGGATATTTGTCATACGGTAAGTATAAACGAGAATAAAACGGCTTTGCTCTAGCTAGAATTATAGTCGGAAATGAGTGTTCCTCGCTGATCTGCCTTTATTATACCGTGCCCGGTGAAAGCTGGTGAGATATTTTACGAACGAAAATGTTATTTCGATAGATACGATATAATACTATTTAATCTCTTATTTGGCGTTTAAGAAAATCGTTCCAAAGTATCTTTTTGGAGAAATATAGTTGTCGACTGGTAATTAATATCTTTCTCGAACCCAAGGGGGACCCAAAAAAAACGGGAATTTCGTCATAATTTCTTTATTTTTTAATATTTTTACACCAAATTTTTATCACCTTCAAAGTATTCTCCTTTGACCGTAACACACCTCTGCAAACGATCCTTCCAATGTTCAAAACATTTTTTAAATTCACTTATCGGGATGTTCTTTAGGCCTTCCAGCGATTTTTGTTTTACCTCCTCCACAGTGGCAAAACGCTTGATTGCTGCTTTGTTTCGGGGTCGTATCCATAGCACCACGATTCATAACCAGTAATCACCTTGGATTATAGTTCAGGGTTCTCTTCGAGCTGATTTTGAAGTTCAAAACATGCCTGAAGTCGACGCTCCCTTTGCTCGTCTGTGAGAAGGCGAGGGACAAATTTGGCTGCAACTCTGCTCATGCGCAAATCTTTGGATAAAATCCTCTGAATTGAATTCCATGATATCCCAGATATCTCACAGAGTTGATTAATGGTTCGGCGACGGTCTTCACGAATGAGAGCATTGATTTTGTCGACGTTTTCGTCACTTCTTGACGTTGAGGGGCGTCCCGAACGGGGTTGGTCTTCAATTGACATTTCTCCATTTTTAAAACGTGAAAACCACTCGTAGACTCTGGTGTTACTTAGGGCAGCATCTCCATAAGCAGTCTTAAGCATTACAGTAGTTTCCGCGGCCGATTTCCCCAACAGGAAACAAAATTTCACAGCCGCGCGTTGCATTCGACAATTGGCCATCACGTTTTCGCCGAAATGGAAAAAGTTGTTTCACTACAAAAATTCCCACGGGCGAACCGATGCACTTACGGCGACAGAACTTCGCACACTAACTCAGGAGACGTGTCCCCAACGGACACCTGGTCGAGCAATGGGTTCCCCCACTCTCCCTCCCCGCCGCAGCGCAATTCCCGTTTTTTTTGGGTCCCCCCTCGTATAGATCGTTTCTACAAAACGATTATTATTCTCTACACAGCATCATCATTTTACAGTGATTTTCCCTTTTTCCGCTTTGGAGCTGGATAGTACTCTTGCCAACGCACGAAAAAAATGATAATGTAATAAAAATTATGCACTGAACAATGCAATTTTCATGGGGTGTCATAAGTCATTTCATGGTAACTGTGACTATGCACCGGGATGTACCCCATCTTAACTTCATTTAAAGTGACAGCAGCTGCGAACGATTGGCTTTAATAAATCATATGATCTATTCTTTTCGTCAGATTTTACGATCATGAATAAAGTTTCGAACAAACCAATGTAATTAAACGCTCAACACAAGATAGATGTGTTATTGTAAAAGTAATGCAATGCACGTTACAACTGAATTACATTGACAGTAGCAATAAATACGTTTGTCCGTGAATTCCGAGTTCGGTTAAATCAACTACGCACTTTCAGTTGAAAGATCCAGAGATTTATAGCCAATTAACTACAGCTGCGGTAGCTCTACATATATTATTTAGTATATTCCGCTTCGTTATAACAATTCGACAAAATTCCCGATGATTATAATAGACCGATCGAACAATTTTGTTCGCCCTTGCCAGAAATATAATTGAACCTACGAAAAACGACTTTCCACCATGCAAAGTGGCGTTTATTGTACAAAATTCTTCCAACGAATGCTTGTACCTTTTTTATCCTCTGACTCTTTCAAATAGTTTTTCCTCTTACAATGCTATTACGTTATTCAGCAATTACTCATCTTACAATATTTATCATCACAATACGTTTTTTCTGCAGCAGCTGCCGTTCTGATAATACATTTTTTTCTCCTAATACATCTCTTTTCCGAAATACACGTTCTTTTTTTTGTTTTTCGTATCCTTCTGTAAGTAGACAGGCATTAATATCGACCAAACGAGAAAAGTCCTTATATCAAGCACGATACAAAGTAATTTGAAAACATAGGCGAACTGCGCACTCTCCGGTCCGGCATTCACCTGCCGGTAAGCAGTTATCGCGTAAATAATTCAATGCCAGTAGACCAGAGAGTTAATATCTCGCGGTTTCTCGACGGGAATTATACTCGCTGGCGCCTCGAAAATTACAACCCCTGTATCATTAAATGTAAAGGCCTCGAGTCCGACTACGCCGAGATCCTGCGAATGTCTGTCTACTCTATAATACCCGCACACACACATTGTACATATAGATACGTTATAAAGCCACGAGAATCAACGGTCTTCGGCATATTACCGCGATTCGATCGAATGATCTCGCGACATCGATGTACTGGTCCGCGCGCGCGTGTGTGTGTGTGTGTGAATGACTTTATCGGGACCGGGAGCACGAATGGTTTCGTTTAAACGCGCGTTTATATCTCTTTTCCCGATCTCTCATCGAGATGAGCGGTTCGTGTCGGTTTATTACAGAGCTAAATAGAAGAGTCCGCGCGGTGGCGAAAGGTTCGGCAAATCCTAATAGTTATATATCTGTTCGTGCGTTATTATATCAAGTCTGATTGGCTTATCGGGATAATTCGATCTTCTCAGTTCCGCTGTATAGTTAACATTTTTTTTTTCCGCCGCGTCCTTCTCTTCCGTCTTCAATTCACATCTTTCGTTGCGCCCTTATTCCTTTTGCTACGTCGTTGTGCCGCTCGACTCGCACCAACAGCGGCTAAGGATGGGTGATAAAAAAGATATCGCCGTTGTAATGAAGACATTAGCCGAAGCAAAAGGTCTTTCGGTAGACGTCAAGGTTCCAAGAGAGGCGCCGACCGACCCGTATTATATATTTACTTCGTTCGGCAAAGCCCCATATATACTCCAACTATCGTTGTATTATACGTAATATATACATATATCTATGTATTTTACGAAGCCCTCTCTGTACTCCGTAGCTTTTAACCACGCTTTCGGCGAAGTGATTTACGCCTTGGAGAGCTATAATTATTAAAGTGCCGCGCCGAATCGCTTCCACGTATATAAGTAACCTCTCTGGCTCGTCTTCCCCCGTGTCTGCTTTCTGTACTATTACCGCGTGCATCCCCTCGCTCTGTGACACGTGTACGCGTATATATAACACTTGGTTCGGCATCGGACCGCGGGGCGGCAGGGTGCGATACTTTGATCGCGCAGCCCAAAACTCCGTTCATAAGGTTGCGTCCATATCGGTCAGACTCACACGCAATATATGATCCTCATTGTACCACAGCCTACATGCCTGAGGTAATATGGGTACATCTTGTTTCGGCAATTCAAAATGCCAGTTGTATTTTGATAATTCGCGTATCGATAATTTAACTTATCGTATATTATGACGCCTCGAGGGAAAGGGGATGGAAATAAACCTCTCGAGAGTTCCGCCTCAATATGTATTTTGTGACAGCATTTTTTTTTCTTTATTTATTGTTTTTATGTTGTTTTATTGGCTATAAATTTGATATAATTGAATTTGCCGTTAATTGACTGACATGACGAGCGTCACCGTGTCCGGTGTTTTGTCGAAGCATATTTAACCCGTTGACTTTATTGTTTGGTAATAACTATATGTAGTTAAGTTTAAAGCAATATTCATTTCAACGAAATTTAATTGGATAAAATCGAATTACGAATATCACTGGATATCTGTTATTTGAAAAAAGTGTGTATGCTGTGTTTGATAGAGCGAGATACATCGGCGTATTATCGAGCAACCAAGGGTTTTTTGTTGGTATGAGGAAAAAACAGAGTTGGGCAATTATTCAAATCGCGAAATATTTGTTCGTTAATATTGATAAAATGATAGTACATTGTGATTTATTTAGTGATATAATTTATCTAATTGATACGGTTGAAATGCTATTTGATTGGGCAGTTTATTATCAAATGTATCCAACATATTATTAATGTTTTTCTTTCATCGATCGTTCGATTAAAAATTGCTCAACTCTGATGGAAAATGTAAACGTCTCGATGGACCGTGAGTTTCAGCAAAGGGAGATGCTTGATAAGTAATTAAACAGCCTCGATAGCAGCGCTGTTCGTGATATCGTTGAAACACGCTCCATTTAACCGCGTTCGGGGAACGAGGCGGATATGCAGAAGGCGAGGCGAGAAAAGGGAAAGGAAAATAGGGTGCGGGGGACTATTGAGGGTAAAAGCTACGGAGGAAGGAGATCGGCAGAAATGTGTGGGGAAGACGTGTACGAGCAATGAGTGAGCTCACCTCCGTGATGATTTTCGTTACGAGCTGCGAAACACGCCCGCAATTCCATCGCGTTAATATACCTACCCTCATGCGTAACCACTCTATTATATACACGTACATATCCTCATACCACTTGCAAAGGCGTAATCAGCTCATTAAGGGGGGAAATAGGGTTGACGGTTCCAAAAATTCATTTTTTTTATTTCATAAATTGTTAGTAAAACTATTGTAAAATATGTTCCCAAAATTTAAAATGGAAATTCCGACTCGTTCTATTGTTATAAGCCATTAAGGGGGGAAATAGGGTTAGGACAGCGTTTTCTCAATGATTTTCATGAATTTTTTTATAGTATAAAAATGAATATAATTTATTGAAACTTTGAGAATATTTTATACATATATTTAGGTATATAGTATAAAATTTGTATACATATATTTAAGTATATACTATAAAATATTAGCGACCCCATATTGCTTGTTTTTCTTGGTACTATTTTTTCAAACGCGTTTTTCTGCAAACGACTTTTTTTGAACTTGCGTACACGCTAGTTTGAAATGTTTTCAACCAATCCTTTTCTAAAATTGGCAGTTACTTTCTCCATAGTATTTCGCTCTATATGAACCTAAAATCGGAATATTATCATTATTTAAAATCATTTTTGTACTGCAAATAAAGTTGTGAAAATGGCAAAAAATGATGCTTTTTTGTTTTGACCCCTGTAAAAAATTCAATTTTCTATTTTTTTGATAGCATTTAGATTCATATAGAAGAGAGACATATAATAAACGTAAATTCCAACCTCGTTTGATTTCAGATGAAAATTGCGGCTTCCAGAATGTACGCAAAACGCTGAGTCTGATTGTGACCTGCAATATGGGGTCGCTAATATTTTATAGTATATACTTAAATATATGTATAAAAATTTTATAGTATATACTTAAATATATGTATAAAATATTCTCAAAGTTTCAATAAACTATATTCATTTTTTATACTATAAAAAAATTCATGAAAATCATTGAGAAAACGCTGTCCTAACCGTATTTCCCCCTTTAAATCGGCGAGGAAAATTCATTCATTTTCGAATTTTTTTTAAACATTCATGTATTGGAATGACACGAAAAATGTATTGGATTTAAATACCGTTGATTTGGCAATCAATTTGTAAAATTATGTATTGTACGGTTCTAATAAATTTTCGTTCACTAATGTAATTTAAATAATTAATAATTTGTATGAAAAAGTAAAGCCATATTCGGCAATTCCCATGAAGGATCGGAGCGGTACTTTATTAATTTTTCAGAAGCTTGCGCGATCAGAAATCTCCGGAGATTGCAAATCCAAAAAGTTTTTCGAATTTTAATCTAAAGTTTCGCCGAAAATCCTCACGAATCTCGGCAAAAAATGTCAAAACAATTAAAAAGCACGAACAAATTTACGGTTTTTTGCCACTGTTCCGATATACTTTTTAAGATATGAATAAATAGGTGCTTACTGCCGCGAGTTAAATTCGTGATACATTTTCTTTTTGGCCCACAAAGTCAGAAGCAACGCTCCGATGCGCCTGTCACTTATAGTTACATGTAAACATTATACATATTAATTTGTATAAAAAATTCTGTGTGTAGTTATCGCGATTATCGTTTCACATTACGCGTTCTCGGCCGAGATTTCATACACGCATCGTACTAATTAACGCTCCAGACTCGTTTTATCCAACCAACCGGCGGAGCCAGGTCGGATTTTCATAATTCTCAAAGTTTTGGCAAAAACGTGGAAGATTGATTGAATTAAAATTACGGCAAAACCGTGCTTCTGGGATCGTATCTACGTATATATATATATATTGTTGTCTCGGAGGGTGGAGGATGATTATAAAACCGGTTGAACGTGTGGTATAGCCGCTTCTCGTCGTCATATCTTTCCTTGCGGTTTTGCGGGCTCTATATACGCGTAATATATGCGTGTTCTCAACGCTGGGAGGGCTCTCGGGGAACGAAAAGAAATTTATTCGCGACCAAGCGGACGATTATCGCGTGACTGTGAACAGTTTGGACCAACCCTGTGTATATATACTGCAACGAAAACGGCAGCCGGGTTACACATCTTTGGGGGGGGATGGCGCGGTGGGGCAGGTGATGATTAACGAGAATTCGGATATAGGAATATGATAGATACGTATAATATTACACAACGGAAGAAAGTTGTGGATATTTAAGCTGCACACTAACTACGGTGGCGTCACTCTCGGATATCGTCTCGCGAAAATACCTGAGCGGATCTTGAAAAAAAAAACCATTTGTACAAATGCACCAGTCTTTGAGCTTAGAAATTTTCCGAGAGGATTCTCGAAATGATGAAAAAAGATAGTCGAAGGAAAAATCGTGTTTCAGACCATTATTTACGAAATTTTGAGTTTTACAAGGGAATAGCTATTGGATTAGTGATTAGCTGGTAAAAAATACATCGATATAACGTCCTCAAAAAAAATGTTTAGGCAAATTTTTCCCGTAACATTTTTTTTCGTCGATTTTCAACCTGCCTTTACCGCCACAATAATTGAGATGTGGGAATAAAACAAACGCGTCCGCACACCAATTACTGATCGGGAGATAGATTTTGTGAGTTCGCGGATGCAACTGAAATATAACTATGCAACTCAGTACAATATAGTCGCGTCTATCGGCCAAATTTTCCGTAGTTTCCCTGTGCCCGAGTGCAAACGCGGGACGGCATTAGGAACGGGTGTTTACGGACTACACTCCGAGGGAGGGGGGGGGGGGGGGATCTCAAAGAACGGAAGATAAATGGCAACAAAGGGAAAGGGATGTAAAAATCTGAAAAAAAATGTACCCATGGAGATGGAAACAGCAATATTTTTTTTTTTTCTTAATCCAAATGATAAGAAATTGCTGCAACTGAAGGTTGTTAATAAAGAAAACGCATATATTCGACCATAAAATGACTGAAGATTTTTTGTTCAGCATTTTTAACGTTAAACACTAGATTACTAAACGCAATACAGAACCCCAAAAATATTATACATCAGATTAATGCATCTAATGCCGAATTCAAACGAAATTTATCTGATAAAAATTCGTCTCCTTCGAATCGCAATTAATTTTAATATATTCCTCTTTCAATGTAGCGCACCGAATATATCGTTTCATTAGACAAATGAGACGAGCGTGTGATATATAAGAAAATCGTGGTAAGGTTGGGTAGAAGAGGTGAGTACTCTCGTTTTCTCGAGAATTCTCTCGGCGACTTTGGTGTCGTCGTTTGGCTCGCGCGTCGTGAATCACCAAATAATGCACGGGGAATATATAGCGGATACGAAGAGAAGAGTACGATAGAGATTTGCGAAAAAGAGCGAGAGAGAGAAAGACGTTAATATACATATGTATATATATATATATATATATATATATATATAATTTCTCGCGTAGCTGGTTGCAGCGGCAAAGAGAGGGATGAAAAGGGAGGTATAGGTAATGACTTCATCAAGACGCTGCCTTCCAGGATGTGATTAAAGTAATTACATCGGACCGGCACGCTCGAGCTCGATGAGTTATCCACCTTGCGTTATATAGATGGTGTAGTATTGAGCACACGGAGTACATAGATATATTTATGAATATATATACATGGTTACAGGGCAAGCTTGTCTAATCGGGATATTGCAGAGAAAACGAGCAATAAATCTCTTAAATTCTCGAGTGAGAATCTTGTACGACTTCGTACATTTTGCTCCTTAAAATGTCAAACTGTATAACATACACCAAAATGAAATTGCACACTTTATTTCATCCCGTTAAGTCGCCTTTTTCTTATCCCCTCAATTAGTGGTTACGTGTGGTATTTAAAAGAAAAAACAAAGAAGCACAAGTATCGAAATAAAAAGCGGTAGAATGATAAAAAAAAGAAATTTTATATTTAATATTAAAAGCAGTAAAGATTTAAAACGGAGAGTTTTGTAAGTAACTAATTGCACGAATTAACAGTTTATCGACTTCGTTCGTTATACTCTTATACATTTTTATTTATCGAGAAACCGTTAAGCATCCGAATGAATAAAATATTCCATACTTGCAGCGAACTCCTCCTTTTAATGTCCGCGTAATTATCCGTAAAACCATGACTTTATACGAGGAACTAAGGTAGGAGAGTATATAGAGTAGGACCGGGAAAAGGAGAAGCGAAGAGAGCGCGAGGGAGAAATCGTTGAAAGTCGCCCCGACGAGAATTCTCTTTTGCCCGGTAGAATAAACGTTGAAAACTTCAACTCCAGCCTCTGGCTAGACACAACTTTGGATTAAAATATACATATACATATAACTATATTTCCGCGCGAGAGTGACGACCACTTAAATAGTTTAAGTAGTATAAGAGATGTGAGGAATATAAGTGGAGAAGGAAAAAGGAGCGGGAAAGGGAAGAGCAAGAAAGGAGCCATCAGGCGTAATGCAAAAGCTTCGCTAATTTTCGTGGGTTATAATTTTGGGCATCGCTATACGCGCTCGAGTGCTCACCACCATCAACGAACTCATATTTTACGTTACACCCCTCATTATACGCGGATTATAAGGGCTGGTACATTAAACATGCGTGGGTGAGAAAGAGGTGACAACAAGTGAAACGTGCATCGGATCTAACATTCGCTCTTATAAAACAAACCCCGCGGGTAGGTAGAATCCAATGCCTGCGCTACGAATGACGAAACGATGGAGAGGGGGATGGTAGATGCAAGAAAAAGAGACGCTACGACAGTGCAGAAAGACAAAAATATAATTGGAAAAAAAAACGAGCAGTGGGCAGGATAGTAAAGTGGAAGAGGTTGGAACGGGTTACGAGAGGGGAAAGGTAAGAAAAGAGATAAAAACGTGAGAGGATAAAAAAAGAGCATGCTTATTTCGCATAGGCGACGAAGAGGAGCGAATAGTCGGCGTTGACGTGGATAAAACTACAAGAGGTACTTACTACTGTATACATGCACATAGTAATCCACATTATACATAGATATGTATATATATATATGTATATATCATTCAGGGGTGCAGATTTAGCAGGATGCAAGAATGGCGCAATGAAAAGAGTGTGTTCGAAGTGTTGGCGCGCCCGTCGTAGGTTTTAGCAGAGTCAAGCAAAGAGAGACTTGGGAGAAAGCCGTAAAGCTGAGACATGTATCTTTCGCTTTTATTCATCGCTGCGTTAAAACTTTTCTTCTTATTTTCCCGCGTCGACTCTTCGAGACGGTCAGAGATTTCTTTTTAGGAGCCACCCTGAATACGCGATGCACTGAGGAAAAATTGAGATATAACGACGGGAGTAGATCGAGTATGATATCATCAAAATTTCATGATCGCTAGTAGGCACTTTTTGGAGAATATCGATTTTCGATCAATCGAACGATTGCTACCCTAAAAGGTGGTATTCAATTCAAATTACTTGCATTTCATTGAAAGAAATTGTATTTCAATGAAATGTATTGAACTTGCAATAAACTCATTCTTGTTTTCGTGCTATGTTTGAAATATTTGACGTCCTTGAGGCAAAACAAAATTTTCGTTAATTCAACACGCACAATTTTGCTGCACAATGTCGTACAGTTTTTGTTTTCGACTAGAAAGTTACGAATAAAAGAAAAAGAGACTTGACATACGTCATATTCTGATGCGACAAGAGGGGGATGAAGAAAAACAACGAGGCGGCAACGTCTTGGCGCCCATTGTTTTACTAGACGTGTCGCTCAACATCAGTGTGAGTTTGCCCGACAACAAAATGTATATACATGTATATATATATGTATCATAATATATATGTACATACGTATATATATATATTATGATACCATGTACAGAGAAGCGGAGCATAACAAGAATTAACACGAAGAAGAGCCTTGCAACCACGCGTCTCGTCAAATATAGTAAAAGTCGTTGAAACGATATATATATATATTTTTTTTTTAATATATACATACATAGAGAGCCAGAGAGACAGAAATATATAGGCAGGCGCGGTTTTCACATAGGCTAACTAACACAGTCCCGTGCTGGTATTAAGTCATTACGTTCGGGGCCCGGTCCTAATAATACCCTTCGCTTCGGAACCTCTACCACGGGATATATATACAGTGATGCGAAGAAAGAGAGGAGTCCCCATCCATCCGTTTGAGGCATATCCTCAAGTGCCTCAGCACCGACGAGACGTGCCGCGAACCTATCCTGTCGCTCATTTTTTTTCTTATTTATTTCTCGGGAGGGGTGGGGGGCTATACCTGCATTTGGTGGTGGTTCTCAATCTTTGTCGATTTTGTTCTCACAAAAGAGACGACTGAGTGCAAATTTTCGTTGCTTTGACGGAAAATATTTGGTAAATTCAGCAGGGTCAATTATGATATTTGGAGTCAAATATGCGGCCTACATAAATACTCTATTGGAATGGTGAAAATGTGGACAGTGTTGATGATAAAAAAAAAAAAACGTCCTATCCATATAATCAAAATTGCGACAGTGAATCTGACCAAACTTTGATCTCCAATGAGCTGAACGTAAGATCGTCAAAGTTGTTTTCTTTACTATACCGTAGCGAAGAATTATAAAAAAATAATAATAAATATTAATTTTAAAAAATCAACAACAATCCTAAGCTATTGTTATTTATATCAGCTTATTGAAATTTCAAATACCTTTCAAATAATTGAAAATTCAAATGGGTTAGAAACTATACAAAATTATAAATTTTCCGTGAGTCACGTGCTTCGATTGTTTAAAGCAAAGAAAATGCTATTTTAAATATAGAATTACATCGCTTTTCGTAAATACATAGCGAAATGTTTGTTCGGTTCGATACGCTCACAAGACCCATAATGATCGAATGCATATCGGTAGAAGAAAAAAATTATGCTCGTACGCAAACGAACAAATGTACAAACTGGCTGGCGTGGTACAAAATGATCGATGGAAAAACATTGGGGACCAGTTCGCGTCGACGGAGATTGAAGGATCGAGATTCCAAGTACTGGGTGGATTTGCCCGGGGATATATATATATGTATATATTGGGCATTTTTTTACATAGTGCCGCTGAAGCCGCCGCTTCGAGACGTTAACCAGGCGTGGCGTATTCCTAAGTATATAGCGCAGAATCTCGTCGGCAATGTGTACCTTTTGTAAAACCTCTCGGCTACCTGTAAGTCATGAGGAGGAGGAGGAAATTCGCCGTAGAGAAAAAACTCCCGAGAAGCGCGTAAAACAACGAGAAAAATGAAAAGATAGCGATCGTGAAGAAAAGAAAGACATCGCCTAGAATCAGACTTTTGTAATTTTCTTTATCGTCGCCAATATAAATTTTCTACACCAGATCATAGATCCTTAATCCTAGGACAGGAGACACGACGAGTCTTTCGCTCCAAGGCAATTTCGAGCGATCACTGTTTTTCGCTGAAACTTTCGACTTCAATAAAAACTTTTACGTATATGATTTTTTCTAATAAAAGTGGTATTGGATCCCTTCCAAATTTTCCAATACGCGACAAGTCGTTTAAACGTGTTTGTTCAACGAAAAAGACGCCAGAGTCGCTGGGTTTACGATGGAATTCATAGAGGGTGTCCATTTAGGGTTGAGAAATATTCGAATTTACGATTATCCCTTAATTTCGATGCAGACGGGGTAGATGAAAATTGAAAAAAAAAGATACAATTCGTTATTCCGATTTGTCTGTGGCGATTTATCGCAAAGACAAGACGAAGGGACTCCAAGGACAGGGGAAAACTGTGCAGAGAAAAGCGAGAAGGATAGAGAACTTGTCGTATCCGTCGAAAAGGAAGAGTTATTATTTCTATTCATTCCATAATGGAAGCACTATCTCTTTCCTCTCTCTCTCTCTCTCTCTCTCTCTCTCTCTCTCTCTCTCTCTCTCTCTCTGCTTCTTTCTTGGCACGAGGTTATTCTCATTCGGTGGAGTCGCGCTTTTGACAGGGTGGGGTAGAGAATTTTCAAGCGAAGGTGAACCGGCTCTTTGCAAGTGTAAGAGTAGCAAAAGCGTAGTACATATATATATATATAAAGTAAAAATCGTTGGAACGATATAGCTCGGTCCCACACAGAAGCTGGATGATGAGAAGGCACGGGGGATATCCACGGTACAATGGGGAAAGAACGCCCTCTCACGGTGCACTCACCGCGCAATCGAAGAATAAGAAGAAATAAGAGAAAGAAGAAGAAGGATAGATCTTTTGAAAGTCTTCCTTTTACCACTGGGCAAAAGTAATTTCGAGAAGTCGAGAGGTAATCGAACGTACGGCACTGTTCGACCTTATGATACTTCTTCTCCCTAGCGTGTGTACTCTCCCCACCTCTCTCACTCTCTCTCTCTCTCTCTCTCTCATTCGATGTATGTGAGAATTCGATTACTTGTTACTTTCTATTTTTTTTTTTCATTAACAACCGGTTCAAGCCACGTATCGAGGCCTATAAGACGATTTTCTATTAAGTTCCTTATTAGTTTGATCACACAACGATGACATCCCTTGTTGCGATATCATCAATGCCGAAAATTTACATGCTAAATATATTTATAAATTCAAATAAACTTCCACGAAAAATTCATTCATTACGTATGATTCGTTCATTAAGCAAAATACAAATATTTTATATTTTATCAGAATCAACGGAAAAAGATATGATTTATTTATATTTACACGAAAATTGATAGTCTTTTGAAAATAAAAATCATTGTGTCCGATTGGATCGTGAATTCTCAATGAATTAGCAATCAACCCAAACAAAACGTTGCACCGAAGTATTGCCAAACCTATGGTTTCTCGAATACTGTTATTTTTTTTTCCATAAAAAATTAAGTGTTCAAATTTGCTGACTTGTAATCGATCCCATGAAACAAAAACGTTCGAGAATCGAAAGATTCGAAGAAATTGTAAAAGATGTAAGATATTCCTTTTTCTGACGTGAAAATCCCTGGTACAAGAGGCATATCGTTTTACATTATACGTACAAGAAATATATATATATCCTCGGTGAAATACAGAAGAAGGAGGAGAGATAATAACTTCATATACGAAGCGCCGCGGTGGTCCTTCACAAAGAGAGAGAGAGAGAAGAATTGCATGCTCGCGCTCGCACGCGGGATGGATACCGCCGAGCGAATCGACGCTCCGGGCGTCGTGTGTGTTGGAACGCTCACGGTGTTCGTCGAGATATCTCTCCGCAAAGCTTTGAACACAACACTCTTTGGAAAATACATTGCGGACACGCGGTAATAAGTATGCATCTGCATTTCATCGCATTATGAACACGTTATGCATCTACATACTACATATACACATATATATATATCGACTGCTCGCAGACCAAAGAACGTTAATCCATACGATTTTAAAGGTGAAAACAATGTGGATTACGCCCTTTTATTAGCTAACACTCGATATATGTATATATCATTATATATGCTATAAAGATAGATGGTTCCATGGACTATGAGAACTTTTATGATCCGCGAAAAATGGCATCTATGCGTGTAGCGTGTGTGCGAACGTACTGTGTGCACGCCGATCCGCTATAATTCGAGAAGACGATTGGGTCGAATCGAAGCACGCTATTCGAAAGTGCAGACGCACAGAGTACATTATACAGGATGACTCAAAACTAACGATTAACACAATTAGTTTCTTATCAATAAAATTAAACGAATTAAAAAAGTAAGATAGTGGACAACGTTGTTCGTTGAAAAATGTCCCGGTGTCAGTAATTGTTTGGGTTCGTTTGGAAATGTAAATGGCAAGAAAGGTAAAGGGACGCGAAAACCTAAAAACGGTACAGGAGCGGCTAGTGATAAAAAATCAAAATGAATATTTGACAAATGTTACGAGTATGCTCCTTTTGATACAAACCGTATATATCATTAGGTGACTACCAGGTACCCTGCCTCATAGTCCACGCATTTACTTGGGCAACGAGAGACGGCGAGCTGGGGGGGGGGGGGGGGGGAAGCAGCTTACAGCGGAGCGACCGTGTGTGCTCGTTGCATCGTTCACGGTGTGGTTGCACCGTGTCTTCCGAAGGAGTAGAGGGAGGAGGCACACACGGGCCGATCGTGTAATAAGATATACCGAAGCCGCGCTCGCGAGAGATCTCGCGACGTATATAGCAAAGCCGCGCGAGTGTGCCCAACGGGGCTTCGGGACGGTCAAGAGTCTCTCTCGGAGATGGCAAGTGAGGGCAAAAACCTAACACGGTGGTCCGGCGAGACTATACAGATTCCTCGGAATATCGGACTACGATAACGTTCGCTCTTCGTAAACACATGGGCGTCGTCATAGCGAACAGGCGATATCAACAATACGTGTTTTATTTCACTCCTCGAACTTCTCATATATGTTAGTAATGTAGAGAATAGGAATTATTGGACCACTTATGTAAAATGAACAATTTCCAACAAGACTAATAAACGTAAAAATGGGGGGGAAAAATGTGTCTGTTTTTTTAGTTATTTCGAAAATCAATATTCCTGAGACCTTCAATATCCGTTGTAGGGGAACCCGGGGCATTGTGGGCATCCGAGGCAGTATGGGCACCCCCTCTAAAACCTCTGACAAGTGCCGATTGAAGTAGACAACGTTTGGATATTGTTTTAGTATGCGTCACGCCAGCGCGGCAAGTGGTGCTATCAGCGAGAGCGTACATCGAGCGGACCTAACCTAGAAAGACGTTTTTATGTGATTTTGATCTAATTTTGGCTATTATGTTTACGTTTGCAAACAAGAGACAATTTCATTAATTGCAGTGCACTTTTCGGATCAAAGGTAAGTTACCCTTGAAGTATTTCATTAGTGTATTAAGTATTCACCAATATTGTTAGAAACTTTATTTTCGCTTATTTTTGGCATTCTTGGTAATGGGACATAATGGACTATGGGCATGGTGCCCGTTTTGCCCCTGATATTTCTATTTACTTTTTTTTTTTTACAGTTTCTATTAAGACGGTCCGTACCTGCAAAAAGAAGACGAATCCTGGGGAATGGAGTGAGTTCAGCATGCGATCAGCGGTCAACGATGTTTTAAGTAAAAAATGAAGTTGCAAGGCAGCTGCAATCACTTATAGTGTACCACGTACCACTTTGCAAAGGATAATTGAGGAATTCAAGTCCAAGCAATGTATTCAACCTAAGCGTATGGGGAATTTTAAGCCCGTATTTTCTCAAAACGAAGAAAACGAGTTGGCTTCGTACATAAAAAACATCTAAGCTAGATTATTTGGCCTCTCAACGAAAAAAGTCCGCGAATTAGCCTTTGAACTAGCCGAAAGGAATAACATCCCGCATAACTTCGATCAGACATTACGGGTAGCAGGTGAGGATTGGTTGGCCAACTTTTTAAAACGCAATCCATCCTTGTCGCTTCGAAAACCAGAAGCTACAACCACCATCTCACACGCCTCTCGAATCACAACCTCAAGCACTATCACCATCACCTCACAATCAGATGCAACCGTCTTCTCTTACACCATCAACTCCACCAGGTCCGTCGACTTCTTTTCATCGTGTTTCACCTGAACATATTATGCCTATACCAAAAGCTGTAACACAAAAAAGGGCATCGCGTAAACGTGGCAAGACTGCTGTAATTACTAGTTCTCCGTATAAAAAATAACTTGAACAGGCTCAAGCAAAAAATACGCCTTCCGAAAATTCGATTGAGAAGAATAAGAAAAAGAAACGTGAGGAAGACAAGGAAAATAAATATGAATCGTAAGATGTTGAATGTCTTTAATGCGGAGATTTGTATTCGGAATCAAGGGAGGGTTGGATCTCTTGTCATTCCTGTGGTAAATGGGCTCATTCCTCATGCGCCGGTGAGGACGACAATGACGATGAAACAACTCATATCTGTTCATTTTGCGCAAGATTCTAAGTTATTTTTGTGTCGGATGATTCTAGTGTCCATTATGCCCCATGCATGTCCATTGTGCCCCAGATACGGGGCACTATGGGCATTTCGCATATTTTTTTAAAACCAAAGTTACATTCAAAGATTTAATTTAATTGCAGATTTTGATTTATGTTCTTAAAGAGTACTCAATAAATGATTATATTTCACTTTAATTGCTAAGTTTTATTTTTTATTTTACATTTTACATTAGATTTTCCTTAAGGTGCCCGTACTGCCCCGGGTTCCCCTACCCGTTGGTTATAACTGTAAACGTGTAACATCCTTAAGTGTTTGATTATTAGTAGAGAAGCACAGAGCAACGAACGCAAATTTGTTGTAAAGTGATTTGTTCGAATGGTGGCAGCATCCCCAATCCTTAATAGAATCGATACCGGTGACGATGCGGTTAAAAACAATCATCGGGACATCTGCTCTAGGGATTGCTAGTCCGCTCAATTCAAAAGTTTGCAGACGCGGTTTCACCACCAAACACAAGGTATGGATCGGCTCTTAGAGCGAGGGTGCTAAGAAACATCGAATATCTCTCTCTCTCTTTCTCTTTAGGCGCACGCACGTCTAGTGTATGGTATATTCCTCCGGTATAACGGAACAACGTCGGAGAACACGAGCTAATTTCAAACGTGGGAGGAACAGCAACTTCGGTTAGGGGAACATATAGATCTACAAGTCTTAATAGTTATAAATATACAGGGTGTTCGAAAAGAAATCGATCTTTCATAACAGAATGCAAAAAAAAAACGATAAATCTCCAGCTTTCAAGAATAAAATCGTGGGTAATCTTTGAACTGACGCCCTCGTTAAATTCTCTGAATTAAAAAAAAAGAGCGATATCACAAAGTGCGAGTTACTTGTGAAGCTACGAATGGACGCATTCTGATTGCACGTCGATGTCGTGCTTGGCGTTCGGTCATTCACACACTGCAGATTCCACGATCGAACCTTAATCTACAATTAAGCAGCGCGCGCACACAGATCCTGGCACTGCAACATTGCTGCAATTACATTGATATTCTAAGCTCCGCGATTAACGCAGTTCGAATGAAAATCCATTTTATATCATTTTATGATGAACGAAAAATTGCATTTTCATCGCACAATTTTATCATAAGGAATTCATCACGGATAATATTTCACGAAAGAACAATTTATAATAAGTATCGTCACGAGGCACAAACAATGCGTTACTCCGTGAACACCCTGTACATCCAACAAGCACCCTTTAACGCGATGCTCTGTCTCTCACTCTCTCTCTCTCTCTCTCTCTCTCTTATCACAATACGCAGATACCCTGACGCGAGACAGAGCAATATATCTGTCTCACTTTGTCTCTCGTCCTCATCGAGAATCCGCCGTAAGCCATAATACAACCCGGGATCTGATTACCAAGGATTGCACGATTTGCATCAAACCCGGAGCGGTAGCACAGCGGAGTTTCGAAAGGTATTAGACGTACGTAGGTATAGTGAGGGAGATGAGATGGGAGAATCGATGTGAATGAAAGGGTGAGAATATAACCGCGCGTTGTCTCGCCGTTGTCGGGGCTAGATGGGCGGGGGAAGCCCAACTGATTCTTCCCTATTCAGATTTATTACTCTCGTCGTGGAGCTTCCCTTTGATCAATTTGAAATTATCGTTATTCCTATGTACATCTCGTATTCGTCGCTGGCGTTATATGCCAGCGTTATATGTGAAGTTTTGCGAAACTTTAATTACTTTTAGAAATTATCGTTTGACATTCTCCGAATGAAGTGTTTTTTTACCGTGATCGTATTTAATTTAATACCTTTTAGGATATTTCAAGTAACAGAATTTCTCGAAAGTACGAGAGATTTTCGTGAGTCGGATTCTTCCAAATTTGACGACGAAATTTTTTTATCTCTTTCAGGCTATGATCTGGATGATGCCTAAGAGCAATCACTGTCGGAAACCTTTGACACGAAAATATTGTTTACGATGTTGTTAGCCATGTTTCGGAATAAAATATAAATTGCACGTTATGCATGAATCAACGATTCAATTTTGGGGTATGTTGTGAACGGATATTACTGCTGACATAAACATGATTAGTGCAGACGGATTCTTCAAAGGCTGACTACTCGTTTTTTCATTATGAAATCGACAAATATCTCATTTTCTTTTCAGGATATGAAGAAAATTGAAAATGTGAAGTGATGATGTAATTATTAATAAAAATCATCTTTCTTCAATCATCTTTCTTCGCGGTAGTTTATATGGTACTTTAATTAAACCGGACCTTGGGATATGAGTATGCTTAATGTACTGTAACCAGACTTCGTGTTCCATAAACTTCGGGTAAAGTATAGAATGAAAAGTGTTTAAGAAAAATAAAAACAGCTCCAAATATCACAAAAAATAATCGCATCAATTGCAAAAGTTTTTGCTTCAAATCCTTGCGAACAACGGAGTGATCGAACAACGTTGTATAATTATTCTCGGAGTGCGTCAATATCATTAAAACGTTCGTCGAGCGGTAGTTACAATTTAAAGGGCCAAAGTGAGGCTGGAATATCGTAAACATTTTAATTGAAGTAGTCGTTGGACCAAGGGTGAAGAAGAGAAGTCTGCGAGTATAGGGCGGTAACTGAAAATGCGAAGATTGGAATCGAGCGAAGAGCGAAAACCAAGATGAGTGAAATCGCATCAAGGAGAAACTCAACGAGGTTGCCTTAGTCGTGGAAGGGTTTTCCACGAAGACCCTTGGCCAATAGATAAGCCGAGACTTTAGCTCGTCGTTCCGAAGATCCCTAGCGTTTTATCTGTTTATACCTCTCTTCCTTACACCTCTCGAAAAACCCAGAGATAGCAAGATCTCTCATCGTTACTCCGAACGGTGTAACATCGCGTATTTATTCATCATAACGTCTGTTAATGAACTATGTCTGAAAATGAACTATTCGACAAAGTTTTAACATGAAATTACCATTAAAAACGTAAAAAACATTTATTTTATCAAGCTTTCTGCAATGGTATAATCCCTCCAAAAAAAGACAGAATATATGAGAAGCAAAACTAACTGTAGTCACTTCTAAATTAACCTTTGACCGTTTCGATCATACATATTTTTTTTCACGATACTCTGTGTAGCAAAACAGATTTGTATTGTTTTTGTTGAAAAACTCAACACCGAATAATGAAAATTAAACAAACGACTGGCCGAACGAACAAGAGACGTTTGGTTTGGAGTAAAGAGATGGCCTATGTATACACAGAACGAAAATCCTCAATAGAATATCCATGGGGAAAGTGCAAAGACGCATCAGGAAGGAACAAAGAGCCCATTGAGGTATCGAATTCCGATTACGGATGACGAAACACACAATTGGCGAGGTAACTCTCATTCCTCGCAACAGTCTCTCTCTCTCTCTCTGTCTCTTTGTCTAAGCTATATACGACATTGATGCTCTCTCGAAATTGTATTAAGCATCGGTCCGTGATCTTGTAAACAGTGGCGCATTTCCATGCCCACGATTTCAACGAGGACTAATGGGCTTGATGATTAACGCCGTTTCTGTCGCTTCTAGAGAGTATATAGTGGCTGATGCGCCTCGTCGAGACGACGTTTCTCCTCCGGACTTGGAAATGGAGTGGCGTCATTAGCATCCGTACAAACGCATCTCCCGCGTCTCTGCTTTTCTCTATATGCTGCGTGAGTATATGTATATACGACAAATCTGCGGCTAGGAATAGTCTAAATCAACAGCAGCACACACACATATACACAGGCCTAACTTGCCTACCTCTGAAAGATCGAAATCTAACTTGGCATTCAGAGTAATACAATTGCCCAGCAGGTAGGAATTAATTGAAACTCTATATATACGCATACAGGGCGGAATACGATGATCATTATATCTTAACGCGGTTCACTTAACTGTGTAAAAATTGTCCATTACGTAGTGCGATAATTCGTAATGTTATCGGATGAATTCGTCAATCGAGGTGGATAATATGTACTTTAAAAAAATCATACTTCGCGATTGTTTTATATGTCTCAAAGGGTGAAATGAAAATTTGAGAAAAATTAACGATTATGAAGAGACCAAGAGCAGGGATTTCACGCAACAATAATGTAAAAATCATGATTGATTCAGTTTAAAAGAAGTTTCCCAAATTCTTTAAAAAAACCTGTATTCGAAGATATCAAGTCGCTGATATCTTTGAATGTAATGGTTTTTCGGAATTTTTTCTTCGCGTGAAATATTGAAAATGTACTTAAGATATTGGTCAGTCAATGATATCTCACAAGCGTATCTGAAATTCACAAATTTTTGTCAGTTGTCGTTGAAATGGTAACTTTTACATGTCTCATATAGAAAAAATAGTGTACCGCGAAATATATTGGAAAAGATTCATTTTTCGTCGAAGACATAGGGGAAACTTGAAAAGACTTTCGTTTTCTAATTACTTTACGTCACATTTTTCTATTGAGGGAGGAAATAGGGTTAGAGGGTTCAAAAAATAGATGTTTTTTTAATTTCATAAATTGTTAGTAAAACTATTGAAAAATATGCTTCTCAATGATTTTCATGAATTTTTTTTATAGTATAAGAAATGAATATAATTTATTGAAACTTTGAGAATATTTTATACATATATTTAAGTATATACTATAAAATTTTTGAAGAATTTCCTTGAAAAACACCGAAGATATTAGCAACCCCATATTGCAGGTCACAATCAGACTCAGCAGCATCTATTTTTTCAATCGCGTTTTTCTGAAAACGACTTTTTTTTAACTTGCGTACACGCTAGTTTGAAAAGTTTTCAACCAATCGTTTTGGAAATTGGCAATTATTTTCTTCATAGTATTGCGCTCTATATGAACCTAAAATCGGAATATTATCATTATTTAAAATGATTTTTTTTTGCAAATAAAGTTGTAAAAAATGGCAAAAAATCCTGCTTTTTTGTTTAGACCCCTGTATAAAATTCAATTTTCTATTTTTTTGATAGCATTTAGGTTCATATAGAAGAGAGACATATAATAAAAGTAAATTCCAACCTCGTTTGATTTCAGATGAAAATTGCGGCTTCCAGAATGTACGCAAAATGCTGAGTCTGATTGTGACCTGCAATATGGGGTCGCTAATATTTTATAGTATATACTTAAATATATGTATACAAATTTTATAGTTTATACTTAAATATATGTATAAAGTATTCTCAAAGTTTCAAGAAATTATATTTATTTTGTATACTATGACAAAATTCATGAAAATCATTGAGAAAACGCTTTCCTAACCATATTTCTCCCCTTAATACAGAATTATTTGATTATTATTACGAGATAATCGGGACATTGCGATAAAAAAATGTTCTTCGATGTTTTTTTTTTCCTCCGATGCACGTAAGGGACATCTAGGACACCCTTTACATCATGAGAAAATATATTATGTATGCATGAACCGTGGCTCAGTTTGTAAAGGGCTGCACGAGTCTCGCCCTAATACACACATCGATATATATATACATGGGTATTTTAGAGGGTAAGGAAAAGCTGAGTAGCTCTCCCGTTAAATTTCCTCTAGCCAAATGTTTGCACGGCTTTAAAGGGGGCTCATGGGGGTCCACCACTCAATCGACAGCTTCGAGACCCCCCCCAGTTTCGCGAGAGTCATGTAGCTACCGCGCGAGTCTCGTGAGACAGTCGATAAACAGGGCTTGCAAGTTGGTCCTCTCTCGCGTGACGGAAATACTCGCCCGTCCGGTAACGCCAGGACCCTCCCGCCGCATGAATAATCGAGACACTTGAACGATAGTTCGGCTGCGTGACACTGCTAATTCATAGTACATACTGCATACAGCAGATAATTGGCATGGTTCGAATATAAAATTTATTTCATGAGAAAATAATCTTCAGTAATTGTTGTCAAATAAGATTGAAACTTTTGTCGCTGATAATTGTGAAAAATGTCGAATAATTAGGGTTGTAAAAAAATAAGAATGATAACTTGTTCGATCATTGGGCGTTCTTAGTAGCGATTATTCTTTTATAATACCATTATTTCTTTAAGAATAATTCTTTATTCGTATTTTCACTAATTGTTTATTTGAACCTTGCCTATTATCGTTGTCCATCTTATAAATACTTGAGAATACTGCGATCACGCAACAAGAGTCTAACGCAAGTTTTACACAAGCTTCGAATGTCCTGAGCGAATTTTCTTCTATTTTTAAACACCGACTATGCGTTCTCATTGATTCAATTCGACCATTCTCGTGATAAATTTCGCCAAATTCTGAAATAACTCGGAAGATGAATTGAGGATGCGGTGGAGGGATTTCGCAGGGGGCTGAGAATATATATATGATATATAATTCAAGGGCCTATTCGATAATCCTACATCCCTCCTGCTCCTCTCCTATCGCAAGCCGCGCAGTGCCTTTTGTAAATTTACGATTCCGCCGGACACTGCGTACACAGCCGTATATACGAGCTCGTATGCCAGAGGGAATATAGATTCGCACGCGCACTTCATACCCCGTGTGCACAACAACGCGATAAATGGTCGCTGAAAACGGGGTTTCAAAAGTATGGATAGAAAAAGCAAGTATTACCGATTTTACAAATGCGCTGTTGGATTTTCACACAGCAACGATTTTCATCCATGTAATACCATGGTTTCGAAATTTTCGAAGCTTTATCCCCTTTATCGTTTTTTTTCTCTCATCTTCCGCTTTTGCTACTGAACAATGTTTTTTATTTTAATCTACTTTACCCGCTACCAATTCATAATCGCTGGTATAGAGCAGAAAAATTATGGCAATCACTCCGTCTGCAGTGGTAATTCGGGATCGAGCAACGCCCTCTTCCAGTGGGACACGAGGGACCGGGTTAAAGAGTTTTTTTTCCACCAGCCGTTCCTCCCGGGGCCGTGAACATTCAACGCGTTGGAAAATCAAATTGAAACGCGATTTATTGGATCGATAAGAAACGATTGGAAACGAGTTAAATTTGAATGTCAATTTTTTTGCCGCTATTAAGCTGCGAGTTTGTATTCATTCATTGAACGTTTTGCAGAGAATGAACTTGCAGCCAAGATGAAACAAAACATTTCGGTAATGAAAAGGATGAATTAAAAAATTAATCTCATTAATTTGAGTCCAAAATAGTTTAATTTTTGTTTTTTTCACAAGACCAGCCTATGACATTACGATAATTTTGGCGAAGAGTTGATTGAAAAGCCATGAGAGTCGAATAGCATACCAATGAGTGAAAATTAGTAAGCGCGTGCGTTAAGGCCGTCAACTAGTAGAGAATTCCTTCGAGATTTGCCACAGCGTACGAGAAATTTGAGAAAGACCGACGCGGAGGAAGAGAGACACGAAAACACGCAGACAATCAAAAGCTAGTCAAGTTTTGGGCCGCGCCAGTCACTCGCTAATGGAGCTCCTAATGTGATTAAACTGACGAGAGAGAGAGATAGAGAAATAGGGTGAGAGAGGACTTTCACAGCTTCCCTCTCAGAAGCAAAACCCCAGACACGAGGGAATTCAGTCTCGGGGCGCGCGGGTCTCGCGGTCTTAAAAACGTTTGGAAGGACAGGACGAAAGATTCGTCTTACGTTATATTCTACGTATTTGTAACACATCACTCCTGTTCTTCATATCTCGGAAAAGATTTTGCATACTCAAAAGCGACAATGATGTGCATCGATTAAAAACATCGATTCATTCGATTGACAAACGTCGCTTGTTTGAATTTAGGAAAATTGATTAGGTCGACAATTCTGCGATTTTCTTTAAATTTTCATTAAGCTCAACAATTAAATCAGATAATTAATTAATTTATCTTGCTTAACGCGGTAGTGTAGTCTAGAGCGAGATTTTTGACGTCATTTCTAATGTGCAATAATTTTTAAACCGTTGAAGTTGTCTTGATGAAAATTTACACGTGCATTTATTGATCCTTCGAGAATACTTGTACATTAAAAAAAAATTATTTTAAATATTTTCATGTAGTTTTTTGCCTTGTTGCAACATGGTGTGCCGAAAGCCGCCTCAATCGGCGCCCACTCTGGACGATGTTGTATGCATCTGAAAAAAAAAAATATATATATATTCTCAATCTGTATGAGTATTCTGAGCACTGGTAGCAGGATTGGTACTTAAAAAAAATTGTTGACAAAATGGCGGGTTTGACACCGTTAAATGAGCGACTCAGTTGCCTCTGCGTTAGCTGCTTCCCGACCGCGCTACCTGAGCGGCTTGCTTAGAATTTTTATTTCTCGGCTAATTTTTGAAATATCAATAAACGGTTTTCAGGAGCGTATGAAGAAAGGTCTAAGGAATAAGAAAATGAAAAAAAAAAATCGATTCTTCCAAATTTCTAGACCAGACTACCGCCTTAACATATCGATGAAATGGAAAAAAGTTAGTAACCGAATACCGCTTCTTGTGTCCCAGTTGAAAAGCAAAGGGACCGTGAATTTTCCCTAAAAATTCTTAAATGCGGTCGCCCCTCCCTCATTGTAGCCCTAAGACAAAATTCGCTCGTTATTGAAGACTACATTATACCACTGGTATAATAGCACCAAAATGCAGCTCCGTCATAAAATTTCCTGTTAAGAGAAGATACTGTAGTCCCGATTCGATGCTATCAAGAAGAATGAAAGGGTTTTGAAGACTTCGATAAATTTTAGTCGTATCGCAAGTACAAACGAGTTTGATGGTCTTCCGCTCGAATTTCGCGGCATAGAATTGTCGCAGAAATACGAGAAAATGAGATGATTGTACGCGCGGAGTGGTGGTTCGTTCGTAGAACGGGAGAAACAGAGAAGGATAGAGAGGGAGGATCATTTATCACCTACGTACGTACGTACCTGACCTGGCTCTCATCCATGAAACCGTAATTTTCAGCTCGCGTGCAAGCAGCTTCACTTCACCTACTTCTATATCAGATCTTACCAACCACCACCACACCCCCCCGTTCATCTTCATCCCCTCGCATCGTGATAGCGAGCACTTGCTGGCCCGATGCTATGGCTCCTCTCGATGTCACGAGAAGAGAACGCTCTCCGAGACTCTCTCGTGTCACATAATATCCTCGTTACTCCTGATGCCGGTACCGCACGTCCCGTAGGACTACAAGGATGAGACCAAAGAGGAAGGAATATATATACTGACAAATGTAAGGAAGAGTATATGAAGGGACGCGACGACGAGGATGAGGTCTCGATAAACTAGATCGGTTCACACACCGGGGCGTCGGGTGTCCTTCACTATAAATCCTCGATGCGAGAGATTCCTCTCCTCGTGACTATAGTATTTCCGAGGATCCACTACCGTTCAACCTCCACCGTCACGATCGATGTGTCCCTTAATACTTCGTACTAGATATTTCCGAGAATACCGCGAGAATATGTATTCGCGCGTCTCAATCACGAGTTATATTGCGAAGCATTCTTGGCGTTCTCGCGATAAATTATAAAACGACCCCTATGGGCACCGAGAAATCTAAATTAATTTTGATAAAAGCAGTTTCGTGGAATACTTTTATTTATTTATTTATTTTTTCATCCCTTTAAAAACTGACTATTGCTCCGCACATTGTCACTTTTTCTCTTTCTATATTGTTGCCTTAAATGCCTTTAGGGTTATGGTCCAATGAAGTAGAGATCGAGAAGCTAATTAATTGTTAATGCAAACAAAAAATGAGTTTTGTGTTATTGCATTTTTGGATTGGAGAGAAATGTTTTTGATGGTAGCAAATAATGGTCATGCTCAAAGGGTTAACAAGCCCATAGTTTCTGTGATACCACGCCCTCTTCTTTACAGATCACACCTTGAGAATGATTATTCAAAGTAGCTCTAATCTCAAACTTCAATATTTTCATCATTTCAAAACGTACAAAAAAACTATCTCACAAATGTTTAATTGGATAATCCGCTACTGCGTGTATTGCCACAAGTTGACAGTCATTCCAGTCATTGAGAATGAATTAAAAATTTTGAAAGATATCCGGCAACGACGATTTATGGATCATCCCCAACAATATACTCGCGAAAATTCGTGTTCCATTGTTCATCCCTCACTAGCTAATACATACGGTGGGCGGACGAGCCGTCTCCTCGGTCTACACGAGAGAATAAAAAAAGGCCGAAATTTGCATGAAAATATAAATCCCCCGGAGAAAGCAAAGTCACACGGTCTTCTGATTCTCATGGGCATGTTCAAAAAGCTCGTGGTTATACGAGGGAACTCGAAAAACTGACAGTCTCTGATGCCCAACTCTTGCGAAACCCTATTTCCTGTGACAGCATGAACATCCCCGTACGTGTATACGAGGGGGGACCCAAAAAAAACGGGAATTTCGTCATAATTTCTTTATTTTTTAATATTTTTACACCAAATTTTTATCACCTTCAGAGTATTCTCGTTTGACCACAACGCACCTCTGCAAACGATCCTTCCGATGTTCAAACCATTTTTTAAATTCACTTATCGCCATGTTCTTTAGGCCTTCCAGCGATTTTTGTTTTACCTCCTCAACAGTGGCAAAACGCTTGATTGCCGCTTTGTTTCGGGGTCGTATCCATAGCGCCACGATTCATCACCAGTAATCACCTTGGAAAAAAGTTCAGGGTCCTCTTCGAGCTGATTTTGAAGTTCAAAACATGCCTGAAGTCGACGCTCCCTTTGCTCGTCTGTGAGAAGGCGAGGGATAAATTTGGCTGCAATTCTGCTCATGCGCAAATCTTTGGATAAAATCCTCTGAATTGAACTCCATGATATCCCAGACATCTCACAGAGTTGATCGATAGTTCGGCGACGGTCTTCACGAATGCGAGCATTGATTTTGTCGACGTTTTCGTCACTTCTTGACGTTGAGGGGCGTCCTGAACGGGGTTGGTCTTCAATTGACATTTCTCCATTTTTAAAACTTTTTTAAAAGTTTTACTTAGGGCAGCATCTCCATGAGCAGTCTTAAGCATTACAGTAGTTTCCGCGGCCGATTTCCCCAACAGGTAACAAAATTTCACAGCCGCGCGTTGCCCTCGACAATCGGCCATCACGTTTTCGCCGAAATGGAAAAAGTTGTTTCACTACAAAAATTCCCACGGGCGAACCGATGCACTCACGGCGACAGAACTTCGCACGCTAACTCAGGAGACGTGTCCCCAACGGACACCTGGTCGAGCAATGGGTTCCCCCACTCTCCCTCCCCGCCGCAGCGCAATTCCCGTTTTTTTTGGGTCCCCCGTCGTACATATTAGAATATGACTCGAGAGCGCGATCACCGGTTGTCCAACCGATCACTCGAGTTTTCATCCCCTCCGGCCTCGATAGCCCCGGTTTTAGAGATCGAAATAAAAAAAATTACGATCTCATCGTTTGCCACAGAGGCGATTACGCTGACAAAAGGAACATTTCCATATGCCCAACCCACGTGAATTTTTCATTCCAACGGTATGTTACGGATTTCACGTACAGATGGGGGATGGTAATGGAATAGCAATAATACGTGAGAATCATGAAAAATTCAGGATTTCCCGAATCCTTGTATTACGTTTTATTCCACTGAGATTTTTTTTTTACACTCCCGTTTTTCAGCTCAGTCTCGTTATTTCGTTAAATTAGACTTATTCGCGCGAGTATCCTTGTGAATTAAATTTTTTTACTCGATGGATTATGAAAATGCCAAAAAAGTTCGAACGATCCGAAAGTAAAGTCGTTAAAAAGATTTCACGAAAAAAAAAATTTTAATACAGAAGCTCCTTTTTTCGTTAATCGTATAATCCCTCAATTAAGAGAATACTTAATTACATATATATATATATATATATATATGTACGAATGGCCGCAGCAACGAAACGCGATAGTAAAGAAGAAGAAAAAATTCGACCATCTTACGGCACAACGATGTACAAAAAAAAAGGGCGCCATCTCATATTTCAGCTGAGGTACTACCGCCTAACCATCAGGTTAAAATACACCTGTTATATACACGTACTCGGTCTACTTATACTGCAAGAGGTGGGGGTAAGCAAAGAGTACCAAAGGGCCTGACCGCGAGAGAAAGAGCGAGATAAAAGATGAGAGTGCTGCTATATGGCTGGCGTGTCGAAGGGCCATTAGCGGCCTTGCAAAATAAGTGCCTGATTTGTTTCCCATAACGAGAAGGTTCCGACTGAGCACCAGTGCTACCGGCATGCTCGTGGGCTCAACGTAAAATACATCGCGGTTGTATCCACGCGGGTACGTAAAGAGCGAAGGGGGGTTTGGGTAGGGGCGGAGGGGGAGGCGTTATACCGGGAAGACGAAGAATCGAGGCCAGTACGAGAAGAAGCTAAGAGGATCCATAATAATAATAAAAATAAAAATAATAAAAAAAATAACGAATTCGCGTACCAAATGTTTGTAAGAATTTTTACGACCGTTGGTAAACTTTATATGACTATGAATAGTATATTATTTTCTTCGAATTTTTTATCCTTGCTGATCGACTATTGGGAAATAAATTTGTTTTATTTTTAAATTTTTATCTGTAGCTTAAATTGATGATATTTCGACAAATGTCCGATTTTAACATCAGTTCCCTCAGTCGTTCATACTCTATAATTTTCATTTAATTAAAAAAAAACGAAAGGCACGCACAAATTCATCGAATTCTCATATATATTCATTTTTCGATGAAGAATTTAACGCGAAAATTTGGTAATAATCGATAATGGATATACGAGAGTTATGTTAATTATATCTGGATAAAACAAATATTGGCTAAATCGATTA
The DNA here is from genome assembly GCA_958009045.1 of Oxytorus armatus. NCBI lineage: Eukaryota > Metazoa > Arthropoda > Insecta > Hymenoptera > Ichneumonidae > Oxytorus > Oxytorus armatus. Next base: position 13,567,175 of record OY253744.1, read on the forward strand.
TTGAAGTCGCTTAAAAATTTGATAGACATGACATTCCAGGTTCCCGGGGAAATGCACTAATACAAAAATTAGGGCGATTTTTTTTTTTTCGACTATTTTTTTTTCAGTCACCACCCGAAATTTTGTTGGATATGTCGAAAAACAAATTCCCTGAAAGTTACAGCCCTTAATATTAATTCTAAGTACTTTCCCTTAGCGTGAAAAGATTTTCCATCTAAAATACATGTAAATCGAATTTTTTTTTTTTTTTTTTAATTCTATAACTCAGCCGCATTTTATGCTATCATATTGTTCTTGGTTTCGATTTACTCAGAATAAAACAATCTAGAAAAGTGCCTATTGCGGCGAAAGTGTAAATTGTACTGGTGAGTTGGTACGGGTCACTGAAGTTGATTTTTACCAAAAATTCTCGTTTTTTTGCTGTTATCTCCGAAACAATTAACTCTACGAAAAAAATGTAAATGAAAAATTTGTTGGAAATTTTATTTCCTACAAATAAGGTCCTATCGACCCAATTGCTTAGATTAATATTTCTTGAGATATTAAACTTTATTTTTTAAAATTTTTTTAATTATTTAATATTTAATATTTTATAAATTTTATAATACTCATAAGTTAAAGTTCAATATCTCAAGAAATATTAATCTAAGCAATTGGTTCGATAGGACTTTTTTTGTAGGAAATTAAATTTCCAACAAATTTTTCATTTACATTTTTTTCGTCAAGTTAATTGTTTCGGAGAAAACAGCAAAAAAACGAGAATTTTGGGTAAAAATAAACTTCAGTGACCCGTACCAACTCACCAGTACAATTTACACTTTCACCGCAAAAGGCTCTCTTTTAGATTGTTTTATTCCGAGTAAATCGAAACCAAGAACAATATGATAGCATAAAATGCGGCTGAGTTATAGAAATTTGAAAAAAAAAAATTCGATTTACGCGTATTTTAGATGGAAAATCTTCTCACGCTTTGGGAAAGTACTTAGAATTAATATTAAGGGCTGTAACTTTCAGGGAATTTCTTTTTCGACATATCGAACAAAATTTCGGGTGGGGACTAAAAAAAAAATAGTCGAAAAAAAAAAATCGCCCTAATAAAAATAGAACAATGAGTATGAGCGATCGGTTAATTCGAGATGGAATTCTCTATATATACGTGTTCCGAGTACCGTATATATTGGATGATATTAACCACCGAGATCCTCAATTACGCATTAGCAGCTTCTCCATCTCTCTCTCGCTTTTGCGCCGTCGTTTATGCACTTGCACCTCCCGTTCTATAACGCCAGTGGTATACCTCGATGTATTTTTAATTACGTTCCTATTTTACGCCCGATAAAGGAAGCCGTTACGATGCCAGTAAAAAAAAAAGCTCCTACAGACTCGCGGCACTAAAGTACAGGAGCAAGTAGTCGTTCCGGAAGAGCCCTCGATTGGATCGCTGTATATACCCATCGGAGAAGAATCGTTGATGCTGCTCGTGGGTCGGAGCTAAAAGCATCGAGGATAATCTAGCCCGGATTTTTCACCCTATCTACTTCTCTTTCGGTTTTTCACATCATCGCAGTACGGGGGTTGCTTCTGATTTAACCGCGAAAACCGAAAGAAGCGATTTTTACCGTCGACACTATGCTTTTTATATATAAACTGATTCATCGGAATATCATGGCCTCGGATTTGTTTGCAACTTCACATTTTGCTCGCCTATATCAAAGAGATGAATGTAATTTTTTTCAAAAACATTTGTATACGTACGTTTGACTCTACCAGTATTTATGATCAACTAGTAAAGTATGGTGTTTGCGGTCGAAAAGCGGACACGTTTTGCTTTTTGGGAGAATGCCGTAACTCTTATATTTGTCACATAAGCGTAATGAATTTTTCGTTTTTTTGTAAATTCCGTATAAAAAAACAACATATTTTACTAATTATTCACCTAAACATTGTCGCAACAAAATTAAAGCGATTTTAGTTAGAACGTATGTCCAACGTCTGCGTTCACAAACGAATTTTTCGTTGTTATAACCAAAGATGAAGTTTCCTCAAACATATTTTGCTCGACCGAAACGAATAATCGTTAAGCAAATTCATTATTTAATTGCATCATTTGAAAATTCGTTCGAACGTCCACGAACTTGGGTGTTGGATATTCGAACCATTTTATTGTTTTTCTTTTTCACTATACAAATAACCTTGATGAAAATTGAATTCAAAACGCGTAATGTACAAATTTATGACTATGAATGAATGAAAAAAAAATCGTAATGTATAAGTAGCATGCCGTTCGTCATTATCGTTAATCCATTGGGTGCAGTGTGCAAGTAGAGAAACGTGACCGAGTGGACGTTTCTTCTATGTTCAGATTATATGTACATCCTCTCTGGCTCGTCGGTCTACGAGCAATATATAAACACCTCGGGTTAAAATGGGTCAATTACGCGAAACGTTCGTGCCCCGGTAACGCTCGTTGTCAACATCGTCAACGACGCAATCTTCATCTCGCTACTATATCTCTTTCTCTTTCGCTCGGGCCTTATGAAAACCGGAAAGACGTTGTTGTAAATTTCACGAGGTTCAAGTCACACACAGTTGACGCCTTGTGTATATCGATTATCCGTTTAGCTGGCCACTGCAATGCACCAGTCGCCGATTGCCCCTATATAACCAAACCATCCCTTAAATACAGATATCCGATGTATATGTATAGTACATCTATCGTGTACACCCCTCCAATTCCTTGGAGCATTGACTTGTATACAGAGAACATATATATATTTCTCGAGTGCCTCTCGTCAATTTGCATTCCCACGAATTTCTTTTTCCAATATATACCAACGTGTACAGTACGAGATTTACATTTCCATTTCTCCTTTTTCCCCGCTTTCTCTCTGGCAACCCTCCTCCTTGTACTCTCTCACTTCGTCTCAACGTCTCTCCATTTACTTATATTGCATCACTCGTGTCTCCTGTATATACGTATTTGTTTGCCGATATTTTTACCCTTAAATTCACTCGCTACGAAAATCCCTACCCTCGCGTATATGGTCAATTTTATTTATTCCGAGACGAACGTTGCTCATCGAAATACAATCATCGTGTACTCGACTTCAGAATCTCGACATTTATTTCACGGTGTACCATTTCACCGTGAGACGCAAGTTTGTCGATGAAGATGGCGGCGTGTGCTGTGTATTTATTGTGTCTTGACCCTTTTTTTTCGTAATAAAAACACTGCCGCGTCTCTTTCATGTGCATCGCGCCTACGTCGATCTTACGAACTTTATTCGCAATGCAAAATATTTGTGGTATATCGTTTCTTGTTTCTTTTCAATCGAAATCCATCGGTCTATGAAAACAACGGAGTTTGTCGAAAGCGGAAAGTAAAAAAAAAGGGAATCACTGGAATCCGTAGGTTCACAAGAAACGAGAGGGCATAACAAAATCCCTAGATTGAATGTTTTAGCTAAAAGTCACGTTTTCACCAAATGAACCTAAATACATTTTGGTAATTTTGATTTAAGTAGATTGAACTATTTGCGAGTTAGTGAAGTTCGATTCTCCGCGTTGTGGCGTTACGACTGTTTGAAATATTTTTAACCCTATGCGATGAATAATTCGGAAAAAATTATGTATTGTTGAAAAACGAACTTCCTGTACGAGGTAGCAAAATGCTGAGTGTATAAAGAGTCGCGAAGTTGTAGTTTGCTAGACGGGACTATGGAGGAACGATTTTTTTTGCTATTTGACCGAAGTTTCATACAAAATCATCATCTACTGTAATCAAATGAATTTAAACGTGGGGCATTGTCTTTTTTATTGAATGAGTTTTGCAAAACATTTGGCACTGTTTCGAACAATAGTTGAGCCACGGACTTGAGTTGGATGAGCATTACAACGTTTACACATTACGATGTCTCCTTGCACAGCGCGGAGACATCGGAGTGAGAGGAGAGAGAGAGATAGAGAGAGAGAGAGAAGAGCGATCGTAAACCAGCATGACCGCAGCTCCAATTTATCGTCCGTTCCGCCAATTGATTACATGAATTATAGATGCTTGAACGTATGGTTGGTCTACTACACGAAAGCTCGGTACAGAATCGTTCCCTACCCTCGCGCAAAGAAGACTTCGTATATCTTACGATACGATACTGCGTGCAACTAGCGCAGTGCTGCCGTACGTGTTTATCCTCTCAAAGTCGTTAAAGTCGTCGCGAAAGAATTAAGGCCCTTTAACAACCCACACTACCGGTATATACATCTTTTTTGTTTCTATGTCCCACAGAGCAGGGTTTTCTAACATTGCCGATTTACCGTATAGCCCCACAGTCCCACGTGAAAAACCGACAAGAAAAAATTATTTTTCTTTGCAGTAGATGAGGAGACCGTGGTGCATATACGTGCATGTACGTGCGAAAGAGCAAGATATAGAATTAACAAAAACTGCACAGAAAGACGGAAGGACTGGGTAGGAAGTACTGAGGGAAGGGAACGGAAGTGGAAACTGAATGTGGTTCTAAGAGAAAAACCGATAAAAGCATTATATACGTGAATTTTAAAGGCTAGCAGGAGAAACAGGAAATGACGAAGAGTAGAGAGCATAGTAAATGTACAATAATAGGGCGAGACGAACGGTAAAAAAACAAGAGATGTAAATGAGTTGTAAGGGCGAAAAATATGTATGAGAAGGGATAATTGTGAAAGCCTGAAAAAGGCATACAAGGAATGAAAATACTACTGCGACTATTTTTCTTTGTTAAGTTTGAAATTAATTTACTGATTATTCGATCCTTTCAGACTTAATTAACGGCAATACGTACAAAAACGAGGGAAAACATTCTTTTTCGACAAATGCGTTGAATATTTCTTGAATTTTGCAAGGAAAAAGCAATGTTTAATTTTTTTTTCCGAATTTTCAAAATGTATTTCTGTTCAAGTAAAGACTTTCAGACCGGTAGGTTGAAAAAATTTGTAAGAATAATCGTATTTGTAAAATATTCGGTTTTATATTGAAAAAAAAAATCAATGTCCTACGAATTTTTCAAATTCGAACCTAAATATTTGTTCGTACAATCGTAGATGTATTTCGAACGATCGGACATTTGGAATTTTCGATGGAGTTTTTTTCTTCTATTTTCCACAATTTTAAAAGAATCGTAGAACACATCATCTTCGAATTCTGTTCGAATAAAATAAAATCGATTAAATTCATTCTTCTCGAATTATTAAACAGTTCAAGCTTATTGTCACAAAAAGCATAATCTTTTGTCGCTAAAGTGTATGATGATTATGTTACAAACGTACGAGATTTGTTAACGTCAGTGAGATGAACGTTTGAGAGATCTTTCATTAACGTGGAATTTTCATTATCACTCGGCTTTTGTACCCTGAGACTGCATGGCGTTGTATGAGATGCGCCAAAGACGCATATACACACCTCGTAAAAACGGGTTAACGATGTCTCGTTTCTTGAAGGAAAGACGCCGAGTTAGAGAGAGAGAGGGAGAGAGAGAGAGAGAGAGAGCCAACAAGAATCCACATGCATGGTTGTCGCGGAAAACACCGGCTGTTCGCAACGCTACCCTCTCACTTTTGTCGTTTCCTCTTCGTCTTTCCTCTTTCTTGGCGAACGTATATAATAGACGCTCTCTCTCGTCTTTTCCCGCGGACGTTAATGATCGCGCCCGTAAAACAGGGTCATAAAATTCCACGCGTTCAAGAACGATTCTAATATGAAGGGGGGGGGGGGGGGGGCAAGAGCGATCTCCCTCTTGGATGCACCGCACCTTTTGCAATTGCCGGCTCACCAAGAGGGTTTTCATCTTTTCACCCCCCGAACTGAAACTACTCCTTTCATACCCCGTACATACCGGTGTCTGTGTACACTATTATATCTATATATAAACGCAGTTGCGACACTCGCGACTTAATGAACGCGTACTCCAAGCGTTATATAAGTTGTTCGCATCCGTTTGTCGTGACACTTCGTTGCGGAACATATATATGGGACATTTCACGCGTAGTGGCACGGGGTGTGCTGGCCGTTGAAATTTCTACGAATAATGCATTTTCTATTTTTTTTCTCTAAGTTCTTAAGTAAACCGTGAATATCAGAAACTTGAACGTTGTTTCCTCATTGTTTCATATCTCGTTCACAAAATTCTCGCTATAAGTAAGAGCGGATTTTTCAAGTGTGACTTTCTTGTAGATGAAACTTCCTGAACGTAATAATATAATGAAGAATGTGGGCAAGTTTCTGATTTTCAAGGGTTTTGCTGTTGTTGTCTAGATTTTGCCGAAAGGACAAGCGCTGTTAAGGGGTTATACGCAGTTGGAAATTTCTAAAAATTGTTTTTTTTTTAGTGCAATTTCGGAATGTACATATATTTGAATATATTCTCTGAAAATTTCAAATCGATCCGGCAAATATTCTTGGAGATACACGCATATTTGCAAGGACCCTCGGAGCGTTACAAAGTAGGCGGCCTAAACTTTGAACGCGTTTTTCTCAAAACGGAGCTTTCAAAGTCGGTGAGCACGATTTTTCAAAAACGGCTCAACCGATCGGTGTACAATTTTAACACAACCTTCTGGGATATATTCTTCAGGTATTGATCGAAGCAATAAGATTTTCGATAATTATTTCTATTTTTTTTTAACAATTTAACGAAAAAATTTTGTTCGAAAATTGGAATTTTTTCTTTTTAGGGCCGCCATTTTGTCAAAAATGAAAATTTCGACTATTCCTTCGATCAGTACCGAGATTTATCTATCCACTTATAGAATCTTTTTGGTTTTTTTTATTTTGGATAATCCAAAACGGAGATATCGTGCTCACCGCCAGACACCTTTTTTTAGGGGAGCTCCCGGATATCGGCTATAGCAACTTAAAAAATCATTATTTTTGTAAATAAAAAATATGAAAATAAAGTTAGAAATTGCCACAATACGTATATAAATTTTTACGTTGGTAAATAAAAATGTCTTTCCAGGAAAAATTCTTGAAAAATCGCCTTCTTTCGGTCTCCTGACTGCGTATAACTCCTTAACAGGGATTTATTAACGCGGTAGTCTGGTCTAGAGCGAGATTTTTGACGTCATTTATAATGTGCAATAATTTTTAAACCGTTGAAGTTGTCTTGATGAAAATTTACACGTGCATTTATTGATCCTTAGAGAATAATTGTACATTAATAAAAAAATTATTTTAAATATTTTCATGTAGTTTTTTGTCTTGTTGCAACATGGTGCGCCGAAAGCTGCCTCAATCGGCGCCCACTCTGGACGATGTTGTATGCATCTAAAAAAGAAAAATATATATATATTCTCAATCTGTATGAGTATTCTGAGCACTGGTAGCAGAATTGGTACTTAAAAAAATGTTTTGACAAAATGGCGGCCTGTTGAACTTTCATTAATGATATTTCATACATTTTCGGGTATTCGACGAGTTATAAGATGTCGGCAAAATTATTGTTCGACTCAATTCTGCTACCAGTCCTCAGAAACAGCTACCCAAGGTACGTGCACAATTTGAGCTCGATCGATCTGTTAGTTATCGAGATATCGTGGGCGCCGATTTGAAAAACATAGTTCTGAGATAAACGCGTTCAAAGTTTTGACACCGTCCGCGCAGCTGCTTCCCGACGGCGTTACCTGAGCGCGCGGCTTGCTTAGAATTTTTATTTCTCGGCTAATTGTTGAAGTATCAATAAACGGTTTCCAGGAGCGTATGAAGAAAGGTCTAAGGAATAAGAAAATGAAAAAAAAAAAAAATCGATTTTCTCAAATTCCTAGACCAGACTACCGCGTTAATTTTACAATCACCGTTCTGGAATTAAACGCCCCTGATTCGTTCGGCCATCAGAAAACGTTTCACATGACGTGGAATATCCCATATATTATATCGATGGGTCGGTAGACTCCGAGAGCTTTGAAAACCCGTGACAAGTTTTTTTTTCACAAAACTTTCACGTCCATATCTGATACTTTGGTTTGTAGGAGGGGAAAGAGCAACAAACTTCAGCGCTTGAAGAAAAAAAAAACTTTCAATTTCCTAACGTCGGAAAAAGGCTGAAGTTTGCAATTTTGCGGAGAATCAAAACGGTTAAAAAAGTTGATATGACCGACACAAAGTAGTTAGTGCGAGAGAGTTGAGTGAGAGAGAGAGAGAGATGCAGTAACGTCTACGAGTTGATATAAATATCAAGTAAACGGAAAAGTGGCTGTAACTGTCAGTAGTTTGATTCACCTTTCGTAATATGAAACTGGCTATAGTTGATTAGTGTGCGCTTTTAAAAACGTATCTGTATATATGTACATAAGATCACAGCATCCACTTCTGGAGCGATTTTTTTTTTTCATGTGTATTACATCGTTCATGTGCTCGTATGCGAAATATTTATCGCTACAGAGTTCTAGCTAGTCTAGTCATCCCCATTTCTCCACTTCGTGAAATTCTTGAACTCCAAAAGCCGCGCCATGGCTGAGGCTCTACGCGATATTAGAGCCGGTAGATTGAAAGATTTACTGTTCGTTTTTCGTGACCTATACATCGAGTATATCGATGGTGCATCCTTCGCACAGTTTTCTCTCTCTCTCTCATTCTGGTCTCTGTGCAACAAGACCAATCGTATTTCCAGGTGTTGGTCGTTATTTATGAAAAAATCGATCCGAAGCACCGTAGAGCATATTTTACAGCCCTTCTCGACCAAGAGCGAGAGAGAGAGAGTGTTCATAAAATAGTTCGTCGAATACCGAGACGACTCATAAGGTATGGAAATATCTGTATTTATATCCAACCACTGTCTGATAGTAGAAGAACGTATTTCACATGTTTTAACATGCAAAACTATGCACGATACGCCCTTATGTCTAACAGCAGTCGTTATACATATATTACACGTATAACGTAGTGGATTCTGTGTAACTTAGTCCTATGATTGACGGTTTCCCCTTCCGGTTTGCCGTTACTCGCCGACCGATATATCGTAACTTTACCGGGAAGTCCGCGGCATACCATCGTGAAATTATTAGCCGCCCCGAACCATTTCGGCCCGAGGCATCAACCCCACCGTCGATTCATTCCCACCCTCCCACGCAACGAAAACTCATCTCGTCCCGGACTCGGCATTTTTCGCTAAATTTTACGACGGAATTTATAAAAAGTATATGCGCCTCTCCATTATCGTTTATTTTTCAAAAGTCATCGTTGTATATATACTTCTCATTCGAACGAGAACGATGTTTGTGAAATTCATAAGCAAGTTGGTGGAAATAAATTTTATTACGTAACGTAAAATCGAGAGCTCATGTTCATAATTTCAAACGATCAATCAATTAAACAAACAGTTGGCAATCAATAGTCAATAGCCAATCAGTTGCATAACAAATATCAATTGAATCAATGAATGCAAAAGCAATTATCAAAACATCAATTATCAATGAAACAATGCCCTGTCACATCGAACCATTTCGAATCCAACTCACGGACCAATAGTAGGAATAACGAAAACTTCAGAGTATCGAGACTCGTTCGAGGTGGCAAAGGTCTTAATTATAAATCAATCTCTCCGTTTATTTCGTGGTACGTGAAACGGAGGCTTAGAATACAAGAAGTTTGTTCTCTGTCTGAAAAAAAGAACTTCATTTTTTTCCTGACCTACTTCTTTATCACGGTCTTAAAAATTTCTGAACAGACATACGCTCGGCAGTTTAAAAGAAAAAGAAGAGGAAAAAAAATGTCATCTACGGTTACTCCGTAGTCTCGTTTAACTACGATTTTTCTCCAATGCCGTTGGTGAATACGTGGCACTTGCACCGAGTTTTCCCGCCGCTGTCGCGAGGAGAAAACGTTTGCCCGAGACTTTGAGGGTATTTCAGCGAGCTTACGCGCAGTGTCCACCGCCTCACATTTGCCTCTATAATTCCCTCCGGTGGAGTTGCTCAGCTGGCTTTGACCTAACCTGTAATAACCATAGAGACGGCAAGCGCCGGTGGTGCACCCTGGTGAGACGCCAGTGGCACTAGCGACCGTCAAGGGGCGGGGAACAATGTAAACTCGCGCGTAGCCATACACGCTTTTCGACCCTCTCGCCCCATTCCAGAGACTCTCGGCGTATTCAATTACTAACGAGAGCAGACTAACGTAAAGCAGTGCCGGTGTGCACACGCGGCCAACCGGCCCCGAGTATCTCGCGCCTCGCAAAGAACCTTGTCACGCGTGCATTTTTAACGAGGCTACGAGCTTTACACCCTCTCCCTAAAATACCTCACACTGCCTACGGCGAAGAGTTTGGGTACGCGTTCAGACCCAAGCGACGCCGGTGGAGCACCGGCGTAGTGGCAAAGGCGTCTTCGCGCGTGAGTTTCTCCCGCTCGCCGTCGCGACGTGGATGGCATTGGGGGTGGGTGAGACTGCCAGACTGACGCTCCCCAGGGCGTCCCAGGTGAACGCTGGCGAAACGGGGGTCGCAGCGATGCTTGAAACCGTCTGAAACTCCCCATGCACCTGATACGCAATTTCATACGAACTATCCGAGAGATATTTTACTTGTACATGGTGCATTAATGGTCATACAAGGGCGGCAACGGCGAAGGAGTAATTATACGATCGAGAGTCCTCTACCGATTGCTTCACCTTGAAATTCGTCTCCAGATTTTTTTGCATCTCGAGAGGCTCGTCATTAACCCAAAGTCCTACATCCAATTAGCGTCTTGGACCAATATAACCATTATGAGTTGGCAAGGTTGATTGACGTAGAAACTGGGGGGTTGATAAATAGTAATCAATGAGAACGTTTCGCTGTTCCGAAGACAAACATTTCATTGACTATTTATTTATTTATTAGGCCTCTGATGCCAGGATTAAAATGAAAGGCATTCCATTTTTTAATGGTGTATACTAGAGATTTTGGCAACGATGAGGCTGATAATCATTGGATAATGGATAAAGGGAAATCAGAAAGATCCAATTTGCCGAAACATTGGGTCAAAAAATGACCTAATTAGGCACTTCAAGGATTTATATCCAAGTTGGTAACGTAAAAAAAAAATATAACAAAACCAACAGCCGCTATCAGACATAAAGGAGCTGATGCTCGTACATCCTTATTTGTGAAATAAACATTACTCAAAGAAATTTTGTTGATTAAACGCAGAATAATTAATTAATTAAGGATACGGGCATTTATTAAAGCACAACACCGATATAAATCATCCTCTATATCAACGAGAGTATTTTTTACAAAGGAAATAGTTAATTGTCGTTAGCTGCAAATCATCAATTCGTTTCCTTCTCTACTTTATCGACGGCTGTATGATTCGAGAATCCCGCGGCAACGCTCTTGCCGTACTCGATCCATTCGTGGCCCGTCTCGATACCCTCTCGGGTCGCCTGTTGAGCCGCTTCCACCGCCTCTGCAACTCGACTCTTCGCAGCATCGATGGCTTTCGATGCAGCTTCCTGAGCGTGTTCAACGGCTTCCTGAGCATGTTCGACGGCTTCCTGAGCTTTTGCTTTAACTTTGTCGACCATTTCCTGCGCCCTGTCCTGCATATCCGGCATCGACATCGTCTCCTAAATACACCAATCAAATGTTTACATATTTTCTTTTTAATATTTCAATTTTTCATATTTCATTTCTCTTCGCGGTCGAGATAACCAAAAAAAAAGATTAACCACGACGTTTTTGAAATCATGACTTTAACCTCGAGATTCGAATTATTCAAGCGCAATATTAACTCTCATTTTTTTCTACGCTAAATTCAACGGACATTACAATTAAACTTTTTAAATACATTTGAATTCAATGAAAATTTCATTTTCAATAAACCTGTAGATCAGAATTAAAGAATCAAGAATTAAATCAGCCGTAATTTTCTTGCCACAAAGTTTCGATGAATGCTTAGTACAGGATGTTATTTGCCGTCGAAGAAAATAACGTTTTGCCTCCTGGCAGAAGCCTGTAACGCCTATATTTGTCTCGTAGGCGCAGTTTGAATTTTATGGTTTTCTATAAATTCCGTCGTACGATTGACAATAAACTGCCGAACGGATCGATCTCTATGAAGTCTTAAACTCTTTGTCACAACTTTCGCTATGAGCTAGGCACGGCAGATTATTTTATTTTTCTGTGATCTCAGAGATATTGATCATATATATGAAACACAATATATTTTTTTCGCAGCATGATGTTTTTAACAATGTAACTCTTACAATTTTGAATTTATTTGAAATCTGCCGCACTCATCCCGAAGGGAATGTTGTAACGAAGAATTTAAGACCTCATAGACATCGATTTGTACAGCAGTTTATTCCCAATGATGCGTAGAATTTACGAAAAAAATTCAAATTGCACTTACAAGATAAATATAGGAGTTACAGGACTTTGCGAGAGAGCAAAACGTTCTTTTTTCGACCCCAAACAACACACTGCACTACAGCCATTCATTTAAACTTTGTGGCAACAAAATTATAGCAATTTTAATTTGTGATATATTGCCGTGATTCGATCACCCTTAAATACACGTTTAAATCGCCGTGTTAACCGGTGATATTGCAAAACAAAAATGTTCCGCGAATTCGCAAGATATGACGAACGTTGCCGATAAAAATTACAATCGGAATCACGAAAACACTCGGAATTGCACGAATAATAGTGAAATAACGAAGTGTGGTTTTCGCACCTGAACGACGGCGCAAGCCACTATGAAAATTACGAACGTATAACTCTTCATGACCGATGAGTCTGCGATGCAGAGTGAAACTGCGTGTACGAGAAGTATAGCCGGGTTTATAGTTTAAACAATTCGTATATACGTAACGGGTATAGTATAGAAACGTTCCGAACGAGCTTCAACAGAGATCTGTTGATCATCCGACGTTTGTCCGCGGTGGTATTCGTATTTATTGCAGCGGATGACTTGTCACGCTCGTGGACCGGATGGAAGAGCGATTATCAGTCTCGAGAATTGCCTCTCATCAGCGGTAAATTGTATCGTCGCACGGTCATTATTCCTATATATACCGGCTGTATAACGTGAAAACGACACTTTGTGTATACACGTAGGAGGGTTTTGCCACAATAGTGAGATTCGTCATAGAGACAGACACATATACATTCGCGGCAAGCCAGAGAAACTTCGGACTGTCGCCTCTCGACCTTCGCCACGCACAACCGACATTTTTTCTCCTCTTTTTTTGTACTTACGCAATTGTTTAGTCTGCAAAAAATATCATTGTTGAAACGCCAATACACGTAGTAACATCGTGGAACAAAGTGTCCCATAAAACTTTAACACCATTTCCGGTCGTTCATTTAAATATATTTTTAGTACACATTTATTCGTTTCGTTCACGATCAATTCATGTTTAATTGATCGTTCGAATCGCGAATTTTCGTAAGCCAATAAGCATCGATGCTTATTATACCATGACTCTAACGATATAAGTTGGGGGTTATTAAAAAATAGTATTATTATGAAATAATGAGAGGGACAATATTATTATGCACACCTCAGAATCCGCTTCGATATTCTCTTCGTATAATTATTCGTAATTATTTTACAAATGCATTTGGACGAGTGACGAGCATTCTAATGATCGTCAGTATTTTTCAATACTCAATTTTCGTTCGGTCTTCAACGATAATATGTTTTCTAAAAAAAATGGAAAACACATTTTGCTCCCTCTTTTTTTCGGTTTTCGATGCCGCAGTTTCAGTCTCCAATGATCGAAATGTGTCGAAAGGTCGGAAAAACATATTTACAAAAAAATATCCGGATGGACAATGTACGTGTCATGAGGATGCTCCTTTGACCGATATCATTTTCGCAAAGATTTAAAAATCGGAACTCGGAATTTTTCGAAAAACGTCTGTTAATTGCATAACTCGTGAACATTTCGATCTATAACGCAAACCCCTTCTACACAATTGGACTATCATCGGATACTGTTCGCTATTGAATTTGGCGAAAATCGATTAAGGGAAGGTTCCCGTCCAAAGACCCCAAAAATACCTCAATTTTTTTTCAATACAAAATAAATTAATCTGCGAAAATTTTGTTATGGGTTTTATTTGTATATAAAAGAAGTATTGTACTGAGAACAGCCGCCATTTTGTTTTAAAGGGCTTTTTCATGGTTATGGTATTTTCAATTTTTCGAAATAAAAAATCCATTCGGAATCAAGCAAAATCTCATACTATTGAGTAAAAGAAGAGAAAAAGAATGGTGCAAACTGAATCATGCATATTGCTTCCTCGTCATTACTGCGCATACACAAGGAAGACAGCATTGAAAAAGCCCCTTACTCACAGAGGAAAATTTACACAAATATGATGAGGAAGCGACATGCAGATTTCACTTTTCGAAATGTTTTTTAATGCTCATAAATTTTTATTTCAATAGATCAATATTTAAAGTTAAATTTTCATAACATTATCAGATCAGTGTCCAAGGACTATTATTCCCCTGAACGTAGCTGAGTATCATTATAAATTTCTACTACAACAATAAATGTCTTTGCTTTTAAAGCTATGACGTTGTATATGAAACTAGATATGCACTAAATTTCATTTGAAGTCATTTTCATAATCCATTCACGAGAAATATTATATGGCTTCCGCGTGTACCTTTGTCAAATGATTTCATCTTGCTGTATCCGTATAAAAAAAAAAATATATATATCTATAACGTAGTAGGCTATGTGGACTCTTGGGTATTCTCGGTGAGCCGATATAGAGTGCATCGGAGCCGCGAGACCGGCATTGAAAGCAATCCGTGGTTAAGAGGGACCGTCTCGAATCCTCAATGTGACAGCTTTTGCATTTATGCGAGAACGATGCTTTGTGTGTGATCGCGAATGGCCGTGATGCTGTCCCACGGGAGATTTCTGGATCGTGGAAATGTATACACACAAACCAGTCGGCTTTTGTGCATCTCTCTGTGACTCTCGCGCAGTGTATGGTACTAACATTTCCAGCCAACCTCCTGAGCACTGGCATTACCTTACCCCATCGTCTTGTATCATCGTGATACTGTTACATAGGTATATATATATATGCTATCCGGCTAAGAGTGAGCGACGTACTTCCATCTTGCAGTAACTATCGCAATAAATATGTATCAGCTGTATACCACAACGTATCGACAGCGCGAGAGTGGAGTCGAGGAAAACTCTCGCAATTCTGAAGTGCACACGTACCATATTATCATAAACAGCCCGTTTTTTTCCATTTTTTTATTTTACTAAAGTAACAAAACTTGTGGCTGCGTCAATATGGAATTTAAACGCGAAGAAAGCTCTTTTCTATTCACTGTCGGATGGCAAAAGCATTATGTCCGGGAAAATGTGGATTTTCCTCTTCGATTGATTATTCAGATGAAGTAAACACAATCAAATATTCGAAATAATGTGAACTTTTCATCAAGTACTCAAGAAAAAACGTAAAAATCTTAGGATTATTATTATTCGCACAATGATAATTATTATTATGCAATGATAAGTGATAATTTGTTTGAAAAGTTCATGCAAATTGTTTCTCATTCCCAAGAGGATTGAATCAATTAACCAAAAATCTAAAACCCAAGAAAATCTCGCTGTTCCCTCCGAAAACACCAAACGCAACACACGCGATCCACATGGTGTCCGCCTCTCTGCAATGTCTCGCCGTGAGCATCAGGCCGCAACTGTTCCCGGTCTTTGCGCTCATATTCGCGAGCGGCGTGTCTCAATTCCCGATGGGAAATGCAAAACTCGTGTTGATGACGAATCGGTCCACTTGCCACACGCTGACAGAACGTTTAGTAAAGCCCCTGCAGCTCGCGAGCTCAGTTCCCGCTGTCATCAAAGACCCGGGAAGATGAGACGAGGGAGAAAAAGGGGAATTTCGAACTTAACGAATTCAACGAAGCATTAGAGCGTTTTGTAGGCGGGAAAGAGAGGAGAAAAAACGCAAAGTAGATGCGGTGCTCCGCCGTACGACTCGCGGGCATACGGAACATGACTACTTTACAGAACACTGCGTTTTCAACCCACGAATACTCGCGGCCTATAACTCATTATTACTCGAGGGTAGAAAGTGCCACGAGTGAAAGAAGATGTCACCGTGTTACAAATGCCCGTCCACGAAGTATACACTCGTGGCTGAACATTGTGGTATACGGAGAGAGAACAGGATACCTCGTCATTATTCGTCTCGGCTCATATCAACGTTGACAGATGGCGAGTACAAGATGAGGCCAAGAAAACCGGGAGACAAAGTCATCAAAGAAAGACTCCGCCGCGAGAGAGATCGAGGAAGAGAATTGGGTATGGGGGCGGGGGGGGGGCAAGAGCCAAGTCGCGGCAATGGATCACGGTTCCCAGAGCTCCGGATCTCTCATTCTCTCTCTTTCTTCCTACTTGGAAGATCATCGCGTCGCGTCTTGCCGGTACGAAAACGCAAAATAAAGAATGAAACAAGGGGACCAGAGTGTGCAAGTGGGAAAGAGTGACAGTCGCGGGACTTTATCGTATATCATAAACTCGAATCATTATTATTATACCGCGGATGGATAGAAACTGCCCGTGGACTTTTCGTCATTCGACGTTGCGAAGAGTTCCACCCGGTTAACCGAATACCAGCCTCATATTCTATCGTGTATGCGTTTGCTAAGCCAGTATTATTGCCATTGCTTATATCGTCTTCTCTCTTCCTCTCTTCTCTCATTGCGAGATACAGAACCCCAGAGTAAAATGCATTCGAGCGATACACACACGTACACACATTCATGCCACAGAGAGGACAGGCAGTACGCCGGATGCGACTGTCACAGGATCGAGCTCGTGCATCATCTTCCGAGCGACTTTCTCGCGTGCTCCATACGACGAGGGTGAGAGAGAAACGAGAGTATATAGCTGGGTACATAGAGGGAGGGGGACCGACAAAACTCAGGTCCATTCGTTCGCCATACTCGCCTCCAGGCACATATTAACCCGGACGATCTGTCCCAACGACAGACCATATATACCTACAATCCACCACCAGCGTCATCACTGTCGCTATACGTGCCACATAACCAACCCCCTTTATTCTCTACGCTCATACCAGCACCGGTTATTAATCCACCGTTCCGCCGACTCGATGTATTTTCGTTCGTTCGTTCGTTCGTTCGTTCTTCCCCTTCGCGAATCCCAGCCAGCCCCGGAATTCGTTCTATATGGACGTTAATTTATATCGCTCGTTGATCCAACCGAAAACCCCCGTAGTTTTGTCCCCGATGGGAACTCACAGCCAGAAACGAATTACCCCTTGGTCTTACACGATCGTTAATAATTAATGGGTTCGAGGTTTTTATTTGCGACTAATTTTTCTTTTTCTCCCAGTGACCGATTTACCGTTTTAATTGAGGGGATAATAATTATTGCAAGTTTTTTTATAACTCATGCAGAAATCTTGAGATTAGTTTGACATTATTATTTCCTTCGAAGTCCATTCTATTTTTTGTTTCTTACAATTTGTAATTTTTCTAGTAGGAAGCTTTTGCTTTTCGTGAAAGAGAAAACAGGACTTTCAGCCATCGATATATTCTATTGTCGCAGTTTTTTTTTTTTCTCGTTCGTGAAGATTCCTCTACGAGGAATTCCAGAGGATTGAAATTTGTTCTAGCAGGGGAAATGTTGGGAAAACATAAGAATTAGAATCTTCATATAAGAAATTTCTAATATGAAGATTTTCTTTCGCAAAATGATAAGAGAATTGATATTTTATAATACACAAAATGATGAGGAATTATTCCTTGAATGAAGTCGAATGTGCCAATATTAAACGGGTTACAACGTGTATACAAGTTCTATAAGCATCCCTCTTTGTTTTTTCTGATTATTCGATTTTTACGCAGTTTCATTTCATTTGACAATATTTTTTCCGAATTTTCCATTACAAGATTTTCAATTCATCCATAAATTAATTATGTAAACCCGCATGGTAGTCGCTCACTTCGTTTCATTCTCCCTAGAGACGTATAGACATCAGTTGAAAGACCGCAATGAAATCGTCTGCTCAACATCGTTCGTACTCGGCAGTATTATATCGTGATGGCAAAGCAACATGCTTGTCATTTCATTTCGTCCATTTGATGTTCGTATTTTTAATGCATTTTTTGTTTTCAATCTCTCGTAGACACGCTGAGAATCCACTGGAATGGTCTCGTAACGAGCGTGTTCCATGCGTAGTTTTTCTTTTTTTTCTCTGCGAATTCTCGCGAGTTCATCGATCACTCGAACCGTTCCCTTCGAATGATTATTACGATGCTCATGAATTATTCCGTGTTTATACCTTACGAGGAATTCCTGATATTTCTAGATTCGTCGATATATATTCGCCGAGGTATAATATCGGCGAATAGGAAAAACTGGAAACGAGCCTCGATCATCGTTGAGATCTTTGCAATTTAAACAGGCAAAGAATTTTTTATTTCGTAAAATTATCGTGCAGGATTGATTTTGTTTTTAAAGAACTCACTTAATTTTTGCGGCTTCGATCGCTTAGTAAATCGCATAGGAAGTCGATGTTTGTGACCTTAAATCTACAGGGAACTAATTGTATTCTTTTACGCAAGTCTCTTTACAATTGAATGCAATAGATTAGCAGCGACAAGTTACCGCGTTGTAGCTCAACGTAGATATCTACTTACGAACATTCAAAATGGAATAACGTGTGTCCTTCGTGATAATTAAACAGTCAAGAAATTTCTCGTTCTCACAATATTGCAAAAATACTCGATATCACTTACTTTACGTAACACATGCTCTATTATGGAGGATAGTCGAGACAAACAAAGTTACATAATTTTGAAAAAGTATTCACTTCGTTATTCAGTTTCGCCAAAGTATCAAGTCACTCTTAACAGAGTCCCGTTGGCAAAATGTTTCGAGCAAGTGCCTCAAAAATGTAAACAAAATTTCACGATATACTTTATACTAAAAATTCCGATACCCACCAATTCTTGCGTGTTACAAGCATTTTTTACTTTTACTTTCAATTGCAAGCTCAGCGTTATGCAACGAACGTTCTTTCGTTCGAAACCGTAACTTTTGACGTAACCTGTATAGAAATGTATATAAGTGAAACGATAGCCAAGTTCAGCACACGCAATTGTCGCGAATCGAGATTGCGAAGAAGGGCGAAAAAGAGAACGAAGGAGGGGCTGATGGTTGCGTCTCTCGAGAGAAAACAAGCTGCCGCAAGAATCCGCTAACGAGGAACAAACGCCGCGCGCGATTCTCGCCACATTTCGTACATGTTATAAAAAAATCGTATACAGCGGGATCCAGGTGTGTCCGAGAAGATCGAGGATCGGGATATTCGCGGAAGGCAATTACCTGCTGTGCCTGGTACGGTACCGTATGTATCTACTAGCTTTGGTCTGACCAGCTGTGTATAGATTCTGAAGGCACTTCGCATGAGAGTAGAGACAAAGTCTCTCGGTATACACCGGTAGCTTTTTGTTTTTATCGCGAAGACAATACGTGCTCGGACCTGGGCACTTATAAATCTCGCGCGAAAACAAATATGTACGTAGACGCCCGTTTACATTGTCACAATCTCAAATGTAAGCGCTATCTTTGTACATCCGCGCCACCGTTCGCATTATTATTTTATCTACTTCGGTCTCAAACACGTTCTAACGGTGTGCGATGATTGGCCTAATGTTTCATGAGATAGAAGTCTGAAAAGCATTAGCGGTGAGAGCAGGTCATTATCGTCATTTCGCGGTTACGCGTACGCGAGTAAAATGAGGAGCGTACATCATGTATGGTATATATTTTACGTATAACATTAGTCACGTACGCGAGTCATAGTAATGTCTATACTATTTGGTCGGAATTACATACACGCTCGAGGTCGTTTGGAGTACGTGCTGAAAAACGAGAGGCGCGAAACGATTATATACGTGGAAAACTCATTCGGCCAGATATCCAGTCACCGGATATGTTAGATGATGATGGAATTATAACGGGAATTGTCTAAAAAAGCGCTCAGGAAGTCAATCGTAAGAATGAATGTTTTGATCTAATATGAGAGCTGGGAAAAGAACCACACGTCCTCAATTCGTTGATTGACCCTTCTATCTTGGAGACCAACCTTCGCAGAGAATCCCTTGCAACAAATACATTACAATGAAGTTTTTGAAACACGACAAAACTTTAAAAAAACAACGTCTAATTCTCATTTCTATAAAAGATTTCCATCGAAGAACTCGATGATACGAATCTCGTGTCTATTATAATGTACCATTATACATAGTCAATGAAGCTTCTCATCTCCATAAACCGACCAGTGTGAGGATGTCCCGTCGTTTGAAACTCTCATCCGCTTCGTTGTTGCAATAAGCCCCAACTATTTCAGAATAACATACGTGGCGCTGTATATGTAACAACAGAGATGACTTTACCAACCACCAGAAAAGGTACTAAAACTCGACCGGATATACAATGCGGCGAATCTTCTATTGCTATATAGTTGCGGCACAGCTCTCGTCCTCCCCTCAGCCACCCCTCATCCCACACACCTTCACGACTAATTACGCGGAGTTTGTATTAATGCGGGTGTTAGCATTCCGGTGGTCGCGCGTCGCTTTGCAACCGCTCCATCTCTCTCGGCATGTAGGTTAGGTACTATATCGCTGCTGGTGCTTTACGCACACAGCTGTAGGTTACGATCCGCCACCAGGATGAGCCCCCAAGCTGCCACTATGAAGCCCCTGACTATGTGCGTACGTTACCAAAACCCTCTACGTCACTCTGATACGCTCTCCTAACGTCAGGACTCTCTGTCTATCTACGAGGATCTACAGTAAAATCTCTCGTAACTTATAACCACAAAAAATATTATCATCCCCACAGTTTGTACGTGGAGACTCCTCGAAAGTTGTAATTTTCTGATACGGCCATGTGAGTTATCGTATTCAATGATATATCGAACCTTCACCGATGTTTCATCGATAATCAATCAATTTCATAGACATCAATTCGTCCGGTGTTGTTGTACGAGTACCGAAATTCGTCACAACCCGTGTAAAAAAAATAAAGTCTCCATTAAGTCTTTCACGTGGTCTACGAAAAGTCTCCCTATTGGAACAAATGTAGCCTTCAATGTAGATTTCTGAATTCGGTGATTAAATCCATTATAAGTCTACGAAAGTCTATATCTCTCGATAGTGTATGATACGTTCCATATTGAGTTTACTGTAAGTCTACAGGATGTCTATGTCCGATTCTTCGAACAGGATTACCAACAGTTTGCCCGAGGTAATGAGCATAGATTTGAATATAGATCTGATAGACCTCACGATCGCAACTCGCAAGTATATTTAAGGTAAGTTTGCCCCATGTATTTATTATGTATTGAAATATAGACTTTGTATCCGGAAAAGTCTATTATAAGTCTATTATAAGTCCACACCTGGTCTACTATCTACTAAAAAAAAAGTCTATTATAAGTCCACACCAGGTCTACTATCGTTTTTCAAAGCTAGTTTATCTGAAGTCTGAAAATTACGGCGATTATGGACCTTAATGTAGACCTAGTTGGCTGCAGTAGAAGAGGTCACTAAAAATTTTTATCAAGTCCATAAAAGGTGTGCGATCGATTTACTAAGTATGCCAAAAGTCTGCATATTCTAACGATTATAGACTTTTATATGAAATTGGTAGTTTGTAGGAGAACGCTGATAGAAGTCTTTCAAAAGTCATCCAGACATGATCATAAGCCTACCATACGTTTACTCCAGATCTCACGTCTGCAATCTGCAGTCTTAAATAAGAAATGTACAATAAGTGTACAGGTTGTACTTACTATAGACCTCCTTCGAAACTCCAAAAAGTCTATTAAAAGTCCACATAACGTCTAAAACCGATACTTTAAGCTAATTTATCTGAAGTCTGGCAATCACAATGATTATAGATTTTAATATAGATCTCGTAACATGATGTCGTAAGTCTACGATAGTTTATATCTCTCGATAATGAGTGAATACGTCGTCAATACATCGTTCCACATGAGTGTACTCCAAGTCTACAGGATGTCTATGTCCAATTCTTACGATCACAACTCGCAAGTAAATTTACGGTAGGCCTGGTGTGGATTTATAATAGACTTTTTCCGGCTACAAAGTCTATATTTCAATAAATAATAAATACATCGGGCAAACTTACCGTAAATTTACTTGCGAGTTGTGATCGTAAGAGTCAGACATAGACATCCTGTAGACTTACAGTAAACTCAATATGGAATGTATCATACACTATCGAGAGATATACACTTTCGTAGACTTATAATGGATTTTGAGAGTTCAGAAATCTACATTCAAGGCTACATTTGTTCCAATAGGGAGATTTTTCGTAGACCACGTGAAAGACTTAATGTAGACTTAATTTTTTGTTACACGTGAAGCGACTTTACGTGGCTAAACACGCGCAACCACGACCCGGCCAGCGTGTGGAAACTTGTGAGAACTCCTACTGTTTCGTACAAGCTACATCCTGCTTTAAGGATATCGTGCACATGTTACGTGGAACATTTCGACACCCACAGGATCCGTCGACGCCTTCCTCTGGTGTATACATGTCACGACCATAGTCGCGCGGGTGGATTTAACCGCCCCTGTATATACGCACATACGAAACATCGCTGCTATGTACACGGCCGAGAGACCGTTGCCTTATGACTTCCCCTCTCACCCAAGACAACGAGAGTCCGCGAACACTCTCAGGTCATAACTTAACGACGGCGTGTCGTCGGATTCTCCGTGTATATCAGTTGCCTCGGATGCGTCTTTGTGAATTCGAGGAGACCCAGTTTTCAATTGGTTTTCTATGGAAATTTCTTAGCGAAGTTACGGTTAGCAGTTCTCGGTTCATAATGTTTTGAGACATCGGCGTTCCAGGAGTTAGGTCGTTGACGTTCTTTCGCAAAAGTTTCGGAATATGTTTCTTGGGTTATGCAGACACTTGGGATGCGAAAAAAAGAAAAAAAACATTCGGAAAATTGATTTGAACGTTATTTTGTCTTGTTCGCGACTATGAATAGATTTTTGTACGTATCAAACGTACGTTTCATCAATGAAACCATTTAAAAATGGTGCTGTCTTGTTACATTTGAATACACCTTCGTGTCATTTTCTCGATTCACAGTCCACAAAATCCTTTCCGACACTTGACGCTGCTACAAAATAAGATTACAATCTTACAATTCCGAATTCTATTCTAACGGTTAATTTCTTCGTCGTTGAGGCGACAATGGAAATCGAAGAAGAATATCTTCACCTATTAGAAGTATATATTTTTTCGTCAATTACTTCTACATTAGTATCGGTGAATTTATTCGGAAAATCTTTCCGCAAATCGGTGCTCCTTAATACTGTCCTCGAAAAAGTTTTGAGATTGCACCCATCCGGGCGAGACCTCGACTGTGAGCAAGAGAGGGAGAAAGGGAGCCTGTACCGAGGATATATGTACATTTTCTATTATCCCTCTTTTATCCGCAGGCATTATATGTACGCCTGACGTCGTTTCTGCACATTGTTTCAAGAATCTCCAGCCCCGCGAAACGGGAAAGAGGAAAGGGATTAAAAAAAGAACAAAAGAAACCAATTGCTCCGCAAACAACAATAAAAATATCGTTTGGTAGAGAGTGTACAAGTATGTGCGCGCCTTTAACGACCAAACTTTTGACAAATAAATTTTACGAATCAGCGCTATACCGTTTCTCCGCTATTCCCAGTTTGGCAGAAGGAGAAGAAGAAAAAAAACGATCTGCGTTTGTGTTAGCGAGCCTTTATTTCTTTCGCTCTTGTGGCCATTGGGAAAGCACGCACGCGCTTACCTTGCATTCGTGTTGCACTCGTTTCCCAGAGAGTGGTTCGCTTTCTCTGTATCCACGAAAGGTGCACACGTGTGCACATACAGTGAGAGAGAGAGAGAGCGCGAAAGAGTCGTGCCTTTGCTGCCAACGGGTTCTCTTGCCCCGCGATAAACCAACCCGCGAGAGAGCGTCTTTGTAAGCGGTCTCTCGCTGGACACTTCCTAATGGGGCACGGGGGCGTTATCGTGACTTTTTTAAATTGCCACGTAGAAGCTAACGGGAAAGGGTGGGCAATCCCTTTGCCCCGTTAGCTTCGTGAATCCGGTGGAAGGAAACTGCGCTCAACTCCACCAGAGGTCTGAAAAGAAAGGCATTTTTCCGACTTTCTCTCTCGTGCCTTTTACACAGATTGGCGCAACTATACTGACGTAGCATTTTACACGTTTTCCGTGGAATTTTCGTAGCATTCTGTACGTTTATCGGTAGTACAAGATTTATCATTGCTACGCAAACGGTCCTTGAAAATTGTGATAAACAATAAATAATTTCTGTTAGTAGAATTATCGACATTTGACTCGATACAAAGTATTTGTTTAAATACAAATTTCAAACCAGTTATATATGCATATACAAAATTATCAGGGAATACAGGCAAATTTTTATTCTTACTTCCCCAAAATTTGTTTAACATTTTTTTTTTTTAATGAAATAATGATGAAAATCCATTCATCCCTTCGGGGTTTTGATTAATTGAACAAATTCAATTCAGAGTAATCAAGATAGATATTTGTAATTCTTGCTGTTTCTATAACAGCTCAACAACGGGATACTCCCATTAGATTGATTCTCTTATGAAGTAATGCTCGGGTTTGATTAACCGATTTTTAATTAACGAAACTGGCAGAACAGTAACGTTATTTTCACCTCATTTCAAGATGTATATTTCTAATCTAATCTAGTGATGAAAAATGTTGTAAAATTCGTTTTTCTTTATACCGAATAATTTTCCAATTTATTTATTCGAGAGGTTCAATTTTTCTATTCATCGCCAATCATATCTTTTAAATATTCAAAATAGAAACACTACACTTCCTTCATTCCTTATTGTACTTCGTTGAGGTTGTGGCGTTTGACGTCGTTGAAAAATCTTGGCGAGAGTTCATTATTATTCATGTTAATAAAAATCCTCTTTCCGTAACAACAACAACAAACGTACAAGAAAAAATGTCGTGCTGATTTCATTTATTTTGCGGTCTAACCGTTTAACCGAAGTTTATCATTTTACGAGGGTATTACGCGAGGATATTTCCATCAGTATCAATGGCGAAGGCAGTTGAATAAGAAAAGTAGCATTAACAGTAGATGGAAAGGGATTATATATATATATATATATATCAATCTAGCCTGTATAGCCAGAGAAAAAACTACTGCGCGCATCAAGATAAAGGGAAGCCACTCGCGAAACAATTCGAAAGGGCTTACAGAATAGCCGGACATGATTTTATTTTATCGTCATCATAAACGTCCTGTGGGATTTATCTATTTCCTCCCTTGTTCCATATACCCATATCCTATATCCTGCAAATCGCGGACAACCACAGAGGGCGCTGAAGCCCCTGGTATCCTACGTATGGGCCTCGTACTTTTCGGTACTTCTTTCTTTTTACCACTGTCGCTTCTCAGCACCCTTTGCTTTTCTCTCTCTCTCTTTCTCTCAATCCCCAAAACCACACCGTTGTCCTCTTTATTAAACATCGGATAAAGACACAGGGGGGTTTAAGAATAAAGGGACCAAAAGAAGAAGGTTCTGTAAATATGACAAAAAGATGTACGGGCTCGACCAAAGGCATGTACGAAGGTGGAACATGAGTGTCCGGTGTGCGATTAAATATGTAAAAAGAAATAAATCTGAGAGATGGAAAGAATAGAAGGATAAATGGGAACTGCAGTCGTGTAGAATATTTTCATTCATATTCAAAGTGTTTCCGCAGTAATACCGCTTTTACTCTGACTGAACTGGTAAAAATAATCTGGTATCGATCGATCAGAATCTTCACATAATCTTAATCAAAAAAATCCGTGAAGTGAATAAAATTTATTGGTGTGGCTATTTGTCTTCTCTTGGATACTGCCCATTTACCATCCACAGGTGTCGGATGCTTCCTGATATAAACAGCAGACAATAATTATTTGAGATTTCCCGTATACACAGTATACGGGAAACGTGCCCTCTATTACCGATAAAACAATGTTTTCCTTTCATTAATTCTACGATGTATAGGCCAACGACTTTGAAAAATTAATAAACAGTCAGTTATTACTTAGAAGTACCTCGGTGCTTTACGTTACGCATTATTAGTTTTGTTTTTGCCGTATCCGGCAAAAAAATTTCACAGTTCCTCATCATCTCTGTGCAAATAACAAACGCTGTTTCCATCAAATCCATTAGAGTCTGATTTCGCGTAACGGTAATCATTCGAGCTTCAAATCTCGTCGCCAGAAGTTCGCGGACCCATAATTTAATGATGAAATATCTCATAGAATGTTCACAGAGCTCATTCACCGAGGACTAACTTGTCAGAAAATCGATGATTTTCTCCCAAACTATCAAGGACGTATGATAATTTAATCGAATTTTCCCTGCAGCGGAAAAATTCTCCTCGCTAAACGAGCACCACCAAATTCCATTTCGTTTAAAAAATAATAATAATGCATGGGCAAGAAGAGCTTACATCCATTCTCGAGGATATATGCAACCGCGGTTTCCACTGGATAAATACCAATCTGCGAGATGAATCGAGAATCCCACTTTTTTTGTTTATTTTTTAACAAACTATTTTCGCTCAGCAAAGCTTGGTGTTGCGAGGAATAATACAGAGATTAAAAAAAAAAGAAGAAAGCGAACAAATATTATGTGACTGTGCTAGAACGCATAAGTTTGTTTTTTTTACCGCCGCGGATTCTACACGCGACTCATGGCCAGTGAATAAAGTGGCTGTAAGGGTGGAAGGAATATATGGCAGAAGAGACCCAAAGGAGCGAGCGAATAACCGCAGTAACAGAAGCAAAAGCGGCGATAGAGCATTCTGTGTTTTATGTATGTTATTATACATATATTGCAGTGAACTATATATACATGTAGACACGCTAACGGCGAGTCTCGGACCACCCGCCTACACGAGCCCATGGCAATAAAAACGATTTATCGATGCCGCAAAATGGTGAGGCTCCCTTTTTTCGCTCTTTCTCGGCTCTCTCTCTCTCTCTCTCTCGTCCCCTCTCCCACGTAACATCGTACTTCATTTTGCCGATATTAAATGCTGTAAATTTAGTGGTGAGAGTTCACGGAAGTGTGCCTGTAGAGCGAGAGAATATGAGAGAATTGTGGTAAATGCAACGTTATCTCAGAATGGACTTTTAAAAGGTACCTTTTATCATAACTAAGGCAAAATAACCAGATACTTACATAAACCCAATGGCGTTCAGTTTTGTGTTCACCAACATGGCGCCCCGAACGATCAGTACGTCGCGTCCCTCACGCCTTAGCCTGAAAGCATACTTACCCGTACGACACGACAGTACGGCGAGTTGACTGTCTACAGGGGCAATACCAATGCTCCTTATATTTACTGCATGTCCAAAAGTTAACGGTGTACTAACGGTGAACTAACAAAGTACAATGAATAATCGTCTTTATTATAGTTTGTTAGTTTGCTAATGTTAATTTATAATAAAGTTTGTCAAGGAAATTGGTACATTAAAAACATTATCATAAAGAAGCGAGCACAATCTCGGTTGAAGTTTGTATGAATATTTTCTGCTCTTTTTGATCTTTTTGAATTCCAAAATATTTTCGAATATTCATACGTGGAAAATATATTTCTAGTGTATCTTTAGATGTATTTAAGGTAGTAGTCTGGTAACTTAAGGCGATTTTCATGTCTTTTTTGGAGGGCGTTTTTTTGTAGGAAAATAAAAATGAATCGTTTTGGATATTTAGGATGTTTTTATTTACATATTAAAGATACAAAAGAAAATTGTTTGAAAAAATTTAATAGTTTATTATTATTATTATTATTATTATTATTGATCGAAGTTGGCACCTCGAAAAAAAAGCGTGTGGGTGGCCCCGGTGATTTTGGCTCTTGATGTTATCTGAAATAAAAAATTCTTGATAATTCTTAATCTATAGACATGTCATTCTGGTCGGAACTACTGAAGTTAAATTTCGTTTTATTTTACAACCCCTTCTTTGCTACAATAAAAGGACTTTTTTTTCCAAAGTCCGCCATTTTGTTATTTATCCATGAAATTTAACTTCAGTAGTTCCGACCAGAATGGCATGTTTGTAGATTAATAATTATCAAGAATTTTTTATTTCAGATAATATCAAGAGCCAAAATCACCGGGGCCACCCACGCGCTATTTTTCGAGGTGCCAACTTCGATCAATAATAATAATAATAATAATAATAAACTATTAAATTTTTTCAAACAAATTTTTTTTGTATCTTTAATATGTAAATAAAAACATCCTAAATATCCAAAACAAATAATTTTTATTTTCCTACAAAAAAACGCCCACCAAAAAAGACACGAAAATCGGCTTAAGTTACCAGAGTACTACCTTAAAATATAATTTTGCCCATATACATTGCCATTGGCGTATACTTCATTTCCATGATGGATATCTGATGAATTTTCACTATTCATTCTTGATATATTTATATATCTGGTACACAAACGCTCTCGCAATTTACAATGCAATTACTTACGAATTAGCGATGCAGATATTATGATATTATGCAAACACCGCGGGTGAGCGGTATAAAGGGGACGTTACAGTTTATGATATTCAAACGAGAAGGCGAAAGAGGAATTATAAACCGACCGCATGCGAGAGGGAATCGGAGAGTGAGAATAAGAGAGAGAGAGAAAGAGAAGCGTTTTAGCTCGTATGCAGCATCAGTTGGTCCATCGCCGAACAGATATATATATATATATATATATATATATATATATACACCTAGTATATTTCCCGGTGTTGAAAAAGAAATAGGTGTGGGTCGAGAAATGGCTAGTTAGCTGTTGGATGGTGTAGTGATGGCGATGGGTGTCGGGCATTAAAATTAAACCGTTAAGCCGCGAACGTCAAGGGGCGACGAAGCGTTTCTTCGTCTCTCATGAAAAGCGACTTCCTCTAATTTTATCTCGAATCCTCGTATACGCGCGCGCACGCAGACACACATATATATTTCCACTCACATGCCGGGGCGAACAGTTGTGAAAGCATAAGAGTACGAGCGAGACTCGTCGTAATAAGCTCAAAAACGTGCTTTTTCACACCAACCGCTCGAAACGCCCCGCACGCTGTCCAACCGTCCGTTGAAAAATATATATATATATCTATTTGTTGGTCCTCGTCACGCTACCACATCTCCTCTGGGTTCTCCGTCATCCACGCGAGCGACTAATCCGTAATTAAAGGCTGCTCAATCTACGCGGAGACACTTTAGACTCATTCGAGTGAACGCGCAACTCTTTAATCCTTCTTTTCTCCCCTACCTACCCTTCGCGCGGCAAAAGTAACGGAGGCTGAGTATCACCAGCCATCAACAGAGAGCTCGAGGTGTTCGTGCATGTTGCGTCCCGACCGCCGAGACAAATGGTGTAAATAAATAACTCACGCCTTTCCACTATTCGTCCCCACTGAAGATATACACGTGCACTGCTTGACAACAGTGACTGGTGTATTTATTTATTTTATTTTGTACATTACAAAGTTTTCCGGTGTTAATGTGTGTTGGTGTCATCAATTTGCCTGGTGCCCTTATTCAAAAAGTCGCGTGAACGATCACTACCTGAGACAGAGAGAGAGATGGAGTATTCGATTTTTTCTCTTACTCCCGTGGATTTTGTCGACTTCGACTCATCCCTGATCGGAGTCATGAACTTTGAAATAAGTCGCCTGGAGTGTTGTATCTCATATAGAAGTCACTCTCGCGTAGTACCAATTCTATATATTATGAGGTGCTTATAATATGTAACATTCAATTATACCCTTGGTACTCATTCCCAGATGTTCTTAAATACCCATTGTCAGTCGTAAAAACTCAAATACATTCACGAACGTTCATACACGGTCGCGGGCATTTGTAGACGCACAAACACACTTACCCACACCCTTGTGAGTGCCCATAGGCACTCACAAGTAGTGCAGCGTGATCGAGCAACAAACAATCACCAATTAAGACTTTTATAAGCCAAGCCAATAATCCATCTGCCTCTTCTTTTTCTCGTGGGGCATTGCCAAACGTCCAATACCAGAGATCTAATATTTCCGTACTGTCGGCTCTAGTACCAAAACGTTAAATAAAAGAGTTCTCCGACTTTCTCGCTATACACACATCAAACACACAAACGTACGGACCCACGTTCTTCAAAGATTCCCGCACGTGGATGAACGTCCGGTTGCGCGACGCGTCGTAAATTCGCCGCAAATTCACCAGTGCCTGAACCATTAAAAGGACGATGGGTGGCGGTGGTGGTGATGCTCGATGCCCATAGATCTCGTCGGTCGTGTGGAATCGAGCACTGGGCGATCGCTTTTCTAGGTTTCTCTTTCTCTCTGTCAAGACTCTCGTAACACCGTATATACGATTACGTGGGAAAGTTAAGTGTGCGGCGAAAAGCTCGACGAGACTCTCGGATCGGCGAGAGGGGCCTCCGATGGACTGCAAGAATCGTATATATGGTGCGAGAGTTTCGACATACACACACACACACGCGCGCACGTATCAAGAATACATATATATGTATGTATAGTCTCGTTGCTGTGAGAGCAAGGCATGTCCAAGGGACTGGAAGAAATGGTGGAGGTTTCACTGACGTGACCAAAATCGTTAAGTACGATCCGGCAGTGTTCTAGGAGGCAAACCCTCGGATCGAGGCTCCCCCATGGAGAAAATGTAACCGACCCCAAGACCATACCCCGTTTAATTCAATGTCCCGGTCAGAATAGGATGAGGACTCGTGCGAATACCATTGACCTCTCAGCGTTGAGAAGGTATTTTGATATCGATTTTTATAGAACTAGAAATCGTATGTTTTTATTCATTTCAATCAATTTACCAATTACAATGCACTTTATTTGCATCATTTTGTTCCGAGCTGAAAAAATGTCTATTAGCATATACATAGCAGTTGAATATTATTTATATTATTCGTTTTATATTCGAGTTGTCGATACTTCAGTTGAGATCCGGGCATCGTATAATTTTTGAATTCTTGGTATATCGATATTCATTTTTTGAAAAACTGTAACAGACCCATAACAATTTATGGTTTTGTCGGTGTCAAAAACCGACAGAAGCGGTGAGTGCGACTAGTTCAATGGTCGTCATGAAGGAGCAAATTTTCGCACTTATGTCATGGAATCCACGGTTCTGGATTTTATAAACCAGCGATGTATCAAACTAGAATGATTACCGCAATTACGCAAATGTCAGAAAGTAAAATCCCGCTGTTTGCATTATCTTCAAAATCCAATAAATAACATAATTATAACCGTAATTCAAAAGATGCATGAATGTGTATCATCGATATTTTGTTTACCTTATTGTAATTCTCCATCGATATGATGTAAACTTGGCCGGTGGTGAGTACGGAGGGTGTTGCACTTCGAGCCATAATTGGTATCAGGAGTCTTTGGACTTTCAATGAAAAGTCACACCATTGGCATTTATAACTGTCGATGCTTGGGCAAACAAGTTTTGAGAATGTTTCGGGAGGTATAACCACTGCGATTCGTGTTAAATTGCGGTTTAGTATACTCACGCAGTTTCCCGAACGGTCGTACTGTGATCGATTAATCTTCGACCTGTCACGCTATCGAAGTAGAGATGAAATGCCTCTGCAATGCTGAAGCTCGCTAATCGAAGCAAAACTTCAGTGTGTTTTATTTGAACCAAAGCCTAATGTTTAAAAAAAATCGTTCATTCTGTTAGTTTAGTCGTTTTTACCGACTGGTACATTAAATCACTATCGAGTTGGTGCTTCCGCTTAGAAACGCTTGTTCGCGCTGAGAGACTTAAGGGGGGAAATAGGGTTAGGACAGCGTTTTCTCAATGATTTTCATGAATTTTTTTATAGTATCAAAAATGAATATAATTTATTGAAACTTTGAGAATATTTTATACATATATTGAAATATATACTATAAAAATTTTAAAGAATTTCCTTGAAAAACACTGCAGATATTAGCGATCCCATATTGCAGGTCACAGACTCAGCAT
The DNA here is from genome assembly GCA_958009045.1 of Oxytorus armatus. Classification (NCBI taxonomy): domain Eukaryota; kingdom Metazoa; phylum Arthropoda; class Insecta; order Hymenoptera; family Ichneumonidae; genus Oxytorus; species Oxytorus armatus. The sequence continues at coordinate 13,599,314 of OY253744.1, forward strand.
TTTGCATACATTCTGGAAGCCGCAATTTTCATCTGAAATCATACGAGGTTGGAATTTACTTTTATTATATGTCTCTTCTATATGAACCTAAATGCTATCAAAACAATAGAAAATTGAATTTTTTACAAGGATCAAAACAAAAAAGCATGATTTTTTGCCATTTTTTACAACTTTATTTGCAAAAAAAAAATTATTTTAAATAATGATAATATTCCAATTTTAGGTTCATATAGAGCGCAATACTATGAAGAAAGTAACTGCCAATTTTCAAAACGATTGGTTGAAAACTTTTCAAACTAGCGTGTACGCAAGTTAAAAAAAAGTCGTTTTCAGAAAAACGCGTTTGAAAAAATAGCAAAATGCTGAGTCTGATTGTGACCTGCAGTATGGGGTCGTTAATATCTGCGGTGTTTTTCAATGAAATTCTTCAAAAATTTTATAGTATATACTTAAATATATGTATAAAATATTCTCAAAGTTTCAATAAATTATATTCATTTTTTATACTATAAAGAAATTCATGAAAATCATTGAGAAAACGCTGTCCTAACCCTATTTCCCCTTTTAATGGCTTATAACAATGGAACAAGTCGGAATTTTCATTAAAAATTTTGGGAACGTATTTTTCAATAGTTTTACTAACAATTTATGAAATAAAAAAGAATCGATTTTTTGAACCGTCTAACCCTATTTCCCCCCTTAAGCAAGCAACGATTGTGTCGGCATAAGTTTACCTGTGCCCTCGGTGAATGCGACACAGTACGTTCAAAATGGGCTACAGACCTCATATACGAGAGGATAAATAAAAATAGGGAAAAATATTGCAGAAAAATTACACGACGAATATCCGTAATGCCTGAACACCTGTCACGCTCATAATTATCGTGCCGATGCCAAATACCGCTATAAATGCACCCGAATGCAGGTTTTTAATCATATCTGCAAAGCTAACGATTATCCATGATAATATATCGCCGAACAAGAGTGACCATAGTAAAACTCATCGTCTTCTTGGAACGTACTTTATTGCGTGTTTGTGAAAATTGATGCATTCACAGATCTTCTGATAATCAAAATCATTATGGCTATCGATGATTTTTTTCTACCAGCCATCTAGTCGCCTGTTGCCAGATTCAAATTAAAGCTGTTCCGCGCAATATTATTTCATAGTATGAATGATAATTACATTTAATTACTAGCTCGATCCAATTACTCACTTAACAATCTCAAAGAGTGCACAAGCATGCTCCACGAGAATAATGTACAACGTGTCAGTTGCAACTAGTGTAGAAATTGTGAGTATAATCGTCACGTAAGCGTGCAAGAGTATCGGCCGGAAGTATTGATCAGGATTGACACCATAATCCGTCTCGACGAGGTAATCCTTAAGTCGACTCTCATTCATAGGATTTACGATGTTCAGTACAATCGGTAAAATCGGAGCTGTCATATACAGGCTAATCGAAGTATATGCATACACTGACATATTGAATTGAAAGGATTTTAATAAATTTCTTTTCCATTGACAAATGTGCGAAAAACCTAAAACAAAAAACTACTCATATAACCGTGTAAGCTACTGAAAGAAAATGACTCCGTTCTGCGTATCTGCGAAGAACAACGGTAGCCGGCGTATTCTTGAATTTTGTCCAATCCGCTTCTATCTTTTCCAGCATCAATTTTGTCTGTACAAAAATTTGATTTTGTACGAATGATATGTCTTTTACGATTTCGACATAAGTATTTCATTCCTTTTAATATTTTTCATTATAAATATTGTTTTTTATGATTTTTAGTAGTGTTGCAACTCATCGGATTTCAGTACGCCGTTGAATAATCTCACGTAATTCAGAATCACCGTCATGATCGGTGGCAAGGAAATTATAAGCTTGTCGATATCTCCCCAAATATTAGCAATCACAACACACTAAATTATTGACGGAAATTCAATTAATTTTATTTATCAATAGGACAAAAATCGCAGTGTACAATATAAGTATCGGTACCTCGACAGATGTTAAGTGAGAAGATCGATGATAAAATCAATCGTTTAAAAAACCGACACTTGCCTGAAAGTAAAAGACCGATAAAGTGAGTGCGAGTTTTCTCATCGACCAGATATTCTTCATATCACGTATCCCGGCTGATAGGGCCATATGCCCGACAGGGTCATGTGAGTCTTGTTCCTGGAATAGTAACGCTGATCGAAGAAAATTATTGTTATCGTTGTAATTGAGGAAAAAAAATCCGTATTACGCTACTTGATACAATTTTTTTCTACTTCCTAAAAAACATTATTACTCCTCTCCCCCATCGGTAACAGGCTTTGTTCTCGTAGCAACAAAATTGTCGAATATTTTGATCCAATGCGTTGAAAATGTTCCAGAATATTGAAAAATCACATTTAGAAAAGTGTCCCGACAGACGTGTGCGGATGGATGTTTTGATTCTTTCTTATAATTGCATCTCATTAAGGGACAAAATTGATATTGACTTCAATAAGATAATAGTAGTGAAATGAAGGACATGAGTGGACATGAGTAGTCATGGAAATGAATGGACTTTTCTGAAAGTAGTGAATTCTTGACCCGGCCTTAAAAGTGGGCCTTTTTGTAAAGTGAACATACTCACCTTCCAGCAAATCGTGGTACAGTCTAACTGCAACTATGAAAATTATTATTACCAGACAAGTAAATTCCAGTTTTATGGCCGTGAATGGTAACTTTCAGCATGGAGCTTCGAAGTCGACTGGTTGAAGCAACGGTTGTCGCGTTCGTTCCCAGTACCCTATATGCTATATGCAAACATATGCACTATGAACTGCTTGCAGTATGGAAACTTCAGACCCTCGGACCGTAATTAATTTGTTCGATCGATTTTTCAACCGCTTCCTTCTATTTTCCTGACACCACTAGTTTCGTCTTGCTTTTTCTTAGGCCCCGACTGATAGAGGAGTCTGTTGCGGATCACTTGAATACAAAATGAGCTGCCCGTCTGTTAGACCTTGCTGGACATTCAAACCAATTCATAATGAGATCGTAGTGGATTATAAAAAAGTGCGGCAGGTTTTAGTATCGCACGTGCTGGGTCCGGTATTGATCGTCGGAAATTTTCTTTTTTTGTTAGTCGGTTGATGTCGAGACGTCATCAACCGACGCCCCTTGATAGTATCTTTCTACCCAAATATCCAAGATTTCTCAAGAAAGGTTGTTCGCATTTGTACAACGTCATTCGTGATATTTGTCAGTCATAATTTTCGTGGTTTCATCTCGATTTGGACAAACATAACACGAATGAATAAGAAATAAGAAAAATGAAAAAAACAATCACATTCAGCGTAAGGTACCTGAACAATGTCTTCGCAAATCTATAAGTGTTCAATCGAGTGCATTATTACAAACTGGTCTTAAAAATAATTAATTGAATTGAAACGAAAGTGTTAAAAAATGGCATCGTCACTGAATGAATGAACAATATGTAATCAATATGGAAACAGCACTGTTTTAATCGAGGAAATGTTCTTTGAACAGACTGTCCATTATCTTCCATTTTATGATTTCAACGACTTACAAAAGCCTCATCAATATTATCGTTCTTCCAACTAAAGTCATGCACTTCTCACATTTCCATTATATTGTTCATTCGGTCATCAGTACTTATGGAAATATGTCAACTTTTTTAGAGGCACAGAATTTTTAGCCGAGGGTTTGTTTTTAATATAATTTTTTTTTAATTATATTAAAATAACGAAAATAAATTATATTAGAATAACGAAAAAGTGTCAGTTTATGTAACTTGCTTCTCATGCGATTCCGCCCTCTTCTTTTTCGCCGAAATGTCACAATAAATGATTAATCATACCGGCTGAACAAACTATTGGAACAGCGAGAATCATGTCGTCCATTTTCTTTATCGTGACTGTTGGGAATATCCTTGTGCTTAATGTGACGGATGTCGTGCAATCAAATCTTTGATTAGTTGAAATAAAATTGAGAGTATAATCTTGGCAACTGCTGTTCAGATGCGGGTGCACGTTGAACATTTTTTTCTCGGCATCATTATCCAATGTTTGTGTCCGTATTTTTAATTTATTAAATGCCCTAACATTGTAGAATTTTAAACATCTGGTGCAAACAAATCATGACAGAACGATTAACGCAACGACGAAAATGCCATGAAGTAAGACCCCGCTGTTTGCATTATCTAAAAAATCCAATAAATAATATAATTTAACAGTAATAACTTCGAAAGATTCATGAATTTGTATCTTCGATATTTTATGTCATACCTTACTGTAATTCTCCATCGATATGACATAAACTTTGCCGGCAGTGAGTGCGCATGATGTTGCACTTCGAGTCATGATTGGTATGAGGAGTCTTTGAGTTTTCAATGAAAAGTCACACCATTGGCATTGATAACTGTCGATGGTTGGGCAAACAAGTTTTGAGAATATTTCGGGCGACAACTCGTGACTCGTGTAATATTACAACATGGTATCTCACGCTGTTTCGCAAATTCTCGTACTATGATCGATCAATTTTTGACCTGTCACGCTATCGAAGTAGAGATGAAATGCCTCTGCAATGCTGAAGCTCGCTAGTCGAAGCAAAACTTCAGTGTGCTCTATTTGAATTAACGCCTAACGTTAAAAAAAAAGATCATTCTGTTAGTTTAGTCGTTTTTACCGACTGGTACATTAAATCACTATCGAGTTGGTGCTGCCGTTTAGAAGCGCGTACTCGCGCTAAGAGACACGCAAGCAGCGATTGTATCGGCACAAGTTTCCCTGTGCCATCAGTGATTGCAATACAGTGCGTTTAACACGGGCTTCAGACCTCATATACGGGGGGATAAATGAAAATAGGGAAAAATATTGCTGAAAAATTACACGACGAATATCCGTAATACCTGAACACCTGTTAAGCTCATAATTATCGTGCCGATGCCAAACACCGCTATAAACGCACCAGAATGCAGGTTTTCAATCATATCTGCAAACCTAACAATTACCATGATAATATATTGTCGAACAAGAGTGACCAGAATAAAACTTATGGTCTTCCTGGAACGTACTGCACTGCGTGTTTGTGAAAATTGATGCATTCACAGATCTTCTGATAATCGTCATCATTGTGGCTAGAAATGGATTTTTTTCTACCAGCCATGTAATCGACTGTTGCCAGATTCATATTGAAGCTGTTAGGCGTAACGTTATTCTATAGTATGAACGATTATTACATTTAATTACGCGATCCAATTACTCACCCAACAATCTCAAAAAGCGCACAAGCATGCTCCACGAGAATAAAGTACAATGTGTCAGTCACGACGGGTATAGAAATTGTGAGTATAGTCGACATGTAACCATGTACGAGTATCGGCCAATAGTATGGATCAGTATCGAAACCATAATCCGTCTCAAAGAGGTAATCCTTAGGTCGACTCTCATTTAGGGGATTCACGATGTCCAGTACAATCGGTAATAATGGAGTTGCCATATACAGGCTCATCGAAGTATATATATACACTGACAAATTGAATTGAAAGGATTTTAATAGATTTTTTTTCCATTCACAAATTTTGTGAAAAACATAATACGGAAAAGTACTCATATACCCGTGTAAGCTGCTGTAAGAGAACGACCTCGTTCTGCGTATCTGTGAAGAACAACGACAGCCGGTGTATTCTTGAATCTTGTCCAATCCGCTTCTATTTTTTCCAGCATCAATTTTGTCTAAACAAAAATGCGGTTTCGAACGAATAATGTATCTTTCACGATTTTAACATAAATGTTAAATCCTTTTTTTTCATTATAAATATTGTTTTTAATGATTTTTAATAGTTATGGACCTCATTTGATTTCAGTGCGCTGTTGAACAACCTCGTGTAATTCAGGATCACCATCATGATCGTTGGCAAGGGAATTATAGCCTTGTCCATATCTCCCCAAAATTTTACAACTACAACACACTGAATCATTCAAGGGATTTCAATTAATTTCATTTATCAATAGGAAAGAGATCCTTTCGCGGGAATGAGAAGTTTTAAAATCGCTATGTGCAATACAAGTATCGGTACGACAATAGATATTAATTGGTAAAGAAGATCGGTGATAAAATCGATCGTCTAAAAAATCGTTACTTGCCTCAAAATAAATGACCGAAAAAGTGAGTGCGAGTTGTGTCACCGGCCAGATATTTCTCACGTATTGCGGCTGATAGGGCCATATACCCGATAGGATCATGTGGGTCTTGTTTATGGAATAGTAACGCTGATCGAAGAAACTCATTGTGACCATTGTAATTGAGAGAACAAAAATGTCCGTATTACTCTACTTCATATGATTTTTTTTTCTACATCCTAAAAAATCAAATATTACTACTCCTCTCCTCCATAGGTAATAGCTTTGTTCTCGTAACAACAAAATTGTCGAATCTTTTGTTCCAATGCGTTGAAAATGTTCCAGAATCTTGAAAAATCACATTTAGAAAAGTGTCCCGACAGACGTGCGCGGATGGATGTTTTGATTCTTTCTTATAATTGTACGTCATTAAGGGACAAAATTGATATTGACTTCAATAAAAGAGCAGTAGTCAAATGAAAGACATGAGTAGTCATGAAAATGAATGGACTCTTCTGAAAGTATTGAATTCTTGACCCGGACTTCAAAGTGGGTTTTTTTGTAAAATGAATATACTCACCTTCCGGCATATCGTGGTACAATCTAACTGCAACTATGAAAATTATTATTACCGGACAAGTCTATTTCAGTACTATGGGCCATGAATGGTAACTTTCAGCACGGAGCTTCGAAGCCGACTGGTTGAAGCGACGGTTGTCGCGTTCGTTCCCAGTGACCTGTACACGATGAACTGCTTGCAGTGTAGAAACTTGAGACCCTCGGACCGTAATTAATGTGTTCGATCGATTTCTCAATTGGACGCGACTGTGACATTTCTGTCAGCTGCCAGATAGCATTTATGTTGAGGATGAGAAGAAATATTTCACTTTCTCTTAAATGATTTTTTATCGCGACATCAGCTTGCTGCAAAATAACGCGATAATACATCACCTTGATATGCGACACTTAAGAGAATTTATATTTTTTTCTTCCCATCGTATCCAGCAGTGAGTGACAATTTTACATGTGTTCTTGATTTACAGTGTGACAGCTGCCTTCTATTTGTCTGACACCACTAGTTTCGTCTTGCTTTTTCTTAATTCCCGAGTGATAGAGGGGGGTGTTGCGTGTCACTTGAATACAAAATGAGCTGTCCGTCTGTTAGACCTGACCGGATATTCAAACGAATTTATAATGAGATCGTAGTGGATTATGAAAAAGTGCGGCAGGTTTTTGTGTCGCACGTGCTGGGTCCGGTATTGATCGTCGGAAATTTTCTTTTTTATCTAGCCAGTTGACGTCGAGACGGTCCCGCGCCTCTTGATAGTATCTTTCTGCCCATATATCCAAGATTTCTCAAGAAATGTTGTTCGCATTTCTACAACGTCATTCGTGATATTCGTCAGTCATAATTTTCGTGTTTTCATCTCGATTTGGACAAACATAACACGAATGAATAAAAAAATAAGAACAATAACAAAAACAACCACTTTCAACGTAAGGTACCTGAACAATGTCTTCGCAAATCTGTAAGTGTTAAATCGAGTGCATTATTACAAAATGCTCTTAAAAGTAATTAAGTGAATTGAAACGAAAGTGTTAAAATACATGATTGAAAAAAGTGTGACTCTAAAAAGTTTAAAACAAAATGTCATGGTCACCGAATGAATGAACAATATGTAATCAATATGGGAACAGCACTGTTTTACTCGAGAAAATGTTCTTTGAACGGACTATCCATTAACTTCCATTTTATGATTTCAACGACTTACAAAAGACTCTTTAATGCGATCGTTTTTCCAACTAAAGTCATGCAGTTCTCACATTTTCATTTTATTGTTCATTCGGTCGTCAGTACTTATGGAAATATGTCAACTTATTTAGAGGCACAGAATTTTTAGCCGAGGGTTTGTTTTTAATATCATTTTCTTCAATTATATTAAAATAACGAAAATAATTTATATTAGAATAACGAAAACGTGTCAGCTTTTGTAACTTGCTTCTCGTGCAATTAGGCCCTCTTCTTTTTCGCCGAAATGTCACAATAAATGATTAATAATACCGACTGAACAAACTATTGGCATAGCGAGAATGGTCTTGTCCATTTTCTTTATCGTGACGGTTGGGAATATCCTTGTGCTTAACGGTTAAGGCCACTCTAGAGGTCGAAGAAATAGGCTTTTTGGGGATTTTATTTCAGAAAAACTACAAACTAACTCGAGGTTACAAAATAGAGTTTCTATCATACATATCAGTGACTGTATACAATTATTTTTTTCTAGCAATTAATTTCGAAATGGCGGCTGTGCAGCGTTTTTGCGATGACGTCTCTGTTTTATCCAGGGTCCACGGCCGGAAAAACAGCTCCTGTAATTCTTGAATTATGATGAGCCATTGAATTTTGTTCGATTATATATAACAACAGCTATAGAAGTACGTAGGATTTTTTCGATATATTGATTTTCGGCCAAATGGCGCACTTCTGAAGTGAAAAGTGAAAAATTTGCTTAAAAATTCGTCAGAAAATTGTTAATAACAAATGAACTTCCATAGACAATGTATTTTTAAAGATATAATATTTAAAATTTCAAGTGAATCGGTTAAAAATTGTCTGAGTTAGAAATTGAGAAGCTATCCTTGCCTCTTTTACCACTACAGACAGCCATCTCCTTGCAAGCTTTATGCGCTGTTTGTCGATCTCCAGGCACGATGTTCCGGCCGATTTCCAAGTCCATCGCCTCCATTATGTGTAAAATTGAAGAAAACCCGTCATTGTACACACAAACCGCAATATCCGTAGCTACATCCAAGACTGTTTTACCACTCGAAATGGATTTCGGGGCCAATGCCCACACTGTTTTGTGTGTAACCACCGATGCATCGAGTTCAAAGATCTTCACTGGTCAGTTCTTCATAGACTGGTTTGATAACTTCATAGACTCCAATTGGATGAGGTGGTTTCTGTATGTACTAAGCCAAAGTATTTGTAGCTTCAACCAGTTACCATGAGCACCATGAATCCTCTCCAATAGGACATTTGCCGTGCTGCGGTTTGGCATCAATAGATAATTTATGATCTAGTGTAGCCCAAATACTGTTTCTCATGTTCTCAACTGAATCACTGCTTCTACGAATGGCTAATCCATAATGAATAGATAGCCCGTCTATAAGTTTTCCAGTCAATTTGTCCCTTCTACCGAGATCTTTTTCTTCTTTTTCAAGTTACGTAGTCGGATGCCCATTCGCTTTTGCACGTGATCTATACGCTCTTCCTTGAGTACTGTAAAAACCTTATACGGCTTAGCATCTGTAATGCGTTTAAAAGTTTAGAAACACCGTTACCAATATAGTGAGTGTATTTGACCTGGTGCAAAGTTTCAGCGCGCCGAAACATCTCAACAACTGCATCGACTTCCATTTTTCCTGCCGATCCATTGTGATTCACAGCGCCTTCGTCTGCATGATTTTCTGCCCACTCAACATATTCTTCGGTTTTTCCTTTTTTAGCCCAATACTCACAGACCTTACAGTATTATAATTTCACTACACAATCAACGATTTTTCCACAGTCATTGCCAATAAGAGTCACTAACCCAGACAACGACATAAATCCAGATTTTGTCCACGAACTATCGCCTGATACAATTCCATTTTTCCCATTTTCAATAGGAATGGTTTTCTCTTCTTCCGCAGCTCCCATCATACTGTTCTTGCAAACTAGATTGGTTGCAGTGGACATTATTTTGACAACTTTATCGTAGAATGAGTGAAAGGTAGGCCGAGGTAGTTCCATGAATGCACTGTATTTTTTTATTCCGTGCAAACCAATTCCAAGCAATCGCATGGCAATTATGATTATACGGTTGATTTCATAGCCTTTGTCAACAAATGGACAACTCGGTATCTCAGTCTTTCCACAATTCTCACAGGACACTACTAGTTTGAATCGCAAACCGCGCTTGCCACTTTCAGTAAATGTCACTTCCGATTAGCATACCTTACAAACGACGAGGTTCGAAATAGCCGAAAATACTGCAATAAAGTTCATGATACGATAACCAAACGCTGGATTCATTTCGATATCATACAGATCTGCCGATCGTTTCAGTTCTTTTGCCGATGTACTGGCATTCAAGTCATCTGGTGCTTCTAAGTCGTGGCGATTCAATGGTCTTCTTCGAGATGTTTTTGGTCTCTTGCTGTTGCCAGATGCCATTTTTCCTCCTTTCTTCTCACTGTACACGACTTTGTCACTCATTGTAAAAACAAATCAATAATTACACAAAGAAAAAGAAATGAACGTTCACAAAAGTATCGAGAAAAACGAGTGTTTGTCGACTAGTGTCCTTCTCAAATGCTTGGCTGTGCCTTTCTGAAACAGACGTTCGACGACTATTTGTAAGACGAAATTAGTGGAAATAGAAGTCTAGATTGGTCTAGACTAGTCAGGTAACACATGATTTCAATAACATCTGCCGTATACCTGCTCTAGTCCCCTAAAGTACCTTCCTCTTAGCGCTCACAAAAGAAGCTCGCTGCGGACCAGGCGGCCTTGTACCAAAATTCGAAAACCGAGTACTTAGAGATTTTTCCCGGCCATAATCTTTTGGGACATCATTTTTGAGGTCCTAAGGGATCATTTAAAGAAAAATCGATTTTTCGAAAATTCTAGAGTGGCCTAACCTGTTAATGTGATGGATGTCGTGCAATCAAAAAAATTAGTAATCTTTGATTATTTAAAAGCATATTACGAGTATAATCTTGGCATTTGCTCTTTACATGCGGGTGCACGTTGAACATTTTTTCTCTCGGCATCATTATCCAATGTTTGTATCCGTATTTCTAATTTATTAAGTGCTCAAACATTGTACAATTTTAAACATCTGTTGCAAACAAATCATTACAGAACGATTAACGCAACGACGAAAATGCCATGAAGTAAGACCCCGCTGTTTGCAGTATCTAAAAAACCCAATAAATAATATATGTATAACAGTAATAACTTCGAAAGATTCATGAATTTGTATCTTCGATGTTTTATGTCATACCTTACTGTAATTCTCCATCGATATGACATAAACTTTGCCGGCAGTGAGTGCGCATGGTGTTGCACTTCGAGCGATGATTGGTATGAGGAGTCTTTGAGCTTTCAATGAAAAGTCACCCCATTGGCATTGATAACTGTCGATGGTTGGGTAAACAAGTTTTGAGAAAATTTCGGGCGATAACTCGTGACTCGTGTAATATTACAACAAAGTATCTCACGCTGCTTCGCGAATTCTCATACTGTGATCGATCAATTTTTGTCCTGTCACGCTGTCGAAGTAGAGATGAACTGCCTCTGCAATGCAGAAGCTCGCTAGCCGAACCAAAACTTCAGTGTGCTCTTTTTGAACTAACGCCTTACGTTTAAAAAAAACGATCATTCTGTTAGTTAGTCGCTTTTACCGACTGGTACATTAAATCACTATCGAGTTGGTGCTGCCGTTTAGAATCGCGTACTCGCGCTAAGAGACTTAAGCGTGCAGCGATTGTATCGGCACAAGTTTCCCTGTACCCTCAGTGATTGCGATACGGTGCGTTCAACACGGGCTTCAGACCTCATATACGAGGGGATAAATGAAAATAGGCAAAAATATTTCTGAAAAATTACACGACGAATATCCGTAATACCTGAACACCTGTCACGCTCATAATTATCGTGCCGATGCCAAATACCGCTATAAACGCCCGCGAATGCAGGTTTTCAATCATATCTGCAAAGCTAACGATTATCCACGATAATAGATTGTCGAACAAGAGTGACCAGGATAAAAGTTATGGTCTTCCTGGAACGTACTTCACTGCGTGTTTGTGAAAATTGATGCATTCACAGATCTTCTGATAATCGTCATCATTGTGGCTAGAAATGATTTTTTTTCTACCAGCCATGTAATCGACTGTTGCCAGATTCATATTGAAGCTGTTAGGCGTAACATTATTCTATAGTATGAACGATTATTACATTTAATTACTAACGCGATCCAATTACTCACCCAACAATCTCAAAGAGCGCACAAGCATGCTCCACGAGAATAATGTACAATGAGTCAGTCGAAACGAGTATAGAAATTGTGAGTACGACCGTCAGGTAAGCGTGTAGGAGTATCGGCCAATAGTATGGTTCAGGATCGAATCCATAAGCCGGCTCGAAGAGGTAATCCTTAGGTCGACTCTCATTTAGTGGATACACGATGTCCAGTACAAGCGGTAAAAATGGAGCTGCCATATACAGGCTCATCGAAGTATATATATACACTGACCAATTGAATTGAAAGGATTTTAATAGATTTTTTTTTCATTGACCAATTTGCGAAAAACCTAATACGGAAAAATATTCATATACCCGTGTAAGCTACTGTAAGAGCACGACCTCGTTCTGCGTATTTTTGAAGAACAACGAGAGCCGCTGTATTTTTGAATGTTGTCCAATCCGCTTCTATTTTTTCCAGCAGCAATTTTGTCTAATCAAAAATTCGGTTTCGAACGAATAATATATCTTTCACGTTTTTGACATAAATGTTTAATCCTTTTTTTCCATTATAAATATTGTTTTTCGTGATTTTTAATAGTTATGCACCTCATCGGATTTCAGTACGCCGTTGAACAACCTCGTGTAATTCAGGATCACCATCATGATCGGTGGCAAGGGAATTATAGCCTTGTCGATATCTCCCCAATATTTTATAATTAGACTAATCTAAATCATTGAAGGGATTTCAATTAATTTCATTTATCAACAGGAAAGAGATCCTTTCGCGGGAATAAGAAGTTTTTAAATTGCTATGTGCAATATAAGTATCGGGACGACAATAGATATTAAGTGGTAAATAAGATCGGTGATCAAATCGATCGTCTAAAAAATCGGTACTTGCCTGAATATAACCAAGCGAAAGAGTGAGTGCGAGTTGTGCCACCGGCCAGATATATCTCACGTATCGCGACTGATAGGGTCATATACCCGATAGGATCATGTGGGTCTTGTTCATGGAATAGTAACGCTGATCGAAGAAACTCATTGTGACTATTGTAATTGAGAGAACAAAAATGTCCGTATTACTCTACTTCATATGATTTTTTTTTTCTACTTCCTAAAAAATCGAACATTATTACTCCTCTCCTCCATAGGTAATAGCTTTGTTCTCGTAACAACAAAATTGTCGAATCTTTTGTTCCAATGCGTTGAAAATGTTCCAGAAAATTGAAAAATCACATTTAGAAAAGTGTCCCGACAGACGTGCGCGGATGGATGTTTTGATTCTTTCTTATAATTGTACGTCATTAAGGGACAAAATTGATATTGACTTCAATAAAATAGCAGTAGTCAAATGAAGGACATGAGTAGTCATTAAAATGAATGGACTATTCTGAAAGTATTGAATTCTTGACCCGGACTTCAAAGTGGGTTTTTTTGTAAAATGAATATACTCACCTTCCGGCATATCGTGGTACAATCTAACTGCAACTATGAAAATTATTATTACCGGACGAGTCTATTTCAGTACTACGGCCGTGAATGGTAACTTTCAGCACGGAGCTCCGAAACCGACTGGTTGAAGCGACTGTTGTCGCGTTCGTTCCCAGTGACTCGTACACGATGAATTGCTTGCAGTATAGAAACTTGAGACCCTCGGACCGTAATTAATGTGTTCGATCGACTTCTCATTCGGACGCGATTGTAACATTTATGTCAGCTGTCAGGTAGCATTTATGTTGAGGATGAAAGGAAATATTTCACTTTCTCTTAAATAATTTTTTGTCGCGACATCAGCTTGGTGCAAAATAACGCGATAATACATCACCTTGATATGCGACACTTAAGAGAATTTATATTTTTTCCTTACCATCGTATCCAGCAGTGAGTGACAATTTTACATGTGCTCTAGATTTACAGTGTGACTTCTGACACCACTAGTTTCGTCTTGCTTTTTCTTAATTCCCGACTGAGAGGAGGGTGTTGCGTGTCACTTGAATACAAAATGAGCTGTCCGTCTGTTAGACCTTGCTGGATATTCAAACGAATTTATAATGAGATGGTAGTGGATTAAAAAAAAGTGCGGTAGATTTTTCTGTCGCACGTGCAGGGTCCGGTATTGATCGTCGGAAATTTTCTTTTTTATCTAGTCAGTTGACGTCGAGACGGTTCCGCGCCTCTTGATAGTATCTTTCTACCCAAATATCCAAGATTTCTCAAGAAAGGTTGTTCGCATATGTACAACGTCATTCGTGATATTTGTCAGTCATAATTCTCGTGCTTTCATCTCGATTTGGACAAACATAACACGAATGAATAAAAAAATAAGAACAATAACAAAAACAACCACTTTCAGCGTAAGGTACCTGAACAATGTCTTCGCAAATCTGTAAGTGTTAAATCGAGTGCATTATTACAAATTGCTCTTAAAAGTATTTAAGTGAATTGAAACGAAAGTGCTAAAATACATGATTGAAAAAAGTGTGACTCTAAAAAGTTTAAAACAAAATGACATGGTCACCGAATGAATGAACAATATGTAATCAATATGGGAACAGCACTGTTTTACTCGAGAAAATGTTCTTTGAACGGACTATCCATTAACTTCCATTTTATGATTTCAACGACTTACAAAAGACTCTTTAATGCGATCGTTTTTCCAACCAAAGTCATGCAGTTCTCACATTTTCATTTTATTGTTCATTCGGTCATCAGTACTTATGGAAATATGTCAACTTTTTTAGAGGCACAGAATTTTTAGCCGAGGGTTTGTTTTTAATATCATTTTCTTCAATTATATTAAAATAACGAAAATAATTTATATTAGAATAACGAAAACGTGTCAGCTTTTGTAACTTGCTTCTCGTGCAATTAGGCCCTCTTCTTTTTCGCCGAAATGTCACAATAAATGATTAATAATACCGACTGAACAAACTATTGGTACAGCGAGAATCGTCTTGTCCATTTTCTTTATCGTGACGGTTGGGAATATCCTTGTGCTTAACAGTTTAGGCCACTCTGGAGGTCGAAAGAATAGGCTTTTTGGGGATTTTATTTCAGAAAAGCTATAAAATAACTCGAGGTTACAAAATAGAGTGTGTATCATACATATCAGTGACTGTATACAATCATTTTTTTTAAGCAATTAATTTGGAAATGGCGGCTGTGCAGCGGTTTTGCGATGACGTCTCCGTTTTTTCCACGGTCCACGGCCGGACAAACAGCTCCTGTAATTCTTGAATTATGATGAGCCATTGAATTTTTTTCGATTATATATAATAACAGCTATAGAAGTACGTAGGATTTTTTCGATATATTGATTTTCGGCCAAATGGCGCACTTCTGAAGTGAAAAGTGAAAAAATTTGCTTAAAAAATCGTCAGAAAATTGTTAATAACAAATGAACTTTCATAGACAATGTATTTTTAAAGATATAATATTTAAAATTTCAAGTGAATCGGTTAAAAATTATCTGAGTTATGTTTCCGGCCAACTTGAAAAATGCAGTTTTGAGATAAACGCGTTTGAAATTTTGAGTAGTAGAAAATCATGAATAATTTTGCAATACCTTTAATCTGCGATACCTGCACCATACATTTGGTATTCCAGATTATTATCCTGCGTTTCCATTTCTTTTCTGCTGATCTTGAAGCTATCCTTGCCTCTTTTACCACTTCAGACAGCGATCTCTTTGCAAGCTTTATGCGCTGTTTGTCGATCTCCAGGCACATTTCGTAGCTGTTCCGGCCGATTTCCAAGTCCATTGCCTCTATTATGTGTAAAATTGAAGAAAACCCGTCATTGTACACACAAACCGCAATATCCGTAGCTACATCCAAGACTGTTTTACCATTCGAAATGGATTTCGGGGCCAATGCCCACACTGTTTTGTGTGTAACCGCCGATGCATCGAGTTAGAAGATCTTCACTGGTCAGTTCTTCATAGACTGGTTTGATAGCTTCATAGACTTCAATTGGAAGAGCTCGATTCTGTTTGTACTAAGCCAAAGTATTTGTAGCTTTAGCCAGTTGCCATGAGCACCATGAATACTCTCCAATAGGACATTTGCCGTGCGGCGGTTTGGCATCAATAGATAATTTATGATGCAATGTAGCTCAAATACTGTTTCTCATGTTCTCAACTGAATCACTGTTTCTACGAATGGCTAATCCATAATAAATAAATAGCCCGTCTATAAGTTTTCCAGTCAATTTGCCCCTTCCACCGAGACCTTTTTCTTCTTTTTCAAGTTACGTAGTCGGGTGCCCATTCGCTTTTGCACGTGATCTATACACTCTTTCTTGAGTACTGTAAAAACCTCATACGGCTTAGCATCTGTAATGCGCTTAAAAGTTTAGAAACACCGTTACCGATATAGTGAGTGTATTTGATCTGGTGCAAAGTTTCAGCGCGACGAAACATCTCAACAACTGCATCGACTTACATTTTTCCTGCCGATCCATTGTGATTCACAGCGCCTTCGTCTGCATGATCTTCTGCCCACTCAACATATTCTTCGGTATCTTCCTTTTTAGCCTAATACTCACAGACCTTACAGTATTTTAATTTCACTACACAATCAATGATTTTTCCACAGTCATTGCCAATAAGAGTCACTAACCCAGGCAACGACATAAATCCAGATTTTGTCCACGAACTATCGCCTGATACAATTCCATTTTTCCCATTTTCAATAGGAATGGTTTTCTCTTCTTCCGCAGCTCCCATCATACTGTTCTTGCAAACTAGATTGGTTGCAGTGGACATTATTTTGACAACTTTATCGTAGAATGAGTGAAAGGTAGGCCGAGGTAGTTCCATGAATGCACTGTATTTTTTTATTCCGTGCAAACCAATTCCAAGCAATCGCACGGCAATTATGATTATACGGTTGATTTCATAGCCTTTGTCAACAAATGGACAACTCGGTATCTCAGTCTTTCCACAATTCTCACACGACACTACTAGTTTGAATCCCAAACCGCGCTTGCCACTTTCAGTAAATTTCACTTCCGATTAGCATACCTTACAAACGACGAGGTTCGAAATAGCTGAAAATACTGCAATAAAGTTCATGATACGATAACCAAACGCTGGATTCATTTCGATACCATACAGATCTGCCGATTGCTTCAGTTTTTTTGCCGATGTACTGGCATTCAAGTCATCTGGTGCTTCTAAGTCATGGCGATTCAATGGTCTTCTACGAGATGTTTTTGGTCTCTTGCTGTTGCCAGATGCCGTTTTTCCTCCTCTCTTCCTACTCTACAACACTTTGTCACTTATTGTAAAAACAAATCAATAATTACACAGGGAAAAAGAAATGAAAGTTCGCAGAAGTATCGAGAAAAACGAGTGTTTGTCGACTAGCGTCCTTCTCAAATGCTTGGCTGTGCCTCCCTGAAACAGACGTTCGACGACTATTTGTGAGACGAAATTAGACGAAATAAAAGTCTAGACTTGTCCAGACTAGTCAGGTGACAAATGATTTCAATAAAATCTGCCGTATACCTGGTCTAGTCCCTTAAAGTACCTTCCCCCTAGCGCTCACAAAAGAAGCTCGCTGCGGACCAGACGGCCTTGTACTAAAATTCGAAAACCGAGTACTTAGAGATTTTTCCCGGCCATAATCTTTCGGGACATCATTTTTGAGGTCCTAAGGGATCATTTTTGAAAAAAATCGATTTTTCGAAAATTCTAGAGTGGCCTAACCTCTTAATGTGACGGAGGTCGTGCAATCAAAAAAATGAGTAATCTTTGATTATTTAAAAACAAATTAAGAGTATAATCTTGGCAACTGCTCTTTAGATGCGGATTCACGTTGAACATTTTTTCTCTCTGCATCATTATCCAATGTTTTTGTCCGTATTTCTAATTTATTAAATGCTCAAACATTGTACAATTTTAAACATCTGTTGTAAACAAATCAATACAGAACGATTAACGCAACGACGAAAATGCCATGAAGTAAGACCCCGCTGTTTGCATTATCTTAAAATCGCAATAAATAATACAATTATAACAGTGATAACTTCGAAAGATTCATGAATTTGTATCTTCGATGTTTTATGTCATACCTTACTGTAATTCTCCATCGATATGACATAAACTTTGCCGGCAGTGAGTGCGCATGGTGTTGCACTTCGAGCCATAATTGGTATGAGGAGTCTTTGAGCTTTCAATGAAAAGTCATACCATTGGCATTGATAACTGTCGATGGTTCGGCAAACAAGTTTTGAGAATATTTCGGACGATAACTCGTGACTCGTGTAATATTACAACATGGTATACTCACGCTGTTTCGCGAATTCTCGTACTGTGATCGATCAATTTTTGACCCGTCACGCTATCGAAGTAGAGATGAAATGCCTCTGCAATGCTGAAGCTCGCTAGCCGAAGCAAAACTTCAGTGTGCTCTATTTGAACTAACGCCTAACGTTTAAAAGAACGATCATTTTGTTAGTTAGTCGCTTTTACCGACTGGTACATTAAATCACTATCGAATTGGTGCTGCCGTTTAGAAGCGCATACTGGCGCTAAGAGACTTAAGCAAGCAGCGATTGTATCGGCACAAGACTCCCTGTGCCCTCAGTGATTGCAATACAGTGCGTTTAACACGGGCTTCAGACCTCATATACGACGGGATACACGAAAATAGCGAAAAATATTGCTGAAAAATTACACGACCAATATCCGTAATACCTGAACACCTGTCACGCTCATAATTATCGTGCCGATGCCAAACACCGCTACAAACGCACCCGAATGCAGGTTTTCAATCATATCTGCAAAGCTAACGATTATCCATGATAACATATTGTCGAACAAGAGTGACCAGAATAAAACTTATGGTCTTCCTGGAACGTACTTCACTGCGTGTTTGTGAAAATTGATGCATTCACAGATCTTCTGATAATCGTCATCATTGTGGCTAGAAATTAACCTTTTTCTACCAGCCATGTAATCGACTGTTGCCAGATTCATATTGAAACTGTTAGGCATAACATTATTCTATAGTATGAACGATTATTACATTTAATTACTAACGCGATCCAATTACTAACCCAACAATCTCAAAGAGCGCACAAGCATGCTCCACGAGAATAACGTACAATGTGTCAGTCGCAACAAGTATAGAAATTGTGAGTATAGTCGCCATGTAACCATGTACGAGTATCGGCCAATAGTATGGATCAGTATCGAAACCATAATCCGTCTCGAAGAGGTAATCCTTAGGTCGACTCTCATTCAGGGGATTCACGATGTTCAGTACAATCGGCAATAATGGAGCTGCCATATACAGGCTCATCGAAGTATATATATATACTGACAAATTGAATTGAAAGGATTTTAATAGATTTTTTTTCCATCAACAAATTTTGCGAAAAACCTAATACGGAAAAGTACTCAAATACCCGTATAAGCCACTGTAAGAAAACGACCTCGTTCTGCGTATCTGTGAAGAACAACGACAGCCGGTGTATTCTTGAATCTTGTCCAATCCGCTTCTATTTTTTCCAGCATCAATTTTGTCTAAACAAAAATTCGGTTTCGAACGAATAATATATCTTTCACGATATTGACATAAATGTTTAATCCTTTTTTTTCATTATAAATATTGTTTTTAACGATTTTTAATAGTTATGCACCTCATTGGATTTCAGTGCGCCGTTGAACAACCTCGTGTAATTCAGGATCACCATCATGATCGGTGGCAAGGGAATTATGGCCTTGTCGATATCTCCCCAAAATTTTACAACTCCAACACACTGAATCATTAAAGGGATTTCAATTAATTTCATTTATCAATAGGAGAGAGATCCTTTCGCGGGAATGAGAAGTTTTAAAATCGCTATGTGCAATACCATATAAGTATCGGTACGACAATAGATCTTAAGTGGTAAAGAAGATCGGTGATAAAATCGATCGTCTAAAAAATCGTTACTTGCCTCAAAATAAATGACCGAAAAAGTGAGTGCGAGTTGTGTCACCGGCCAAATATTTCTCACGTATTGCGGCTGATAGGGCCATATACCCGATAGGATCATGTGGGTCTTGTTCATGGAATAGTAACGCTGATCGAAGAAACTCATTGTGACCATTGAAATTGAGAGAACAAAAATTTCCGTATTATTCTATTTCATATGATTTTTTTTCCGATTCCTAAAAAATCAAACATTGATACTCCTTCCCTCATAGTGACAGCTTTGTTCTCGTGACAACAAATCTATCTAATCTTTTGTGCCGATCGGTGTAAAATGTTTCAAAATATTGGATAATCACATTTAGAAAAGTGTCCCGACGAATCTGTGCTGATGAACGTTTTGGTTCATCCTCATAGCTATATCTCATTATGAAACAAAGTTGATGTTGGATTCGTTAAAATAAGCATGAATCAAATGAAGAAATCTGAAAGTAATAAATTCTTGATCCTGCTTTCAAAGAGGACCATTTTGAAAAATGAAGTTACTCACCTTCCGGCAAATCGTGACACAGTCTAACTTCAACTATGAAAATTATTATTACCGAACGAGTATATATTCGTGTCCTATAGCTATGAACGGTAACGTACTGCACGGAACTCCGAAGTCGACTAGTTGAAGCGACGGTTGTCGCGTTTGTTCCCAACGAAGGAGTACGATGAACCGCTTGCACGATGGAAGCTTGAGACCCTCGCACCGTAATTAATGTTCGATCGATTTCTCAACTGAACGTGACTGTTACTTTTGTGGCATTTCTGTCAGGTAGCATATGTAGAGGATGAGAAGAAATGTTTCACTTTTTCTTCAATTATTGGTTATCGCGGGATAATCAATAATTCCGCAACGTTGTTGCGAAAAAACGCGACAACGCCCTGATATGCGACACTTGAGAGAATTCAAATTTTTTTCCTTACCATCGCACCCAACAGTGAGTGACAGTTTCACATGTGGTGTAGGTATGCGGTGTGATAGCTGCCTGTATTTCTCTGACATTATTAGTCTCGTCTTGAGTTTTTCTTAACCCCCGACTGGTATAAAAGTGCGACGCGTTTCACTTGAATACAAATTAAGCTGTCTGTCAAATATTGCCAGACATTGAAACGAATTTATATACCATAGTGGTATAGAAGTGAGTGCGGCAACTTTAATGTCGTACGTGCTAGGTTCGATAATGGTTGTCGGAAATTTTCCTTTTTAGTTAGTCAGTTGACATCGAGATACTTCCGAGCGCCCCTTGATCATATCTTTGTACCTATATGTTCAAAATTTCCCCAGAAAGATTTTTCACATCTGTACAATCTTTAAAAGTATACCAAGTAAAAACGTGATATACTTCATTCTCGGGCAATTCTACCCTCTCCTCTATCGCCGAAATATCGCTTGGTGGTTCGGAAAATAATTTAAAAATTGACCATATTTCATTTGGTCAGTCAATAAATTTTTTGTGGACAGATCTTGTAATTTGACATTCGCCTTACAATTAGCTGAGACCGCAGAAAATCATTAAAAACTCGTTATTCTTCAAACTTAATCCCTATTAAAAAAATCAAAGGTTGACCGGAGCTTATAAAAAATATTGTGCGTATTACCAGCTCGCGGCATTCACTGTTTCGGGACTGATAATTCCTAAGTGTATTTTAATTCATGGTACCGGACGGGCAGCTGCTTGACGGGAAAGGAGAAACGTCCCGTTATTACCGTCGACCAAACTGATTTAACTTAAATACCTGGCCGAGTAATAGAAACTTGCAGTGAATTATTCTATCGGCATTGTGCACATTTTAATGAATGAGTTTTCCAAGAGTTGAAATGCGAATATACATAAAACAATGTTCGTAATTAGTTTCGCTCCTGCAACAACTACCAACTTCGAGTTTCTGTTTGTTTAATGTATATACATAGATAAATGTTTATATGCCGTTCTAGTCGCAGTGACAATGATAAAAGAATGAAGTGACATATTTCAGTTATTCGCCCCAGTTTATCGTAACTGTGAGGTCAAGTTCGTTTCGTATTATAATCATTTCGATTTCATTTTATTGTGACGTTAAATAATAACTCATGCGCGCTGCACGTTCGGAAATCTTGCTCAAACGATCAAAGTTTCAGAAAGTTTTTGCTTAGACAACCCTTTAACCCTTCGATGTTAGCATCGAAAAATTATAATATATGCAAATATTGAAAGTTCACACTCATTCTTCTCCATTTTTTCGATATTATTCCGTTCAATTTGAAAAAAGCGGTCTCTGGTCCGATCCATACTACAGAAAACTGAACTGGTCCACATATTACAGGAAAGTCTTATACATTTTTTCGAAGAAGCTTGGAAAATTATTTTATTTTTTGTTATTGAAAAAAAAAAATCCTTACAAAAATAATCCCGTCTTTATTTGTCGTCGTTCGTACAACACTCGTAGAAGATACTTCACGTCATCGAAAGTTTCGACGTTGAGGTCGTATTTGAACTCGGCAAATTGTCGTGGCCAAAAACGACACTTCCGTAATTCTTTTGCAACATATCTTTGAGAATGTTCGCGTGTTCGAGATCGCGCGTCTCGCAGACGACTTTAACATCGACAGTGAAAACATCAGACATAATCCAAGCGCGTTCGTGCATTATATCTTTTATCGAGACACCAATTGCCGCCAACATTTTGCACAGTTCGGCTATACCACCCGGTCGATCCGATACCGTAACCGTGAACTTGTGGAGTCTTCCTTCCGCTGCCAAACCTCGCTCGAGACACCTGCCCAATATCGTCGTATCGATATTTCCTCCGCATAGCAAAATTACCACTCTAGACGGAGAAATATATTGGGGCTATAATAGTATTTTATTGAAAAAATGTCACATAAATCAGACGATATGTGAATACATAAATCGTTTGGGTGTGAAGCTAATATCTATCAAACTTATATTCATCTCGATTTCACACCGATGAGAAGAAAGGATGTATTTGATTTTAAGCAAATGCTCTTACGTTCAAACAAAAATCATTTCTACTAAATATAATTTAATTGTCATTGTGATTGCCTACTACGCGAAATTGTCCAAATACATTTTGTTCAATAGATTTCGTTTCAATTGAAAAAAAAAGTTTATTTTAGTCCAATCGATTTTCTTCAGTGAATATTCTACTAAATAAGTTCAGTCGTGCGAAAATATTGTGAAAATCTCGATCTATTCCTTTTTTATATTGAATGTCGCTATAAAAAAATTTGATCGAATACAAACATGATAAAATTGATAAAAACACTCATACCTTTTTCCTTTGAGTTCGTCGAGTTGACCAGCGAGAATCGCAGCGAGTCCCGTTGCACCTGCGCCTTCGACAATGCACTTTTCCCTCTCGACGAGTTTCAGTATGGCTCGCGCTATCCATTCCTCTTTGACGATAACCATTTTGTCAATCAGAGGATTCGCAGTCGCGAACGCGTTATAACCAACCATTGGAACGGCAAGACCGTCCGCTAGTGTCGAGTCTATCGGTATGAATGTCGGTTTACCGGCTTCTCGGGCTACGGAGAAACTTGGACATCGCTCGGATTCGACACCCTGGAAATGACGAAATTTCTCTCGTTTTTTATTACAACTGTGTCTGTTATTTTTTTTTAAGACCACAATATGTCCAGGAAAAAATATGCTTAACGATCAAAAAGGAGGAAAAGAATAGTATCGATAACAGACGGAAGTTACCATACAGTTACTTTTAGTAGTTCAAACAGAACTTAATTTGTTATTGATTTTCATATTAACTACGTGAACTCTTATTTTGTATATTTTTAAAGTAACAATAATTACAGTTATCGCCTTTTCACTTTAACTCTAATTATTGTTGTCATTGCAACATATTTTATCGAAAATTGTCTCAAGTAACGAAGTCAAAAGTGTTGAATTGATTTACAGGTAAAATTCTAAAGGAAACTAACGATTATGGTGACACGAGGATGGAGTGTTTTTAATGCCGTGGCTACACCAGCTACGAGTCCACCGCCACCAACCGGAACGACAATTGCATCGATGTCTGGCACTTGCTCAAAGATCTCCAGACCCAGAGTACCCTGTCCCGCCATTATGTCCGGATGATCATATCTGAAACGAGATCGAAAGCGATTCTATGCTTTTTAATCACTTTTGAATTTACCTTGTTTTTCTTTTCAAATATGTGATGCATGGGAGCGTGTCAGACTATGCACAATTACACTATGCACAATTGTCATTGTAGAATTTTTGTTTGAAACTTCATATCTCGGTGGAAGCACTTTTGTCGCAAGAGAGGGTGATTTTATACTTGACCCCGAGATTATTTTCACAATACTAAACCGAGAGCCGAACAATGGAAACTGTGCTGATTGTGCGGAGCTAAATGCATTTCTACTCGAGAATATACGAGTGACGTGAATTCTCGCTCTACATTTCTTAAATGCCGAATTTTTCGGTTTGCTCACCCGTTTATATAGGTCAGACCTTTTTCCTTCGCTTGCATCAGTGCTATTTGCTTCGCCTCCGCCATATTGATTCCCTCGATTATGACATTAGCGCCGTACTGACGACACGACGCAATCTTCATGATCGGTGCAACGATGGGCATCACGACAGTCACGGAAATTCCAAGTCTCGAGCCATGATAGCAAAGTGCTAGTGCGTGATTTCCTAACGATGCAGAAATCACTCCTCGTCTCTTGCTATCCTCGGATAACATCAGCAGAGCATAACGCGCACCGCGCTCTTTAAAGCTACCGGTAACTTGAAGAAAATCTTTCTTCAGGTAAAGATCCACGCCTGTTTCCTCTGACAATCGCGATCGCTGAGAAAAAAATTAAAAATTCATGAGATTTAAAAAAAAATCAATTCATGAGATCTACTAACTACAGAAATAATATCAACTTTTCAATGAATTTGAAGAAAATGAAGTAACAAAATGTCTCATTAAACTAATAAATTTTCAAAATAATTGACAAACAGATAACACAATAAATTTGAATAAATTTCATCTTTCGATTCGACGAACTTGAACTTTCACGTAAAACAGACGTTTCGAAGAAAAACTGATGAAAAATAGTTGGAATGATCATAAGAACAGTTATGGTATTAAGATAATTTAATTGCAAATGTTCGATTACCACACAGGGTGTATTGATGATGCCACATTTTATCTTGAACGCCGCGGAGCTCACATCCTCGAATGTGAGCACTTGAGGTTCGCTCTCCATACAGAAAGGATCGATCAGATCATTTTTCTTTAACATAAAATTGTTTTCATTTAAAATTTTATAAGACAGATGTAAAGATACGAAAAATACCATTTAAAATGAATTTCGCAAACAGGATAGAAAATAAAACATGAATTAAAAACTATTAATATATTTTTCGATACTTTTATAATAATAGGCGCAAGGATATTTCGTCTTATGAATTACATCGTTGTACGCAACTTCCGGTGCACAATTGTTTCGTGTCTTCCTCCCCGAAAAATGATTACTTTTCTTTCTCACGTCAGCGAGATCTGGCAAATTTCTTTTTTTGCTTGTGTCACTCATGACGCTGTATCTAATGAATGTAAATTGTGCGATTTTCACTGTAACACACCGACAAACTGATACACCCGTCTTAATCGACGTTTGACTGCACAATGATGTAGAACTTTATGTGCACACTGAACTAGCGCTGCGTTCTCGATAACCTGACCGGTTTATCGCGTGGTCATTTTTATCACCTCAACCTTCGAACTCTCATTGTATATTTTCCAAACGTTTCACATTCAAAGGTCGTTGCAATTTTTATTTATCACTGTAGGGAAATGTTGTTGCAATTATACTTGACGGTACGTCGAATCAACATTTCATCGATGGTAAATGATACGACGGAAAATAATTCTGATTAAAGAAAATTTGGAAATATAATTTAAATTCTTTGATTATAATGAAATTTGATTTGATCTATAAAATACAGTTTTTGTTTGACTGTACGTTACAGCATATCGAGCTTTGATGAATTTAATTCTCTGGTAGTGAAAATGATATTCTCTTCATGACATGTCTCTGAAAGTGTTTGATGAAAATCTTACTTTTTGGTTTTTCGTGTCTGTCCTCACCGAACACTTGCTGTCCATGAGAGTCCGTGGATCTTGTAGTCGTCCAGAAGACTTTAAACATTTCGGGTGTTTACGACACACTCAAAGTTCAAAGATAATATCAAAATATACTCGTCTGAATCACGACTACCGTTCGATTTTTTCGATGTTATCACAATCACCAAATTCATACGGAAGCCTCGAAATCGGGTTATGGAATTCGAGCAATATACGATAGATTTGTCTGGAGTCGCGGCACGTGTTGATTTATCTTTACGAGATAGTAACGATGTACGAAGATATGAAATGGAATGTTGCGGTTAATAGTCCGTTAGGAATTCTTAATGAAAATACGGTAGAAAAGGATTTGTGTCGTAATTTTTCTTTTAATTCGTTTTATTTAACTATTTTTTGCTAAACCGATTTGCCTTAACTTCAGTAGTAGTTCTTGTGGTATTAAAATCTCGCCGAAATTCTGAATGAAAATAAGGATCGGTATTTTTGTTTATCATCAAATTTGTAACTCTGTTTTTAACATACGAAGATCCTAAATTATTACATAATTTGTTTCAAAATAATATAGTTGTATCCGCGGCATACATTCTTGCACGATTGAAAACACGTCCGAAATTCTGAAACGATTGACGAAAAATCATTTTTCTTCTTCCTTAATTACACTTTGTTCTTCAAAATTGTTTAATTCAATTATTTTCCGCGACAACGGCCAGTGCTGCAAGAACTCTCGGTTTCACGAGCCTCGAGATAAAACTTTTCCCCGTATATCCTCGAAAGTTCTGCACGCAGTTTTTTCACGTGATCGACTCCGTTAGTTTCGCAAACGCATTTTATCTGAAGAATATGATAGGCAATATGAAGTTTGACGATTAGAATTAGGAGAAGTTTTCAGCGATTGGACCTGTATAACGAACCGCTACGGTGCCAAGGTCGTCAATTAGAAAAGCTCGTTCCTGCGATATTGATCTGATTCTGACATCGTGATCCTTCAGATGACTGACTAATTGCGGCAGAGCATTTGGTTCGTCATCGACTGTGATCGTGATTCTTGCAAGTCGACCCAGCACTACCAGTCCACGTTCCATCGAGGCCAAAAATTGCGGTACTTCGATATTTGCCGTTGGCAAAATACAAACGACTCTGTAAATTGTTAAGGGGGGAAATAGAGTTAGACGGTTCAAAAAATCGATTTTTTTTTAATTTCATAAATTGTTAGTAAAACTATTGAAAAATATGTTCCCAAAATTTTAAATGAAAATTGCGACTCGTTCTATTGTTATAAGCCATTAAAGTGAGTAGCTCTCCTTCAGGCCCCGAGCGCGCCACGTGTTTCAATCGCGTTTTTCTCAAAACGACTTTTTTTTAACTTGCGTACACGCTAGTTTGAAAAGTTTTCAACCAATCGTTTTGAAAATTGACAGTTACTTTCTTCATAGTATTGCGCTCTATATGAACCTAAAATCGGAATATTATCATCATTTAAAATAATTTTTATTTTGCAAATAGAGTTGTAAAAAATGGCAAAAAATTATGCTTTTTTGTTTTGAGCCCTGTAAAAAATTCAATTTTCTATTTTTTTGATAGCATTTAGGTTAATATAGAAGAGAGACATATAGTAAAAGTAAATTCCAACCTCGTTTGGTTTCAGATGAAAATTGCGGCTTCCAGAATGTACGCAAAATGCTGAGTCTTTTTTATTTTATAGTATATACTTAAATTTTATAGTATATAGTATATAGTATATACTTAAATATATGTATAAAAGATTCTCAAAGTTTCAATAAATTATATTAATTTTTTATACTATAAAAAAATTCATGAAAATCATTGAGAAAACGCTGTCCTAACCCTATTTCCCCCCTTAATGGCATCGTTGTACACTGGAAATTTAATTTTTTATTTAAGAACAAAAACATGAAAAACGTAAAAATTAAAAAAAAAACGATCGATTCACTGTAACTATAATCTATGCACATGTATACAAATTTTACGAACCTTCTGCCACAAAAATGTTTGCACTTTTTTGACAATATAGCGGCGAGACCCACGCAACTTTCACTCGCAAGTACAATCTTGTCGTGCTCCATGAAAAGCAACATCGCAGCAGCGATCCATTTTTCTTCTACGATCATCTGTGGTTATACAACAAGATTGAATGGATTCCATTTGTTTTTCATTTGTTCTCATTAACGAGATGAAAAAAATTCACAACTCACGCATTTGTCGACCAAATTTTTCGCTATTTTGAAGGAATTCGATCCAACAGGTTGGAAAAAACGATTGCCAGTTTGAGAAACTGGTTTTCCAGCTTCTATCGCCGAACTCCAAGCTGGCGATCTTTCCGATTCCGCTGCCTGACAAATTTGACAGATCATCGATTACACGATTGATGTCTATGAGACAATGAAATGCTACAACAGATTGTGAAATATGACAATGAAACGCGTCGAACGAATAACTAACGTAAATCTTTGTTTTAGGTGATATGTGCTTCGAAGTGACGGCTGTACCAGCGAGCAGACCGCCTCCTTCCGCAGGAACGATAATGACGTCAGGTTCGTAAACTTCTTCCAAAGTTTCCATTGCTACGGTACCCAGAGCGGCGATTACGTCAGGATAATCGTCAGCATCCACGTAAAGAATTTCATTCTTTCTGCTATAACTAGGATCGTATCAACTATATGCACGATCATTATATTTTATGAATTTAGAAATCAATTGATTATTTAATATCGATCAATGTCGATGTGAAGAATTGTCGTTCAAAATTTCTGAATGATCCAGTACCTCAGGGCTTTTTTCTTAGTTTCCTCGAGATCCATACCATCGATGATAACCGTGCCGTTCAATTTTTTACAAAAATCTGTCGTACTCGAAGGAGTTCCAATCGGCATGAATACGACGATCGGACAATTCTGAATATATCCTTGATGACAGAGACCCTATCAAAATTATAATTACTCAAGTAATAGCGATGTTGAGTGACTATTATGAATGATTGCGATTTAAAATATCCCTATTTCATTTACAGAACTATATTAACCGTTAAATTCTATCAAATAAGTGTTGTTAAATAATGCTTCCTCTGTGAGGAAGCAAAATGTATTATGCTCCCGTGGGGACAAATAATTTTTTTGTTGAACTTTGAAAAGTTACCTTAGCAAAGCAACCTCTCGAGGCAGTCACAATTCCTTTCTCCTTCTGTTCCTCATTGAGCTTATAAAGAACGTAACGAGCGGATCGTTCCTTGACGCTTCCGCTGAGTTGCTCGTAGGCCAGATTGACCCAGAGTCCATTCATTCCAACTAACGGACCGACCTTCGATTGCTTACGTTAAAAGTCGTATTTTACGCGCATTCGTCGGGAAGAGATGGAACGAGAAATTTTCATTAAAAACCGATATTAACGGGGAAGGGAATAAACGTGTTAACGGTCCAAGAACGTGCTCAACGACCTGTGGTATTGCCATTGTACTTGCGTTACTTGCTGACGCAAGCACAACCAGTAAACACTCTCGAACCGTTTAAATGATCCCAGAATGTTCAGAAAATTTTCTCGAAAAATGAAACCAGAGATACAATTGCCCGGTTTCTATAATGTCAGCACAACTGGATAACCGATCGATGAAACGATAAGAAATTTCGTTCGTCGCAAAACTCTTATGCTCCCAGAATTTTAAATAAGGCCGATAACCGAATTTTTCAAATCGTATATATATCGAAACAGACTTGTATTTCGAGAGACAAAAAAGTGAATTTAATATATGCAATGAGTAGACAAATGTTCATGATATGTTCATACGATTATAGTACATCTCTTACTATACACATACTCCTGTTAACGCCCGAAGTCATTGCCCTGCTCGCTATTTCGACGTCAACAAATGTAATTGTTCGTATTTCACGAGTATCACTTTTTGAATCACTTTGAAAAGTTTCTTCCGTCTTTTCCGAAGCTGTTGACGCTGATCGAGTGCCATTTTTATTTCCCAAATCATATTCCGATTCACTCATTTCATGAAATATTCCGGCTAATCATTCGCTGACCTGAGAAATGACACTGTCGATCATAATTCTCTCTTTTTACATCTTAATTTTCATTTTTATGAATTATAACCAAGATTAGTGACTGGTTCATTCAACTTTGACAATTTGATTATTTCTCGTGAGAAACAAAAGACATCGATTTGGGTAACGTTGGCTGGAATTCCATCATAACATTTTTAGGAGTGGGTTCATGCAGGAAATAGTGTAAAAACGACTGGCAGACCATCGAAACGGGTCTAAAAAATACCAGTATTTTTCTATAACTCCACACATTCAGTTTAGTAAAAAGCACAATTTATTGTAGTGATGTTTAGCAGGATACGATTATTAGTCACTCGTGCTGACTAAGGCACGAGTGTTACAAAGAGAAATTACAAAATATCTCAGTCATCTTATTTACAGTGCTTTTTTATATTTAAAGTTTTTCAATTAATTACACGGTTAAACAAACGAAATATCGTTGTATCGCATTTATTTGTTACATCAAAAATTTTACGAGTTAGAACTGGCGAAAATATTACAAAAATACATATCATAAATATATCATCATTAATATATCGTACAGACGAAGACGGCACAAAAAAATTACACCTCCGCGAAAACATCGATTCTCTGCTATAAAAAAAAAATCTTTTTCATAACCACGGCTCACTTGCGTTGAATACAACTAAATGCCAAAGAATAAAAAGTTACTATCAAACTTTATAACTTGGGGGACAAATATTGCAAACTCGTTCATATGGGAATCGCAATTTATCGTATGAAATATATGAGGATAATGACCACTTTTCAATGAGAGTATTCATGCTTTCTTTCATTCTTAATCTTTTAAAGCAATTTTTTTTTTCAAAAACAAAGTAATCGAGTTGTTTTTTAATCATATAAGGTAGTAGTCTGGTAACTTAAGCCGATTTTCATGTCTTTTTTAGAGGGCGTTTTTTTGTAGGAAAATAAAAATGAATCGTTTTGGATATTTAGGATGTTTTTATTTACATATTAAAGATAGAAAAAAAAATTTTTTTGAAAAAATTTAATAGTTCATTATTATAATTATTATTGATCGAAGTTGGCACCTCGAAAAGAAAGCGCGTGGGTGGCCCCGGTGATTTTGGCTCTTGATGTTATCTGAAATAAAAAATTCTTGATAATTCTTAATCTATAGACATGTCATTCTGGTCGGAACTACCGAGAAATTTTTTCACCCCTAACTTTTTATTTTACAACCCCTTCTTTGATAAAATAAAAGGACTTTTATTCCAAAGTCCGCCATTTTGTTATTTATCCATGAAATTTAACTACAGTAGTTCCAACCAGAATGACATGTCTATAGATTAAGAATTATCATGAATTTTTTTATTTCAGATAACATCAAGAGCCAAAATCACCGCGGCCACCCACGCGCTTTTTTTTCGAGGTGCCAACTTCGATCAATAATAATAATAATAATAAACTATTAAATTTTTTCAAACATTTTTTTTTGTATCTTTAATATGTAAATAAAAACAACCTAAATATCCAAAACGATTCATTTTTATTTTCCTACAAAAAAACGCCCTCCAAAAAAGACATGAAAATCGGCTTAAGTTACCAGACTACTACTTTAAAGATATTATTCTCTCGATAACGAGCCAACACATGCATCCAATTTGAAACACAACCAAGTTGAATGAAAGAAAATAATCCTCGAATATTGCCTATCTCTATACAGTTCCCGATTCTTTCTTCTTTTGTTTTGTGCCGTCTTATAATATCCCCTCGAGCTAGGTATAAGAACCGGTATCGCCCCGTGACCTGATTCCCCAAATGTTTCTCAAGACAATACAAAAATAAAGTGGCCATATTCAACAAGCCACTCATTTCATTAAAGTGAAAATATTTCATCGTCGAAAGTTTCTCAAGATGCACCGGTACTTCGGGTGTTCTCAACGATTCTCCGTCTCTCACTCAACAATTGCAAGAACTTTGCCCTCGGGCTGCTCGAATACTTGAACTTGTCTCTGGACCTTGCGACATTGTCTATTGACTCCATGAATGTCGCCAGTGCCTCGTTAGAGCTTGAACTCTCGTTTGAAGAGTCATACTTTGAGAGAGAAAATCGCCGACGCGGAGTGCAAGTTTTAATTCCATTGGAAGGACCTTCGTCGTTCCTCGTGGTGTTCGGTAGTATGAGAAAACAGTCCGGTGTCCGTAGACTGTCTGGAAGAATCGTTTCTGCGGATTCATCAACTTTCGACGGCTCAATGCTTACTGCAGGAGACGAAACATTGTCTTTCTTCTTCGTCTCTGCATCAACAGACCGACTACCATATTTGTTCCTCAATTGTGAGTAGGTAGTAGGATTACGTTTGCGCAAATCGGAAAAACGACAAAGTCTACGCGTTCGTGATTTCTTCAAATTTTCCGATCTATCAATATTCTCCGAGGCAAAATCTTTTCCTTGTTCTTCTTGAAGCTGCGCATTATTATTACCATCGTCAATGTTTTCTTTGCTAACTATGACTCTATTACCGTCCGAGTATCTCGTTATGCCTGAATCGTCAAACTTGTCAACGTCACTGAGGTCTCTGTTCGAGTGATTCGAATCTATACTGAACTTCGCTAAATTCAATTTAGCCCCAGTAGATCCATCCTTACCAATGCCATAATTTTCGCGAAGAGTCTCATCGTGTCGCCTCACCCGGTCCAGACACTCCTCCAATTTGTCCATGCTCTTCAGACACTTGTCGTAAGATTCAACATTAAAGTCCAAGTCATCGTCGTCCGACTTGACGCATTTATCCGTATCATCCTCGAGACTTATTCTTCGTCCTTCGTACTCGATGTAGTTCGCACTTTTGGCCCTGCCACGACGACGATTACGTCCATTAATCGTGCACTTATCAGACCCGCAAGCCGCACTCATGTACTCGTTCATAGAGTTCATGTTGCGCATAAAAACAACCGCCTCGTCGAGATACTCCTCGAGAATCGTTCGTGAACGCTGTTCAACAATCTCATCGTCACTCGTCACGCTTTCACGTAATTCGGAATCGCTGCTCGTCCACTCGATTACCTCGGGTATGGCGAAATGTACTTTTTTTCTGGAAGAATTACCATTCCCAAGATTTTTCGATACGCATTTTGTTTGACATTCGCCAAAGAGTGAAGGATTCTTCACACTTCGCGCAGCTTTTTTGATGATTGATTTCGGTGCAATTGAATGTCCACCGTTCATAAGACACTGTTCCTCAGCTTCGACAACGTCGATGCTCGAACAGCAATAATCGTCATCGTCAATTAACGTACCGGTCGACGATTCATTCTCAAAATCTGTTAAATCCGTATCATCGGCGTGATTCACGGTGTAACAAGGATCACCGAGAATTAGTGTCTTAAAATTGCTCATCGGTGTAGCAAAGCTAGACCCAGTCGTCGCATCTATCCTAGTCTTTGGAAAGTCGATTTGTTGGCTTTCATCATCAAAATCCTCGAATTCGTCAACTGATCTGTCAATCGGAATGGCGGAATTGTTCGTCTCTTTTTTGGTGTGAGCTACCAAATCTGGTGGACAGGCTTTCTCATTATTCATAGTGGTTGCTGCTACCTTGATCCTATCGGTACTTGTGTCAATCACTAGTTGACCGCTGTCATCATCATTATCCGAAACATCTTCCGCGAGGTCTAGACTGTCATCTGAGAAGTTTGTTTCCTGTTCGAAGCTACCCTTGCGGTCTAATATTGCGATGTTGGACGGTGATTTTAGTACGATAACCGAAGTATCCTCTCCGCTCGTTTCCAAGAAATCTTGATCGAGCTTTCCTCTGCCCTTGGGATCCTTTCGCCCGGTTATTTCATCGAGATATTTTTTATTCGATCCAAGCATAAACTGGTCTTCTTTCTTCATATATTCATCATTATCCATATTATATTTACCATCCAAATAACCCATCGACATTGTAGACTGAGAACGTTGATTTTCCACGAGCATCGAATAACCCTGGCAACAGCTTTGCCGTCGGGAATTAGGACTGCAACTTCGCCATCTCGATGGCCATCTATTTTCTATTAGTCCCTCGTTCGTCAATGATCTTCTAGCTTCAAGAAACATTCTAGAGCTGTAATGTTTACCTCTCTCCATGCACGTTGCATTTTCCCTGGTCTCCGGCACGAATGAGGTGCCGATTGAGTTCGTGACGATGAAAGAATTCGTCGTTGCCGCATCTTTCGATGAATTTCCGACTATCTCGATCCTCGGATTGATTCTCGTTACGCCATGAGGCTCGTGAAAGATGTTTTCGATTCTGAATGTCTTACCGTCCGTCTGACCAATTATTGGCTTTGACGATATCGAAAAATCGTGAAAACAAACTTGCCCGACAATATCGTCGGTTGACGTACCGATTTCCAAAGCATCCTTCTTATCGGTTTGCGCCGCGTTGTCTTTTGAACTGACGATTGCCCGTTCGTCAATCGATTCATTTCCATCCGACACTTTGATCTTTGACTCCATACCGTTCGAAGTTTCGATAGTGATGCTTAGCATGTCCGGCAACGATATCGATATTACGTTCCTCTCCGCACGATGACACGTTTGATTGTTATCCGAACGATCGGATCCATTTATTTCGTGACAATGTCTCGTTCCACCGCAACATTTGACATCGCAATTTGAACATCTCGCTCTCACGAGATCCTCCCTTCGGGTCTGTGAACCTGAATTTGGTGAACACGATGGTAACCTCGTGTTTGTCGAATTTTCAACCACCTCGCGACTTCTTCTACCACCGATTGGGCTCAAATCGGAAATTTCGGTGCTCGATAAATTACTCTCGGCGTAATTCTGCGTATCGTCGGACATTATTCCGGAATCGTTTCTCGGCGAATTCATTGCCGGGTAATCTTCGTAATAATCATCGGTAACGTTGGCCGCGTCTTTGCAACGGATAACACGCTGTTGCAAATCTTTATCGGTTAACGTTGACATTTCTTTGACTCTCATCACTGGACAATCAACGAACGGTAGTATGTCGTAGTCCTCGTGACGATCGGTCAATATCGACGCATCTTTCCTGACGATTTTCGGTTCTTCGGTGATACTCGAAGCATCTCTCAATCGTACGGTTTGTTGATTGTCCGTTTGCGTATCGACGCAGATTCTACGTCGCTTGGCCAACATTTTTCGTGATATTTCCTGCAATCGCATTCTCGTCGCGCTAGCGAGTTTCACGTCAGTGTTTTCCGGCGAGAGAATGTCCGAGGTTGATGTCAATGTCGTATTGCCCGTTAACGTTGTACCGTTGTCCTCTGAAAATTTCTTCTTCGAGTACAATCTTTCCGTAACAGCGGCCACTATCTCGGCCCTTCTGGCTCTCTGTATGGGGGTATGTAGTTTCGTTGGAAGATGCTCTTGTTCCAATGATCCTTTACGGGGCAATTTCTCACGTGTTTGACCGCCATTCACCAAAAGCTCGTCCTTGGAACTGCTTGAACTACTGTCCTTACTGGTCTTGCGTCTGAGACCGTCGATACTTTGTTTTCTCGATTGATTCTTTGACCTCGCAAATATTGCCGAATCCTTCAGACTCTTGTCCGAATCGTTGCTTCCTTTACGCTGAAAATCACGATTTGCCCAAGCGCCCAAATTACGCCAAGAATTAAACGATTTGCTCGATCTCTGATCATCCACCTCCTTGATGTTGTTCAACTTTTTTATCTTGTCCAAGCTACCGTTGCGCTTGTCCAAATTCGTGTGTGATCTCTGTAACGAACAAGTGATTTCGCGTTTTCTCGGTAGATTCTCAATCGAACCGTACTTCTTCGAAGTTTGCAAATTTGACGATACCTTCGCCGTAAAATCAGCGTCAATGGAATCGTGCTTTTGCAATTTTCCCTTTCCGCACTGATGATTCGTCGATTCACCGGACGCAACACCAACTTTTTGCGGTACTTCAAGGCATTCGGAATTGTCCAAGTGCTTTATATCCTCGGCTTGCGTTCCGATGCATTGGAAATCCTGGAATTCGTTGTTTCCAGCAGAATTGTGACGATCAACATTTTCGGAAAATTCTACATCCGTAACGCTTTCGGGTACGCCATCGCTACCGATTTCCTCGATCTGATGATCGCCCACGTGGATATTATCGTCCGGTTTTATCAATACGGCAACCAACGTTGGAATATCAATGAAAACTGGCTCGTTCACCTCATCATTGATAATCAATTCCGATACTTTGGCACGATTGTAATTATCAGCTTCGATCGATTCCAACGACGAATTTCTCGATTCTCGAACGATCTCGAACGAACCAAATCTTCTCACGGGACTGGATAATTTTTTGCGCGACAGCAAACTCTCGCTTGTACTGTGACGTCGCTCAGGAATCGTCGGATATCTCGCTTCGATTGACACTTCATACTCTTCTTCGTCTTCGGGTCTTTCTTCCGCTGGCTCGTTAGGATCGATTTCCCGTGTCTCGCGATCCTGAACCTTTATCTCCCGCTCCCGGTCAAGCTGGCACAGGCATATTGACTTGCAATCAGGATTAACGTTCTGTAAAATGTAAAGAACAAACTCTTCAATCTTATCCCACCTCTTCATATTTCCTGCGCGTATTTTTAACGAAAACAGTGACTCTAATTTTTTTGTTATAAAAGTCGATTAATTCTTTACATAATTTACGATTATGTTTTGATTTTGCCTCTCTTTTCGCTCATTAACGAGTTTTCTGCTCACCTTTTCCACTAGCAGGGACTTTAATCTCGCTACTTCGGCTCTGAGTTCCCTGATGATCCTTGACACAGGATCCTCATTGATCACCGGCCTGTTAACGACGCTTTGCGCCCTCTGAGCAAATCGGAGAGTATGCGATGTCTCGTTGTAACTGCCGCTTGCCGGTGATATTGCTGAAATGTATAATGCTCTCTATTATATATTCACTTATGTCGATGCTGTCGTGGTTGAGATATTCTCAGATCGTACGCTCTAAAATTCAACGTGTTATATCGCTACGATATACGTTTACTTCAACATCTCATTATTGTTATCTTGTATCATTATTAACATTATTGTTATTATAATTATTAGCAATACGTGTATGTATAAACTGGCCAGTCAGCGGCTGGCAGCGAGTGCCTAAGTACTAATGTTCAAAATTAATTGCCGCAGGGTGTGCATAATTTATTATTATTATTCATCTATCGCAACCACTTCGAGACCCATTATGAAATTAATAATTTACGATAATCTTTAATAGCGCGATTCATAATGCCATTGGGCTGCGGGAACGTAAACCGAAAAGGATCATTAAATAGTAGATGGTCAGTCGCTCTCTTTGATTACGAAATAAAGAGGCTCGTTAACAATTCAATCTGTTATTAATATAGATTGCGATTCTGATGCATGGCTTTTTTTTACCGCTAACACAATTATCGTGAACTAACGAAACATAAAATATTTATAGATCAACGTGCTATTATTTTCCATCCCCAACGGAAAGAGCACTTCGTTTCATTTGATGCTACTCTACCAGATAAATGAGAGGGAATAAAAGTGGTAGTTTTTTATTCAAGTTCGTGCATGATATTGAATTATTGCCGATACAGGAGTGCGTTAGGAAAGAGTGGCTGCTGACAATACTCTGGCAGAGTCTAGAATAAATGGGAAGGGACGTAAAAACCTGAAAAAGGACGATGAAGGCACTAATAACTAAAAAAAATGTCAACAAAGTGATGAAAATGATTCTACGATATTTGTTCTACGAACAATTTGTTTTCTACTTCAGTACGATAAAAAAACTTGTCAATAACGATTATTAACCAAATGGCAAGAAATGCGGAACGAAAATGAACATGATAAGTACCAAAAATGAGAAAATATTCGTTTATTAGTCTTTGCATCAAAACAATTCTTTCAGATATAAATTTCTCAAACTCCGGTTAAGCCGTTGCTCGAAAAAATCGTTAACTTTCCCAGCAAATTGTGTAACACTGCCAAGCCCTACTACTACTTCAACTTTTTATTTCTTTTCATTGCATTTATTTCTTTTTTTTTATGTCGTTCACTACTATTTACCAATCACGTTTAATCGCCCTACGCTGGTTATCGAATTTTAATCACTCCATCTTAGCTCGCCTGGAAAAGCGTTTAAACCAATTATACATCGAAGGTCTGTCGGACTTCGAAACTTCGTTGCGAACAGGGATGTAATTAAATGAGACTGAATGCAAAGTCTTTTTTTCTTTTTCAACGATGCAACGTAGAATTTACTTGTCGAAGTAACGAGAGAAGAATACATAAAAGTAAGGCTTACTGGCGAGCATAATCGTGGTAGCATTGCCACCGAGAGCGTCCTTTAGGAGCCACGTGAGAGCTGAATCCCTGTAAGGGATGAATCTTCGCCCCGGACCACTTCCGGTTGAGCCACGCTCTGCTAAAGCCGATATGACGTTACCCAATGCGACGAGACTTTTGTTTATATTTGCGCCTTCCTGAAAACAAAAACGCGACGTAAAGCGATTTTAGTGTTACGGAAAGCCGGTATATGGTTTTGATTAATTTTTTATTCTCCCATAACGGTGAAAATTATTTTCCTGATCATCAGCGATCAATGCGATTCACTAAATGTTGTACCATTTATTTGAAACTTAAGGTAGTAGTCTGGTAACTTAAGCCGATTTTCATGTCTTTTTTGGAGGGCGTTTTTTTGTAGGAAAATAAAAATGAATCGTTTTGGATATTTAGGATTTTTTAATTCACATATTAAAGATACAAAAAAAAATTTGTTTGAAAAAATTATTATTATTATTATTATTATTATTATTATTATTATTATTGATCGAAGTTGGCACCTCCAAGTTGGCAGCCCTGGTCCTAACTATTTTTCTACCGAACCGATTGCTTTCAAATTTTAACAGGCTACTCTACACACTTATAGTTCTCGTCGGAACTACCGAGAAATGTTTTCACCCCTAACTTTTTATTTTACAACCCCTTATTCGCTAAAGTCCTTTTATTTTATCAAAGAAGGGGTTGTAAAATAAAAAGTTAGGGGTGAAAAAATTTCTCGGTAGTTCTGGCAAGAACTATAAGTGTGTAGAGTAGCCTGTTAAAATTTGAAAGCAATCGGTTCGGTAGAAAAAAGTTAGGACCCGGACTGCCAACTTCGAGGTGTCAACTTCGATCAATAATAATAAAAATAATAAACTATTAAATTTTATCAAAAATTTTTTTTTCTGTATCTTTAATATGTAAATAAAAACATCCTAAATATCCAAAACGATTGATTTTTATTTTCCTACAAAAAATCGCCCTCCAAAAAGACATGAAAATCGGCTTAAGTTACCAGACTACTACCTTAATGATCTATTCGTTTGTAAAAATGCTAAAAATTCCACTTACAACCAAAAAAGTCATAACTTTTTTTCCCGTATTTCGTTGCGCACGAGAATTCGCGTCAACGAATTCTCATTTTCATAGCAAGCACACGGTGAAAATATGTTTTTGCGAACTAGCATTTGAATACGAGCACTTATTTTTAGTTCGTGACTCACTTTTAGACGATTAATACCGCCGCAAGCTGCTGCGCTCTCGCTGCCCGCCAGGTCGACCAAATGAAGTTTACTTCCACGTGGGAAATGTTCTTTTCTATGAGGAACGTTCCTCGTCGTGGCCGTTGTGTCCGTTACCGATTGTCCGATATTGCTCGTTGACGGTAGGAGTGACAACGTAAGCAGTGCGTGACTACGACTGCTCGTTGGATTCTGCAGGGTCGAGGCGGTCTTTCGTGCTCTCGTACCCTCCTCGACTCGCGATATCAACGATCCCAATGTCGGCACAGCGTGATGAGTTAGTCCTGGATTAATTTTGAAACAGAAAAAAAAATGGAAAATCCATTTGAAATCAAAGAATTATTGAAAATTGATTTTTTTTTATCACAAAATTGACCAAAAAAGAACGTATCATTTACCCTGAACATAAGGACCCAATCGAGGATGTTCCCGCACTTTAAGTCCGATTGAACTCGACGACGGTCGTAGCAGGTCTCTTACCCTCTCGTTGTACACTTCCAAATAGCTATTCAGGCAATTAAAAATTTGTTAAACATCAGTAATCTAAAGTACCTTCCCACAATTAGAATTAGAGTCATACATTTTTTTTTTATTGAATAACACGACGTTCTTTAAATTGCAAATTATTGAAAAAAATCACAGTTACAGATCGTTGATTTCCAGATTTACTTCAAGGTATTTTAACAATTTCTAAACACACTTGTGTATTATTCGAATTGGAAACTATTTAAATTTTATATTGACTATTCCGGCGTATAAAC
Organism: Oxytorus armatus; assembly: GCA_958009045.1. Lineage (NCBI taxonomy): Eukaryota > Metazoa > Arthropoda > Insecta > Hymenoptera > Ichneumonidae > Oxytorus > Oxytorus armatus. The sequence goes on from OY253744.1 coordinate 13,639,876, forward strand.
ATTAAAAATTACTTTTTATTCGAATACTTCCCCATTCGTATACTTTGAGCATTAAGGGGGGAAATAGGGTTAGACGGTTCAAAAAATCGATTTTTTTTCTTATTTCATAGATTGTTAGTAAAACTATTGAAAAATGTGTTCCTAAAATTTTTAATGACAATTCCAACTCGTTCTATTGTTATAAGCCATTAAGGGGGGAAATAGGGTTAGGAGAGCGTTTTCTCAATAATTTTCATGAATTTTTTTATAGTATAAAAAATGAATATAATTCATTGAAACTTTGAGAATATTTTATACATATATTTAAGTATATACTATAAAATTTTTATACATATATTTAAGTATATACTATAAAATATTAGCGACCCCATATTGCTTGTTTTTCTTGGTACTATTTTTTCAAACGCGTTTTTCTGAAAACGACTTTTTTTGAACTTGCGTTCACGCTAGTTTGAAAAGTTTTCAACCGATCGTTTTGAAAATTGGCAGTTACCTTCTTCATTGCATTGCGCTCTATATGAACCTAAAATCGGAATATTATCATTATTTAAAATGAATTTTTTTTTGCAAATAAAGTTGTAAAAAATGGAAAAAAATTATGCTTTTGTGTTTTGACCCCTGTAAAAAATTCAATTTTCTATTTTTTTGATAGCATTTAAGTTCATATAGAAGAGAGACATATAATAAAAGTAAATTCCAACCTCGTTTGATTTCAGATGAAAATTGCGGCTTCCAGAATATACGCAAAATGCTGAGTCTGATTGTGACCTGCAATATAGGGTCGCTAATATTTTATAGTATATACTTAAATATATGTATAAAATATTCTCAAAGTTTCAATAAATTATATTCATTTATTATACTCTAAAAAAATTCATGAAAATCATTAAAAAAAACGCTGTCCTAACCCTATTTTCCCCCTTAACAAAGATTACACGTGTTTTACTATAACAAAGGAAGCTCCACGTTAGCACAAATTACCAACATCTGCTTAGAGCTCCGAGTATTAACATACTCTGGCATTGCCAGCTAAAAACATTCCACCCTCGCCAAGAGAATGCGCGGAGAAACGCGAAGAGCTTCGGGGACTGATAAATAGGATCAACCGAAAGCCGCGCAATATCTCGTTTTATGAGATATTGCGCGCGTTCACGTGTGCCCCTTCTCGCGTACACAAACGTTTCCCGGCACAAAGTTCTAAGATCATAGGGCTGGAAAAAACCTTGTTGGGATTCCCCGCCGTCGATTATGCGACATAACCTCGTTTTGCACTCAATCCTCCCCCTCCGAACGCGCCAACCGCATCAACAACCTCAAAAACACGAACAAATCCATTAGCTCATATATCTCATGTCCGTTCTACAAATTTCGAACTAATGTTTAAAAAATCAGCCATTTTTCGGTTGCAAAATATCACAACCCCCTTGTACAAACCTTTGTAAATTTTGAAAAAAAAAGTGAGGGTTGATTGGGGAGAGATATTTTCAAGGAAACATATGTGATGCACATGATTTTAAGTAGTATTATCTAATCTTTTTGACTAATATTAATACTTTTAGTGAACAATAAACAAGTCAATAAGTAATCATCATGTTGAGATGATTTTTTTGTATCATTTCAAGTTTATTTTCGTGCTACTGTTAAATAATTTCTGTTGAATACGAAAGTATGTATTCTCGTGATTAAAACGGTCTCGAGGGTTCTGTCATAGAACTTTTTTTGCACTGCAATGTTTAATGTTTAAAAAAAAGACCAAACAACGGGGTGTAACTAGCACTTTGAGACTACAAAATGATTACTTAGACTTGCATTCCGTGCATTATATTCGATACGACGTCTCCCACTCGCCGTTTCGTTGAAGCAGCATCGACAAGGGCAACAATTACTAAACTTCATTATTTTCAATGTACATACCTAATACCTTTGGTCATGACAAACATTGGAAGAACACACAAATTGACATTTAAATTCTGACATTTATTACCTCTCCAGGTAATAAACGTTACGAGGTAATAAAAGGCTCCACGCGTTGTGCAAACAATTTCCGTCCGAGTCATTAAAAAAAACAAAGCGCGGTACGAATGAAGGAAAAGTAATTGCACAGTTGTCCTATGTCTATGTACATTAAACGTCAAAGGTACTAGGTTAATGAGAGAGGGAAATTGTTGGAAAAATATGCCTCCGGAGGTGGAGTTTAACTTTGGGTTTCATATCACGATTCTAACAGTGAGCTTCCCGTAAATTTCAAACTTCTTTCGGTTTACCTTTTGCTTTCCGATAAAAAGAAATGAATGAATGATAGCACCAAGTTGAAAGATTGTTGAAAGATTATAACGGTATTTAACAACTATATTTCGCCCGGGTGTATTGATCATTAGAGATCACGAGGGGAATTGCGATCACCTGAATAAACTATATAATAAGTCAACGAAAAAACTTTTCAACTTCCACGAAAACTTGGCTTTCTTCGTCAAGTTAAATAAGAAAATAATTATTAGCAAAATTATCATTTTTGTCCGTAAAACACGTCAAGTGGTCATCGTTGAATTAAATACATAATCATTTAGTTGGTTTTCTTATTTGTGATCGTTTGTACAGAAATGTTATTTGTTTACCGAGAAAATTACTAATAAACGATTAAATTCAATAAATTAATAACAAATTGCTGTCGTTGAACGAACGATGTAATTGCAATTGTCAACTTATTATATACCTCGTAATCAGGTATACATTCTTTTATACAAAAATGTAGTTAAACTAAAGTACAAAAAAAGGGCAAAGTCAAATACATTGAAAAAAACGTGGCTAAAATTATATTTTGTTGCAAAATATTTTCCGAAATCAGTTTTTTTTCTTCCGCACCATTATATACCTGATGCGCTTGAATGAAACGAACGACGGGAAAAGAACAGAAGCTTTTTTTTTTATCTGGGTTCTTCAACTATTTGTCGAGGACTAGGCGTATGATGCCCTTGTAAGCTTTACAATTTAGCACGGCAAGAAAAATAAGATAGAAGAATTCAAAGGCGTCGATGTGCATAAATGAAGGACGTTCGAGACTTTGAAAAGCTCCCGCCCGCGCGTCACGTTAAACTTGTTCGACGAGCCTCTATAACGCACGTTGGTTTCGTGTCTAACGGATATTACGAACGGAAGAGAAAAACAACGGTATAAGAATCGATTCGACACGCCGCCTACAGTATCACGACGAGGAAATACGAAGGAAAAAAGTATTTATTCGAAACGTTATTGGATGCTGAATTGACCAGACATATTACACGAGTAAAAGAAAAAGGGCGTATCTTGTACATCATACAAACACAACATAGTCCTTTTACTTTTAATTACAAGACATGTGATAGAAATAAAAACAAGTTGAGATGTGCACATTGGTTGCATCACGTTGCACAAAATCGCTTGATGCTATAAATAAGTGGATTTCTTAATTTTGCCCTCCTCATAGAGAAAAGTTTGGAAATCTAGAAAAATTACGGGGAAACAATGGTTCAGCCCACAACTTTTTCCTGCGGTTGTTCAGCTTGGAAGGTTTAACGTTTGATTTTGGTAGAATTTTTGTTTAAATTTATTTATTTATTTTTTTTTCGAAATTTATAAAATCTTCATCGATTTTCGGTCAAATTCTGTTTGCAAATTTGTGATTATTCAATTTTTGCATACAAATTTACTCAAGTCGCCGGAATTTTTGTCTAAATATGATTTTCTGATTATTTAGAACCTTTTCAGTATACTAGCATGAATATTTCGAAAATCATTTCTTTTTACGAAAAACAAATCTCCCTCAATGAGAAAGCAAAACTACGGATCCCTCCTCATTGACGCGTTACAAAGCTGCGCGTCAGTGAAGCTGTCTTCTGGCTTGGTTGTTATAAAGCTCGAACTCGTTCTACCTGCTAAAACTATTTTCTAAATTTAGTCGTCATTACCGCGAGCTCCGGTGATTGAACCGCGACCATATTAAACCGAGAAATGAAATGAATTTTGTCCGATTTACAATGCATTTCATTTGCCTGTTGAAACAAAATTTATTCGAATGAAAGGGCAATTAACAAAAATCAGTTAACAATTTATAAATTGGCTAATTGAATTGTACTATAATAAATGAAATTCGAATCCACTATTTTAATGCATTTCAAATGGACTTTTTTTTTCGTCTAATAAATACATTTTGTTTTGGTCGATTCGGAAAAAAATGTATATATATGTATATCAGGGCGATTTTTTTTTTCGACTATTTTTTCTTTCAGTCCCCACCCGAAATTTTGTTGGATATGTCAAAAAAGCAATTCCCTGAAAGTTACAGCCCTTAATATTAATTCTAAGTACTTTCCCAAAGCGTGAGAAGATTTTCCATCTAAAATACACGTAAATCGATTTTTTTTTTTTTCAAATTTCTATAACTCGGCCGCATTTTATGCTATCATATTGTTCTTGGTTTCGATTTACTCAAAATAAAACGATTTAAAAAAGTGCCTTTTGCGGCGAAAGTGTAAAGTGTACTGGATTTTTACCCAAAATTTTCGTTTTTTTGCTGTTATCTCCGAAACAATTAACTTTACGAAAAAAATGTAAATGAAAAATTTGTTGGAAATTTAATTTCCTACAAAAAACGTCCTATCGACTCAATTGCTTAGATTAATATTTCTTGAGATATTGAACTTTAACTTACGAGTAGTATAAAATTTATAAAATATGAAATATTGAATAATAAAAAAAATAAAAAATAAAAAAAGTTCAATATCTCAAAAAATATTAATCTAAGCAATTGGGTCGATAGGACCTTTTTTATAGGAAATTAAATTTCCAACAAATTTTTCGCTGACATTTTTTTCGTAAAGTTAATTGTTTCGGAGATAACAGCAAAAAAACGATAATTTTGGGTAAAAATCAACTTCAGTGACCCGTACCAACTCACCAGTACACTTTACACTTTCGCCGCAAAAGGCACTTTTTTAAATCGTTTTATTTTGAGTAAATCGAAACCAAGAACAATATGATAGCATAAAATGCGGCCGAGTTATAGAAATTTGAAAAAAAAAAAAATCGATTTACGTGTATTTTAGATGGAAAATCTTCTCACGCTTTGGGAAAGAACTTAGAATTAATATTGAGGGCTGTAACTTTCAGGGAATTTCTTTTTCGACATATCCAACAAAATTTCGGGTGGGGACTGAAAAAAAAAAATCGCCCTAATGTATATAGCTGTCCTCCTATGTCCTATAATATTAAACGTTTACATTACTCTCAGTTCAGTAAAACCGGAATAAAATAATAATAACGAAGGATTTGATGAATTTGAAAAATTTTACGACCGACATGATCGCAGAATTATGCAAATTCATTGTTAACCTTGTTATACGCCGATTAGTCGTGTCTATATTGTACCCGTTTATCCGCGATGTACCAGGCCCAAGGATACGACCCTGATGAAAAATCCAATACGGATAAGCGGATAGAGAATAATAGTATTAGATGTATAACTGACGATTATTTCATTACCTCGATACAACCGGTATTCCAGTGAAACTATTGTCTAGAAGTATAGATAAGACGCTGTATATCCTTGGATCTTTCATATGAGATTATATAGGGTTTGATTATCGGGATAGCATGACTCGCCTGTTCTTTCTATTATCGTGGAAACGCGAGCCCATCGGTTAGAAATCCGGTGGTATCATATAGACACAGATACGTATATAGATACATCACAGCTGATAACAAATAAAATGGCGTAAATCACACGTTTTAGCGATCGCCAATGATGTGAATTAGGCCCTTTTTGTTTGCTAACAGTCGATAAATGTATATGTACATACTGGTCGAGTGATCGATCGAACGTGCCACAGAGTGGGGGTTTAATTCGAGAAGCATCCTTCGGTTACCCCTCACACCCGAACTTTCGATTAACCGTGCTGTTGCCCGGCATCATTCCACGATCCGTTGCGTTCATTCGCGCGAAATCATCGATTCAATCTGATTTTACGATTGTTCGTAAATTCTATATACACGCTATTCATCTGTCTCTCGTTTCTCTTCAGTTGACCATCATTAGATAATAAAAGCGGTATTGTTCGTGAATAACGAGCTTTAAATTTTGTATATCATACAGAAAAAAGAAAAACGTTTCTGATCCCTTTGTGAAAATACAATTGTCGACATCGATCATACAACATATCGTAAATACTTGAAAATTGTAATAAAATATATGCGGAATTTAGCAACATGACATTCCTACAAAATGACTTATGTACAGTTTTCCGTTTCGGTTTGCTGTAGTTTTTTTTATGATATTTGTAGAAAAAAACCAATTGTAACTAAATATGCGTCGTTGAAAATTTGTTTTTTTCTTCACATTTTTTATTTTTCATTAATTCTAACAATAAGCGATGTGAAAACCAACTTCTCGATTCCACATTATTCTTTGAGTAAAAAATCCAATCATTGAAGTATCAAAGTTAAAAAAAAAATGGTAATATGATTGCCTGAAAAAACCGCGAATTTCTCTTTCGATTTGATGAAAATGTCACGATGAAATGTAAAAAAAAAAAAAAGAACATTGCGCGGAAAGTCCCTCGGGGATAAAATAATAAAATCGACTATATGGCAGTTACAATAAACGTGTTTATTATTCCAGCGGTTCGTACACAACTTAGTCTCGTTCTCGGATTTGTGTCGTGCCTGGGAATCAACACTAAAAATACGTATTTGCCGAAACGAAAGAGCGCGCGACAGCGCTGAATCTATCTAAATAAATAATAGAATTTAAAAAAAAACAACAAACTCCATGGTTATAAAGCTTTTTGTACCTTGTGCAGAAAATAGTGGGGCGGGACGGTTTTGTGCAATGCCAGTACGGGCTCGACTGTCGACCCAATTTCACCGAAAGCCCGAGCGTATCGTTAAAAATGCATAGAATCTGAAAATCCGTCGGGGGAGTATAGATATAAATTCAAACTCTGATCTGATCGGCGTGAAAATCACTCTCGCAGTTGGTGTCCGGAATTTTCACCTCGTGAACGCGCTCCTGTTATTTGCGTCTTGCAAACCGCGTTGAAAATTGAAATCGTTGACCCCCCCAACAAAATGGATTCAACAGCTCGCTCGGCTACGAGTGTTAACCGTTTGTTGGCACTCTTTTCTACATCTAAACTTCTCTACGGATATATATACTTGTATATTGTATATCTCGACTTTTCAAAGTATCCTCGTGGCCCATATGCGTGTATTTCTATTTCTGTTCGGTGACATTTTTGGCGTTTCGTTTTCACCTGCCGGTGCTTGTCCGCGGTTATAGTTATTCGCACATGAAAATTCTTGCAACCAATTGCGTCTGTCTACCTTCGCTGCATTTATTTTTTTTTACTCACTTATTGGTCTTTTTTTCGCTCAATATAACTTGACTCGCGGAGTTCCTGATTAATTCACGTTGAAAACGGAACGACAGCATTCTCTTACTCCATCAAGCTTTAAGTTTATCGTTAAAATCTTTTTCTCACAGTAGCATTTATACAGCATTTCCAATTTTATTTTAAGAACAACAATCGCTAGTGAAGAATTGAAACAACTGAATGATGGGTATTATGGATGGGCAGGGGGGAGGGGGTTGCTACTTTGCCGGAAGACGATCGTATTCTATATATTTGTACTCTAAAGCCAAGTATATGTATAATCATCCAAATTTTTGAAGTTTAAAAAAAGTTATGTTCAATCCCAAAATTCTTGATGTAAAGTATATATGCATATAGTCAGAAACCAAGAATTAATTAGTCTTACGTTCAGAATTTTTATTTTTAAACCATACAATTTTTTTTTCAATAAATGTTAATTGCAAACCGATGTTCCAACAACAATACAAAAACTAACATCATTTCTCCATCTTTCACAATTATTATTATCTATAACTCTGATAGGATGGAAACAGCAAAAAGTTAGCGGTATGAAATTGCACCCCTACATTTTTCGATGAAAACACCATTTTACTTCATAATTCCCTTCCTGTCCAAATAACCGTGTGACTTTATTCGGTCGCAAAGACACATCCTACGTATGGAAGCTCGAACGGCGTCAGAAACAATCGAATCTTCGAGAATCCCATATTGAATATCGTTGAAAATCTCATTGGACAGAATTATATTCTTATTTCACGATTTTATTTATAGTTGCAAATGAAATAGTACATTTTGTTTTTGTATTATGTTTTTGTCTCGCTTCAACTGATGCTATGTATATTCGCTCACTGAGTTTTGTCTCTGCGACTGACTCTCGTGGTATGCGGCAGTTTCGGTTTTCGGAAATACGATATTATTCCATTCGAATTTTCAGGTCAGAACTAATATCCATCTCACTACCGAGACCTCGCGAGCATATTCCTTCCTTCGGCGGTATATTTCTAGACACCGAGGAAACGTATCACCGAGACACGCATCGCTCTCGCCGTCACGTCAGGTGATAGAGTTCTTCCCTTCTTGTAACAATTCCGAATTCCGTGTTTGTATCATTTACACTTATATCTACGTTTAGAAACGAGCTTTTATTGCGTTGCCATAGAGTAACGTTGACAATTGGTTACCATTGACGCGGTATTGTATAGGAAAATTATATTTCGAGCCGAATTCTTCCCTCAATTACTGTATTTCTTTATCGTAAAAAAATACTGATGAACTCATATATATATATAAATATTAGGGCGATTTTCTTTTTCGACAATTTTTTTTTTCAGTCCCCACCCAACATTTTGTTGGATATGTCAGAAAATTAATTCCGTGAAAGTTACAGCCCTTAATATTAATTCTACGTACTTTCCCAGAGCGTGAGAAGATTTTCCATCTAAAATACACGTAAATCGAATCTTTTTATTTTTCCAATTTCTATAACTCAGCCGCATTTTATGCTATCATATTGTTCTTGGTTTCGATTTACTCGGAATAAAACAATCTAAAAAAGTGCTTTTTGCAGTGAAAGTGTAACTTGTACTGGCGAGTTGGTACGGGTCACTGATGTTGATTTTTACGAAAATTCTCGTTTTTTTTCTGTTATCTCCGAAACAATTAACTTTACGAAAAAAATGTAAATGAAAAATTTGTTGGAAATTTAATTTCCTACAAAAAAGGTCCTATCGACCCAATTGCTTAGATTAATATTTCTTGAGATAATGAACTTCAACTTATGAGTAGTATAACATTTATAAAATATGAAATTTTAAATAATAAAAAAAATAAAAAATAAAAAAGTTCAATATCTCAAAAAATATTAATCTAAGCAATTGGATCGATAGGTCCTTTTTCATAGGAAATTAAATTTCCAACATATTTTTCATTTACATTTTTTTCGTAAAGTTAATTGTTTCGGAGATAACAGCAAAAAAACGAGAATTTTGGGTAAAAATCAACTTCAGTGACCCGTACCAACTCACCAGTACAATTTACACTTTCGCCGCAAAAGGCACTTTTTTAGATTGTTTTATTCTGAGTAAATCGAAACCAAGAACAATATGATAGCATAAAATGCGGCTGAGTTATAGAAATTTGAAAAAAAACAAAAATTCGATTTACGTACATTTTAGATGGAAAATCATCTCACGCTTTGGGAAAGTACTTAGAATTAATATTAAGGGCTGTAACTTCCAGGGAATTTCTTTTTTGACATATCCAACAAAATTTCGGGTGGGGACTGAAAAAAAAATCGCCCTAATATATATATATATACAAAATGTCCCAAAACTAACACGTCAGAGTGACACGGGGGTTAGATTGGTTCCGGAACCATCAGAATAAACAAGTATGACGTCAGTAAAAGTCTCGTGGTTTTCGAGAAAAATCGTCTTTTTTGATTTCTCGGAAAATCGCTACCTAGTACTTGTTGTTCTGCTACCATTGCTATGAAAGTCCAAATCGTAAGTAAATCAAAGTCCAAACTCACACGAAATCCTAAAACGGTCAGAAACACAAACGAAAACAGCAAGATAACAAGAATAGCGATTTTCCGAGAAATCAAAAAGGACGATTTTTCTCGAAAACCATGAGACTTTTACTGAGATCATATTCGTTTATTTTGATAGGTCCGGAACCAATCTAACCGCCCGCGTCACTGTGACGTGCTAGTTTTGGGACACCCTGTATATACGTTGTTTATGAACTTCGCGTGTTTTGCAAAATGTGTAAATCTCAGCACTGTAATATAACGGGGAAAATACATGAAATAGTGAAATACGGGGCAAAATGGATCCTTTACGGAAAAATACACATTTCATGCATGTTACGTGAACCTAGAGCATCTCTATGAGCCGCATTCATCGCATTAACCCTCTTCATAATGACAAAATATTACACGGACAATGTCGGGGTACAGAAGTAACGAGAATATCTTTGATAATACCAAAACGCTCAGTTTTGTCACGGAACTGAAATTCTAATCCTCGACGACAGACTGAAAGATTTTTCAGCGGCTCAAATTATAGCATGTCGAACAAACTTTACAATGGTTATCATTAATGACACGTTTATTTTAAGTTAATAATTGTTTCAGCCTCTCGAAGATCAAGAACAGTTTTACAATCATACGAGGAGTAAAATCGTATACACTATCGCTGCGCAGATTCTAATCAATTTTACGATGTCTCATATTGCTTCATTTCGTATGTCTATTATAGGTCGCAGTCATTGTTTGTGCCACCTCGCCCTCCCTTCCGGCCTTTTTTCTGGCAGCAATTACAGTACGAAATAAAGTCCATTGCCGTCGGCGATTCGCCGATAAAAATTTCATACTGTTTCATGCTGGTAACAAGTTTTGTTGGTTTTAATTTTTAATCGGCAATACTGACGGGCGTTAATTAACGAGAAATTGCGGCGAAAACTTTTCACATTCTCTCGCCCCTCTGGCTCTGACAAAAAATCCTGTATCCCCTCCCCTGCCGCCGCAGTGGATTAAAGTTTTTACCGATGGTAAACACTTTCATTTTGGCACTCGGCACCTTTTTCTTATCTTCCACCCATCGCAACATACATATCTATCTGTTCTCACTTGCCGACAGCTCGTTTGGTCGCAAGCATGGAGTTTGGCACGCTGTATTTACCAGGGGTCGTGATTAACTTACTCAATTTTCGAGCGTTCACCCTCCGAATCTACCCGACCCCCCGCAAACCGATCCCCTGTGCAACGCTCTTTCCCTCATCTCGTCCAGTGTGCATGGTCGCATACCTAGGCCGCCGGCGGCCACGACCCGATAATTAAAGCCCGCGCACCGCACCACCGGAACGGCAGGCATTCGCACAACCCACCTCGCCACCCACCAGCGTTCGCTGGCAAAGGCAGCGTTTTTTAATTTTGTTAATTAAAAGTATAATTTAGAGAGTTCGGTCGGACGGACACGTGGCCCGGGGGCAATGGAGAAACAAAAAAAAATGAGTCGCGTGCCTTCCACATGAGCGCTGCATATACATATACAAATAGGTTACTGCCACTCGGCTGTTTTGCTCCCCCGTCGGTTATTTCACGAAATTATAACAAAATGTTAACATTCTCGGCTCTTTTCATGTGAAATTATTCGTTTTCGTTGGAAAACTCTTCTGGCGATCCGTGTTCATCGAAAAATTTTGCAATTGGTTAGAAATTTGCAACGTAGTAAATTAGGAGAAAAAAAAAGACATTTCACTTTTTTTCCTATTCAGATTCCTTTAGCATGTTGGAATTTCACACGGCCATAATTGCTCCCCCTTGAATGATTTACAGGAATTTTTTGGGGCGGTTTGAAAAGATTACGTCGAAACTTATAGAGATAGCGTCGTGTGGAGCACTCCGACATTTGCCAAAATCTACGAGAAGAACCATGTGGTGTACAACGATTTCTCAAAAAAAAAGACATATTTCTTCCTTCCTAGTTACTAAATCAACGGTATTTTTTTCTAATTTTTAACTTGCACACATTTCGTTTCGACCTGATCGTCATTAACACTGGCGTCGGAAAAGTAAAATTTTCAATTATCAATTTCTCTCCGCTAACAAAATCCGCTGGAACTCAAAGAACTGACTGATGTGTATCCGGATATTAAAAAAATCTCGAACGTAATTGGAGTTTCTTCGAAAAAAAAAAAAAAAAAGAATTACTCTCTGTGCATGAACGATACCGTATATCTCCAGAGATGTTTAGCTACGGCGGGACTGACACGCGTCATTTATACTTCCACAGGAAACTTGTGTAGCTTGCCCGTAAATTTCACGAATATCTTTTTTTTTCGTACGTTTCACTGTACCCGTTTCAACGTTTCTCAAATGTAAATTTTGCATTTTTCACTCTTTCCTTTCTCTCTCCCTCTATATATGTCTATATATTCACCAGACGATACAGTAACATACAATCAGTTCATTCTTCATACATCCTCGAATGCCTATAAATTCATCATACCTATATATATTTCTCTTTTAATTTTAATTTTTTTATTTTTCTCTGTTGCAACGTGTATACCCTTCCGAATTTTTACATGTGATGATTCACAATTCCATTTTTTCCCCCTGTCATTCCCAAGCCGCACTTCGCTGAACTAACCTAACTTCCATTGCTACCACAGACGTCTTAGCTATACTGTATCGCATTTGCCGTCGACCCACAGAAACTGCGGAAAACCTGTATCCATACAAACGCCTTTGTTTTGACTGAATTTCAGTTGTATTTACTACGTCAGAAACTCAATAAAACTGCCTCTCGTGCAACAGTCGGCGCGTCAGCTAGTGTATGGCCAAATTGTCATCCATCCAAGTAGTGGCCGCGGCCAAAGCTGCTTAACTCGGGTGATCGCCAAAGCCGCGCACCGGCCGCGCATCCATTGTTGTCGGTTTATTATACTTGTATTTTTTTTTCTTGGTACTATTTTTTCAAACGCGTTTTTCTGAAAACAACTTTTTTTGAACTCGCGTACACGCTGGTTTGAAAAGTTTTCAACCAATCGTTTTGAAAATTGGCACTTACTTTCTTCATAGTATTGCGCTCTATATGAACCTAAAATCGGAATATTATCATTATTTAAAATAATTTTTTTTTTGCAAATAAAGTTATAAAAAATGGCAAAAAATCATGCTTATTTGTTTTGACCCCTGTAAAAAATTCAATTTTCTATTTTTTTGATAGCATTTAGGTTCATATAGAAGAGAGACATATAATAAAAGTAAATTCCAACCTCGTTTGATTGCAGATGAAAATTGCGGCTTCCAGAATGTACGCAAAATGCTGAGTCTGATTGTGACCTGCAATATGGGGTCGCTAATATCTTCGGTGTATTTCAAGGAAATTCTTCAAAAATTTTATAGTATATACTCAAATATATGTATAAAATATTCTCAAAGTTTCAATAAATTATATTCATTTTTTATACTATAAAAAAATTCATGAAAATCATTGAGAAAACGCTGTCCTAACCCTATTTCCCCCCTTAACGCGACACTGTTTTTGTTCGAAATTGAGCAGTTTTGGCACGAATTTCGCGGCGACCCGTCTCATGCCCAAATCATTGGTAAAAATCGAATAGCACGAGCCAATCGATATGTTTAGTTCCTCAGCAACTTCTCTAACGGTGATTCGACGATTGGCCAATATTATTTTCTTCATTTCATCAATGTTTTCGTCTGTTGTTGATGTGCTCGGGCGTCCGGAACGCATTTCGTTGTTCGCATCTTCTCGGCCCTCTGAGAACATTTTGTACCACCGATAAACGTTGCTTTGGTCCAAGGTAGCTTTACCATATGCCACAGTCAACATTCGGAATGCGTCCGCGCACTTCATTTTGTTTTTCACAGAAAATTTGATACAGATTCTTTGATTCATTTTTTAGAATAGGCAAAAATCGAAGACAAGCCAAAACACGTCTAACCAAAACAGCTTTGAACAATTAACTAAACATTCAAAATGGCCGATTTTTTCAGCATAAGTGAGGGACATGAGTACCAACGTAACGCCACAAGAAAATCGAAAATCGAATATACGTAGCCCGCGGAAATTCAAAATTCACGATACTTTTTAAACAGACCTCGTATACGCATATAACATATATAGACCTCCGGGCATCGGAGTATCTACAGATATGTATATAAAGTTAATTTCCGCTACGAAACGAGCAGGGGATGCAAGGACTGCACATGGAATGATGGCGAGGCTTATATATATACACATGTATATTCGATATATGTATATACTTTAGCGAACATCACATGTCGCCGCGATCATTCTGCGAACCACCGTCCGCGAGTCAACTGCCGCGAGGCAGGGCGGTTTTGAGGGGTGTAGGATACCGAGCGTGCAAATGAATTCGTAAATGCGCGGTCGGTAATCGAACATACCGATAGCCCATCATAAATTCCGATTCTTTTTCATTCTATTCACGAGTAGATATTATATACGAGCAATCATACGGTGGAATAACCTTGATTTCAGTAATTCTCAATTTTTTTCATCTTTTTCATCGATTCATTCGCGATTCGATCAATAACGTGACGTTGAGTGAACTTTTTGTTGTTGATAGAACGAAGATAACATAGTTCCACGTGTTATTGACAGAATTAGAGTTGCACCGGGTCTAAAATACTAATACAGAATACGCACTACTCATAAATAATACATTACCCTCGCATCAAGAGATGGGGCCAAGAAATCTTCGACATTTGTGAAATAGGCAATCGATACACGACGTACAAAGAGCGCAAACGAATGACGAACGAATTCGAATGATATCGTGTTTGTATTTGAAAATATCGAAATGGCTAACACTTTCTCCCCGGTTACATCTATTCACCATTGACATTCGGCCGTGTAATTGTAAAATGGTGACGATATTCGCTTGCCTCTATTACCCACTTTATCCATCGCTTCATCCACTGTCATGATGAAAAAATTCTCGTATATATGTCTGTCCCATAAATTCATATTTACTGCGACTATACATTTGAATCTTTCTCATTCACGTCGCCGTTCCAAATAGTATTCAACCAACATATACGCGTATATACGCTGCACATCCTCCCTCGTTCCTGATAGACACCCCTTCAGTAGTTATTAAAAGCTCACACCCGGACGGGTTTCGATAGTGGAGCACCGCCAGAAAAATATGTCCACATGTCCATCAACTTGTGAAAGCCTACACGGTATACGTATATAGATGGGCATTTATATATGTGTACACTACATTTGATACTAGACAGCAAATATAACACCGGTGGAAGGGTTAAATAAAGTGCTGCATTCGTCAAGCCCACTTGCATCGGGTAAAACTACAGATTTTTTTTTTTTTTTTTTTTTTAAAGCCTCTCTACGGTCAAGCCGATTTCTCTGTCCCGTTCCCATCACCTCGATCGCTGTGTTTTCACGAGGAATTATTACTTTTCAGTGTGGTTCTCGTACGTATATTCGTTTTCAGGCATTTTTTTTTTAATATGCATACATATATGTTTTTTACCGTTTCCAATGACTCGTCCACGCTGACGAACGACAATGAACACACGTGGGAGTGTACATAGGCGAGAGATGAAATGGCGGATGGAAAAATCGTTTTAAAATCTATTCACAGAGAGGTGGATCGGATGCGGGGACAGCAATTCACGGGTGCACTGAATAATTTCGAACGAGCTCAATCCGAAAACCGCGACGGTTGAATAAATTCATAAATCCGCGCTCTCTCCTCTCTCTCTCTCTCACTGTGACGCAAATGGAAATTCATGAACTTTGTGACTTTGCCGGAGAATTGTAAAATGTTTCATGCCAAAATATATGTATCTACTTATTTATGCAATATATATTCTACTGTACATATATTATTGCACAGTGAGAAAAAATGTCGGTTCAATTGAATCGGGACGGACTCTGGTTATTAGTTACATTTTTAGTTGGAACAACGAAATTTTCGTTATCCTTGAAAAACAAATTCGTAAAAATCTTTTTTTTATGTATATGGTTTTTTGTCAAATAACATTGTTAAGAATTTACGCATGATCCGTGAAAGAAAATACATCGGATGTAGGAAATAAAACGAAATTTAAATGTTATTTTGCACTTTGACAAAAAATGGCTTGTTGCACTGAAATCACTGTTGCTTTATTTCCCGAGGAAGTTCAAGCTTCACTTCGTGCTCATTTTCTTCGTAATCGTTGAGGCTTTAAAATGCCGTTTGGCCCGTGCAGTTGAGATATTTTTATTTTTTACGAATTTTTACAATCGAACTTTGGACTTTTGCAAATTTTTACATACTACTTTTCATAATTATGAGCAATTTTCGATGTGGTTCTGATGGCTACAATATAATTAACAAGTCGGAATCATTATTTTGACTTGTTAATTAGACGAGCAGACTTAGAGAATGCTGTTTCATTGAACAGCATTCTCTAAGTCTGCTCACAACGTTTTCAACCCCTTCCCGCTCATTTTAACAGGCTACCTAAAATATCTATATTTTCTAGTTTCGTAAAAAGTAGTCAGAAAAGTTTAAAAGATGTTATCGCTTTTTACTAATAAGTCTTAAGGGGGGAAATAGGGTTAGACGGTTCAAAAAATCGATTTTTTTTAATTTCATAAATTGTTAGTAAAACTATTGAAAAATATGTTCCCAAAATTTTAACTGAAAATTCCAACTCGTTCTATTGTTATAAGCCATTAAAGTGAGTAGCTCTCCTTCAGGCCCCGAGCGCGCCACGTGTATAACCGAGCAGTCACTATTTTTTCAAACGCATTTTTCTGAAAACGACTTTTTTTGAACTTGCGTACACGCTAGTTTGAAAAGTTTTTAACCAATCGTTTTGAGAATTGGCAGTTACTTTCTTCATAGTATTGCGCTCTATATGAACCTAAAATCGGAATGTTATCATTATTTAAAATAATTTTTTTGTTGCAAATAAAGTTGTAAAAAATGGCAAAAAATCATGCTTTTTTGTTTTGACTCCTGTAAAAAATTCAATTTTCTATTTTTTTTAAAGCATTTAGGTTCATATAGAAGAGAGACATGTAATGAAAGTAAATTCCAACCTCGTTTGATTTCAGATAAAAATTGCGGCTTCCAGAATGTACGCAAAATGCTGAGTCTGATTGTGACCTGCAATATGGGGTCGCTAATATCCCCGGTGTTTTTCAAGAAAATTCTTCAAAAATTTTATAGTATATACTTAAATATATGTATAAAATATTCTCAAAGTTTCAATAAATTATATTCATTTTTTATACTATAAAAAAATTCATGAAAATCATTGAGAAAGCGCTGTCCTAACCCTATTTCCCCCCTCAAGTCTCCAAGCGATCGCAAATTTCCCGCCTATTATTAATCACACAACGAGCTTTTGTCCAGGGCCCAAAAATTCAATGTGAAAACGGCAAAAAATCGGTGTACGCTCGAACTAAGATAACCCACTGGTGATACATACATGTATATTTATATATAACTGCGCAACGTGTATTCGTGACGGAATCAGATAAGTTTTGATAGTTTTATCGCTTCGATTTGTAGCCTATGTATATGCGATGGTATATCGTTTCGTTCCTTTTGAAGCGCGAATCGTTGGCCGTCGGGAAAAGAGGGCATTTCGATGGATGCACGGAGTAAACTGTTAAAATTCACGTTTGTGGTGCTGGATATACGATGCTGGCTATACCCCTCGTCGCACAACACCCTTAACGATTTTATGTCGACCAACAACGACGATATTTTACCGATCACACGTATCCCAATATTTTCATCCCTACCACACTCTCCTCCATTTCTCGTAATACAAGGGGGCACGGAAGATGTTTACACGGAAGTTCACCACGCGACAACGAATACGACCCGATAAAATCCGTCCTTACACTCGATATAAAATCTCGTCGCGATAACTCAAAGAAGAGAGGACATTCTGTTTTCTTTGTGTCTTGTGCGCTTCTCGCCCGGCGTATTATTCTTACACACGCCATTTCCCTTCACCTAGAGACGCGTTATCCTCAATAGCTTCCTCCCCCGAGCCGAATGAGAGTTTGCCAGTTCCTACGGCGAAAATCCTCGCCGCGAAGAATACGAGAGAGATTGGAATGAAAGAAAAAAAACTTAGGGGTTTAGAGTGATTAATATATTAGTCAGGACTAACAGGCAATGATTTAAAACAAATTTGTTTTCAACTGCAATTTGATCGATGCTGCCGGAAGTTTGCTTTAGATCAATGAGATTGTTCTAAGAAATTGTTAGAATCCTTTGACCTCTGGGCTCAATGTTCAAAATCGTCAAATTTTTCGTTATTTCGTTTCATTTTTCTGATTAACTAAATTGAAAGCTATCAAAGTGTAAATGAGGCATCATATTCAGTATCCATTGTTCTCATATGTAATAAGCCTAAAACAATCCATGTTTTATTATTGCTGATAATGACAATACTCGATATTCACTCGTACAACTGTATAACAGTTTCCCAATGTTCTTGATTTTTTTTTTTTAGTTCAAAATTTTTCATTTCAATTCCATAAGTCATATTTATTTCGATCTTCGAGAAAATTTCCCCTAAATCACTAATTTCCTGGTTCCAGAAAAAAAGCGTGAAGAAATACCAATGACGTTTGTACACATAGGTATTCCAGAGTGAAGGATACATGAATCGTGCCGAATTTTGATTTATCGATACTGCCTGAAGCGATACATTTTTTTTCGCCACAACAACGTTCTAAAATGCCTCTACCCCGCGTTGATTACAGTGCATTACTATAGTGACAATTACCTGTCAATGTGGCGAACATTTACAGCCCGCACAAATAACACTCATGCACTCGATCGAACGTGTCGATTTAACAATAATCTTGATACCATCATCGTATGTGATAAAAAAAAACCAACAACCTGTCAGTGACAGTGGGTTTTCGATATCGAGTGTCACGTCTGGAGAATTGTAGATGAATTCACTTGCAAGGTTGCAAGTTTTTTGAAATATCTTATCACCCTCGGGCGGTCTTTCGGGGCGACGGTTCAATGAGCTTGCGTCCGACTAGGATTGCGAGTCACGAGGCACTGAGCTTAGACACATCGAGGCCACGTAGAACAGCCGGCAAAAGCCTCGGGGCATCGATGCTATACGGCTACAACTTCGAGCTTACCGCACTCGCTTTCTCTTCACGAATCGCAACCCCCCTACTCGTCACAGCCAGAAGACCTCCCTGCTGACACACAGACACAATATTTTCCCTCTATTCTGGTGGCTTCTCACATTCTGCAATGCCACGTGCGTTCGAGTCTTAATTAATCCTCCCTCTGCATCCTTTCCTCCACCGTCCACAATCGCTTCGCACTAAAAGCAGGAAGCTTAACTAGTGCAACCAGTAATTGTCTTAAAAAATGTTCATACCTCTTGGTGTCACGCGAATATCCGCGTAAGGAATGAATTAATAAAAAAGACGGCAACGTTAACGGAAACTGTGATCGAGTGTGACACATGTGACAATGGATGCAAAATTAATTAACATCAACATATTTTTTTTATATCCTTTCAGACTGGTTCTAGGTCTTAAAATTAAAAACCATGAGAATTTCCGTACATCGTATTATGAATAAAAATCTAAGGACATTAAACTCATTTGAATTTAACATTCAGATGAAACGATAAGCCAAACGTCTTTATGGAAATATCGCGATTATTTAAAAATTCACATACAAAAAATATACTTAGATATTAAATTTTACATGAACGTACGTGAAAAATTACTCGTTTCCGGTTTTACGTAGCCTGTATAGATAACGTTGCGAATTGAGTCACGGGGTCAATTAAGTGACTCATCGAAAAACAACTTCACATTCTCACCGAGTGTCCTAGAATTCCTAGCACATCAACAGCGTTCTGCTGTAAACGATCGTAATTTCGTGAATTCTTCGGTAACTATAAAGAGGATTCGCGTGTTGATGCATATTGCAACTACTTCATCGTAAAATTTTACCGTACGATTTCGTAGTAACTCCCATCTCCATCGGCGTTATAACGTAATACACCAACGTTAACGGCGAATTTACGGAGAATTTTGCCGTTGTGTATGGAACTCCGTGACACATCACGAACTAACTAGTTATATATGGCCAAACTTGAAACTCCGAATCTGACAAAATAATAGATCTCATATCGGACCGATAG
The DNA here is from genome assembly GCA_958009045.1 of Oxytorus armatus. NCBI lineage: Eukaryota > Metazoa > Arthropoda > Insecta > Hymenoptera > Ichneumonidae > Oxytorus > Oxytorus armatus. Next base: position 13,659,997 of record OY253744.1, read on the forward strand.
GCGAACCTTGACCGAATGGCACACCGTCTCCATGCCTCTATATAACGTTTTAACGGTATGTTGTAATACGTAAGTGTGAGCTCCACTACTTCAAAGTATACTAAATCATACACACAAATATTTCGCTCGTGTATGCGTGTCTATGTGTGTATATATAGGATCGACGTTTTCTTGATAGGGAATGAGAGGAACGTGTTACCATTCCCACAGATATCAAAACGGACGTATTTTGCCAACGACGTTATCGGCTCGATACGTTGTGTGGTGCCTCTCGTGTCTGCTTCTAGCTCTCTCTCTCTCTATCAACGTTTCTCGACCGTCGATCCTGAAATACAACTTTTGTCAAAGAATAAGAATCTCATACGAGAACACAATTTCTCCTATATCGCGACGGAGAGATCGGGATCTCTCCGTCACTTTAAACAAACCATTCTCTAATTTCTTTATTATCAATTATTTTATATAAGTTACCGACAATATTTGTAGCTACATAACTTGACGCTTCACTCTATAATGTTAGTGATCTTTTTTCTTTTGCATTTCATGAAGAAAAAAAATCTTTAAAAGCATACACGACGATGAAAAGTAACGAGTAAGTTTTTTGCGTTACTCGTTAATTTCAAGTTTTATAATTTTTGTCATTCAATGCATTGGAAAATGTTTCATTTACGTGATGGAGTGTACAATTAACGTATGCAGTTACAAATGCTGCGAAGCACTTATATAAAATAATGAATAATAAACAAATTACAAATAAAAGAAGCAATGAATGTTTTTTCAAAAGTAACGAAGGGCGTCCGGCTCTCCTACGGTGATATTCGAGTTGACGGTGACTCGGGGAAATTTCCATTACGAAGAAAGATTCCTGCTGGGAAGAATTTTCCCTTTTGTTGTTACTAATCAGTGAAAAAAAATTAACGAAACGGGCAAAAAAGTAGTTTAAGCATATCTTACGTTCAAGTTTGAAATGTCAACCATTAGGCAGTCGTGACACTTGCTAAAGCTTGCTCCATCTTGTTCACTACAGTTAAAAGTTAGATGGTTGGAGGGTACTTATACCCTCCTTTAAATGGGTAAAAACGGACACTCTTCAGGGATTGAACAGGCGTTTCCGAACCTGATTTCAAACTTTCTAAGCTCCAAAATTTAATAAATATGAAATCAACGCAAGATTAAAATTTTAACCCCGGAAAGTCTCTGTCCGCTAGAGAGCCATGAATGTTAGTTTATTCTCCGCTCGAATGATTAGTAAAAATTGTATAGTTATCAAAGGATTCAGATGGAAAAGCAAAAAAAAAGGTTCGGAAACTCACTTTGTAATAAGTCGCATACGTCGACGTATATTTCTCTTCAGAATGTATCTATATATACGTCCGTAGGACGGAACCCAGTCGAGGGTGGAGGGAGGAGGCTTTAAAGTCTTTCACAAGTACTTAAGCAAAGTACTTGCTGGAGTATGTCTAAAGTGCGGGAGCGTCGACTTGGCGTTTCTCTCTCTCTCTCTCTCTCTCGTCGCGCCCCCTTTTTCCGGTACGATTATAAAGTTCTGGGGCTCGTATACGAGAACTCGCCAGACTCCGTGCCTCGAGGAATCGCAAAACGCGCTCATCGTGAGACGCGATAGTGCGCAGGCAAACTCTAGAGCATCTTTTCACGCCACGCGTGTATATGGCAGGAAGATCGAGAGGTCGGTTATTATCGATCTACACGAACAAAACGAATGTGGGTCAGAAGCGAATCTCGGCGAATTAGAGTCCCTTTGACCCTAATTACTAACGTGTCTGTTTTAATGAAGAATCCGAAGTTCACGGAATTCACGATGAAGTGAGTGTTAAAATAATGATTGTTCAAACCATTTTTTTCTAATGTACGAACAATATTAATGGTTATAAATTTGACACACTATCAACTTATTATTGTTAATAACAATTGGATTAAGAAAAGCAATGATAGCTAATACAAATATTCTCAAAAATTGAACAAAAAATGGAATAATTTCAATTTGATTTTTGCAAATGATTATAAAAGTTGGTTCTTATGTTAAGAGTGTGTTTATTTCGCTCAAAACCTCTTACATTTCTATCGTGTAACTATATATGACGCAAAAACGTGCTCATATAATTATCGTCAAAGCATTAGGAAATGAAAAACGAAAAAAAACCTATTGTTGGCATTTCAGCACTGGTGATTGTTTTTGCGATACATTCCTTAAACTATATGATTATATTAAGGCCGTAGTCTGGTCTAGAGCGAGATTTTTGACGTTATTTCTAATGTGCAATAACGTTTAAACCGTTGAAGTTGTCTTGATGAAAATTTACACGTGCATTTATCGATCCTTAGAGAATACTTGTACATTAAAAAAAAAAATTATTTTAAATATTTTCACGTAGTTTTTTGCCTTGTTGCAACATGGTGCGCCGAAATCGGCGCCCACTCTGGACGATGTTGTATGTATCTAAAAAAAAAATATATATATATTCTCAATCTGTATGAGTATTCTGAGCACTGGTAGCAGAATTGGTACTTAAAAAAATTTGTTATTGCGTCGAACAATAATTTTGCCGACATTTTATAACTCGTCGAATATCCGGAAATGTATGAAATATCATTAATGAAAGTTCAACAGGCCGCGATTGTGTCAAAAATTTTTTTTAAGTACCAATTCTGCTACCAGTGCTCAGAATACTCATACAGATTGAGAATATATATATATTTTTTTTTTTCAGATGCATACAACATCGTCCAGAGTGGGCGCCGATTTCGGCGCACCATGTTGCAACAAGGCAAAAAACTACATGAAAATATTTAAAATAATTTTTTTTTTTAATGTACAAGTATTCTCTAAGGATCAATAAATGCACGTGTAAATTTTCATCAAGACAACTTCAACGGTTTAAACGTTATTGCACATTATAAATGACGTCAAAAATCTCGCTCTAGACCAGACTACGGCCTCAAAGAGCGGTAAAATTTTCTCACCTGACTGAGACATCGAAGTTTGTATTATTTTTCTCTTCGTTAGCCAATCGTAGGAACAATCCCTCGCAGACTCTTGGCGTCAACCCTGGATCTTCCTGCGGTGAAAAATAACGTTCATTTAATTTTATGCATTCACCGCAGCTCTGGAAAAATTACTTTGAGCGATTTGATGCACCAGACCACGCACCGCCACACGGTCACCCATCCATATAAAAAACCACGAACGGTCTAGGTTTACTTGGAAAACCCCTAGAGCCCTAGGCCAGCCACGTATCTATCGCTCTCGATAAATTTCCTCATTTTTTTAATTACCATTTTTTATCGATTTTATGGAATCACGGAATGTGTAATGAAAGCACAAAAATGCCTCGATAATTTAATCAAAGCGTACTGCAATTTTGAAATTCTACCCGACTGCGTTCCAACGAAATGTATAATATCGACTTTACAGGGGTATAAATGTGTAACGATGCAATCATCATTTAGCCTTGATTTAATTGACGATGATCAAATGGAAAGAGCGAATTAATATTCATGTTTCAATGAAACATCGGTGAAAAATAAACGTACTGATAATTATCGGACAATGTAATTCCCCGTCGATAATACCTCGGAAAGCTCTGATGATAAAGCTAAATACTGCTTGATCAGTGTCAACGATTAATCATCCCTGGTTTACCAAATTCGTGAATTGCGATTTAACGAACCGTATTATAAATGTCGGGAAGTATAATAAAAAATAACAAACGCACACACATTTTTTTTCGTACAGCCGATGTGAAGTATAAAAAAATATTTATCGGTTATCTCGTTTTTCACCTTTGAACCCATCATGGTGTAAGTCTTTCCCGATGCACTTTGGCCATAGGCGACCAAACAGGAATTGTAGCCTTTGAAGAGAACGTCGAGAATTGATTCGCCGAGTGTCTCGTAGATCTTGAACTGGCTCGCGTATTTCTCGTCATCTGGATCGGAGGAATCGAAGCAATAATCGAAACCGTATCGCCGAGTACGTTCACGGCTGTCGCCCGCCTTGCTCGACGATACCTTGAGATTCGTCAATGAAATTGCCTTTGCCTCTGTATGAACGACGATTTCCGAACCGGTAAAATGAACTTCACTGGAATATGAACATTTTTCTCATATCAACATATAATTTTTACCATTTTTCTTTGACATCCTTTTCCGTACGCTTAGCTAGAAATATGAAGGGTTGTTTTTTCATTTATTATTGTTAATCAGTCGAATTTTTTATGATTAAACGTACGTGTGAATTTCGAGTTTCGATGAGGTCGCGGAATTGATTTCAAATTGGAAAGAAATTATTTAAAAAATCTCAATTCAATAACAAGGAAATAATCAATTATAGATGCTTTTTTAGACATAATTATTTAATGATTACATATTAATTGTTTATTACTAATGGAATGTAACACGGGAAATTGTTTCTAATTCGATTTTCTTATTGGACACTGAGAGTTTTACTACGTCCGTCGAAATAGTAGTAGAATGATAAAAACCAAAACATTGAGAACACGAGTCTTTTGCCATTCTTGACGAAGGAGTTTATTCCGAGTCCACAGAAACGTTTTCTTCGATTTGTTCTACTTGCGTTCTCTCGGCACCCCCACCCCTAGTTACGCTTTCAACCAGCATATACGTATATATATTGTTGAGGAGTCATCGTCTCGTCGTAAACGAGAAACGAGATCGCGCCAGTCGTCTCGCGTCTCCTTTATTTTCCTTCTTCCCTTGTCGGGACCTCGCGAGCTTGCAAAGCCAAGGTTCACGATCGCGCCGACACAGCTCCCCTCGCCGCGTACGAACAACTTGTATTTCCGTTACCCCGAGGGTGTAACGCTTCACGGGACACTTCGAGGAGGTCCAGAACGTCTTCGTGCCATCAGAAGCACGTTTTTGATGAATAAAAAGTAACAAGGTTTTTCAAAGCAGATCTGCTATTGAGAAAGAGAGCGTGGCTCCAAATGTGCAAACTCTACAAAAAAAATCATCAACGGAAAAACGTCGAAACAAAAATGACATAACAGTAATCGATGTAGCAAAGAATAAATACAAATAAGGCGTACAATTGGTAAAAAAAAAAGTCTCTAAAGTTAAAATCATGTCTCAATTTCGTCGTTATGATTGACCATCGCGTTCGATTCGACACAACGATTTCCGATTAAACCAATATGGCGAGACCCTTAACTCACAACCGGCGTTGAAAACTTTCTTGTTACGAGAGCAAGAGGCCATTTTGTTCTGCTCGTCTTCCGCCAAAACACGACAGGTGTCGACACCATAATGGAGTAACTGTTGTAAGTAAATTTCGCAGACGATATAACTTTGATTTTCTACTTCTTCATAGCCACCTTGTTTTATTTTTTTACTTCACTCAATAAAAGTTTACCGATATATATATATATATATGTATAAATCTGACGGCATTAAATAGCTGTTTTTCGGTTCGCGTGTAACTCTCGCATTTCTACTTACACCACCAACCCTCTCAAGTCGTAAATCAAGAAACGCACACATACATATACCAATATGTATCACAAGATCGTGTTTTACATATTTGACGAGCAGACACGCTTTCCACCATTTCGCAGGTGTTCGAGACCTCATTTTTTTACTAGTTTTTTTTTCGTCTTCTTCATCTCAACACAACGTAATACTAAAATGGTCTATACGCTACCAGTCTACGAGACGCGAAAGACCGTAACTACGGCAGTTAAACGAGGCTTAATGATTTCTCCGCAACGCAAGACCCTCACGCGAAGTGTACTTCCAGCAGGAAAAGACGTGAAGTTTGAGACAGATACGAGATACCAGCGCTTTTTTTTTCACGGCGAACATAGGAACATTGTTGCTCGGAACGAGATTTCCGACACAATGACCAAATATATGAAGACCTTTCTGCGTACATATACAGTGTTTACGGATATTATACATATTTCTATATGCTCGACAATATACTTTCAGCTACGGTTGTAAATGAATTTTCCACGGTGCTATTTCTCGTATAATTTTAACGCACACTATGCCGGCCAGAGTGCCGTTAGATGTCGACTTTATGAAGATGCATATCTTTCAATTTTCGTCGAAAAGCCACGCACCGAACGAAAGAAAAAGGGACAAAAGTATGAAACTCGGAAATTCATTGTGCGCGTTGTGAAGAATAACTTGACGGAAATTGTGACTGATAACGTTCACGCCCGCGGACGAGATGCTTATTCTAGAACGGATGTGAGTCTCGTTGTTCCTTTTCGAGTCGTTAAACCTTTGCGCCACAGACTTGCCAGCTTTTCCTGCCCTCCTGTGGGTAGTTTCAGTGCTTCATCCACTACCCACTGTGACTACTGCCATACTAGCTGATCTCAGCGATGAAGAAATATTTGAAGTAATACTGTGGTATGATCATTGAAACTTCCAAATTTGATGTTGCATAGGGACGAAATTTTAAATTACCCGAGAATTCATTGATTGCATTTTTAACAAATGCCCAAATCAACAATTATTTTATCGAGCGACATACTAAATTGAGTTAAATTTACTTTTCAATTAATGTCGTTGAATAATTCTTTTTGATTACTGATAATTGATCGAGCCAATCGGGAGGGTGCCTTTTACAATTCGATAATTACGAATTAAGGGAGGAAATAGGGTTAGACGGTTCAAAAAATGGATTTTTTTTTTATTTCAAAAATTGTTAGTAAAACTATTGAAAAATATGTTCCCAAAATTTTAAATGAAAATTCCGACTCGTTCTATTGTTATAAGCCATTAAAGGGGGAAATAGGGTTAGGACAGCGTTTTCTCAATGATTTTCATGAATTTTTTTATAGTATAAAAAATGAATATAATTTATTGAAACTTTGAGAATATTTTATACATATATTTAAGTATATACTATAAAATTTTTGAAGAATTTCCTTGAAAGACACCGAAGAAAATTTATGACTGCCTTGACTTTGTTTTTCTTGGTACTATTTTTTCAAACGCGTTTTTCTGAAAACGACTTTTTTTTAACTTGCGTACACGCTAGTTTGAAAAGTTTCCAACCAATCGTTTTGAAAATTGGCAGTTACTTTCCTCATAGTATTGCGCTCTATATGAACCTAAAATCGGAATATTATCATTATTTAAAATAATTTTTTTTTTTGCAAATAAAGTTGTAAAAATGGCAAAAAATCATGCTTTTTTGTTTTGACCGCTGTAAAAAATTTAATTTTCAATTTTTTTGATAGCATTTAGGTTCATATAGAAGAGAGACATATAATAAAAGTAAATTCCAACCTCGTTTGATTTCAGATGAAAAATGCGGCTTCCAGAATGTACGCAAAATGCTGAGTCTGATTGTGACCTGCAACATGGGTTCGCTAATATCTTCGGTGTTTTTCAAGGAAATTCTTCACAAATTTTATAATATATACTTAAATATATGTATAAAATATTCTCAAAGTTTCAATAAATTATATTCATTCTTTGTACTTCAAAAAAATTCATGAAAATCATTGAGAAAACGCTGCCCTAACCCTATTGCCCCCCTTAATCGCGAAACCCAATCACAATATATATTAATAATGAGTGAAAAAGAAAAAGAGTACTAATTTCCCTAGAATTATTCGTAAAATATTATTCCCATAATCTTATCCGAGATCTGACTGAGTATACAAACTCTCTCCCGCGTGCTTTCGTTCAGGTCGTTTCGTCTTCATTCTGCTCCTGTTCATCTAAATATAGATAACCGATGGCTACGCGTCTGAATACGAGAAGCTGCATACGGGCCTTGTTGCCCCGGCTCTGGCATCCGGACTCCATTCAAGAAGGGCGATGAAAACCGTCCAAACATAATAAAAATAAAAGAATAAAATAATCTATCAACACGCCCCCAGTTCTCTATCACCCTATAATCAACACACGATATTACAAGTATTTCGTATATCTTCTGGGGCAATTGGTGCTGAAATTCCATTAGCCTGCAATCATTGAAAATGCTCTTGCCCAATGAATGGCATAAGTGCAAAGTTTTCGTAAATTCCAATATTGAATATTCCATAAACCTTGACCTTGCTCGTCAAGAGCCACTCGTCGAATTTTTCAATGCACACGCGCATTGATACGCGAGTGTTTGCGGAGTACGCGCACGAATCGTCCTGCCGCCATCTTCCCAAGCACTCACTATTTCGTACAGTTCGTTCTCTTACCTACCTGTATCAACACTCCTTATGAAAACACTTTTCGTCTACTTCGGTAAAAGTAATTTCGAAAATGTTATCATCGAACAACGTACAATACGAGTATTTTGCTTGTAAACATCTCGAACGAAATTGTAAAAAATCAGAAAATTTATTACATACCGTTCGGAAATCGGTCGTACTCTCACCGCCACTTTGATATTCGCCATTTCGTCGTCTTCCGCGACGACGTTTAAATTTCTATCACCTGTCCAGTCGCATTGTCTTCTTCGCGAACACTCTATCGAATCTCGCGATCAACAATTTCTCGCCTGTACAACTACACAATAAATCACTCTATCGACACGTGCGCGCAGAAGCAATTTGCAAAAAAAACGAATATATCAACGTTTATAACGAAGATAAAATCGCAATAAAAATGTGACAATAAAAATTATTATTTCTATACCCTGAATTTTTTTTCCGCGATGCGAATGCGTTCGGCGATAACCTAATGGCGAAAGCGATGAGAAATCGAGAGTTTATCGAAGTGTGCGGAGACGCGTGTGTCCGTTCGCTCGGCGAGTGCACATGTTGTACTGCTCGTGCGATGAAAATACCCTCGAGTCGTCTTCGAATGGCCGAAGTCGTTCCATAGTTTACCCCACCCTAAGAACAGCTGAGTCTTACATCTTAGCTACTTGTGCTAGCTCTGTCGAAAATTAGAGTCAACAGCCGAACGGGGAAAATCTATATTAAAACAAAAAGAAGGGGACGGAAAAGAAGACAATTGTTTTTTTTTTTTTTTCAGAAAGTGTGACATTCCTTCCATCGGCTCTCTCGTTTGGTATCATTCTATCGGATTCTTCTTTAAATTTCCCATTCGATCATGAGGCCATTTCTGTGATGGACTCCTTGCAAATTGACCTCCGTACTGGAGCCATCGAATTTTGAACCCTTTTCTACAAGACGAAAATTACAGACCAAAAAATTGTTCGAACTGTTTAAACATAACGAATGCGCTGTGAAAAAAAGTCCAAATTTTTATTACAAGTCGGATTTCTCCGACTAAAATAAAATGACTCTCATAAAATGAATTTGATTAAACTGAAAATAAATGGATTGTTCTTTAATTCCCCTCAATAGAAAGTCATTAAATCTTTCATTTTTGAATTCAAACCTTTTAACAATCTAATAATACCACAAGTATTGCATTATTTGGAAATCTCAAGACTTGCGCGTGTTAAGATCACACATAAATTTCGCTTATACGAGGTCTGTTGAAAAAGTATCGCGAATTTTGAATTTCCGCGGGCGACGTATATTCGATTTTCGATTTTTTTGTGGCGTTAGGTTGGTACTCATGTCCCTCACTTATACTGAAAAAATCGGCCATTTTTAATGTTCAGTTAATTGTCGACAGCTGTTTTGGTTAGGCGGCTTTTGGCTTGTCTTCGATTTTTGCCTATTCCAAAAAAGGAGCTGCCATTGCGATGATTGAGCTTTGGTTTCCACGTCATAACCATAAACTCATGATTCGTCACCAGTTATGACCCTCTGGAGCAAATTTGGGTCGTCGCGGACCGAGTCCAACAGCTCCTTAGCAATGTTAACGCGACACTGTTTTTGTTCGAAATTGAGCAATTTTGGCACGAATTTCGCGGCGACCCGTCTCATGCCCAAATCATTGGTAAAAATCGAATAGCACAAGCCAATCGATATGTTTAGTTCCTCGGCAACTTCTCTAACGGTGATTCGACGATTGGCCAATATTATTTTCTTCATTTCATCAATGTTTTCGTCTGTTGTTTATGTGGTCGGGCGTCCGGAACGCATTTCGTTGTTCGCATCTTCTCGGCTCCCCTGAGAACATTTTGTACCACCGATAAACGTTGCTTTCGCCCAAGGTAGCTTCACCATATGCCACAGTCAACATTTGGAATGCGTCCGCGCACTCAATTTTGTTTTTCACACAAAATTTGATACAGATTCTTTGATCCATTTTTTGGAATAGGCAAAAATCGAAGACAAGCCAAAACACGTCTAACCAAAACAGCTGTTAACAATTAACTAAACATTGAAAATGGCCGATTTTTTCAGCATAAGTGAGGGACATGAGTACCGACCTAAGGCCACAAAAAAATCGGAAATCGAATATACTCAGCCCGCGGAAATTCAAAATTCGCGATACTTTTTGAACAGACCTCGTACATGATGTTGAAGTTTGCATCGTTGGAATGCAACGAAAATAAATTTTTTACACCATTAATCCCTCTTAAGATTGGATTAACGATGACGAAAATCGTTAAAACGTTTTATTGGGGTCTCCTTTAAAAATCTGGGGCTAAATGGGGCACGAGAAGGAAGAGCAATACTGAAAATGAAAATTTAAAAAACTACTTCCGTTGCGTTCCAACGATGCAAACTTCAACATCATCCTCGTAACTTTATAACTTTTCCAGCGAGGACCATTTACAGATAGTCAAACATCACAAGTTTTTATTTCTGTACTCACTTCGTCTATTAATAACTAGGTATTGAAAGGCTGTTATTGAGAGGCTATCCAAAGCCTCGATACCAATTTTTTTGTAACATTGTTCATCAGTTTTCGGCGAAAAATAGACTTGCATAGCGAGCTAAACAAAAGATTAACGCGAAGCACATTTAAACAGCGTTCCGATATAACTGGCAATTTTTAACTGAAAGTAACTTTACACGATACAACGTACAAAATACAATTGTTGCATATGTGTGTATGTACGTATATATGAATACGTGCTTTAGGGATAAGAGGAGCATTTTGAAAAGAAACAAAGGAATAAAGTAGTCTTCGCACTAGCGTTGGCCATAGGTGACGTGCAAATTTACAGAGTACTCGTGTTCCCATGAATCCGAAGTTTCTAGCAGTATAGCCTCAGGGACATGCGTTTCAAGATTCTCCTTTGACTCGCTGTTGCATGTCCAACTTCAATTCTACATCGTTATCCTTCCTTGGAGCATAGTTACTGTTCGTTTATCGTCTGCAACAAGGTAAAGTACGAGAACGAGGTGCGTAGTACCTGAAAGGAAGAAAAAACGGCAGGATTGTCATTAAAGCGTGTGAAGAGAGCCTCCGGACATCGGGTTTGTGTAAAATCTAGAAACTGTAAAGGAAGAGCAGTTGATGATAAAATCACGAAGCTGGAGGACAGAGGAATTAGTAGTAAAATTTAGCAACTGAAAAGTATCAGATTGACAATTGTGATGTAAATCACGTACTTATTCTTATATTGTATTATCGAATTGTGATATTGATCGAAAGTTAAATTAGGAACAATTCAGAGTCATTTATCCACATTGCAATAATATAACCATTTATTGATGGAAGTGAAGAATTATTCACCGAGGCGAAGCTTTGGAGTGACATATCGTAGAATTTAGCTGCGGTAATTTTTGATGGTAGCGTTGTTCGGAGCATCAGTATTTTTAGATTCTGGGTAAAAGAGCCAGTGAACCAATCAGCCGCGTAAGCCGAATCGCGAACAGCCTCACTCTGTTTTTATAATTACATTCCGGAGTTAATAAAGTTTTTTTTTCAATATCCTCAACAACAATTTAGTCCCACCAACCTCGATGATCAATTGGTTGCCACTATAACTGAATAAAAATAGCTCTAGTATAGCGGAATTCAGGCAGGAACAGTATTTCATTAGACGACCCTTGTCCTGAACCATCTAAGTAAAAAAAACATTGCAGTATTCTCTTTGTACATCATTTGGCTAGCTTCGTGTATTTTTTCCTTGTAAAAAAATCCGTTGACCCACCGACGTTATTTGAAAACCAGCGCAGCATACTAAGCCGGTACTAATGACGAACTGTGCAAGAGCAAGTACGCTCACTATTCGCTCGAGAGCGTTCGCGAATCTACAAATAAAAAAACAGAAACCGAAGTAAAAAAACATAACTTTCCTAATTTATCATCGATAACGAGGAAGTACGTATATTGGATTTTTTAATGATAACGTATCGATTATACTTAATAGCATCTTGGTGACGCTTCACGCAATCAATCATTGCCGCATCAATGTCAGGATCGTCGCTCTTCAGAGATTCCAATCTTCTCTGCAATATCGCAAATCTCGCGGCACCGTGCATCGTTGAAACGAGATTGAAACTCGTCGCACTGGCGGTTGTTGATGCGCACAATCCACCTGTTATCATGGTACACACGTACAGACACTCGTAGGTCGGTGATAACGTTTGATTTTTAATGTAATAGCCGCGAAAGGGTAGAACTCTCTTTTCCGAATGAAGAATAACGATCTGCGCAGGGAAAAAGAAAATTAGTAATAATTCATGGAATTCAACGTAATTGTGCACCTCGTTACAACCAAAATCAGACTTTTGGGTGCATTTTTTAATGATCAAAAAAGTACTGAAATATTCCAGGTAACATTTATAGGAATATTTTAGTACAGGATCATTGCGTAAGTTTGTGGTAGACGAAGCAACTGTTCCTGGTGCGCAGAGCAATTATGACTGATAATGAGAGTGAAAATTTCAGTCCACACCGTAGAACAAGGTGTATGGTATGAATCCTACTTTTTCACCACATATCCAGTAAATATTCCATTTGATTCGATCGTACGATTAACATTGCCATCAATCGTATAGCGAAATTCATCTACCACTCGATTAGTTTCGGGCGTCCGACTTGAGGAATATGATATAGCAAATCTTATGACAATTCCGATTTGTTACTCGTTATATCGATCTAACTTGGTCACAATCAGTCATTAATTGAAAGCTTATTTATATAGAAAATCGGTCAATCAATCCGAAACAATTTTCTCATTGATCAAATAGAATCGACGCCCTGTTGAACATGTCTCGTCGACAGCATTTTCATGTTTGCCCGTCTATCTTGAACAAAACGCCTATACAACTTCAACATTGAAACTTTATTCCATCGAGCATCAGCCAAAAATCATTGCGTGAACGAATGATGCCGTCGTATATTAATGAATAGAAATTATGATAACAATTGAACGATCTAAATAATATTCATTTGCCGCAGGAGGAAAGCGTTGCAACGAACAAACTTTGTTTCGAGTGGTACGAGGTCTGTTCAAAAAGTATCGCGAATTTTGAATTTCCGCGGGCTACGTATATTTGATTTTCGATTTTTTTGTGGCGTTAGGTTGGTACTCGTGTCTCTCATTTATGCTGAAAAAATCGGCCATTTTGAATGTTTAGTTAATTGTTGACGGCTGGTTTGGTTAGACGTGTTTTGGCTTGTCTACGATTTTTGCCTATTCCAAAAAAGCAGCTTCCATTGCGACGATTGAGCTTTGGTTTCCACGTCATAACCATAAACCCATGATCCGTCACCAGTTATGACCCTCTGGAGCAAATTTGGGTCGTCGCGGACCGAGTCCAACAGCTCCTTAGCAATGTTAACGCGACACTGTTTTTGTTCGAAATTGAGCAATTTTGGCACGAATTTCGCGACGACCCGTCTCATGCTCAAATCATTGGTAAAAATCGAATAGCACGAGCCAATCGATATGTTTAGTTCCTCAGGAACTTCTCTAACGGTGATTCGACGATTGGCCAATATTATTTTCTTCGCTTCATCAATGTTTTCGTCTCTTGTTGATGTGCTCGGGCGTCCGGAACGCATTTCGTTGTTCGCATCTTCTCGGCCCTCTGAGAACATTTTGTACCACCGATAAACGTTGCTTTGGTCCAAGGTAGCTTCACCATATACCACCGTCAACATTCGGAATGCGTCCGCGCACTTAATTTTGTTTTTCACAACAAATTTGATACAGATTCTTTGATCCATTTTTTAGAATAGGCAAAAATCGAAGACAAGCCAAAAAACGTCTAAACAAAACAGCTGTCAACAATTAACTAAACATTCAAAATGGCCGATTTTTTTCAGTATAAGTGAGGGACACGAGTACCAACCTAACGCCACAAAAAAATCGAAAATCGAGTATACGTAGCCCGCGGAAATTCAAAATTCGCGATACTTTTTTAACAGACCTCGTATATCGGCATCTAGTTGGTTGTTATTACATTATTATTAACTATATTGGTATATTGGTAAAGACACAATTATCTATGAGCTTACATCTATCATTGGCGCCAACATGAAAAGTATAACTGAAAATACGACAGTGACGATGAATTGTTTAGCAAGCGCAAATGTGAAATGACACTTTTTTTTCAGCACTATTCTGTCTTCGGGAGTGGATTCTATCCAGTCGTTTCTCATTGTCTCCACCACGTAACGTATGTCTTTCCCGTGAATACTATAGTTCACGACACGCACGAAACACAAAGTAGATCCTGATGCGAGTAGTGCACATTCAGTAGCATCAGCAATGTTACCCCGCTGTCTAACAACATCAATTATAATGGCACAGGTCATGGAAGCTGTTACAATAATCATACCAATTATGTGAAATATCCTCAAGTGATATTTGAATTTACTGTGATCACGTTCCAACGGCCATAGCGATATTAAACGCGAAAAAATCGCTATAGGTTTGATGAAATGCTCGAATTCCTCTTTGCCGGACGAGTGGAGATTCATGATGGAAAGAGGCGCGAAAAGTTTCACCGCTAAGACCGTCGACGTTCCCGTTTTACATGCGCGCTACTGACATCCGAGAAACACCGTTTCAACGTCGATGAGTTTCATTTCGTGATAAATTCATGTGCGTTGAAAAGGAAAAAAAACCTTTATGGCGCCGAGCGGCGGGGATAATATGTGAGATTTGAAATTTTATAACAACGAAATTGATACTTCGAGCCATTAGATAGAATCGAAGTCCGTGAAACTCCCGTG
The DNA here is from genome assembly GCA_958009045.1 of Oxytorus armatus. NCBI lineage: Eukaryota > Metazoa > Arthropoda > Insecta > Hymenoptera > Ichneumonidae > Oxytorus > Oxytorus armatus. The sequence goes on from OY253744.1 coordinate 13,674,997, forward strand.
TAATTTCGATCCAACCGCGTCTATATTGAAACGGGGGTGCTAATAGAGGTGGGCTGGAAAACTATTATCCGCCATTTCCAGGGAACTTCGCACGTGGAATCTCTTTTGCTTCACCCAATAATCAGACGAGCATTCACAAGTGAATGTAACTCTGTAGTACATCGTTTTATGGCGATTCAATTGGACGTTGAATAACCACTTCACCTATCATTTTACGAGGCATAAGTACTCGCGTGCTATCTCAGTAATATATAGAGGATTGATGTACACTTCATTTCTCACTTTTGTATAACGTATGTGTACATATATTGAGAATCCTACGTTACGTGTCTCGCTTGTGGGAGAAAAAAATATACGCGTTGAAAAAACGACTATAAGAAAAATCATGGTTCTGTATACCGAAGAAGATTATAGTGAGAATGGATCCTACACTTTTATGTTAGACAACCCGAATCAACTGGACGATGGCAAGAAGAATGTAGATAGAAAATCTTTAGCGTTAAGATAATTTAAACTCTAGTAGTGCGCGTTGGAGTATATTCTTCCTATTGTGATTCAACACCGGAAAGACGCCAGACATCGAGGGGATGCGTGGGGTATGTTCGTTAGGTCGTTTGGTTTGGTGTTACAACGGGTTTTTTAAAAACTGTTTTTCTGCAAAGCTCAGATTAATAATTGTCGTTAAGATAACAATACCCAACTGTTATTTGATGGAAAATGTTCTTCCGTTTAATAAAACATTGTTTCCTAGGGCAGAAAGAAATAAGATGGAATCGAAAGTTTATAAGATGGATTTGAAAACAGTGTATGTATATTAACCATTTTTTAACACTAGGTTTGCAGACATTTCGACATGTTCGAAATTGTCTCAAAATGATGCGTCCCGTAAACCTGTTGTTAATGTCGTCAAATGCATTTATTGGCCGATGTATTTGACATTAACTTCAGTATTTTTAAGTGCCAATCCGCTGCGACGCTTCTCCCAATTGGTATAATTTTCTTCTTCTTTGTCGAATCGGTCTCGTGCATTGGATTTAATCCATGTAACTTCATCTTCTCATGAATGATTGAACCTATTACTCAATCTCGTCCAACGCTCGACTTACGGTAAAGACAAAATCATCATAACACATTATCGGCGGTTTTCTATTCTATCCAAAGTCGGCTGGAAACTTAAGCTGTGCGTCAGTCGATATCGGCGTTACTACAGAAATACTGTAGTATCGCCGACTGATGGACAGCTTAAATTTTCAGCCGACTCCCACGAGTAGAGTAACACAATTTATGCACGTGCAAAATCTATTGTGTCGGTAAATTAGGGAACTGCGAAAACAAGACTCGCATTGAACTTGATCAGATTCTGATGGGTTTTACTACCTTATTTCCATGATAATCTGATGATCGATTTTTTTCGGATAACCAGTCTTTCTCTTTTACCAGACTCCGTGTGTGATGAGAGAGTAATAATCAAACATATTTCTAATTCTGGCCAAGAACGATTTGGTAAACTGGAATCGCGATAATGTTGCTTTCTCTCACACCTTACGGATGACTCGCTCCTTTTTTCCGCGAGGTGCTCAGTACCTGCAAAGAAAAAAAAAGATAGGATTATCTTTTACGCCTGTAGAGAAAGCCTCCGTACTAAAATTTTACACAAACATCGGGTTTGTGTTCAATTTCGAAACTGTAAAGGAAGAGCAATTGATGATAAAATATTGAAACCGCAGGACAGAATAATTAATAATAAAATTGAGCAACTGAAAAGTATGATTTGGGTGGAAAATTGTGATGTAAATCATTTATTATTTTATAATGTTTGTCAGTTTTATCGCAAGTCAAATTTGAAGCCACTAATAATCATTTATTCACACTGCAATAGTTATTGTCCATTTATTGATGGAAGCGAAAATTTACCTACTGAGGTGAAGCTTTGTAGTGACATGTCGTAGAACTTGACTGCAGTAATATTGGACGGTCGCGTTGATCGGAGCATCAGCAATTGGAGATTCTGGGTAAAAGAGCTACCGCATCAATCAGCCGCGTAAGCCGAGTCACGAACAGCCTCACTCTAGCATTCATAATAGTAAAGTATTATTTTTCTCCAATAACAACCTACTTGAACCCACCTCAGTGATCAATTCTTGGCCACTATAACTGAATAAATATAGCTCCAGTATAGCAGTGCTCAAGAAAGCGACATATTTCATTAGACGTCCTGGGTCCTCAAAAAAAAAAAAAGTGGTACAAACGGGTACAAACAATTTTCTATAGAATCGCGTTACAAAAAATGTTTAAACTTCAACTCGGGTTCCGAGTATTTTTTAACCCCCCCTTAATTCTGAACCCTTTAAGGTACAAACGAAAAAAATGGTGATACAAACGAGTACATACGGAGTACAAACGTATGCAATTTAAAAAAAATTAATTTTCTTAAGTTGAGTTCCAGGTTCACAGACTTTGCGACAAATAGACATTATTTCGAGCGATATATCGGCATTTAGTTGGTTATTATTACATCATTATTGGCAATTGGTATGTCGATAAGACAGAATTATCTCATAGCTTACCTCGATCAATGGTAACAGCATAAATGGGGTCAATGTAAATCCACAAATGATGACATATTGTTTGGCAACCCCGTACGTGAAATGGCACTTTTTTTCAGCACAATTTTGTCTTCGGCCGTGGACTTTATCCAGTCGTTTCTGATTGTCTCTATCACGTAAGGGAAGTCTTTTCCGTGATAGGTATAGGTCCAGACGCGAATAAAAACCAGAATAACTACAGAATCAAGTAGTGGACATTCAGTAGAATCAGATATGCTCTGCCAGTTTCTAATAACATCCCTCGTAATGATTGTAATCATGAAAAGTGTTGCAATAATCATGACGGTTGTGTGACATTTTCTCAAGCGACCTTTTAATTTACTCTGATCACGTTCCAACGGCCATACCGATATTAAATGCGAAACTATCACTACAGCTTTTAGATAACGATCAATCTCCTTGGCGTTGGACGAGTTAAGATTCATGATAGAAAGAGACGTTAAAAGTCTCACGACTAAAACCGTCGATGTTTCAAGCTCTGTATGTCCACCGCTGACATCCGAGAAAGGCCCTTTCAATCACGACGAGTTTCATTTCGTGATATATTCATTTACTGTTGAAAAGAAACACCTTTATGGCGTCGTGCGGTGGGGATAATGTCTGAGATTTGGAATTTTATAACATCAAGGTTGGAACTCCGCGCGATTACATAGAACCGAAGTCCGCGAAACCTCCCGTGTAATTTCGATCTAACCACGTTATAGAGCCAACCAAGCAATTATAGAGCCATTTCCAGGGGACTACGCACTCAAAATAGCTTTTTCTTTACCTCATAATCAGCCATGAATTCACGTGTGAATAAATCCCTCCGGTACATCGGTGCGTGACGGTTCTTTTGGACGTTGAATACCACCTAGATCACCTATCATTCGCCTATCATTTTGCGCAGAATAAAATGTTCGCGTGCCGTGTCAGTAATATGCAGTCGAGTGATGAACACTTCATTTCACCCTTTCGTATTAAGTATGTATATCCATATTGAGAATTCTACGTTGCGTGCTTTGATTCCCGGAGGAAAAATTCTACCCGTTGAAAAAAGGAAAGGAAAATCTATAAGGAAAATCGTGGCTTTTGATACCAACGAAGATTATGATTGGAATGAATTCTTAACCCTGAAGACAACTGCGTCAGAAAAAATTTCATCGTCGGAAAGCCATAACTAACGTATTTTTTATCGCACAGATTTCCCTCGGTCGTCAATTTCGTCGTATTGCAATTTTCTAGAAACGCAATTTTTTTGTATTTTCTAGCCTTCTAGTATTTAGGGTGACGATATTCCATCGGCCATATCGATGCTATCCGCGTAACAAATTCTATAGGTTTGATAAATTGCTCGTATTCATCTTTGCCGGACGAGTACTGATTCATGATTGAAGGACACGCGTGAAGTTTCACTGAAACGACCGGTGATCCAACCGTTCGCGAGCTACACCGCCCAAGTCCGCGAGAGACCGTTTCAACCCCGACGTTGATTTCATCGAACCGCGAGTTTCGTGGAAAATTCGTGCATTAAAAATAAACATATTTCCGGCTTCGCGCGGCGGGGATAATATCTGGGATTTTTAACTTTATAACTACGGGATAGGGATACCTTCGAGCCTTTGGATTGAATTGAACTCCGTGCGAACTCTTAGCTGATTTAAATTCAACCCGTGTGCATATACAAACGGGGAAGTTACGGGGGAGACTTCGTACCCGGAAACTCTTTTATTCTACCTAATAATCAGGGGTGCAATCACAAATGCTTGAACTTCTGCGCTGCTCTTACATAGTTGTATGATAGTTCGATTGGACGTTACTTAACTACTTCACCTATCATTTTGCCGGGCATGAGTGCTGCATCACTGATTTACAGCGGATCGATGCACATTATATTACTCACTTCGCGTAAATCTATGGGACATTCTTTATCAGCTCAGCCATTTTTTTCTTCTAAAACCCTGTTAAATATTTTCTATAGCGTGCCAGTTTATAGTATAAATTTAAAACAAATTCTGTGGATTATTTCAGATTTTTTACAGTGATCCATTAAGGAGATACGAATTTGTGGTTTGGGTAAGTGTATTGTGAAAATGATTAGTTGTTAAAAACAAGTGCAAGAATCTAAATCGTTTAATTTTTCGTCCGCCGCCTAATATAGTTCTAATTTTAACACTGATGATAACACTGTTGTCAGTCAAAAAATATTGAAAATAGTTTTCTTTTTGTTTTAACGAAAAAAACCATTTTATCTGGCTGCCAGTTTTATAGAATATCTTCGAATCTATGTGGACTCTTTATAAAAATCGCCAGAGCGAAGGGGGTATTTCGACACGAAACACCCCTAGGAGTGATACGCTCGATTTCTTCGGGTGGGAGTTTGGCGTTCCCTGTGGAGTTTCTCCTGTCTCTTCTATGCATAACTATCTCATACCAGATCTAAGGGTGCATGAACCTCGCGTCGTAGACCCGAGTCTGTAATACTACAACTGCCACCCTACGAAAAAAAAGAAGAAGAAGGGAATAAACCCGTCCTCCACTCGTCGATGCGTCGCCATAGAAGTAAAACGACTCTCCGCCGTATACGAGGGGGGACCCAAAAAAAACGGGAATTGCGCTGCGGCGGGGAGGGAGAGTGGGGAACCCATTGCTCGACCAGGTGTCCGTTGGGGACACGTCTCCTGAGTTAGTGTGCGAAGTTCTGTCGCCGTGAGTGCATCGGTTCGCCCGTGGGAATTTTTGTAGCGAACCAACTTTTTCCATTTCGGCGAAAACGTGATGGCCGATTGTCGAAAAGAACGCGCGGCTGTGAAATTTTGTTTCCTGTTGGGGAAATCGGCCGCGGAAACTACTGTAATGCTTAAGACTGCTTATGGAGATGCTGCCCTAAGTAAAACCAGAGTCTACGAGTGGTTTTCACGTCTTAAAAATGGAAAAATGTCAATTGAAGACCAACCCCGTTCGGGACGCCCCTCAACGTCAAGAAGTGACGAAAACGTCGACAAAATCAATGCTCTCGTTCGTGAAGACCGTCGCCGAACCATTGATCAACTCTGTGAGATGTCTGGGATATCATGGAGTTCAATTCAGAGAATTTTATCCAAAGATTTGCACATGAGCAGAGTTGCAGCCAAATTTGTCCCTCGCCTTCTCACTGACGAGCAAAAGGAGCGTCGACTTCAGGCATGTTTTCAACTTCAAAATCAGCCCTGAACTTTTTTCAAAGGTGATTACTGGTGATGAATCGTGGTGCTACGGATACGACCCCGAAACAAAGCAGCAATCAAGCGTTTTGCCACTGTGGAGGAGGTAAAACAAAAATCGCTGGAAGGCCTAAAGAACATCCCGATAAATGAATTTAAAAAATGTTTTGAACATTGGAAGGATCGTTTGCAGAGGTGCGTTGTCGTCAAAGGAGAATACTTTGAAGGTAATCAACATTTGGTGTAAAAATATTAAAAAATAAAGAAATTATGACGAAATTCCCGTTTCTTTTGAGTCCCCCCTCGTACATCATAAACTCTGCAAGTCGCATTGGCTACAGGACAGAAATCAGATAAGCCGAAAACTCTGTTCAATCTGTCTCAAGATTACGGACACAATGGGAAGTATTAAATTAGTTGGAATGATGAATTCGCGTTGAAAGGTTAACTTTTCCAAAGACAAAATTTATCAGTTACGACAGACAAAAAAAGTGAGATCTTGCTTTATTCGCCTATATGAACTTTCTGTATGGCTCTCGTTTTGGAATCTGACTTTTAACATTTCAATGATGGTAAATCAAGTTAAAAAGAAAGGACTACTCTGAAATGCGAAGTACTTATCCCGCACTTGAGCTATACGTATTCGGATTAGATATATTTTCACTTTTTTTAATAGCGAGAACCACGTTGAGAGCAGTGAAACGTTGATAATAAAAAAATTAATTAAATATTTTCTGTCTAGTGCACGTCATGTACGCCAATGATTGGTTTCCTTCGGTTAAACGAAAGTCGATGAATAAAAAAATGATAATCTTCTGTATAATCTTTTACTGTAAAGGATTAATTGCTAAACAATTTTATTAATCTGCTGCCGTCGATCTCTTAAGATCTGACTATTGGAAATTCATCTCCTGGGAATAACAGTAATCATCAGGGTGATTAGGGATTGTTCTCTATACTTACAATGATCATGAAAAAAAAAAAGAACAGTTTTTAGCCTCAACTATGTTATTTTATCCGAAGCTCTCGGGATCTATCTGTTGGTGGCGTTTGTAATCAGTTTCCAGCTAATGATACATTTACTAAGCGTGATATGCAATAACGTAAAATACATTTAACCACTTCATTGATATAATATAATATTGATATAATTGATATAATAAACTGAAAATGACGTTAGAGGATTCAATATAATTGTTGTATATGTTCGACATAAGAGGAGCCTTTTGAAGAGAAAGAAAGAAATAATTCAGCTTCCGTACTACCGTTGAAGGCCGTATAACGTGTAAATTTACAGAGCACTTTATGTTCCTATGAATTTCAAGTTTCTACCGGTATGGCCTCAGGCGCATGCGTTTAAAAATTCCGCTTCAACTCGTTGTTGCATCTGCATCTCTCTCTGTGAGTTACTACTACTCTTCGTTCATCGTCTGCAGCACGGTAAAATACGAGAACGAGGTGCTCAGTACCTGAAAAAAAAAGGGAGGATCAACATTCGCGTGTATGAATACAGGCCTTGAGCCATCAGGTTTGCGTAGAATCTGACGGAAAACTGCAAGAGAAAGGAATCGACGGTAAAAACTCGAAACCGGATGATACAGGACTTCAAATTTGGGAATCAAAAGATGACCGAATTGATTATAAACACCGCGAGGATCGAGAAAAGTATTATCATATAAAAAATTATAATGAACGTGACAAAACGTTAAGTTTTGTCAAGTAGGTAATAAGATTAACCTATTGTCAAGTACATCATAATTAAATGACAAAGTTATAACTTTGTCACTTTTATAGACATTGAAGTTCATAAAGATTACGAGTAATTCATCGACTTTGCAATAGTTGTCAATTCATTAGTGAAATTGTAAAAATTTACTCACTGAGGCGAAGCTTTTGAGGGACATATCGTAGAATTTGGCTGCAGTAATTTTCGACGGTACCGTTGTTCTGAGCATCAGTATTTGGAGACTTTTGGTAAAGGAGCCAGCGAACCAATCGGTCGCGTAAGCCGAATCACCAACAGCCTCACTCTGTTCTCATAATTACGCGCGAGTGAGTAAAGTTTCTTTGTTTCGTATCCTCAATACCAATTTTTTTTTCAACACACCTCAATGATCAATTGGTTACCACTGTAACTGAATAAAAATAGCTCTAGTATGGCGGAGTTCAGGAAGGAGCAGTATTTCATTAGACGACCTTTGTCCTTAACCATCTAAAAAAGAATACCGCATTCTCTTTGTACATCTTAAGAATAAGCTTCGCCGAATCGCTCTCGCAAATGATCGTCGACCCACCGATGTTATTTGAAAGCCAGCGCAGCACACTAAGCCAGTACTCGTGACGAACTGTCCAAGAGCGAGCACATTTATTATCCTCTCGAGAGCGTCCGCGAATCTAGAAATAGCCAAAGACAAAAAAAAATATGATCCCGAAATTATCGACGACAACGTTTAACGGAAAAAAATATTGTATTTATAGTTGATAATGACTTATCGATAATACTTAATGGCATCTTGGTGACGTTTGACGCAATCGATCATTGCCGCGTCACTGTCAGGATTGTCGCTCTTCAGGACCTCTAATCTTCTCTGCAATATCGCAAATCTCGCGGCACCGTGCATCGTTGTAACGAGATTGAAACTGGTCGCACTGGCGATCGTTGATGCGCCCAATACACCTCCTATCGCGTTGCACACGTACAGATATTCGTAGTTCGGTGAAAACGTTTGATTGATCATGAAATAGCCGCGAAACGGTAGAATTCTTTCTTCGGAATGATAAACGACGATCTGAGGAATAATCCTTTTCATTAACTTTGTCCTTAATAATCAATTTGTTACCCAATCAGGTCAACACAGCTTATCAAAACGTATGACAATTGGGAACATTAAATTCCGGAGATTTCAAAAGAGTCGTTAACACGTTAAGCGCCAAGCCTGTTTTGTCTTTCTTCTCGTTTATCCCGCGATATCCGATTGTATACCGTCAGTCAATGGTGACTGACGCGGTCTGCACGAAAAGTATAATGTCAGTCACTATACTTTTTTTATAGTTAAAAAAATGAATATAATTTATTGAAACTTTGAGAATATTTTATACATATATTTAAGTATATACTATAAAATGTTTATACATATATTTAAGTATATACTATAAAATATTAGCGACCCCATATTGCAGGTCACAATCAGACTCAGCATTTTGCGTACATTCTGGAAGCCGCAATTTTCATCTGAAATCAAACGAAGTTGGAATTTACTTTTATTATATATCTCTCTTCTATATGAACCTAAATGCTATCAAAAAAATAGAAAATTGAATTTTTTACAGGTGTCAAAACAAAAAAGCATGATTTTTTGCCATTTTTTACAACTTTATTTGCAAAAAAAAATTATTTTTAATAATGATAATATTCCGATTTTAGGTTCATATAGAGCGCAATACTATGAAGAAAGGAACTGCCAATTTTCAAAACGATTGGTTGAAAACTTTTCAAACTAGCGTGTACGCAAGTTCAAAAAAAGTCGTTTTCAGAAAAACGCGTTTGAAAAAATAGTACCAAGAAAAACAAGCAATATGGGGTCGCTAATATTTTATAGTATATACTTAAATATATGTGTAAAAATTTTATAGTATATACTTAAATATATGTATAAAATATCCTTAAAGTTTCAATAAATTATATTCATTTTTTATACTATAAAAAAATTCATGAAAATTATTGAGAAAACGCTGTCTTAACCCTATTTCCCCACTTAATGGCTTATAACAATAGAACGAGTCGAAATTTTCATTTAAAATTTTGGGAACATATTTTTCAATAGTTTTACTAACAATTTATGAAATTAAAAAAAAATCGATTATTTTGAATCGTCTAACCCTATTTCCACCCTTAACGTGTTAATTGTCAGGTGCACTAACAATAAGATGGAAAATCGTATAAGTAACCTGTACAAATATACATCATCCACTTGCACCTCCTTGAAAACGTCTCTTGAATTACTATATTAGCGTTCAATGTAACGTCACATTACAGGCGACCTATTCGAGCCAATTGTCGCAAATTGATCGGATAGAATCGGCTCGAAAATTGTTTCGAGAAGTTGTGTTTTATCAATTACTAGTTGTGCCCCGCGGTTTTACCCCCGTTAAATTTGGATTATATATCTGTTGCATGCGCATTATGAGTACATAACCAAGTGCATCTCATTAAGGGGGGAAATAGGGTTAGACGGTTCAAAAAATCGATTTTTTATTTATTTCATAAACTGTTAGTAAAACTATTGAAAAATATGTTCCCAAAATTTTAAATGAAAATTCCGACTCGTTCTATTGTTATAAGCCATTAAAGTGAGTAGCTCTCCTTCAGGGCCCGAGCGCGCCACGTGTATAACCGAGCGTACTATTTTTTCAAACGCGTTTTTCTGAAAACGACTTTTTTTTAACTTGCGTACACGGTAGTTTGAAAAATTTTCAACCAATCGTTTTGAAAATTAGCAGTTACTTTCTTCATAGTATTGCGCTCTATATGAACCTAAAATCGGAATATTATCATTATTTAAAATAATTTTTTTTTTGCAAATAAAGTTGTAAAAAATGACAAAAAATCATGCTTATTTGTTTTGACCCGTGTAAAAAATTCAATTTTCAATTTTTTTTATAGCATTAAGGCCTTACATACGTCGAGAATTTTCAAAAAATCGATTTTTTTTTGTTTACAGATTATTATTCCTTATAGTCTTAGGCGTATTTCTGTGTAAGCTGATTGTAAAAATTCCCCATAGTTCAAAAGTTATTGTAGATAATGTGACTGCCTGAAAATGTGAAACACGCTCGAATCATAGCTACCAAAGCAAGAAAAGAGGCCAGAACAATTCTTCGCGTTGCAAGGCGTCGATTAGAAAAAAATAAACAACAACAATTTTTTACTGACAAGGAAGGCGTACAATATGAAGCTGGAATGGGAGATTAGACGTAAGTTAACTAATTAAATTCTAAAAATTCATAAAGTTCTTGCTCCAGCCGCGCGCGACTTCGAGCGAAACGCGCTTGAAACTTTAAACGCGTTTTTCTCAAAACTACTTTTTCTGACACGGTCGGCATGATAACTCGTACGGTTTTTAATATTTTTTGATGATTTTTTTTTTAATATTCGGAATTGTTTTTTCTATAGTCTGTCGAGCCGGATTTTTTAAATTATAATTAGAAAATTTTATAAAAACAATTAAAGTGTGACTTTTTTGACACAAGCTTAACTTTTTTTTTCAATTTACCGTAAATTGTTTAATTTTTCGAATTTCAAAAATCCGGCTCGACAGACTATAACTACCTTATTTTACAAGAATTTCTTTACATTTTGCAGATCCGTCAACATTTGAGGAAGAAATACTGCCGACCGTGGAGTAACTTTTTTTTTACAGTGCTTCAAAAAATGTGATTTTTCATGTTGTAATTTTTGAAAAAAAAATTGAAATAAATTTTTTTACAAACTTAACACAGTAATAAACAATGTGTAAGAATTTTTTTATCAATTTCTATTTCTATCCCTCCTAAAAACAGTTTTTCTTTTGGTACGTTTTCGGTACCGCTGGACGTATGTAAGGCCTTAAGGTTCATATAGAAGAGAGACATATAATAAAGGTAAATTCCAACCTCGTTTGATTTCAGATGAAAGTTGCGGCTTCCAGAATGTACGCAAAATGCTGAGTCTGATTGTGACATGCAATATGGTGTCGCTAATATTTTCGGCGTTTTTCAAGGAAATTCTTCAAAAATGTTATAGTATATACTTAAATATATGTATAAAATATTCTCAAAGTTTCAATAAATTATATTCATTTTTTATACTATAAAAAAATTCATGAAAATCATTGAGAAAACGCTGTCCTAACCCTATTTCCCCCCTTAAATATAAATACCATCCGGAAATTATGTGGAATGATAAAAGGATCAACCACTAAAAAATAAACCGACGCCGCCGCCGCCGCTCCTTAGGGTCATAGCATAAAGTCAAATGGCCTAGAGCCTTCCTGAATAAACGGGCCATCTAATGCAAAAAGAATTTTTCAAATCGGGTTATTATTCCCAGAGATTAGCGCGTTCGAATAAACATACAAACTCTCCAGCTTTATTATAGTAGTAAAATGTTGCCCTGACAAAGATGCAGAAATTATTTTCACGTTTGTCAATCTAACTTCTATGACAGTACTATATGTTCAACATTAGTATCTTGAAAGCTTCATTTTATCGAACGGCAGACAACAATCATGATGTTAAAGGAATAATAACATTGCATTCATTCATATGCCAAAATGATAATAATTGGTATGTCCGCATTCATTTGGTTATCATATTATTACTAGCTATTCCGTATGTCGTTAGTGACGATATCTATCATCTTTGAGCTTACTTCTATCAATGGAACAAGCATGAAAAGTACGAAAGCCAATGCCACAGTGACGATAAATTGTTTAGCAAGCAGGAACGACATATGGCACTTTTCTTTCAGAACTATTCTATCTTCGGGCGTGCATTCAATCCAGTCGTTTCTCATTGTCTCCACCACGTAACGCATGTCTTCGCCGTGAACAGTATAATTGACAATGCGCACGAAACACAGAATAAATGCTGACGCGAGGAGTGCACATTCGGTGGACTCATCTATGTCGCTCCAATTTCTAACAGCGTCAAATGTAACGGCGCAACTCATGACAGCTGTTGTAATAATCATGCCTATTCTGTGACATATCCCCAAACCACCCTCGAATTTACTGTGATCACGTTCCAACGGCCATATCGATATTAATCGCGAAACTGTCGCTATAGGTTTGATATAACCCTCGTACTCCTCGCTGCCGGATGAGTAGAGATTCATGACAAAAAGAGGCGCGAAAAGTTTCAACAGCGACGTCGTTGATCGTTCCGATATCGCATGTGCACTGGTAACATCCGGGTAAGATCGTTCCAACGACGACGAGTTTAACTTCGTGAAAAATTCATGTCTCACAATGAACACTCATCAGGCGTTCCGGGCAGTGGATGTAATGTCTGAAATTTGGAATATTCTATAACAACGGGATGGGAAACCTCGTGACATTCGACAGAATCGTATTCAGAAAAGCTCCGGTGTAATTTTAGTCCAACTGGGCGTATATTCAAACGGGGAAGTTAATAAGAGTGGACTTGGAAACTTTTTTTTCACCATTGCCGAAGACCTCCATACGAGGAATTCCTGCAGCTCCACCTAATAATCAGGGGTGCATACACGAGTGAATAAACTCTTGGGTGACACTTTTCCTTCGTTGCATGATGGCGGTTGGGCGTTAGACACGTACTTCACCTATCAATTTTTGCGGGACATAAGTGTCGGTGTGTCGTTGCAGTGGTATACAGGTCAGTCATGTACATATTGTATTTTTCACTTTTATTTTATCTGTAACAGGTGAGTAGGGTGACTTGCCTGGTGGCGCAACACTTCCCGTTAAAGTACGTCCATGAAAAATGTCTCTTCGTTGGTTTTTGTCGTGTCTGTTTAACCGTTACTTCAATAGGCAAGTCATATATGAGAAATTGAACTTTATGGTTTCCAGGTAGCACGTCTAAACACCATTTGTGGAAACATCACACGGCAATTTTGACACACGGAAATCTGTAAAATTGTCGGGGCTTTGATTTTCAATGAAGATAATCGTGACAATGGGTCTTACATTTTTTATTTGTAGGATTCAGTTTTGTTCTTGATCATGAATCAACTTCTTCTTACGGGTGCATGTCAAAATCCTGACAAACTGTCGACACGACTCTCGTGCATACCTATACGGTTTTGTAATACGTGTGCCGGCATTTTGACTGTCGTGCGATTTTGATATGCTCCTCTTCTCATAAGGGTTTTGCTGGATTTTGTTGGGTTTTCTTGGATTTAAGGGGGGAAATAGGGTTAGACGGATCAAAAAATCGATTTTTTAATTTAGTAAAACTATTGAAAAATATGTTCCCAAAATTTTAAATGAAAATTCAGACTCGTTCTATTGTTAATAAGCCATTAAAGTGAGTAACACTCCTTCAGGCCCCGAGCGCGCCACGTGTTTCAAACGCGTTTTTCTGAAAATGATTTTCATGAATTTTTTTATAGTTTAAAAAATGAATATAATTTATTGAAACTTTGAGGATATTTTATACATATATTTAAGTATATACTATAAATTTTTTGAAGAATTTCCTTGAAAAACACCGAAGAAAATTTACGGCTACCTTGACTTTGTTTTTCTTGGTACTATTTTTTCAAACGCGTTTTTCGGAACACGACTTTTTTTCAACTTGCGTACGGGCTAGTTTGAAAAGTTTTCAACCGATCTTTTTGAAAATTGGCAGTTACTTTCTTCATAGTATTGCGCTCTATATGAACCTAAAATCGGAATATTATCATTATTTAAAATAATTCTTTTTTCGTAAATAAAGTTGTGAAAAATGGCAAAAAATCATGCTTTTTTGTTTTGACCCCTGTAAAAAATTCAATTTCCTATTTTTTTGATAGCATTTAGGTTCGTATAGAAGGGAGACATATAATAAAAGTAAATTCCAACCTCGTTTGATTTCAGATGAAAATTGCGGCTTCCAGAATGTACGCAAAGTGCTGAGTCTGATTGTGACCTGCAATATGGGGTCGCCAATATTTTCGGTGTTTTTCAAGGAAATTTTTCAAAAATTTTATAGTATATACTTAAATATATGTATAAAATATTCTCAAAGTTTCAATGAATTATATTCATTTTTTATACTATAAAAAAATTCATGAAAATCATTGAGAAAACGCTGTCCAAACCCTATTTCCTCCCTTAATAGGGCTGAACACTACTGAACCGTACAAAACCCATTAAACCGGATGTGAAAATATGCCCAGTGTCGTTTTCACCTGCGATGTTGTTATCAGTGAAGTAATTGCAACGTGACATTTAGACATGGAACCGTTTTCCGCTAGAGAAGAAAATTATATTCGTTGAAAAATTGCGATGAAAAAATGTTGGCTTTGAATTTCAATGAAGATAATCGTGAGAATGGGTCCTACATTTTTTATTTGTAGGATCCATTGTTCTTCTTGAGTATGAATCAACTTCTTCTTACGGGTCATGTCAAAATCCTAACAGTCAAACTGTCGACACGACTCTCGTGCATATCTATACGGTTTTGTAATACGTGTGCCGGCATTTTGACTGTCGTGCGATTTTGATATGCTCCCCTTCTTATAAGAGCTTTGCTGAATTTTGTTGGGATTTGTTGGGTTTTATTGGGTTTATTAGGGTTCAGTAGGGTTTTAGTAGGGCTGAACACTACTAAACCCTATAAAACCCACTGAACCGGATGTGAAAATATGCGCAGTGTAGTTTTCGCCTGCGACGTTGTTATCAGTGAAGTAATTCCAACGTGACATTTAGACATGGAACCGTTTTCCGCTAGAGAAGAAAATTATATTCGTTGAAAAATTGCGATGAAAAAATTGTGGCTTTGGATTTCAATGAAGATAATCGTGAGAATGGGTTCTAGATTTTTTATTTGTAGGATCTATTCTTCATCTTGAGCATGAATCAACTTCATACTTTTAAGAACAATATTGCATGTTATGCGATTTCCTACGCTATTCACTGTTGGCTCTGTAGGAAGCAGCCTCGGTCGATATCGTTGATTCCACGAAGAAAAATATTAATACCGAATATGCGTGTATAGTTCCTCGTTCGTTCGTCAAGATGGCATTTTTCCGAAACATTCATCGTGTCATTAAATCAGTGAATTGCGAGATACAAGAACAGGACTTGCGTTAAACTTGATTAGACTTGTGTTATCAATCGAGAAAATAAAAAACGTTATTTTTAACTTTCTACTATCGGCAAGTAAAAAAGACGAGAATTGTGCAAAATATAAATAGAAACACGAAACATCCGATCGTCAACAATCACTATATCGTTCTATTTTCTTCGAACATACGTGGCCAAAAAGCAATAAAAACAATATACTATCTTACGCTTGCCGCCCTATCGTGATTAGTAATTTTACATGGATCGTGTGATCGGCATCTTAAGTAATTGTGCAAAACGATAAATTCGTAATGCCTTCGAAATTTCAACTTGACGATATATTACTTAAGGTTTTTGGTTAACAAGAGTACGCATAGAGCAATGTCAAGCACGTAAAGTGCTGTAACATGACGTGAATAATGACCGACAATATGAGTCGTTTGAGAGGTCGTACTTCGTTGACGATCATTCTCATGATCGTTTTCACATTGCTGGTAATAATGTATCATTTGTTGAGCAGCGAAGTAGACAATGCGTCATCCTCGAAGAACAATCCTCGCTCCAAGATCGAAGAGGCCTATCCGCTGTCCGATATCACAGAAAATCCCGTTGACGTTGCCAGAAGACTTCGGTACGAGGCTCAACTAATGGGAAGATTGAAGAGCGGCGAGAATCATAGAAATTTTGACATCGGCAAGTACGACAAATTCAACAGAAACAATGCTCTCTTCAAGGGCCACAAAATTGTTCATATGGATCTGAAAGGAGCGCCGCCGGTGTTCAATTATTACAAGGAACTCATGAGTCTGTTGAACAAGCTCGGAGCGACGGGAATTCTAATGGAATATGAGGATATGTTTCCGTTCGGCGGTAATCTACAAAATATCAGAGCCAGCAACAGTTATACGTCGAGCGAAATTGAAAAACTTCAACGTCTTGCACGAGAGAACAATCTCATTGTCATACCTCTCATTCAAACTTTTGGACATTTGGAATTTGTCCTGAAGCTTGACAAGTACAAAGATTTCAGGGAAGTATTCAGATATCCCCAGGTAGTTTGTCCCACTTACAACAAAACTCTGTCGTTAATCTACGAAATGATAGATCAAGTTGTAGAGGCTCATCCGGATATAAAACACTTGCACATAGGGGCCGACGAGGTTTATCATCTTGGCGAGTGCACCAGATGTCTCGAGACTATGGCGAAGAATCAATGGAACAAGCGTCAATTGTTTCTCGATCATGTTACCAAAGTCGCCCGTTACATTAAGAATAAATATCCTCGTTTGACGATTCTCATGTGGGACGACGAATTTCGCGACATATCGTCGCAGGAAATTGTCGAAAGTGGTTTGAGTAAACTTGTCGAGCCGGTTGTATGGAAATACACAACGGATCCAGGCGCTTCGCTCACCGATTCGCTGTGGGACAGTTACGCCGCTGTATGGTCATCTATATGGATCGCAACCGCTTTCAAAGGTGCAACCGAACCCGATCGTTATTACACCGATATCTCGTATCATTTGGAGAATCATCAAAGATGGCTCGAGATAATAAGCAAATATTCGCATCGAATAAATATCAAAGGCGCTATGCTGACTGGATGGCAGAGATACGATCATTTTAGCGTACTTTGCGAATTATTCGCAACCGCGATACCTTCTCTGGCTGTGAATCTCGCTGTATTACAGAGCTCGAGCCTCAATAGCTTTCCCATTGATTTGCCGGTACACGTGTCGGCCGCCCTCGAGTGCGACGGTTCGGTTTCTCTCAGTATACCGGAACCACAGTACGGCTGGACAAAATGTAATTATCACGGTGTCAAGATATACGCCGCTACGCTCAGGCTCTACACGCTTCAACAAGAATTAAATCGAATGGAGCAGGATAATACTTTCAAGGGTTGGCTCAAGCCTTACAACGTTAAGCACGCTTTCTCGAGTCCGTCTCACGTTGAACGAGCTGTCGTCGAACTTGATAGATACAAAATGGAGATACTTTATATTGAGAAGGAGATGCGAGAAGCTATGGATGGTATATACGATAGATATACGATTGACGAATGGTTGGAAACTTTCGTAGCACCGTTGAACGATAAAGTAACGAATTTGTGGGAGGCGAAAGAGAAAATATTGGACAAGTACGTGTGGCCACGAAGACCAATTGCGAAAAACGAATTGTAAATGACGAAATATCGCACGAGCTTCCAACCCCTTCCCACGATATCTTCTTGTTTTTTCTTCCACTGTTGAGCTCGATAGAGTTATGAATTTTTCTGCGCGCATTCCGAGTTTACACATATTTGTAATAGACAAACTCGGTAATTCGTTCGAATATGTTTATACAAATTTACGTCAAATTACGTATACACTGTTTGAACGTACCAATTATTTGTTTTTTTTATTGAAAAAATGTTATTTCTCGCATAGCTGGGAAATTAAGCACGTACATCGTTTTTATTTGTTATTCGACAGTTATGGACGATAGGGTAAAATTAGGGAGATGGTAAATAGTGACCAATGTTCATGAAGCTCGTCAATTCGCACGAGCAATCGGCTTATGCAACATTTTTGAGAAAACGGTGCGTTTGAACAGTGTACGAATTTAATATTGTTGATTTATGTGTGTGTGTGTGTGTGCAATAAGATCGAGACTAAGTCCGAAATTTGAGGCGATATATTGCGCTCAGTCGTAGAGCGTTTTTATTCTTAGAAAATTAACGGTAGGAGAAAAAAAATTCATGAATATGCACTTCTATCAACACCGAAATAGTTTACGGGTGTGATGGAATAAAACAAAAACACGTACGCGCAAGTGATATTATATATGTAGTCATTACTGAACGATTATTTAGAGTTTTCATAATGTACACGTTATTCCGATAGCAATTTTTCTTCAAACGCAAACAAACGTAAAAAGTCAATTTTCACGTTGTCGTATTATATCTTCCCGAGTATCGATATATCTCGCTCGTTGTCGGACAGCAATTTTATTTGCAGCCCGATCGCCTTTGCACGAGACAAAAGAATAACGCGAGAGTGTGATAAATGTGAACGTAATATTTTTGCAGATTTAAGACATCATTTTTTTTTATACTCAACTATTTGCAAACCATTGGTAATAATTTGACTTCCGAACAGAAAATAACGTTAATTACAATGTGGTTAATGTTTATAAGTCTCAAAGAGATCTTAATGTATTGACAAAAAATTTAGGTAAAAATTTATTTGTCATCATTAGTTGAATGATTCGACGAAACTTCGAAGCTCATATTGAATTAATTTAATAGGGAAGCAGCGACTTTTCACAAAAGCGTGTTTTTATTAGAAATTTATGAAATGGAGGAAAAAAAACACCATATGTATATCACGTACATATATCGTTTCTTTTATTAACTTTTTATTAATGGTTATTCGGCGAATTCCCAATTGATCGTGATACTATTTGTAAAACGAAAATATAAGCGCATTATCGTTATCGTAGTTATTGAAATTTTTATTATCTCGACTATCACCGAATGTTTTTGACAAGTTAATAAAACTTGATTTTTTTTTTTTTTTTTTCGTTCAATCTTGAGAAAAATTTACTTTGTACCTCTTGCATATCAAGCGCAGTGACGATTATACCAATTTATACTGTACAAATACCTAATTAATCGTCTCTGGCGTCTGTCGAAGATAAGGCACAGTCGATATTTTGTAAGAGTATATATATGAAATTCTTCAACAGACGTTCATTCTCGCAATAATACTTTGGGCCCTTAAAACACGCTTTAACGATTTTTCTGTTTATTTTTCTTTTCGTTTTTTTTTTTTTTTCACTGCAGACAGCAGATCGATGATTTCGATAGTGGAAGAGACGAATGGCCATTTGCTTGAAAAGGTTTTTTATTCGGATATCTTTTGACGACCCTGTGGATGCTGGAAATGTCGACGGTGTCACCAATTTCCGCAATGACAATTGGCTTGTGCAAATCTTGGTCCATTCTGGTCAGTTGAACGCCCAATACTTTAGCAGCGACGCTCGCGATGCACAGAGATACCTGGAATGTATCGTCGTGAATTGATAACGTTTTAACGAACGAACAAACAAATGCAGAAAAATACATTTCTTCGTGAATTCAATGCTGATGATATTTGGAGTCGTTAAGAAAAGTGATTGTCAGGTATTGTATTAATCAGATAACGATTGATAGATAAGAATCAATGGAAAATAATCACATACGTGCGCGAACTTTGGCAAACAAAAGACTATAAAAAAGATTTTTAAACTCTTGTTCTCGTATCGTGAGATTTGTTTTGTTTCTCTTCAATATTCATCATTTTCTCGACGAAACTACAGTAATGCGAACTTGGAAACTAGGTATATGTCGATTTTCTTACCGATTCACCGGTCCTGGCGGACATATCGTAATACGTTAAGCCATTTTCAGCTGCGAATCGATGCGATTTGTCCCTCTTCACGGTCCTCTGATGTTCCATGTCACATTTGTTACCAACCAACACCATCAATGGCCTCTTCTGGGATCTGCTATCTGTGATTTCCTGTATCGACGATATCCATTCGTTCAGTATATCGAAACTCGAACTGTTTGTCACATCGTAGACAAGAAGGACAAGCTGTAAATTCAACGTTCTTTCATATATATATATGGGTCTCAAAAAGAAAAAGTATCATCCTTTAAAAAATCTCCAGAGCTCAGAGAATTATATTGAAATTAAAAAAAAAACGGTGCATACTGCTACCCCATTTTTTTTACACATTCATAAATTTTCCTCTAAGAACGAGGCTTTTTCAATTTTGGTGTCCTTCATAGAGGAAGCTTCCTGTAGACACAAAAATGATAAAGCAATATGCAAGTTTCAACTGCACGATTTTTGTTTCCCTCAACCTGATAACGTGAGATTCGTTTAACTCTGAATGCATTCTTTTTTTTGATAAATTAAAAATGCCATACGTACAGAAGGCTTTTATAAATTTTCTCGCAATTCAAAACCAAATATCCTTCAATGGTAACCGATTTACGTAGGAAGTTTTGAACAGATATTTCAAAAATTAAACGTGTCAACACCTATAGCAATTTTTTCATAAAATTCTAAATTCCATTAAATTTATAACTGGTCGATCGATTTTCTCAATATTCAATAGCGAATAATAATTGACGACAATTTATTTATATAAAAAGTTTTAGGCAGTTGGAACGAAAATTGCCCAAGCTATGCTCTCGACAGATATTTTTGACAACAAAAAAATTCAAAATCGTGTAATATCGAAACGAATAGTTCGAACTTCACGAAAATTATATGAACCATAAGTTGGTTGGCTGGTGTACTTGCGCGAAAAATTTCGATCCCATCGAAATTTGTTGTTTTCCTCAACTCGAGAATGAAACTTACATCGGCACGAAAGATATATTTGTCGAGCATTGTGCCGCGAAGAGCGAGGCCTCCGACGTCCCATAGATGAAGATTCACGTTTTTCCGAGAACCGAGACTCAGGCTTTTTGTGAAAAAATCTATTCCGGCCGTTGGTGTGTATTGCCTCGAGAACTCGTCGTTGCAAAATTTTACTGCGATGCTTGTCTAAAGAAGAAAAAAATTGCAACGTGAACGGGGATTATTCGACGGATATTTTTGGAACTTTTGGCGATTTACTTTGGGGTTTATGTAAATTAATGAAAATCAATATCGAGTAATATTCATTGTGATATATACAGAAGGAACCGGTTGTATTCATTATCCTCCAAATATTCATATGACTACTAACATTTTTATTTCTATTAAGGGGGGAAAGTTAGACGGATCAAAAAATCGATTTTTTTTTATTTCATAAATTGTTAGTAAAACTATTGAAAAATATGTTCCCAAAATTTTAAATAAAAATTCCGACTCGTTCTATTGTTATAAGCCATTAAGGGTTGAAATAGGGTTAGGACAGCGTTTTCTCAATGATTTTCATGAATTTTTTTATAGTATACAAAATGAATATAATTTATTGAAACTTTGAGAATATTTTATACATATATTTAAGTATATACTATAAAATTTTTGAAGAATTTCCTTGAAAAAACACCGACGAAAATTTATGACTGCCTTGACTTTGTTTTTCTTGGTACTATTTTTTCGAACGCGTTTTTCTGAAAACGACATTTTTTGAACTTGCGTACACGCTAGTTTGAAAAGTTTTCAGCCAATCGTTATGAAAATTGGCAGTTACTTTCTTCATAGTATTGCGCTCTATATGAACCTAAAATCGGAATATTATCATTATTTAAAATAATTTTTTTTTTGCAAATAAAGTAAAAAATGGCAAAAAATCATGCTTTTTTGTTTTGACCCCTGTAAAAAATTCAATTTTCAATTTTTTTGATAGCATTTAGGTTCATATAGAAGAGAGACATATAATAAACGTAAATTCCAACCTCGTTTGATTTCAAATGAAAATTGTGGCTTCCAAAATGTACGCAAAATGCTGAGTCTGATTGTGACCTGCAATATGGGGTCGCTAATATCTTCGGTGTTTTTCAAGGAAATTCTTCAAAAATGTTACAGTATATACTTAAATATATGTATAAAATATTCTCAAAGTTTCAATAAATTACATTCATTTTTTATACTATAAAAAAATTCATGAAAATCATTGAGAAAACGCTGTCCTAACCCTATTTCCCCCCTTAACCGTTCTTTCTGTGACTTTTAAGATTACTGTAAAGTCAATAAATCGCCATACTGCATCTTCAACAATTGTCAATTCGTTATAAAAAAAAAAAAAAAAAACAACACTTCATATGATTTGTTCAGGTGTTATTATATAGTTGCAGGTTTTCTTGCACGCGTGTACACACTGCCACCGACGCTAAGTGCGTCACCAACAACCTTTGACAAATTATCAATATTATTCTATAGTATAGTCTAGATCAGATGTTGATTTGAAAAAAAAAAAAGAAAAAGAAAAAAAACCATATGATAAAACGCTTACCTTACCTGCAGCAGAGTCACCGACAAGAACGACTTTCAGTCGTTTCTCAGTCAAATCCTCTTCAGGATTGGACATTGAAAATATTCACAAATTCGTCCTGTTTAAATTAATTTTCTCTTGTTCCTCTTTTAATTATTTTTTCCAGACTCCTTTGGCACGTTTTCTTTTTTTCTTTTTCGTCTGTGACTGCGCTGGTAAAATGCGTCGCGAACGAATGCCCGAGGCCGACTAGCCACAACTTGCCGGACTTGAACACCGGCTGGCGAATCGATTGGCCAACACATATATATACAATCGGTCTAAACAGACGTTTCATCGGCGAGTATGAATAAATTAGCAAATAATCGATAAAGCGACCACAGGAGTGTATACGATCTGTGTCAATCCACCGGCCTGAACTTTTTTACCCACCCTCGGCGTTACAATTGCTCGTGTGTAAAGGTAAAGACATAATTTTAAAAAACGCGCCTGCGCGAAAACTCGCTTTGCCGGACACGATTTTACAGAATTCCACCCTCTTCACTGTCAGTCGATACACTATGACGTTAATATACAGGCACAAATTTCATATTGAAGCCATCATGTGATAGAGAAAAAGTATTCTACACATATATATATATATATATTAATTTTTTTTATTTATTAAGTATATATACTCTGATTTAAAATATACATTATAGGGAAGACACGTGAGAGGACGTTGTCCCTTCAATACGTTCATTCAACAATTTTGTTAAATTCATTTGAGGCAACATTGGCAAAATTTTTTCATATATCAACTGGTTATTCTTTTTCCCCCCTTTTTTGTCATTTTTGTACATCGGACGTTATAGCGTTTGTTTTAACGGCACACGAACGCCCGTGAGCCTTAGTCAATTGAAGATCAAGTCCTTGTAATTCTGCAACAGGTAGTAGTTTGAAACTCTGCAACACGTCGTTGTACGAACTACCGTAGTTCTATCGGCACGCTCAAAGTTTGCCTTTACGACCTCGTAATATCTTCCGTCGCTGTAACAACGGTTTTTTTTATTACTCCCAATCACATATGTGCATGAAGTATTCCGTCCCATTTTCACCAAATAAAAAACTCTAAGAATTTTACAAAATGATTGAAACAATACAAACAAAAAAAGAATTTGAAAATTAATTTACAATGGTCAAAATAGGGATGGAATGTCTACTTATTACATGTTGCTTGAGTTTCAAATATTTTTTAGAGATTCATTGATACATCATAAAATTCATTCTCACCTTAAAACCAAACATCTGAGCTTGACGCACTTGACACGAAGTATGTCGATAGCTTTCTGGCTCTTGTCCGAAAATCGCAAATTTTCCGGATCCCAGCGCAACTCCAGTCGCTCGAGATTCGGACAATTGTTCGCTATACCGTCCATCAATTGATCAACGTGAATGTTCACGCCGAGACGCTCTTGCGTTCCCATGACGACGATTCTGCGGCATAGAAAAAAAAATTATTCGACTGCATTAAAGTTGAACGATCTCTAGAGACGAAATTAAACTTCGAGAGCTAAATTATTTCATGCCCCAGAAAGGAAATTATTTTATAAGAGCAACTTTAATGGGAAAATATATTATACGAGATTCAAGATTATAATATTTAAAGAAAACTCTTGCAAATTTTATTTTATCTCGATTTACAAAAATAGGTTTAATCAAAGTTTCGCAACGTTATTCGAAGTAACGCAGAGAATGAAAAAAAAAAAATGGTGCATATTGAAACTTGAATATTGCTTCGTCATTATTTTTGCAACTTCACACATTTTTCTCTCGTGAGCAAGAGGCTTTTTCAATTTTGGCTTTTTCATGGAGGAAACTTTGTGTGTGTGAGCGAACATGATGAAGCAAGTTTCAATTTACTCCATTTTTCTCTTGCTCAACTTGACAGTATGAGGTTTATTGGATTTATAAGGTAGTAGTCTGGTAACTTAAGCCGATTTTCATGTCTTTTTTGGAGGCCGTTTTTTTGTAGGAAAATAAAAGCGAATCGTTTTGGATATTTAGGATGTTCTTATTTACATATTAATGATACAAAAAAAAATTTGTTTGAAAAAATTTAATAGTTTATTATTATTATTATTATTGATCGAAGTTGGCACCTCGAAAAAAAAAGCGCGTGGGTGGCCCCGGTGATTTTGGCTCTTGATGTTATCTGAAATAAAAAATTCTTGATAATTCTTAATCTATAGACATGTCATTCTGGTCGGAACTACTGAAGTTAAATTTCATGGATAAATAACAAAATGGCGGACTTTCGAAAAAAGTTTTTTTTTCCAAAGTCCGCAATTTCATGGATAAATAACAAAATAACAAAAAAAATAACATAGTTAAATTTCATAGATAAATAACAAAATGGCGGACTTTCGAAAAAAGTTTTTTTTCGAAAGTCCGCAATTCCATGGATAAATAACAAAATAACAAAATAAATAACAAAGTTAAATTTCATAGATAAATAACAAAATGGTGGACTTTGGGAAAAAGTTTTTTTTTCCAAAGTCCGCAATTTCATGGATAAATAACAAAATGGCGGACTTTGGAAAAAAGTTTTTTTTTCAAAAGTCCGCCATTTTGTTATTTATCCATGAAATTTAATTTCAGTAGTTCCGAACAGAATGACATGTCTATAGATTAAGAATTATCAAGAATTTTTTATTTCAGATAACATCAAGAGGAAAAATCACCGGGGCCACCCACGCGCTTTTTATTTCGAGGTGCCAACTTCGATCAATAATAATAATAATAATAATAAACTATTAAATTTTTTCAAACAAATTTTTTGTTGTATCTTTAATATTTAAATTAAAAAAATTCTAAATATCCAAAACGATTCATTTCTATTTTCTTACAAAAAAACGCCCTCCAAAAAAGACATGAAAATCGGCTTAAGTTACCAGACTTCTACCTTAAGGAATTTTTCGAATAAATCACTAATAACATAAACAGAGAATGGATTTTATAGATTTTTTCGAAATTCAATAGCGAACAGTACTTGATCATAATCTATTTGCGTGGAAACTTATAGCCCGATAGCTCGACAAATGCACCGATGATCTTGAAAGATATTTTAGAAAACAATTCAAAATCGTATAAAATTTGAATGAGTAATTCAAACTTTACGAAGATCTTATTAAAAATAGGAAAAAACAATCGATTAAGCCACTGCGAAGTTTATAGAACTTCAATTTTTTTCAAGTTCATCTCACAAAGACACACGTTCGTGCGACCATTTTTTTTGAAAATCCATTTTCCCGACGTTTCGACACGCAATAAATTAAAATGCACGATGGAAATTTGAGCAAAGTATAAGATCATTGGAGCTTGCTTACTGCGCGTTGGTCAAGATTGGCAGTACACTCTGCCACAATTGATCGGTTATGTGCGGCATGCCCGAGAGTGCTATGCCCCAAAGTTGATGACCATGCCGCGAGAGAAATTTGTGCAGCGCGTCGTCGGTAAGATTGTCCGAGCTGTCGAGATCGACTGCAATGAGATTTCTCGGATTTCCCGCATCGGTCCACGCTTTCAGAACACTGTCGTTGAAACCGTTCAGCTGTCCGGCACTGAGAAATCTAAGACCGGGTATTCTGCTGAGCATATCGATCAGACATTCGGTCGACAAATCCGTCGCTGTTATGTCCAATTCCTGAACGCTCGATTTCTCCCACTCGACCTGCATCACGTACTCGCTCTGTAGATCTGAAATCCATGCCTTCGAGTCTCGTGACTATACTCTCGAATGAGCGAATAATTTTTAAAGGGAAACAGAAATTCATGGCCCCCCCTCGTTGCATATATGCAAAGAGGTAAAATTGGGTAAAATGATTTTCCTTAAATATTTTTTAATTTATTTTTCGTTCGTGAAAACAAAAAAAAAAAAGGACGAATTCTTACTGGTTCCTTGCATCAATAGACACCTCAATCTTCTGCTTCGTTGGAAAAGTGTCTTCATCGTTGATCCGGTGACTTTTGAGCAAAAGTTCACCGCGAGACACTCGAGCTGTATGCAATTCGATGAGAATGCATCTATGTGCGAATCATCGACGAAATTTATTCCATAGAGATTGATAACACGTAAATTTGGCGTTGCCGACTTTAGCTTGTGAACGTTTATCACCTCGTATATCTCTTCCTCCTCTTCCTCGACCTTTTCATAAGTGCCTGGATACATAAAATTTGCGAAAAGAAGGAAAAAAAAACAATAATACAGAGAAAAATAAAAACTAACGTCATAAAGATTGAAGAGACAAACCTATGAGATGAAGAATTTCTAGGCCGTTTATAAAATTGTAAATTTTTCTCATAAATCCTTCCATAAATATCACCTCGGATAGACAGATGCACATGTACTTGAGTTTAGTCGGGAACGCTTGCATCTCGGAAAAGTCGTGAAGCTGCATCGCGGTGGAGAAGTCGAGAAGCATGTGAGTCAAGTTTGGACACTTGTTCGCGAGCTCGTGAAGAACCGTGTGAGTTATAAGCTCGATCGGTAGCTCGATGTATCTCAGAGAAGGTCCAAAACGGACGCTAAACGATTGACGAAGATGACAAAAATAATTATAATCAACGATACGACGATTGATGATTAATCGATAATTTAATATCTAATCGTGTTATTATTGCGAATTAAACGATCGATAAATCGATTAATTAAATTGAGGAATCAATGATTGATCAGTTAATTAATAATTAAAGTCGCTGATTTGTGCTCAATTAAGAGCTCACATACCCCAGACATTTTCAAAAAATCGTTTTTTTTCCCCGATTTTGATTCTTTATACTTTTAAGAATTTTTCAAAGAAAAACTTTTGAGAAAATCCCAATCCGTTACAAAGTTATTGGAATAAATTCGACCGCATTACTAATACATTATTTTACTAGATTCTTTTTTATTTTTGCAGATTGGATAATTTTTGCTGAAGTTATGATGTCGACAAGGAGGCGCCATGTTTTTCATCAGAAGTCCATTTATATCCGTAAAAAATAATGTTAATATTTTAAAAAAATAAAAAATTTATTTTTCTTTTAGTTGAAAAGTTAATAAAAAATGTGAAATCAACCGTTTAATTTTTTTTTTTTTTCACCATATAAGCTTTATAATAATTGTTTCAAATTTACTCGGTTTTCAGCGCGCGTAGCGGTATGTGAGCCCTTAAGGTAGTCTGGTAACTTAAACCGATTTTCATGTCTTTTTTGGAGGGCGTTTTTTCGTAGGAAAATAAAAATGAATCGTTTTGGATATTTAGGA
Source organism: Oxytorus armatus (assembly GCA_958009045.1). NCBI lineage: Eukaryota > Metazoa > Arthropoda > Insecta > Hymenoptera > Ichneumonidae > Oxytorus > Oxytorus armatus. The sequence continues at coordinate 13,702,817 of OY253744.1, forward strand.
TGTTTTTATTTACATATTAAAGATACAAAAAAAAAATTTTTTGAAAAAATTTAATAGTTTATTATTATTATTATTATTGATCGAAGTTGGCACCTCGAAAAAAAAGCGCGTGGGTGGCCCCGGTGATTTTGGCTCTTGATGTTATCTGAAATCAAAAATTCTTGACAATTCTTAATCTATAGACATGTCATTCTGGTCGAAACTACTGAAGTTAAATTTTTTTTCCAGTGTTTTTTTTTCCAAAGTCCGCCATTTAGTTATTTATCCATGAAATTTAACTTCAGTAGTTCCGACCAGAATGACATGTCTATAGATTAAGAATTATCAAGAATTTTTGATTTCAGATAACATCAAGAGCCAAAATCACCGGGGCCACCCACGCGCTTTTTTTTCGAGGTGCCAACTTCGATCAACAATAATAATAATAATAAACTATTAAATTTTTTCAAAAAAATTTTTTTTTGTATCTTTAATATGTAAATAAAAACATCCTAAATATTCAAAACGATTCATTTTTATTTTCCTACAAAAAAATGCCCTCCAATAAAGACATGAAAATCGGCTTAAGTTACCAGACTACTACCTTAAAAAGGCTGAAAGTTACCTGATGAGCTGAAGAAGATAATCGAGGGATGTGACGTGTAGGCCACTGATCTCCGGTCTCAGGGAAACATGCTGCCAGAGTTTCGTGTCGTAGGCCACTTGTCGCCATCGTTTGCAAACTCTTGCTAACCGACTGATCTCTTGATGCGTTAGGTAGCAAAAGATGTTTAGAAGTACCTTGTCCGGTAGTTTTTCTATCGTCTAGAAGTATCATTTCAACGAGAATGATCAAATAATTTCTGAGTAATTTTTTACTAAATTTTACATTCATTTTATTTATTCATTTATTTATTCATTTATAACTAGCCGTACTCGGCCACGCGTTGCTGTCGCTCAGTCTCGTTAAGTGGAAAATACACGCGTATTCGAATGCAACGTTTTGTCAAAATTGCAAAGCAATCGGTGAAGAACTTTCGGAGATTTAAGATTTTGAACAAACGAACATTTACATTTTTATTTATATATAAATGATTTTCTTACTACAATTAAATCTGATTGATTTTTCAATGACTATTCGAGAATCTGTGCGCCTTTCGTATCTGATACGAATGATACGTGTTGCACGGTGATCGAAACAAAACTGCAGTTGAGGATCATAATAGTTTTTAATACACCTGGCTGTGAACCGAACTTATATTCGCGAATTTCAACGATTACGCCACGAATCTCGTCTGTCTCCGTTCTTCCCTGCGGATTCCACGTACAATAAAATCACGAAAGCTAGAATGACTTATATATAGAAAAGTAATGAATTTGCTAGATGGACGTTGTAATTTTCAAGGTCTTTCACTCTCAGCTAATTGCATCTGTGGTTAAAGCATCATTTAATTATTTGATAATAAAAAAATTTTCTGATTTAATGATAGATTTATATTACGATTCAATCAAAAAATTATTTTTTGCTATTAAATTAAACAATAAAGACTAATATTTTTTTGTTAACACCAAATCATTGTTTGGTTTAGTGATTTGAAAAAAATGCATTATTCTTTGACTCAAAGGGTTGTATTACGATAGCTAAGAAATGCGTTTGTTACCACGAAAAATAGTGTTATATCAATTTGTTCTTCATAATCAAATTCAATACGTTTATTTAACGTGTTAGAATTTTTTTTATTTTCGAAAACTCAAGGAAAATTAATTTGTGCTGCATTTCTTGCAAATCATACATTTAGAATAAGAAATTTTTCGCGTACGTTTAAGTAACAAAAGTCATTGAAAATATGTCAACTTTTGGATATAACGTGTAAATGGTCGGGTCACGAAAAACAAAAAAAAAAAACTTACGGTGCTGGCAAAACGACTTTTTATCACACCACCCTCCTCGACATACATTTGCGATGTTTCCAGGGCAATTTGCCCCCATACGTCGACGCCCCCGAGATCCATTATTATATTTTTATTTTATCGTACAATGAGACTCGAATTCCGTTCGAAATCTATCGCGAGTATCGAGTACCGATTTTAACGGATTGCGCGACGAATAAATTTGATTTTGCGGAAAAATCGCGTGAAAAACGAAACTTAACGCCGGACATTCGTGCATATGACGGGAAACGCGAGGAAAAAAAAGCGCAGCGCTCGCTGCACGAGGGACACATACGCGGTTGCCCAGATGCAATTTTCGAAGAAACCACGACAAGATTTTCCTCGACGTTTAATCGGATCGCGCACGCGCGTCGCCCTAAATATAAGCCTGGGGGGGGGGGGGGGGGGGGGGTAACGTTGGTTGCAAACTTAATTTTAAACCGCGACGGGACTTAGAATCTCTACGCGCGCGGACAACGAAGAGCTTACAACGTTTAGTTGGTTTTTTTTTTTCACGAAACCGCAGCGCGAAATCTTTGGAATCGTTCTCTCGTTCGGATCACGATCGATCTTTAACCCTCTATGCGATAATGCAAAATTTATTTTTCTTCAATTTTTAACTAACACTCCATCAATGGGATTTTCTTTTTTCTTTACATTTTTCTTCGCTTCTTTCACTATTCTACCAACGAAATGTAGTATCATTGTCGGACAACGCGCGAAAAAGCGATCTTGACTGATCAAAAACCTTCGGACGGGTCAAGAACACTCGATGGTTCAAGGGTTACTTTTCGCAAAATTCACACGTGTATTTCAACGCGATACACTCGCTGTCAGTCAATCACTGAATAAATAATTAGCAAAAAAAAACTTACTTACTGACCTTTTGAGCTTTGTTACATTTATATTGTTATAATCTGAGTTGATTTTTAAACATTGGAAGTTTAACACAAACGAAACATTAGATTTATAATTGGTGAGAAATTGACGATTTGTGAATGTCCCTCTGAAGCTCGCTTGAGTGAAACTAATTAGCGCAAAGTTTTGTAGATCCTTCGCCATTTAAGGGAGGAAATAGGGTTAGACGGTTCAAAAAATCAATTTTTTTTTTTATTTCATAAATTGTTAAACTATTGACAAATATGTTCCCAAAATTGTAAATGAAAATTCCGACTCGTTCTATTGTTATAAGCCATTAAAGTGAGTAGCTCTCCTTAGACCCCGAGCGCGCTATTTTTTCAAACGCATTTTTCTGAAAACGACTTTCTTTGAACTTCCGTACACGCTAGTTTGAAAAGTTTTCAACCGATCGTTTTGAAAATTGGCAGTTACTTTCTTCATAGTTTTGCGCTCTATATGAATCTAAAATCGGAATATTATCATTATTTAAAATAATTTTTTTTTTGCAAATAAAGTTGTAAAAAATGGCAAAAAATCATGCTTTTTTGTTTTGACCCCTGTAAAAAATTCAATTTTCTATTTTTTTGATAGCATTTAGGTTCATATAGAAGAGAGACTTATAATAAAAGTAAATTCCAACCTCGTTTGATTTCAGATGAAAATTGCGGTTTCCAGAATGTACGCAAAATGCTGAGTCTGATTGTGACCGGGAATATGGGGTCGCTAATATCTTCGGTGTTTTTCAAGGTGTTTTCGTGAAATTCTTCAAAAATTTTATAGTACATACTTAAATATATGTATAAAATATTCTCAAAGTTTCAATAAATTATATTCATTTTTTATACTATAAAAAAATGCATGAAAATCATTGAGAAAACGCTGTCCTAACCGTATTTCCCCCCTCAATGAGAAACGTGATCGACTTTATAGCATGTACTCTTAACTTACAAAACCATTAACAGATTTTTTTTTGCAAATACAGTCACCGGAGCTATGTAAATTCCTGAGTTACATTTTCTTTTATTTTTATTTTTTCATAGAATAATCCAAACTATTGATCGAATTTTCGTTAGTTTGGTTTATTCTGTCAAAAGATATTTTAGCAATTCGTCAATATATTGACAACGGTCGCTGTTTGAAAATTTGTAATTATTTTGCTTGTACAACGAAAATGTTTGATCGAAGACAGTAAAATCGATATACGTCCAAGCACAAACAGAACTGCTGTAATTTTTTAATGGGACGAAACAAATGAAAGAAGAAATATTAATAATTTTGTCATTCTATTTAATGAAATATTTGAAATTTGAAATCAGAAAAGTTTCAACTGTTCGTGATTATTTAAGGTACCTAGATACTTTGGATATATTGGAAAATAATTACAATGTTTTATTATTAAATGGATACACTGATTTATGCAAATTTCTGGATAAATAAATGTTCGTTAAATTATTCGACGGTACAAACATGTTAGGGGCAATTAAAATTTTTATCGACGAATTCAATATAAGATTTTTCGCCTGAAAATTCGTGGAGCATTTTTTTCAACAAACGAAATGAATTTGAAAAAATTCCAATTGCATCAACATGTTTGTACCATTGAATAATTGAACGAAAATGTATTTATCTAGAAATTTTCATAAATCAGTGCACCCATTTAATAATAAAGCATTGTAATTATTTTCCAATATATCCAAAGTATCGAGCTACCTTAAATATTCACGAATAGTTAAAACGTTCCTTATTTACAATTTCAAATATTCCATTAAATAAAATGACAAATTTATTAATATTTCTTTTTCCATTTGTTTCGTCCCGTTAAAAAATGACGAAAGTTCTGTTTATGCTTGAAGTACATCGTGAAACGTCGTTTATGCGCGTGCCAGTGACATTATATGGGTACAACAGCCGGGGAGGCTCTTTGATCCCGGGTAATGCTGCCGGGGGTCGACGCCAAAATTATGAATCATGCACACTAGCAACTCTGACGAATTGCTTCGAGTGTTTAACATATATTGCGACGCGGGGAAATTTCACCGCTGAGGCACTTCATTCATTGAATTCCGAATAAAATAAGTTTATCATTTCATTGACGAAAAATTGAGTGATCGTTTTAAAGAAAAAATGAACTCGAGACTCATTTACTTTTTCCCTCAAGATTGTAATTCTCAATGGTTTTCATCCATTTATCATTTTATTTTTTACGAATTAAAAACGTAATGAAAGTACAATTGTTCGTCACTTCTAGACGCTAGATGACTGATTGATTTACCGGCTTTTGCCTTCTTCGAGTACTGCCATCGTCCCTCGAAATCGCAGTCGTAGCATGCTCGACGTTCAACTGAGTCCATACGTTCATTTTTGTGAAATTTTTAAGTACAAACGCACGCAGCCACACTTATATTATTCTTCTTTCTTTTTTTTCCTATCGCCGGTAAACGGAAGAACTTGACGAATTATCGAGATTCACAAAACCTTCGAAGTAATGAATTTTAGTCTATATTTATTATATTTGTCACACTTGTCACTGGATTTTTAGTCCCGGTTAATTCTATTTCGAGAAAGGTTCAAACCCGATCGAGCTTCGACAAGTATGGACGCTTACCGAGCTCTCTAACATTGAGAAAATACCGAAAAACTGCTAGCTAGAACTTTAACGTCCATTTGTGTATCTGGTCTCACTTTGCACTGTTAAAACCCGGTTTATTCTATTTTTAATCGAAAAAAATGATAGAAGCATTTTTTTGTCTTTTTCCCGTTGATAGTTAAAAAAAAGTTGCTAAAAGCTAGTTTCATTAACGTTAATAAAGGTTTTTTTTTACGAGGATGGTCTTCGTTGTGATTTTTTTTTTGGTTTTTCGAGTGGAGACGCGAAGAGTTACGATGTCTTAACAGCATTGATGACGAGAACATAGTCTCTTTCTCTATTAATGCATTCGACCAATTCCTAGGAGACCGCACTTGCCACTCTGTGTGCGCTTTAATTAGTTATAAATACTTGGGTGGGGGAGGGAGGCAGACATGGGACCAGAGTTGGCAGATCTACTTTGTCGAGGTTTTTCTCCGTTGCATATTTTTTATTTTGCATTGATAAATTAAAAAGTGACGAATCGTCGATTGCACGGAGTGTGGATATAGGATTATCCAGAAGGAAACCGGAAAAAAAAAACCAAAAAAACAGTTGTCTATTATAAATAAGTATTTATAAATAAATCAAAGTTTGTGTTGTATAAGGGATGTGGTAAACATTTTTTTCCATTAATTCTTATCTCTCAATTGTGGAGTATTTTTTAAATCTCAACACCGTTTATTCTAAACGGAATTATTCAATTACCAATTTTGATGTCTTTGAGGTAGAAGAAATGTTGCGAAAACTCTTGCTCAAGGAAGAAACGTACAGCGATAGAAAAAAATGAATATCCGACACAATGGAATTGCGAATTAAGAAGAAAAAAAATGTATAGAAAGTTAATAAATTCTCACTGATCTTCAGAGGTATAAAATGATGATAATAATAATTACCGTATCGTAACGTTGAACAACTTTCACGGTGTCGTCGTCTTCGTGAGTGAGCTGTTGAAGAGCTGCCTCGACGCTCAGTACATTCCAGTTCGACATTCTTCGAAGATCCATAATAACGATCGTGAAATGTATCCGCGAAGGATAATCGATTCCGAACGAAAAATAGTTCACCGAAAAGCAAAATAACAACGACAATTTGTCAAACAAAAGAATAAAGCCAATCAGAAAGAATGAAGTTCGTTGGAAGAATTAAAAAAAAGAACCGCAAAAACGTTCGATGCGAAAGAACTGAAGAAATATTGAAAAGTTCTATAATCAAGACGACATTTTTGTTTTGTCAAATCTTTAAACGACACATTCATTAATTACACTCGTCGCACTTCACCTCAATTGTAATACTTCTTTTTTTTTTCAACAATTCACGCGAATGAACAGTTTCACATTTTTTTTCGGCACATAAATAGGATTTTCAATAATAAAAAAAAAAAAACAAAGAAGACGTTTCGTTTTCTCATCGATGCTCTCGTTTCTCACTGTACGTTCGAGCAGTGGAGTTTTGTATTTATCTGTTCACGATGAAGCCACACAAGGTATATGAGAAACGTCCGTTGTGATTGGTCGTTTCACGATTGTATCGCCACGGATATTTTCAATACCGTGTCTTTATGACGTAACGGGCAATAGAAACAAAAGGATGAAGAAAGAAGAAAACGAAAAAAAAAAAAAAAAATGCATACTCTGTCATAATGATGGGAGTGCCTAGTGCCCAAAGATCTTACTCTATCTCTGTCCGTTACGGTTGTAACTAAGTAAAAATACAAAACTGAAGTAATCTCCTGCGACTCTAGAAATAGATTTGCTGGAGGGCTGAAGTTCTCTTTCTCTCTCTCTCTTGGCTAGGAATCTTCTCTGAGCTGTTGGTTGTGTAGGCGGGACTGTTTGAAAATGAAGAAAAAAAAACTCTTTTACGCGCATCGAAACATTTTTTCGGATATTACGAATTTTTTTTCAATCACCATTCCATATGTTACAATTAAAAAACAAATAAATATCCATTCACGGGTATATTCATCGTTTTTTTTTTTTTTTCGTCAGCGATTGAATGACGTGTTTGGAATAGATAAATATGAAAATAAATCAAACAATGCTTCATATGCAGAAAAAGGATCAACGAGAGAGAAGTTGTGGGTCGTGAGACCCTGACACCTAGATAGCTCCATTTGATTGTACGCCAAAGTGGAAACTATCTTGGCAGCTTGCCCATTACGAGCAATTTGATTAAATTAAAGTCATCCAATGTAACCCTCAGTTTCATCCCTCTAGCCTCTTTCCCATTAAACTCGACAGTTTAAATTAATTGTCACTGCCGCAAAACATCACGCCTCCCCTTCGGACATTTTTTTTTCTTCCATATAATTAATACTATTGTCGCTACTGCTGTTTGTGAACAAGTGGCTCAATGTTATGTTACAAAATGCATTTAATTACGATTAAAAAACGGTAATTACAAAATTTTTGTTGGTTTATCGATACAATTCTCGGAGCATTGCCAAATATGTATATTAGGGTGGGTCAAATAAAATGACTAATTTTTTTTTTCCTCGATATAATGAAAAATGTATTGTTTGGCATCTCAAAAAAAAACCCTCTGCAAGTATGAGCCCTTCATATTTAAATTAAGAGATCCCTCAACGCGAATTTTCATTTCCCACTTAAATAACATGGAAACATTTTTTGTTAAACTTTGGAATTTTATTAGACTTAAACCGTTGATGTTACGAGAGTTTTTTTAGCACATTTTTGTAGAACATCTGATGCTCTACAAAAAAGCTCTCTTGTGTCTAATCGATAAAAGTAACCGTACAAAAAATAATCGGTGATAAGTAGCTCTGGATTCTCTCATATTTGTTTGAAAACAATTAGTAATATATTAGTAGTATATATTAGTAGTATATATTATTAGTATATTTATTCATATTGATAACGAAAATTTTTTTTAATTTGAAATTCATGTACTAATAAACAAGATAAATAAAATCCAGAGCTAATTATCACCGATTATTTTTTGTACGGTTACTTTTATCGATTAGACACAAAAGAGCTTTTTTGTAGAGCATCAAATGGTCTACAAAAATGTGCTAAAAGACTCTCCTAACATCAACGGTTTAAGTCTAATAAAATTTCAAAGTAAAAAAAAATGTTTCCATGTTATTTAAATGGGAAATGAAAATTTGCGATGAGGGACCTCTTAATTTAAATATGAAGGGCTCATACTTGCAGAGGGTTTTTTTGAGATGCCACACAATACATTTTTCATTATATCGAGGAAAAAAAATTAGTCATTCTATTTGACCCACCCTAATGTATGTAGAAATGGCTAAAAATGGTCAAGAATCCTCGATGTGCCTACTTCAATAACGGAAACTTTTACAAATAAAGTCATATGAAATAAAAATAATTATTTGTTCAATTTCATTTCAATTTATTTCGTTGTGGATTTCTATAAAACAGCAGTCATAATTCTTTCAAAATTCCAATCAGCGAAATACAGTTTTTCATTATAATTAAAAAAACTGCAATTCCCACTTTTCTGGTCCTACCGATTAAAAACAACTATATTTCTGTTAAATGCATTTTAAAAATATCTTAAAATCATACGGATGCAATCTCGTGTACTACATGTAAAAGTACGTAAATGAAACTGAAGAAACAATTAGTTCACAATAATAAAATCAATGTATATTCTTAATACACATGAATAAACATAATTATTTCATTCATTCCGATGCCGTCTCGTCTCAAGCAGATTCTCCAGTCAGCCACGGAAAGGAATACATTTTTGTTTTCTCCCAAAAGTCCAATCGACCGTCTTCATCTTAATCCTCGGATCCTCGTTCTTCCTTGTGATATTGGCAACATGCGGTATGAAAGAAAACGTGTTATCAGTGACTGTCAATAATAGACGCCGAGATAAGCGATTATCGCGTATCGTACGTAGCCAAATAAATGAGCCGATCGAAATCAGGCGTTCTAATCTCATTCTCGAAGATGCTCTCAACCGTTTAATAACGTTTCTCTAGTTTCTTCGATCTAGCTCACGGTATCAAAAAAAATAAATAAATAAATTTAAACCGCAAAGATTCATTCACCAAAACGTGAAATGCATTATTCAAATTTTGGCGGGAAACTATCGGTCATTGAGCTAATGCGTTTGTGAACGCTGTGGCGGCGCTTCTATCGATCCTATTTGCGAACACGCACGCGCTTGTATGCAGCAAAACCTATCGGCGTCATTGCAAACACATTTCCAATACAATCCTCGTTTCGTTTCTCAGTGCATATACATTTTCCCCGAGCTTCCTTACTTTCCTCTCCTCTCGTCGGCAATTCTCGTTTATCTCATTCGTTACGACGAAACATATTCGAACAGTGTGGGACGCGCGAGAGAGAAGATATACAAGGAAAACGGAAAAAAACATACACATACACATAGAGGCTGATTCGCAGCTGCGCCGTTGTCGGACAAACGGGGGAACTTGTGCCCGAGCATATAAAAACATCGCGATGCTGGTATAATGCGCATTAATCGCGCTAGTCTCGTTCCTCAATCATCGTTCTTTTCTCACTACTGTACGACAACTACACGTTTTGCCCAGTTATTGTTGCGTTGGAAAGAAAAAAAAAAAAAAGTAAACACGTTATATCGAAAAGATTGGCCGTTGTCACGTTCTTCGATCTCTGGACACTCGCATGAATTGTATGTCGTTATCAATTCGCATAGTGCGTGAAAAGGCGTCTTTCGTGTTTGTGCGTTAATGTGTGTGGGGGGCCGGTCACGCGGTCAGCAACACTTGAAGCTTCGCTATCTCGGGACAAAGGCGGGATGAAATAATAGTATAGGATATCGCCTCAATCAGCTCGTCGGCTCGAGAAGGCCCTAACTTGAAGGCATCCGTACTCAGTCCTCAGTGTAGGCTAGTCGGTCGCTAAGAGTTGCTCGGGTGGTTTCAGCGGGTTTTCCTTGGCGAGGTTATTACCTTCTTTTTCTTCGTTGAGCCTCTTGTTGGTTCTCTCTTACAAGACAGCAAACTCTATGTCGCCGGTCAACAATTTGCTGAGGAGGGGAACAAAAAGAAAACGGGACTTGTAAAGGATAATTGAAAATTCTCTCGAGACACACCACCAGTGGAGAAGGTCCTTGCCGTTAAAAACGTAAACAAAGAAGAAACAATTCTTCACAGCGATACAAAAAGGAGAAAAAATACGTAAGCCAAAGATTGCTTGCATGGATGATCAAGTGAGCCAATGTGTGTCGGTTATTTCACGAGGACGCCGACTTGACTGAACGAAGGCCAGAAGAAATAAGACTTGTTACTCTCGGTGAACTTTCTGTTTATTTTTGTTCTCATCGAAAAGGATTACTTTGTAATTTCTCAGAATACATTGAGCCCTCGAAGGGTGTCGTGTGACAATTCCGTGAAATTCTTGATATTTAATACTCTTGTACTCTTCACATCGCTATTAAAAGGATGTACGGCACGACGAATACAGATCGTTAGCGAGAAAGACGGAAGAAAAAAAAAGCGTAAACAAATATCAATTGATCAACGGCGTTGTCCATTGGTGAACGAGTTTTGGCGTCGCGGTGTTGTTTCTTCAATTGCTCGTGGTTAACTCAAATCTGGGTGAATAGTTTAACGTTCTCGTTTTCGCAAGAGTCCGAGTGGAGAAACAACGAAAAAAAAAAGAAACTGACAGTGCCTCCATCGTGTGGTATCAAGACGCAACAATGGCGAATTCAGTGGCGACGAGCATGTGCACGGATAATTGCACCAACGCTGGTATACTTTATGAATTTGCAAGCGATGAAATTTGGTCACGCTGGTCGGCACTCACTTATTACTTCGAGTATCAACCGTGGATATTTTCACTTATCGGTAGCGCTATGGTTGGTCTTTCCGGCGTTTTACCGTTGCTCGTAATACCCATTGACGAAGGTGCCGATCTCAAGAACGGAGGTAACGACACATTTTACATACGACAATAAACAATTCATAATGTTAAATCACGTTTCAGCGATTTTACGTCGATGCATTCGCTCTCTTCGATCGCCGAAACAATTATATTTTTTGTTCAAAATTCCCGATTATTAATCGATAAGTCGAGAGTCAATGGTAATCTATTCGTTCATCGATTATCGAGGTACCGAGGAAATTCGAAATTCGTACATATATGGACTATAGTTTGATAAGCTCAAATATTCAACAAAATTCCATAGATCTATGGAATTTTTTGTGAGAATTCTCCTGAGAAATGCCCATAAAAAAATGAAAAAAAGTACCTTTTTGTATGTACGATAATTTCTCTACATTTTGATACTGATTTAAGGGGGGAAATAGGGTTAGGACAGCGTTTTATCAATGATTTTCATGAATTTTTTTATAGTATAAAAAATAAATATAATTTATTGAAACTTTGAGAATATTTTATACATATATTTAAGTATATACGATAAAATTTTTGAAGAATTTCCTGGAAAAACACCGACGATATTAGCGATCCCATATTGCAGGTCACAATCAGACTCAGCATTTTGCGTACATTCTGGAAGCCGCAATTTTCATCTGAAATCAAACGAGGTTGGAATTTACTTTTATTATGTCTCTCTTCTATATGAACCTAAATTCCATCAAAAAAGTAGAAAATTGAATTTTTTACAGGGGTCAAAACAAAAAAGCATGATTTTTTGCCATTTTTTACAACTTTATTTGCAAAAAAAAAATCATTTTAAATAATGATAACGTTCCGATTTTAGGTTCATATAGAGCGCAATACTATGAAGAAAGTAACTGCCAATTTTCAAAACGATTGCTTGAAAACTTTTCAAATTAGCGTGTACGCAAGTTCAAAAAAAGTCGTTTTCAGAAAAACGCGTTTGAAAAAATAGCAAAATGCTGAGTCTGTATGTGACCTGCAATATGGGGTCGCTAATATCGTCGGTGTTTTTCAAGGAAATTCTTCGAAAATTTAATAGTATATACTTAAATATATGTATAAAATATTCTGAAAGTTTCAATAAATTATATTCATTTTTTATACTATAAAAAAATTCATGAAAATCATTGAGAAAACGCTGTCCTAACCCTATTTTCCCCCTTAATGGCTTATAACAATAGAGTCGGAATTTTCATTTAAAATTTTGGGAACATATTTTTCAATAGTTTTACTAACAATTTATGAAATTTAAAAAAAATCGATTTTTTGAACCGTCTAACCCTATTTCCCCCCTTAAACAATTTTTTGGTTAATTTCTGAAAATTGTCACCCGTGTATAGTCACAGTACTGTGAACTAGTGAAGTACATGGTAAATTTACAATAGGTTTTTTTTAAGTTTTCTAGACCAACTAATAATAATGAGCGAATTGTTTGGAATTACCTCAACTCGGTTACTTTCTAATAGCGCTATATTTTGATTAATTTTTATTGAAATAGTAAATCACAACGATCCGATGGAATTATATGACGCAATTTTGCTTTTATTTTTTTTTCAGAAACCCCAATAAAGCTCTCAAGGAAATTGTTTCAGTACTAGTTTTTGCGTTAATGTTAAGGGAGGGGTAAGGGTTTCAGCGTAAAAAAAAACACTTTTTTTGCGATTTTTTTCTCAAATATGGATTGAGCAATTTTATTCGAACCTTTTGAACATTATTGAGCATACTTTTGACAATGTTGTGTAATTTTTTCATGCAGAAATATTGAAGCATAAGCCCGTAATAGAGCTTTCCCCAGAACATCTTGGAAAAAAAACAATTTGCGGTGTTCACTATAACTCGGCCGGAAATTATCTGAAAATGAAAAACCATGAAAATTTAGTCAAATTATAATCAAATCTTCCCCCCAACGTTCTCTGATAATTTTTTTTTTCGTTTAAAAATTTTTGGCGGCCATCTAAAGTGTGAACTGTTATTTTCCACGAAAATTTCCGCCATTTTGTGGGTGGGAAACACCCTTAATGTAAAAAAAAAAAAAATTAACTAAACGTTGGGGGGAGGTATTTTATATGTAGAAAATGTGTACAAAGTTTGAAATTAATCGGTCAAGTAGTTTTTAAATGGCAGTGAACACGGACTTTGAAAAAGTAGTTTTGAGAAAAACGCGTCTAAAGTGCACCGCTAGCCCGACCGCCCGCAGCTGTCAGGCGTATAGCGTTAAAGGCCAGGAGATTAATAAGACAATAACTTCAAGAATATTGCTTAGATCGGTTTAAAATTTTAAGGACATATTCTTGAAATGTTAAACAATAAGAAAAGACAAAAAAAAATTCGATTTTTCGAAAGTGAAAACCGTTACCCTGCCCTTAATTCCGGTTGCGTGTAACACGATGGCGTACGATGTATTGGAAAAATTCCGTGAAACCGAGAGATCAATGATTTTTATTTCGTCGTTGGGTCAGGTCAGTTCCGTAATGCATTAAAAATCGTTCACGCGTATCACGAACGATATTTCATAATTTTCTCGTTGGCGCGCGTGTGCGTCGCCGAGATTGCGCATAAAGCAGTCTCGCGTTTTGTGTTTTGTTTCCATCGTCCGGAACTGGAGCGACGAGACTCTTCGCGGGTCGGGGCCATGGCCTATGTCCGACGACGAATGAGGAACAACAACTCGGAACACGCGCGAATATTGTCTGAGACGAATCGCGTCATGAAATTATATGATCGTTCGTTCTCCACGTGTCCATCTAACTCTCGTGTATACGGTGAAGACCTTTTTTTTTTTTTAATTTCACTCTCCGCAATTCTCCTCGCTCTAAATTATTTCCCAAATCGTCGTTCGTCATTTATAATTGTCAATTAACGTTTAGACGGATGTAGGACTTAACGAGCAACATGATAGAACCGATTAAGGCCATCCGAGAGATTTACGATGAAAAATAATTGTTTTTTTTTGTCTTCCAATTTATACAATCATTCACGTATCGATAGCGTATCAATACACGTTATCAGTTTGCCTATTGAGTCTCTTTTCACGATTAAGCATTTTACTATTAAACCGTAAGAACGATGCTTTCGGGGATCGCCAATAGAATCGTTTCGACGGTGCGCAAAAATTTACTGTTTTTGAAAAATCAATAGTTTTCGAAAAATGATGTTGGAGCTTGGATCGTTGGAATGCAACGAAAATAAATTTTTTACACCATTAATCCCTCTTAAGATTAGATTATCGATGACATAAATCGTTAAAACGTTTTATTGGGGTCTCCTTAAAAAATTTGAGGCTAAATGGGGCACGAGAAGCAAGAGCAATACTGAAAATGAAAATTTTAAAAACTATTTCCGTGCGCGTTCCAACGATGCAAACTTCAACATCATTTCGAAAATAATCATATTTAATTTAATGTATCAACGGCATGGTCTACGATCTCGTATAAACATCTAAATCTCGATTATAGTGAGAAATTGTTTACATTTTTCTTTCGCCGCTGAAGAGATATCAATTATCCGTACAGAGTTATTTATATTTCATATTCGTACGATGAATCGATTCTTATATTGTGATTGAGATTACAATTGTTCTTACGGAATGTTACAAGACCGAGCAAACACGCGCTTGCGAATTACAATGGACTGTAAACACACGGGCGTATGAAAGGATTTGTTTTTTTTTTTATTCCGCGATTTGATAAACATTTCAATACTTTTGAACAAGAGAGTTCGCGCGCAACAATCAAAATACCACGATCTTATATATATATGCCTACATCGCATCCGGTTTTCCCGGAGTTGACTAGTACAACGTCGCGTCGAAATAACATCATTGCGAAAATAAAAGGGTACCAACACGAGGCAGTTGTCATAATTTATTAATAGACATTTATTTTATACACGAGCGTTCTGCTTTCTTTGAATTTCATGGATGCCGCATCGCTCGCGTGCTAGAAATTGGCTCGTGCATGCGGATACATGATATCTTTTTATTCGTTTCACTGCGCAAAATGATAAGACCATGTAAAACAGCGATATGTTGAAACGAACGACAATTCCCGCCCGTTGAGTCAACCCGTCAATTTGATATTTTATGCGCAGATAAGAATTACAATTTATCCTCTCGTTGTATACAACGTATTTCAGTCGTTCCACCTTTAAATGTGTTCTTTCTGAACGGCCATTTCGTGTATCGTGCCTCGAACAGCCATTTCGTGCGTTAAGGGCTTAACGGCTCTACATTTTGTCTGAGAAGTCTCGCGCGACCATTTTCTCTACTGAGTCATAGACAGCCATTTTGTCTAGGACGCCTCGAACGGTCATTTTGTTTACGGAATCGTTGAACAGAAATGTTCGGTATAAACGAACGAATCGTTCACTCGTTATTCTACCCTCCACTATCTTTTTATCGGCTTATATTTGAGACACTGCCAATCATTGTAATGATCTTCAAAAACTGTACCTCGTATCATATACTCTCGCACGTTTTTTTCTTCGTCGTTTCTCACCGTGACACGAAAACCCGGGATTATCCAGCGAGGAAATTTTCCAAGCCGGTTATGCTAATTTCTCCATGATTATATGATACGCACATTAACATGTTCGCGCGTTCGACGAAACTCCAATTATCCTCGATCACTTGCTCAATAAACAATCGTTCGATGACGAGGACTTTGTGACGAATAAAATCGTATCATTGCACCATCGGGGCAATGCGCAATATTTATACACAGATATATTCACGCACCTCGGTAACGCGGACAAAGAAAGAGTTCGCTAACCTTCGCTCTCGCGTCGCGCACGCTTGTTGCCATTTATCCGACTATACAGTAGAATCTCCATTTTTTCCTTCCCCGAGGAAAAAATTCCGCTATTTTTTTTTTTTCTTAACTTAAAACCATTTACAAGATATGGCGTTTAACACAATTTTCAAGCAATCTCGATAAAACGTTGTGCCGCGATGCAATCGGTGCGAGCACATGTTCCCGATGGCTATTTACGCGAGGCGATTTGTTTTTAACGATTCCTATCGCACTGTCTTATTGTGATGAAAATTGAATAACGTGCAAAGGTACTTAATCTTATCTCTTTTCGAACAGCGAGGCTGGGGCGAAACTTTCAGTTTTTTTTTTCTGTTACATTTCAACAGCGATCCCATAAACCCTGGATGATTGAGAATTTTCCCTCCGAAGGGTTGAAATTGAATTTTGCCACATGATCGACCCTCATACTTATCAGTTTTCAACCATATTCGAGAAATTTTTACAAACTCTAACCGTATGCAGTATCGATAAACCTGTTGATGCGTGTAAACCATTGAAATTGATTGCTCGTTACGCCCCACATAGTCAAAGTTGCCGAAGCAGACAGGAACTTTCTAATTTTTTTGTTGTCGTTTTTCCAAACTTTCAACATCGGACTGCTATATTAAATAAAGTGCTGTGACGTCATTGTAAATATAGGGAAAATTTGGCAATAAATTGATGACGCGTAAATTTTGATGGCTCGTGCCAGAATTTTTATGTTATTGAAATACATCAGATTATTCACGGTTGAAAAACACTAGATAATTCGCGTTATCGCAAAATACGAGTATTAAAGCCCATTAGTCACACTCGTGTGTCGTATAAAAAATGATTTCATCATTTTGCTAGTAAAGTATCCGTCACTAATGAATCCGAAACTACGTATTTAACGATATTGTCTTTCCGTTTGTTTTTCAGCTGGTGCTGGAACACTAAAGATACTATTGAGTTTTGCGGTTGGTGGTCTACTGGGCGACGTCTTCCTGCATCTATTGCCGGAAGCTTGGGCGAGCAAAGCACTGAACACGAGTGAGAATTTTATTCGTCTATGAAACATTGCAAATCGTTGATTCATGAATTATTCAAAGTTGCATACGAGAATAAAGTTTATGCAGATAACTGACTGACGAAACCTTCGTACAGCCTTCGTTCGTATCGAGGGAAGGACGAGGTAAAAGAAAAACATTAGACTTTTCTTTTTTTATCTCTCGAAACATCGATTTACATCTCAGTTACATTGTTAAAGGGACAAATTAGCAAGAACTGCGTCAAATATCAATTTATTTATGTTACAGATAAGTTTTTCCTTTAGTTAACAAAAAAAAAAACAGTTTCAGATATGCTGTGAGAGCGAGAACTCAATGTTCATATTTTCCTAACGTGTAACAAAAATGTTCACGAGAAGAAATTGATTTTTAATTGTACCGAAATATTAAGCAATTTTTTGAACGCAGCACCCTCCTGATATCATTGACCGTCCGTGTCAAAATGTAAAAATTGACAATTTGAACGCGAGTCAGCAACGATCACACCGATTGATAATGTGCGCATTAGTGTCATTTCGAATCGGAGAAACGTGAAACATTCGCGCACAGCTCACAATACAATAATCGTAATCTATAGACTTGTATATACTAACTAGGCATCAAAGTTCAAGTTTTTATATATATGTATCACGGGTTCTGATACGAACAATCGTCGTTACTACGTATCGAGAATGTGCTATTTAAAAGAAGGGGACAAAAAATGTATTAAACTTGGAGAAGAAAAATCCTTTGCATCGACATCAAAATTGTTTATGAGGGTTTTACCCAGAGCGAACGGCATCTTCGTAACGAAATAGACGCGCCCGAACGCATTAGCGTGAAACAGACTTGCACTACGCTCGACGAATAAACGCAGTTTCTCCATGACTCGCGTTACTTTATCGGCGAAATGAACACACCTACATCTCTTCTCTATTCGTACGTACCGACGAGTTCTCCCATCTGGACAATCCTCAGCTCTCTTTAAACGATTCTGAAACGACATCCGCGGGCTCCATTGTTAGTCAGTTGCTGCGAATTTCAATTAACCTCCCCCGTTCATTCAATATACACGTATATCGTCCACAAAGAGACGCCGAGAGACACAAAGAATTTGTTTCAGTTCGAATTGCTCATTGTAATTTCAAGATTTCCGAAAAAACTCCGATCTCATCGGAAAATCTCTATATTCTGGATAGGACAATTTGCAGCAAGTGTGCAGAGCGAAATATTCACGAAATTATTTCACAAAGATGCGTTTTTAATGGCCGTCAAACTTTCGATTACTGAACATCATTTTTGGAAATTTATCCGTTGTATGTGCAGCAAACTTTTGTTTGTGAATATGAATTGGCATTGAGTTATTAACTTGTATGACAACTGTTCTTACACGTTTACGAAAAAAAAAAAAATTTTGTTCCATTGTGGCAAGTAAAATAATTGCGATAACGTCAAGTCGCACAGTAATTCATACCTGATGAATGCACATTTTCAATTTTTATTCGATGGTGCAAATACGATGAACGAGGATCATAAAGACTTTAAACAATATCACTTACAGTACGTTCTGCGTTTGATTGTGACAATTAAGGGAGGGGTAAGGGTTTCGGCGTAAAAAAAAACACTTTTTTTGCGATTTTTTTTTCTCAAATATGGATTGAGCAATTTTATTCGAACCTTTTGTACATTATTGAGCATACTTTTGACAATGTTGTGTAATTTTTTCATGCAGAAATATTGAAGCATAAGCCCGTAACAGAGCTTCCCCCAGAACGTCTTTGAAAAAAAAACAATTTGCGGTGTTCACTATAACTCGGCCGGAAATTATCTGAAAATGAAAAACCATGAAAATTTAGTCAAATTATAATCAAATCTTCCCCCCAACGTTCTCTAATCATTTTTTTTTTCACTTAAAAATTTTTGGCGGCCATCTAAAGTGTGAACTGTTATTTTCCACGAAAAATTCCGCCATTTTGTGGGTGGGGAACACCCTTAATGTAAAAAAAAAAAATTTCACTAAACGTTGGGGGGAGGTATTTTATATGTAGAAAATGTGTACAAAGTTTGAAATGAATCGGTCAAGTAGTTTTTAAATGGCAAGGAACACGGACTTTGAAAAAGTAGTTCTGAGAAAAACGCGTCTAAAGTGCACCGCTAGTCCGACCGCCCGCACCTGTTAGAGGTATAGCGTTGAAGGCCAGGAGATTAATAAGACAATAACTTCAAGAATATTGCTTAGATCGGTTTAAAATTTTAAGGACATATTCTTGAAATGTTAAACAATAAGATAAGACAAAAAAAAACAATTCGATTTTTCGAAAGTGAAAACCCTTACCCCGCCCTTAAAGTATCGAACTTTGAAAACTGGCAGAATGAATTTAAACGAATTTTCTGGACATTATCGAGAAATACTCTTCCAAAAGGAATGTTACTAAGAATATTTTATAATGGGACACTGTTCCATATTCAAGCAATTCGAAAATCGTCAAAAGTACACAAAGAAGGCATTAATCTCATTATTAAAAACGAAACGTTTTATTAAAAAATTCTACGATCTGCTCTGTCAGCGATTATTAAACTCAATCGACGAATTTGCAACGCAATTCGACGAAATAAATATTCTAAATTTCATTACATATCAGAAACAAGAAATTTCGAATGATATTTCAAATTTTGAGAATTGCTACACTATCGCTGACGCAACGTGGATCAATTGGAGGTCGTGTGCCGATAGAAGCTTCGCTAGATAGATCAGTGATGAATTCATTGGGGAATGCTGGTACACGAGAATAATTTGTCAAGGACATTGACAGGCATACACAGGGGGAGAGTATCACGCGATCCAATACAAAGTTCAAACTATGGGCGAACCATAGGTTATCACAGAGGAGAAATATAGAGTTAGCAAAATCACGATAAACTTATTGGCACTTGATGAAAAGTTGCAAACATCGATAAAATTATTAGTTATGTAATCACAACTTTACATCGGTTCGGACAAATAACGGTTGAATATGTATAATTTTGTTTAGCTCATCGTAGGTAATCGCCAAAATAGAACGATATCGAAGGAAAAAACCATTTTCAAATGACTGCACCAAAATTTTGATTACATTTTGCGAAAAAATTTACAACGATGCAGTAGAATTTTCGAAAAAATGACGCTAAACATACAACAATTATTTATGATCAATGCAACTTGAGCAACAAAATTTGCAAGATATCGTACATAAATTCACGTGTAAATAAATTATTGTTAATTCATATTTTTACACAAAAGTGTATGAGTGCAATTACTAAAAAAATGGTATTATAATTGTAGAAACATTTCTTGACAATTATGAACGCGCCATAACGCAATAATTTCGAACAGACTCGCTTGTAAACTTTTGCAATTTTTGCTGTTCAACAAATTATAGAAGTATCATGAAATGTGGACGTAATTGACGATTACATTGCAGCTCAAGCCGATGGTCAACGACCGATGGCCTGTGGTCTGTGGGTCCTGACAGGATTTCTCGTGTTCATTATCGCCGAGAAAATGTTTATCGGCGAGGGCGATGATGATCAGGAGGACGAGGACGACAATGAGGAATCAAACTCGATTGACAACGTGAACGAAAAAACTCACGAGTACTTGAACAACAATATTCACAAAGAATTGGACAACAACAATTGCCAGACGTCGAACGGTACTGCTGTTTCGAAGAATCATTTCTCAAAGATCAAATGTTCGAAAAACGGTAATGCAACGGAATCAATGTTTAGCGATAAGTCGCATTTGAACGTGACGAAAAATGGTTATTCGATCGAGGGAATTGCCTCGAATTCGCGAAAGAATGGTTTTACGAAAAAATCATCGAACCTCGATGAGTTCAATATGACCGAGAGAGTCGGTGAATTGTCGAGAAGAAGAGCCAATGGTTTTGTCAAAATTTCGTCGAACTTCGAGAACGGACAAGTTCGCAGCGTCAAGGATCCGAGGAAAAACACGAGTACGGACTTGACTACGAGCTCAAAAATGAATGTCACCGAGAAACCCAAAGGCAAACACATAACTGGCTATCTTAATTTAATGGCTAATTGCATTGATAATTTTACGCACGGTCTAGCTGTCGGTGGATCGTTCCTCGTGTCGTTCAGGCTCGGCGCATTGACGACATTCGCAATACTCATACACGAGATTCCGCACGAGGTTGGGGATTTTGCAATATTATTGAAAAGCGGCTTCAACAGATGGGATGCCGCGCGCGCACAGTTATTGACCGCGAGCGGTGGAATTATCGGTGCTCTTGTGGCCGTACTGTGTTCCGGTAGCGGAATCGGTAAGTGAACTCAACAACGTTTCACATTCCAAAATCATAAAGTATTGTAGAAAAAAAGTTTTCTTTTCGACATTATTGCATCGACGTGTGTCCATATTTAGCGACAGTGGTATAGACTTTTGCGAAACTTGTCGATGCACAATCAATGTCGCGTGCAAGTCGGTAAATATTTGAAAAATGATACTCAGTCGATGACAAATATGGAAGCACCTTCATATGATAATTTCGAAAAACTACGAAAAGTTACGAAATATTCGAAAATCAATCATAGACGAAAGATTTGCCGCTTTACTTTTGCTTTTACGTGAAGAACAAAATGGAATTCTTTGACATTGCAGAATCGCGAACAAGCTGGATATTGCCATTTACCGCCGGAGGATTTTTGCACATAGGGATGGTTACGGTGTTGCCCGAATTGCTCAAAGAAACAAATCCGAAGGAATCGATGAAACAACTCGGCGCTCTACTTAGCGGTATAATCGTAATGGCGATATTGACGGTACTTTGCGATTGAGATGAACGGACAAAGTTCCGCGCCTATGGGTTAGCAGAGTTATCGAGACGAAAGAGAATAAATTATACATAAGTAGTAAACGTTGTCGCGGTAAGAAGCGAGCTTGAGAAGAAAAAAAAAGTGTGACGGGCGCAAGATATCGACTGAACGAATTGTTTACACGTTAGATTCGGAGTTACTATTAATTGATCCTACGAAAAGACATTTCCTAAGTTAATTGTAATGGTCGAGATTCGAAAGATGCCGCGGCTTTATCGACAAATCACTCGATCGCGATGACTCGTTTTTTTTCTTCTTCATTTATAAATAGCAGAGGCTCATATGATTCGGGGGCATATATATATATATATATATATATATATATATATATAGATATATTTTCCACAAAAATTGTACCGAGGATTTTTTCCCCATACTGAGTATGAGTTTTACGAGGTGCCGTTGCATCTTTCATGTATATAACTCGAGACAATGAAAAGTGACAAAAAGAAGTATGAAAAAAAAAGATAGAAAATGGAAGATAGAAAATGAGCGAGAAGTTCGTTCTTCTAAGCGGTCGATCATTTGTTTTCCGTGATAATTATTTTTCATACGATCCGGAAAAGCTGTTATAGGTCTTTATGAATATAGTTTATGTATGATAGTGTATGTGCGTGTTATATAGTTTTTTTTCTTTCTCTTTCTTTTGTGAAACTGGTACTCCGCGAATTACGATCTGGTACTGGAGACACATTTCTTTCTTGCGACACAACGAAGGTGACGAATAACAGAGATGTAAAACAAAAAAAAAATTATGTACTATAGTGAGACAGTATTATTATGCCATATAATTGCATCAGGATTCCGTAATCGATTCGATTAACCTTAGGTTCGTACGCATTGACGAATGTAAATGGGCTGGTAAAGTAAATTTCACCAAATTCGTCACTCGTATGTAAAATCAGCGTGTTTTCTATTTTGTAATAAAAAAAAATATATATATATATCAATCTCTCTAACCCTTTGACTTTGAGCACGCGATATATATTGGATAACAAAAGTCAACCATGGATTAGAATTTATCGAGAATCGATGAACGGGATATTCCGTTTTTTTTTTTTCTACATTAGTATGTAGATCCGGAGTGCCATATCGCGGCGATTGTAAATACTAGAGTCCAAGTTTCCAAAGGACGTGGTTTTTTTGCCCCTGTAATCTTTTTGTTTCGCACATTTCGTATCACGACTACTCCGGGGAACTGTAACGACGAATTTGTAAATAAAGTGATTACGTGACTTATTAAGGAAGTTTTTCTTTATTTTTTTTTTTATTCAATTTCATCTTGCGAATCATTGGTACGCGAGCCCTTTGATAAACAGTCGAAAACTCTCGGTATATCATTCACCCACGTAAAATATCAGTTCAATCGTTTTTTTCCTTTGTTATAATACACTGTACACAATATTCATAGAAAATGACGCAGAACTACAATTATCCTCGAAGGAGATTTCAGCTACAGCCTGTTGAAACAGATGAGATAAGATAAATTATTTGTACACATTTTTTTCCAAGATCAGACGGTACTAAAAATCATTGTTCGCGCAATTATTCATTTTTGCTTAGTTAAAACAATGACGAGTCATCAAATGTAACACTGACTCAAGAAATTAAATCGTCTCACGTTTTTCATTAAACATTGATAGGTCAGCGGAAACTACATTAAATTCGTTATTTTTAGTACCCTTTTGACTGGACTGTCCAGCTGAAATCTGCTTAAACGATGGATTATGAATTAAAAAATAATCTTAACGCAAACGATCTGGAAGTATTGTGGTGAATCGACGAATTACAAAACAATGACTATATCTTTGTGATTTATAATATTAAACATCTTACAATTCGTCGTGAGATTCTTCTTCGAACATTTTCAATTTCGTTCTCAATCTGTTCAGCAATGAGACAAGATGACTGAACGAATAATCATCGTCCGATGACGCTGGAGCGTCTCTCACACTCTCGTAATGACGCAGTGCCTCTCTGATAACGGCAAGAAGGGAATATTTTTCGGAACGAAAGTCACGTTTGCAAATAGAACCGAGCACGATCATACTGTCGAGAGTAACCGCGAGAAAATCATAATCCTCCATATTCGAATCACCAAAAGCCTCGTTACTGAAACTCTTGATCATGAGATTGCTGAGATGTTTGCAATAATCGTGAGTCAATAATTTTTTTTCAAAATCTGTAACTGTATATTCACGATTTTTTCGTCGGCGAAGCACCTCGTCCTCGATCTCGCTCAGATCTCTTCTCTCCACAACGAGATCGCTGATGAGTTTCATAATCCTCGATTGCGTCTGCAAGTGGCCGTCCTCGAGAATTTTGCCGAATATCTCCAAACCGCCGTGATCTATGAGAGCCTTTTGGGCAGCTGGATATTGTCGAATCAGAGCGCCAAGCGCGAACAGACAACGCGACTGTACCGTCACTTTATTGTTAACGGCTAATATGTGCAATAACTTTTGGACAAAATCGTGTTCCAGAGCTTTAGCTTGAACCTTTGGATTCGATTGTACCGCTGTGCCCAAGAGCCTCAAAGCTTCGGCTTTGATTTCATCATTAGTGGCGTTGAAACACGGTGAGACGATCTTTGCCATGCTGAAATAAAATGTTCTCATTAAATCGTTCGGTTAACATCATGTTTTGTCCATCTTGTTCCAACAATCTCACTCACCCTCCCATATCGGCAAATGTCTGTGCATTGTCTATCTGATGAAGCAAATACTCTAAATTATTTAAAATCTGCAAAACATCTTCGGCCGCTGAGCTCGTGAGAGTTTCAGCGGCCACGGAGTCTCGATGATTCTCAAATCTTTGGAAAAACGCGGCCAACATCTCCGCGTCGGTGGTGACGTTGACCTCGAGTAATTTGAAATCCTTTTTCATATTTGTAGAGCTCTTAAATCGTTCTGGAGTTTGAGCCTCGGATTGGTCAGTCTGAGTAAGAATGATGAATAAATGAATATCCGTTTTAATGTATAGAATGAAATAAACGGGCAACATCAATTTTCTATTTAGTTTAACGACCGAATGACGTTCGTTTTGAAATAAATTTGCTTATAATCCTTGTTGAAACATAAAAGCTACTAGAGTTAAGGATCTTACAGTCGTATCAGGCTGTATTTCATTGTCGAGCAATTTAATCTTTTTTAATCTGGCTTTGAGTTCTTCCAGTGATATCTTCATGTCGTCCGCATGTTTTTTGTCATTGTTCGTTGTAGCATCGTCATTGGAACGATGAAGAAATTTGTCAGGATGTAGCGTTAAAGATTTCCCTTCAAAATTGCCCTCGTCATCTTCAGAATTGCCCTCAGATTCCTCGTCCAGTAGCTTAGCCTCGGTTGCTCCAGTTTGGAAATTGTGACGAACGTGAAGACCGCTCGGAATAGGTTGGCCTGCAATTGTACAATTCGGTACATATTTATTTTTTACTCATGAGAACAAACGCGTTAAAAAATAGTAGTTGAGGTAACAAGGATGAAAAAAGATTGACACTTTTTTCACAATGGATAAATAATTAACCGTCCGTAATAATTGTTCTGATCAATGTCTGCGTGCAATAAAAAGGTCTTATCAGGTGCAAAGAGTATAAATCTATTTTCTGATTTTTACGGAAATCTGGCAATTAGGAAATTGGTAATTCGGAAATTTGGATTCGGGAAATTGGACATTAGAAATTTGGATAATGAAAAATTGAAAATCGGGTAATTTGGAAATTAGGCAAGTCACGGGGGAAACAGAAGAGGAAACGGAAACTGGAATGGAAGAACAGGAAACGGAAACTAAATCAGAACAGCTGGAAGAAAGGAATAGAAGTACAAAGTTTCAAAGGAAGATAAACCCACGTCAATGGTAGCAAGGCACGAGGGCCACGCGATGTGGATTTTGAAATGTTGGAAATCGAGATCTTTGGAAATTTTCCAATTTGGGAAATTTAGTGATTCGGGTGAGCGGTGGCAGGAATAGTGCTCAAAGGAAAAATGGAAACTGGAAGAAAAAAACAGACTGGAAAGTGGAATTTAGTGGCAGCGGTACCGGAAGGGTTCGAGGAAACAAAAGAGAAAAAGGAAATGTATCACATGAAATGGAAAAGGGAGTGACAGAAGGGAGGGCTGATAAAAACTGGCGGAGAAGGAAAAATGGAACAGAAGAAAAGGGGAAGAAAGACAGTGGAATTTAGCGGGAAAGAACAGAACTGGAAATATTGATATAGGGGATAAATGTGAGGGAAGGGAATGTAAAAACTCGAAAAGGGTATACATAGAAATAAACACCAACAACTACTACTATTTTCTGATTTTTATTAATTGCTATTGCATTTTGAGACTCACAGATTGTCTACTAAAATAAAAATGTGCAATAACTCTGTTACGTGCCGTTAAATTGTCATAATAAAATTGCAATAACATTTGAGTACGATTTTATCGGAATTAATTAAATTTCGACCAAATTTTGTCTTCATTTTTTGTATTGAAAATGATATAAACGTTCTAAAACTGACCTTTTTTTACAGGTTGCCATTCACGAGAAGGTACAAAAGTGCTCTCGTTCTTTTCGCTATTCGCTGAGTGATTGACAGTGCAACACAACAGAAATAATAAACAAATCAAATTTCCTGACATCTCAATGTTACTGAGATATTGCCAATAAAAAGTCTCGAAGAAATAAGAAGTTGTGAACTGTGCGCGCAATATCTTTATTGTCGTTTTCGAAATTTATTCAATGTCGCGACTAACATAAATCGCAAATTCTGAACACAACAAGTCCTCGAGTAATTTGTTTCTCGCAGTGAATTTCGATCTACGTGTTAGCACGTAAGTTCGTCGATTGTTTCGTTCTAAAAAAATTCCACGTGGACCAACGAGCGTTGTTGAATTCAGAATGACGAAATCGTATGAATTATGAATTAAAACACAGTTCGACGAAAATTATTCCATGCTTATGAATGAACCTAAAGATTCACGTTGCACCGGCTTTCTTCTGGGCCTTTTATGAATGGTGAAATTTATTATGATCGCGTGGTGAAGATCTCGATCAGTGATACGGGAACATTCATTTTTTCGTCGTCATCTGACCGTCATTTGGCAGGTCAAATTGGTGCTGGACACGAGCATTAATGGCGGAGATATTTTTAATAATAATTAATTACGGAAATAACAACTTAGCAATAAATGAATGCAGAATTATTAATTAACGATTAAGAAAAAGCACGAGATTCTTATTTTGATAATTAGACTTTCGTCAATGTTACTAGCCTAGTTTTAATAACTATAGATAGCAACATTTTGACAGAACCAAATTCCCTATCAGTCGCACGTGGTCGTGTTATATACATGAATATACATAACCTTCAATGAATTACCGTCGACGACAAAGTTATTCGTGTAAAAAAGGCTCTGAAGACAAAATTGATGATGAATTTAATGAAAATTAAGTTATTTTAAAAATATTATTTTGACATCACGTGTACGATTGCCGATAAAAAGGCTAAAACGCCGTTTCAAGTAAAGCGTCACTTTAATAATGGGGTTAACCAAGCAGTATCTGAGATACGTACCTGCTGGAAATTTAAATATTATTACAAGTCCAAAATGCAATGTAATATTCGTCACTCTGGAGGGACAGGAAGGAAGATTTGCAGCTGTTGGTGCCTGTGAGCATGTATTCATTTGGGATCTCAGGCTCGGCGAAAAGGTACAATGTTAATCTTTTGCTAAATCACAGGATAATGATTAAATTAGATTTCTGTAAATTTCAAAATATGTTCGCTGAGTTATTTTCATTCTAAGATTCTCTGTAGACTTTGCCATAATATTCACTGTAGCGGTCCTTAACATTCATTTGTATTATAGGCCCAGGTTCTCTCTGGTGAAGCGTCGGACGCCACCTACTTAGCAGCTTCTCCGAACAAACGGCACATAGCAGTCGGATACGCTGACGGAACGGTCAAGACGTTTGATCTAAGATCGGGAGAAAATATCAGTGTGTTTGTTGGACACAAATCTGAAATTTCTACATTGGCTTACGACGCTCTGGGTCATCGATTAGCTTCAGGATCCAAAGTATGTTGCATCCAAGGTCACTACACAAAAGACTTCAAAAGCAAAGCATTTTTCCTGATAGGGCACTTATCCTCTGTTACATCCTTCTCTAACATTCTTCACAGAACCGATTACAGCAAATTTATGAGAATAAAAAACTCGCTGGGAGTCTCTGTGAATCGTTCAAGATCAATGATTGTTCTTTGTCTTAATGTAGAATCTTGTTCCAGGATACTGATATAATAGTATGGGATGTAGTTGCGGAAACTGGAGTTTGTCGTTTGGCAGGTCACAAGGGTGTAATAACCCAAATAACATTTATGCACAATCACAATATCATCATCAGTTGTAGCAAAGATAAATTTGTTAAATTTTGGGATCTCGACACCGAGCATAATTTTAGAACTGTCGTTGGTCATGGCTCCGAAGTTTGGGGTCTAGCTCTGACGCAGAACGATCGGTATCTCGTTACTGGTTGTAACGACAGAGAATTACGAGTTTGGAAGATATACTTTGTTGATGACGGTAGCAACGAAATAGTTAATAGGTTGGAAAGTTTGAACGTCAATTCCGAGGATGACGTTAATGACGCGGTAAGACAAAATCAATTGCCGCGATGACGTTAATCGTATACTCGAAATTCGTAGAATTTCGAAAATAATCGGATATTAAAAGAAATTTTTCTCAACTATCGTAGAAATATCCACTGAGATGCGAAAAAATTGGTAGTATACTGAGAGCTGGAAAAGGACGCGTGGTCTCGTTGTGTTCCGATGCAACGCGAACAATCATCGGTTGTCACGGAACGGAAAATACCATCGAATTATTTCACTTTGTACCGGACGACGAGGTCAAGATCAGAGTAGCCAAGAGATTGAAAAAACAAAAGCTCAAAGCAAAGTAAGTGAAAGAGAAGAAATTCTGACGAACTTCAAGCTAACTGTTTTCTACTACTTTGGTCTCATTTCCTTCAGTCTTCTTTCATTCGTAAACTTTGAACTTACTAGAGAAAAAAACGATGATGAAGCAGTACCTGAAAAAACCTCTACTCTGAAGGACGAAGTTAAACGTCTTAACGTTGCAAAGGTAGCGGATAGAGCCAAAGCAATGGACTTGGTGATGGGTAAAGGAGGCGAACTTCGGGTACATCGATTCGTTAATATGAAATTTTTTTCTTTAGTAAATTCTTTATCACAAGGTTTGTTTTTCTCGTAGATATGCGTCGGTGTAAACAATAACACCTTGGAATTACATTCCATAGTTATCAAGGACAAAGAGCGAGAAGCGAAAATGTTGCGCACGATAGCTGCCCAGGGACATCGTACAGATGTGAGAGCTGTTTGCTTTAGTTCTGATAATTTGGCATTCGCCACGGCTAGCGGCGATTCTGTGAAATTATGGAACAGGTGAAAATTCCTTTATTACGTGCAACAATGATGTAACAGTAATGTTACATAATCTTAAAAAAAGAAATGATGAATACTGATGATACCCACTTTGCAGACCGTCGCTAACCTGTCTGAGAACCGTAGAATGTGGTTACGCATTGACAGCGACTTTTGTACCGGGAGACAGACATTTGATAGTCGGTTTGAAAGATGGAAAAATGCTGATAATCGATATCGCTTCCGGTGACATTCTCGAAGAAGTTCCAGCACACACGACAGAACTTTGGAGCGTTACGCTATTTCCTGACATGGTAAACTACCGACCAACATTAATGACAACCAATTTAAGATGTTATAGTACGATCCGGGTATAAAAGTTTTTAATTTAATTGTCCGATTACAGAAAGGTGTGGCAAGTGGCGGCGGTGATCAGACCGTAAAATTTTGGAATTTCGAGCTCGTCGAAGATCCCGAGAGCGAGACAAAAGTCAAAGTATTGTCGGTACTTCATTCGAGAACGTTGAAACTCGAGGAAGGCGTACTTTGCGTTAGGATCACACCGAACAATCGTTTTGTCGCCGTTTCTCTGCTCGACTCGACCGTAAAGATATTCTTCATGGACAGTTTCAAGGTAAACGACATATATCTCATTAATTTTCGCGTAACACTACATTCATCAATTTGTGCAATTTGTATTCACTGTACAGTTCTTCGTGTCGTTGTACGGCCACAAATTGCCCGTTCTCTGTATGGACATATCGAGTGATTCGACACTCATAGCGACAGGTTCGGCGGACAGAAATATGAAAATTTGGGGAATGGATTTCGGTGATTGTCACAAGTCGATATTCGCTCATGATGATTCGGTCACTGGCTTGTCGTTCGTTCCTAAAACTCATTACGTATTTACATGCGGCAAGGACGGCAAAGTGAAGCAGTGGGACGTTGACAATTTTCAGAAAATCATTACACTCCATGTACGTATACGTGAAATAATTTATATCTTTACAATTCTGTTCCTACCTCGTAAGATACAAGCGAGAGATATGATAAAATTTTGTGCAAAAATTTAGGGTCACTCTGGCGAGGCGTGGAATTGTGCAGTTTCTTCGAATGGAATTTTCGTTGCTTCCTGCGGATCAGATAGAGTCGTCAGACTTTACGAACGTTCGTCGGAGCCTCTGGTACTGGACGACGAGGCCGAGGAAGAAAGGGAGAAAGAGGAGAACGAATTGGCCACGGGAGAAACGACCGCGGTGCAGGGACAAAAACAACAATTATTGCCGTCGAGAAAAACGGCTAATACGGAAAAAGCGGCTGAACTTATACTCGAGTGTTTGGATGTATGTAAAGATTATCGAGAACAATTGGCCAATGTTGTTCCGCCGAATCCACCACCCACGTTGCCAATGTTGATGCAGGCTTACAATTGCACTACCACCGAGGACTTTTTATTGGAAACATTCAAACGCGTACGAGCGAGGTAACGCGAGTCACACAAACTTGAAATAAAAAGTAATACCTGTACATAAAGTATAATTGGGGGCGGGCTTCTTTCATTTGCAGCGATTTGGACGAAACATTGTTGCTACTGCCGTATTCGGCGGCGTGCGAAATTTTACAAGCACTTCCAAAATTGTTAAAGGGCGAGTCACAGACGGAACTAGTAGCGCGACTAGCGCTGAGTCTCGTACAAGCTCATCACGGTCCGATTGTCTCAAATTCCGAGCTTCTACCGACGTTGCAACAAGTCAGAAGTTTAGCGATGAAACGAATTACATCGTTGAGGGTAAATTAATATCCTCGCTGAATAATTATAAAATTTCGGTAGACTTTGATTGATGGATTTATGGAATTTTTGTTCTTATTGCAGGATACGATCGGCTTTAATCTCTACGGTATGACGTACACTCAACGTGCCATCGAGGAACGCGATGGTGTACAATTGTTCACAGATGCGACGAAAACGAGGAAAAAAAAATCAAAGGCTAAAGAGAACAAGCAACGAGCTCTAAAGAGAGCCATAATGGCATTGTAAAATAAAGCTTCCTTTATGAGGAAGCAAAATCATTCAAAAATTTGTATCACGTACAAATATTTGTAGAATAAAATGAATAACACGCTTATATATGAAGATGACGCTTATTACCGTTGGTCAGTGTGTAGTCCCGGTTTGTAAGGAAATCCATGTTTCGTTTATGGAGAGATATCGAGGAACAAGCAAATCTTAACAAACTTCGTCTATTAGCAATTCGATAACTGAGCCAAAGAGTTCTCCCACTCTTGGGCCGAGATGAATGAAAAAACCAACCTGCTGAAATTAAAAAAGATTTCGTAATTGGTAAAACAACAATTGAAGCTCCATTCATTTCCTAGGTAGCTCGATTCATTTCCTAGGCATTTGTTTAATCTTATATTATGCATAATACCTATATAATTAAGTAGTATAATATTTATTATCCAGATAAGTTCTATATATTGAACTGCTTTGAAATAATTGACGGGAAAACAAGATTCGAAGAGTGTGTCTTACCCAAAAAGCAAAATTTTTGTGAATTTTTCTTTTTGTTTTATGTCCGACCTACGCAGCATATCTCAAGTATACTAATATAGCCTGGATATATGTTTGGATCGACGAAAATGATATACTCTTTTGCGAATACTTAGAAGTCGGCACGGTCAAAGGCACAAGAAAGTGGATTGATCTTTTGGTAATTCGTAATTTATTTTATGAACGACCGGGTAGTTCCGAGAGCGATATTAGCCTCGGGGCTTACCACGTTCTCCTGACCTCAATTCACGAAATTTCTTCCCCCTTCACCGATCGATCTCCTGAGTCGTGGAATCCGCGCGTTCCTCAATCAACTCTTACCCACACACTATGCATACGCAAGAGAGCTTCCTCGGTTGAAAATTCAACGAGATATCTCGAGGACTCTCAATCATTCATAATTCGTCTCTTTCACGAATGATACCGCATTATGGTCTTTTACAATTGTACCTTAATATAGTCTAGTTAGCAGTTCTGACATTGACGATGAAAAAAACAGGATGGGGAACATATCAGAGTTATTTGAAAACTCATTTTGAATTTTGGCAAGTACTGCGATCCTGTTGCGTCAAATTAGTGCTAAATTTTTCGAATAATTTTTGTACACATTGACGTGGAAAAATTTGTATCGATGCATTCTTAACAAAAAATCAACTTGTTCACACCAATTTCCGATGAACTGTATTTTGTTTTCAGCATTCAAAATCTCGAATTCGTGAAGATACGTATAATATAAATAAATCGATTTGTCGATATATTTTCGTTAATGTGTCAAGTACTTCATATCTAAAAAAAAAAAAACAATGATGCATATTTGAAAGTTAAAAAAAATGAAATTCCGTTGACGAAAATTAGTCGGCAATTTCGAAAAGATTCTCTTTACACGTGCGCGGTTTGTTAACGGTGAAAACGGTTAAAAATGTTTATGTAATAATGTTTTATCATCAGTTTACCAATCTGATGGATTTGATGCATTAGTATGAATACCG
The DNA here is from genome assembly GCA_958009045.1 of Oxytorus armatus. Taxonomy (NCBI): domain Eukaryota; kingdom Metazoa; phylum Arthropoda; class Insecta; order Hymenoptera; family Ichneumonidae; genus Oxytorus; species Oxytorus armatus. The sequence goes on from OY253744.1 coordinate 13,735,810, forward strand.
TTATTCTCAATTCGATGATTATATACTTGAAACATCTAATTACACAAAGCATCGTCAATCGGGATATACGATCTCTAGGATTTATCTCGACGATTTGACCAGGGCTCGGTGGGGGATATAATTAAAAATGAAATTCACGTTAAAATTTTATTCGACGATAAATCGATTAGGATTGAATAAATTGAAAATCCATCGAGAATCATACGAGATGACGAGGATGATGAGGCTCTCGCGTTTTCACAGATGCGTAGAATTTCTCTAGACTGTGTGTAAAACTGTGTGCGGGTAAGGAGGGACGGGATCACGCAGCGAGTAGTGAAAGTTAGCGAGGCTGTGGTACGCTCGCGGGCTTGAGAATCTCGCTTGAAGCACCATAACTGCATCGCACACACCGAACTTCTCCACAGCACTCGTAACAGTACCATGAAAAAAAAGATCGTCAGAGCTTATCGTTGTTTGGAAAGGGCGATTTTCGTCTCTACAATCTTGGAACATTTTCACGACGAATGCAACTAAGAAAAATTGAAGATAGAATCGAATAAAAATACTCTAGCGAAATTCTCAATCTCATTGTTTTTCTATGATGAAAAGGAAAAAAAAAATCCTCAGCACATTTGGCAAACGAGTCACGAGAGCGTCGCTAATTTAACAAATCGTTCTATGATGAGAGAGAAGAAAAAAAAACAAAAGAAGGCAGACTCGGTAGGAATGCAGAAAGGGAGTCACGAGCGAGAACTCCGAACTCTCAGCTCCTGGAAGTGAATTACTTCTACAGTACACACACAGCACTCTATATATTCATCTTCCCATGGAAGAAGCTCGAATCCTCGGTGGATATAACGTTTCGCGGTTAATAACTCCCCGTTGGGGCATATACGAAGGATCCTCTTGGGCATCTATTTCTCTCAGCTCTCGCGGCGGGAGCAGCCCTCCTCGCTATCCAATTTTCTACGCCCGGCTGGCTAATGCTCACAGGAGTTCAAACAATTATCCTTGGAATTAGAATGCGCATCCGGGTGCCCTACGACTGTAGAATTCAAATAGACTGGTCAGCGTGCAACAGCGAGAAAAAAAAAACAAACAAATTTTAATGTCATTAATTCAAAATTGCCTAATCACGATGGAAATTGTTGCAATCGTAAAATTCGATCAATAACATATACGTCGACAATATCAATGTTGTACATATAAATAAAAGCGACTTTGCTTAATTGCGAATAAAATTTTAAAGACCCAGAAATGATTATTATTGCATTATTTGTAGAATGACCATTTTATGTGAAATTATTGTAAAAAATGACAATGTAAAAAAATCCGATCATAGAGAAGTATGAGTTTTTAATCAAACACTTAAAAACATCTTTTTAATCCTTTAAGTCTTTAAGGACAATTCTTTGACGTTTAAGTCTTTAAGTCCTTGTGATCAAACATCGAAAATTGTGGAGTGGAGTCTAATGTGCAAGGAGAATTGGAAAATATGTTTATCTCCAACTAGGCAAATTTAGTTCAACTAATGAGAATGGCGATGAATAAACATTTCATCGTTGAAAATGTACTTACACAAATACTGCAAAGATTAACATATTTTTGTAATTTTCAGCAGTCTCCACTAACATCGTCGTTGTAGCGAACTCGTGCGTCCACATTAGAATAGTGCCATTTTTCTGTATGTATCATGCGAATTGTACTGGCCCCAATGGCAGTTCGTTAAAGACCGGATGCCGGCATATGATGTCCGTTGGGAATCACGATTCGTTGGTTGTACCTAAAAATCAAAAAATTGACTGTAAGCTCATGAAAAAGTATGTAGCTATTCCGCAACATTACAAATGATAGTTTTCACTTTAAATGCGATAAATAGTATCGCAAAGTAAAAATATCGTTTAGGTTTATTTTTTATTTTTTAATTACGGACGAGGCCCAAATTTCATAAAAATGAATGATAGAATTTGTCAACTATTCGTGAAAACCGAGCATTTGGCAATATACATTTTCACGCGTTATTACGTCTGCTTCTAACTAATTGATACACCAATTGCATCATTGAAAAAAAGAAAAAAAGTCGAAAATCCTAGCGGAATTATGAATATTTTTGGTTTCCAACCGAGGTATTGCGAAGCACGGAAATAATCATCGTCCAAAGTCTCATTTGTAAGTTGTGCAATATATAAAAAAAAATCTCCACGTTGAAATTTATTCTATGAGATAACACATTTCCGTTGACTCTCTCGTAGCAATGATACTAAAGTCGTCTCGGCCGATAGATCGGCAATAAAGTATGTTATATTGGACATTTAGGGATTCGCCGTTAGGCAACCGACATTCGTCGATTATTGCGTAAATCTTACGTTTATCCGGAGTTTGTATTGACAGAAATTGCGTTGCTCCAATGGGCAAAACGAAACGTCAGCGGTAACATCAAATCACAGCGTATCGAGATTACGTGATGCTATACTCTCTTGGCTATAGCATCGTAGAATATAGTATTGTACAGAGCCACAGCTGCAGGAACGTAATGGTAGATGCCTTCGTGGCACTGGGTAAACCGTGATATTGAACGTGAAACGTTGCAGAGCGCGCATCCGATGATGCATAGCGATATAACGGTGTGGAAGAAGCAATCGTTGGTAAATCGTTCCGTATGGCACAATTGCAATTCGATTTTCTTTCTTGTTTTAGCGCTGTATACCATGACCAAACTTGTGCCTTATCTCACGGTTATCTTCCACCAACTATATACATCTATACACAGCGATAAGTGTACATTGATGGAAAAAAAAGAACATCGGTAGTTCGTGGTAAAAGACGTTCGGCCGATTGACTTGGAAGAATATACAGACATCACCTGCAAGCAAATATGAGACGGTCAATGATAATTTCATAGTTCCTCGTCGCTTCTTCGTGATGATATATTTAATCAATCGACGCGTTATTCATATAACATTTGTGACAAATATTACGATCGATTCGTAACAAGGATAGAGTAATGCGTGCACTGTTATAGTTAAAAAATATTAACATTATCATCGCGTGACGTACGTGCAGATTTGCTGAAAATTTAATCATCGATTAATTGGATTAGGTACATTTTTAAGATTCGTCTACGCAAGGGAAATTCGAAATAAACATAAATTGTTATTTTCATTACGATAATCATGATTATTAAAACTAATTTAACACGATTTAGTGCTCTTCGGAATATATCTTGACCTATCCTCATTGCGTAAAATACAAATTACACGCGAGTCAATACAGAAAGCGATGAAAGTTATCTAGGACGTAAGATCAAAGACCCTTGTTAAAATTACATTACTAATTGTTCCTTTGTCCATGCTCATTGTGTCGTTACGTGTTTGAAAAACATTTTTCTGCGGCACTATGTTTTATATACCGGTCTCATACGCGAGAAGTTTATAAGTCCTATGTCACAGAATTCAACTTCGTTCTTTTGCCAGCAGAGGCATCAAAAAGCCAATGAAAGACAAGCATAAACCATTTGAACCAAAGAGATTTAACGGCTCACATATCCCTGAAATTAAAAAAAAATCGATTTTTTTAGCGAATTTCATTCTTTATACCTTGAAGAATTAAAAAAAAAAAAATTTTAAGACAATTCCATTCCGTTACAAAGTTATTGCAATAAATGTCACCGGACATCGGGTTGGGACGTTGTACCTACCGGAAACTTTAAAGACGTTTTTCTCGAAACTATGTTTTTAGACAGTGTCAGCACGATACCTCAGTCAATTTTTAATGTTTTTTAACTTTTTTTTTTAATCTTGATAATTATTTTCTGTATAGTCTGACGAGAGGTTTTTTTAATTTTTTGGTTGGAGAATTTTTAATAAATTATTAAACTCATTTTAAAAAAATATATTGCATACTAAAGTTTGCAATAATGGAATTTCTTTATTTTGAAGAAAAAAAAAAAAAAACCCCCTCCGTCAGGGGTTTTTACTACTACTACATTATTTTATTAGATTCTTTTTTATTTTTGCAGATTGGATAATTTTTGTTGAAGTTATGATGTCGACAAGGAGACGCGATGGTTTTCATCAGTAGTCCATTTATACCCGTAAAAAATGATGTTAATATTGACGGGGTTGGGACGTTGTACCTACCGGAAACTTTAAAGACGTTTTTCTCGAAACTATGTTTTTAGACAGTGTCAGCACGATACCTCAGTCAATTTTTAATGTATTTTAACTTTTTTTTTTAATCTTGATAATTATTTTCTGTATAGTCTGACGAGAGGTTTTTTTAATTTTTTGGTTGGAGAATTTTTAATAAATTATTAAACTCATTTTTAAAAAATATATTGCATACTAAAGTTTGCAATAATGGAATTTCTTTATTTTGAAGAAAAAAAAAAAAAAAACCCCTCCGTCAGGGGTTTTTACTACTACTACATTATTTTATTAGATTCTTTTTTATTTTTGCAGATTGGATAATTTTTGTTGAAGTTATGATGTCGACAAGGAGACGCGATGGTTTTCATCAGTAGTCCATTTATACCCGTAAAAAATGATGTTAATATTGAAAAAGAAAATTTTTTAATTTTTTTTCTTATAGTTGAAAAGTTAATAAAAAATGTGAAATAAACAATTTAATTTTTTTTTCGCCGTACAATCTTTATAATAATTTTTCAAATTTACTCAGTTTTCAGCGCGCTCAGAGGTGTGTGAGCCGTTAATGAAAATTGATAAAATTTTGAATTCGTATAGTAAGATCTAATTTTTCAACAATGAAGAAATAAAAAGAAGAAATCGTTAAAAAATATCGAAATAACGACGGCTGTACGAAAATCGATATATTATTGATTTTTGATCGTGCATTATGATCTACCATTCAACGGTACTTTGGATACCGCTTAATCAATGGACAGTTAATCACAGGAAACCGTCAATTTGATTATAATGAATTTATAGTTAACTGTTGAGTATGCTGTTAAGTTGAGAGAACAAAAAATCATTACTTTCTTCCAACATATCATATTAGTATGTGGAATGGTGGAAAATGTATCGAACAATCGTGTGGTTTCCGGTAAAATCATGTTTGGCGATCGTTCAGAGTGACCTCGTTATATACGGATAGAGTGACGCTCGTTTCGTTGCCGTAATTCAATATCGATCTTACATATATATGCTACGATGGTGTACTGTATCCGCGCGAAGCGAGTGACCTCGAAAGACATATAGAAGGTCATCGGGTGATCGGCGGTCTGGAAACCGAACGCAGTTTCGTCGATCATTAATCAATTTTAGCGGAGATTCTGGACGTCGAATCTCGAAAATATTGCAAAAAATATTCATTTATAGTTATTATATTGTTAGTATTAATTTTCATGCTTTATTGGCACATAAAAGAAGAACTTCATAAGAACAAAAAAATGGTGAACGTTGCCGAAGATCAACGCCATATTTTTCGTTAGCTGATGCATCGAAATCGAGATAATTTCTTCAAACATGTTAAAAAAACAGAAAAAGAAATACATACGAGGTCTGTTAAAAAAGTATCGCGAATTTTGAATTTCCGCGGGCTACGTATATTCGATTTTCGAGTTTTTTGTGGCGTTAGGTTGGTACTCATGTCCCTCACTTATGCTGAAAAAATCGGCCATTTTGAATGTTTAGTTAATTGTTGACAGCTGTTTTGGTTAGACGTGTTTTGGCTTGTCGTCGATTTTTGCCTATTCCAAAAAAGCAGCTTCCATTGCGATGATTGAGCTTTGGTTTCCACGTCATAACCATAAACCCATGATTCGTCACCAGTTATGACCCTCTGGAGCAAATTTGGTTCGTCACGGACCGAGACCAACACCTACTTAGCAATGTTAACGCGACACTCTTTTTGTTCGAAATTGAGCAATTTTGGCACGAATTTCGCGGCGACCCGTCTCATGCCCAAATCATTGGTAAAAATCGAATAGCACGAGCTAATCGATATGTTTAGTTCCTCAGCAACTTCTCTAACGGTGATTGGACGATTGGCCAATATTATTTTCTTCTCTTCATCAATGTTTTTGTCTATTGTTGATGTGCTCGGGCATCCGGAACGCATTTCGTTGTTCGCATCTTCTCGGCCCTCTGAGAACATTTTGTACCACCGATAAACGTTGCTATGGTCCAAGGTAGCTTCACCATATGCCACAGTCAACATTCGGAATGCGTCCGCGCACTTAATTTTCTTTTTCACACAAAATTTCATACAGATTCTTTGATCCATTTTTTGGAATAGGCAAAAATCGAAGACAAGCCAAAGCACGTCTAACCAAAATAGCTGTCAACAATTAACTAAACATTCAAAATGGCCGATTTTTTCAGCATAAGTGAGGGACACGAGTACCAACCTAACGCCACAAAAAAATCGAAAATCGAATATACGTAGCCCGCGGAAATTCAAAATTCGCGATACTTTTTGAACAGACCTCGTAAGTTGTAAAGTCAGATAGAAAATTGGGAATTAGGATGAGCGCAAAGATTCATGATGCATAATTGATTCGCCAGTAGAATGGTAATTCATTGACTACAATTTTCTAAATAATAATAATCTTACTACTATAATGGAGCTGGAGAGTTTGTTTGTTTGTTCGCCTTTTTATTCGAACGCACTAATCTCAGGAAATACTAATCCGATTTGAAAAATTCCTTTTCCATTGGGCAGCCCGTTTATTCGGAAAGGCTCCAAGCCGTATAACGTCATGCTATGACCCTAATCTTACTATCATACTACTACACTACTATATCTATACTGTATCATAATAAAGCTGGAGAGTTTTTTTATTTGACCGCGCTAATCTCAGGAAATACTTATCCGATTTGAAAAATTCTGTTTGCATTAGATAGACCGGTTATTCAAGAAGGTTTTACGCCATATAACTTGACCCGAAGAAGAGGCGGCGGCGCGTTGAATCGGAGGGGACAGAATTTTAACGCGGGTGAAACCGCGGGGCACAGCTAGTCAATTAATGAAGAAAATAGTGGAAAAATAATAGCAATCTCCAAAATTCGTATTCTCCAATAAAATATTGCCGGGCAAGTAGATAGTTTTTTTTTTAATAACGCCATGAAGCATACCGATGGGAAGGGGCTAATAAAAATGAATTTAAATGTCGGAAGATCGATTTAGCTTAGAATGCCTTGTGTACAATACATATTCATGGAATAAAAGCAAAGAATTGTTTCGCGTGTCGAACAGAACTCTAGCGTGTACATTATATTCCGAACAGAATACATCCGTGGTAATAAAAGCTCATCCAACGCCACTCAACGATATATACATACTCGGAGTCAAAGTAACTGCTACTGTAACGCCAGAGTTTGCGCGCAAAGTGCGAAAGAATGGAATGGGAGGGCGTGCGTGGCAAACCGGAAGAAGGAAAACCGGCATTTATACGGTTGTGCGCTCGCTCGTAAGTTCTTCTTGCGTCATGAAATTCATGAATTTACTTCCTTTCATTCGCTCGAGAGATATTTACTTTCTTCATCTTGTGGCGCGTCGTCTTGTTGCAGGCTCGCGTATATGCGATATAACGATTCATCGCGTGGAGAGTTTGATATTTATGAATATCAAATGATTATTCTAATACAGTATTGTTCACATTTTCCACTCGGTTATCGCGACGGTATCTATCGTTCGAAAGTACTGTTTTCTATTTTTTCGCATATCGTCTGTGAATGAAAATTGTCAAAATGTTAAACTTTGTTTTTTCTCGTCTTATCAAGATCATTTGATGGATAATGATTTTCAGACTTCTGGTTTTGGAGTAGATATTCTGATTATATACCGATGCCTATCCGAGAAAATAGTATAGGAAGATATATATGGGCCATTCCATGCCAACTCGAACTGGCTCTAATCCTCAGTATTTATTTTTATTTTCATTTTTCCTTCAAGTATGTTATAGAGTGACACGATAATAATCCGGAGAGAAATTTTCTGATTTTTTTCGAAAATCGTCCTGCTTGTAATAATCTAAATTTTGTTAAAGATATAAGATTTTGTTATTTTGTTAAAGATAATTTTCTGTTTCAACAAATGTGGGAATTTTTTTTTTTATTTTTATATTTATTTTATATTGAACAAAATAATGACAAGGAGAGAGCGTGAATAATAAAAATTGGACTTCAAATCATTTTTTTACGACATTAAAATAATATAACGAAAGGGGGTAATGAAAAAAAGTGTCAATCGATACCAGTCATTTTCTGAAATATATAAAGTACGGTCATTTTAGCGTCAACGGGCAAATATCGGAAAATAGGATAGAAGGATATATATGGGGTATTCCATGCCAACTCAAACTGACTGTGACCCTCAGTATTTTTTTTTATTTTCATTTTTCCTTCAAGTATGCTATAGAGCGACACAATAAAATTCCGGAGAGAAATTTTCTGATTTTTTTCGAAAATTGTCCCGTTTGTAATAATCTAAATTTTGTTAAAGATATAATCTTCTGTTTCAACAAATGTGGGTATTTTTCTTTTATCATTTATTTTATATTGAACAAAATAATGACAAGGAGAGAGCGTGAATAATAAAAATTAGACTTCAAATAATTTTTTTATGATATTAAAATAATATGGCGAAAGGGGGTAATGAAAAAAAGTGTCAATCGATACCAGCCATTTTCTAAAATACATAAAGCAAGGTAATTTTAGCGTCAACGGGCAAATATCGGAAAATAGGATAGAAGGATATATATGGGGTATTCCATGCCATCTCAAACTGACTGTGACCCTCAGTATTTTTTTTTATTTTGATTTTTCCTTCAAGTATGCTATAGAGCGACACAATAAAATTCCGGAGAGAAATTTTCTGATTTTTTTCGAAAATTGTCCTGTTTGTAATAATCTAAATTTTGTTAAAGATATAATCTTCTGTTTCAACAAATGTGGGAATTTTTCTTTTATCATTTATTTTATATTGAACAAAATAATGACAAGGAGAGAGCGTAAATAATAAAAATTAGACTTGAAAACATTTTTTTATGATATTAAAATAAGATGACGAAAGGGGGTAATGAAAAGAAGTGTCAATCGATATCAGTCATTTTCTAAACTATATATAAAGTAAGGTCATTTTAACATCAAAGGGCAAATATCGAAAATAGGATGGAAGGATATATATGGGGCATTCCATGCCAATTTGAACTGACTGTGACCCTCAGTATTTTTTTTTATGTTCATTTTTCCTTCAAGTATGCTATGGAGTGATACAATGAAATTCCGGAAAGAAATTTTCTGATTTTTTTCGAAAATTGTCCTGCTTGTAATAATTTAAATTTTGTTAATGATATAATTTTCTGTTTCAACAAATGTGGGAATTTTTCTTTTATCATTTATTTTATATTGAGCAAAATAATGACAAGGAGAGAGCGTGTATAATAACAATTAGACTTCAAATTATTTTTTTATGATATTAAAATAATATGACGAAAGGGGGTAATGAAAAAAAAGTGTCAATCGATACCAGCCATTTTCTAAAATACATAAAGCAAGGTAATTTTAGCGTCAACGGGCAAATATCATGGGTTCAAAGTGTTACAAGAATTTTGTGTGTAATTCTCAATGTATATGCACAGGCAAAATGTACACCCGGATCGTGAGCTTGAAGAAGACCCGTACGAGTTTTCTCTCTTTTTCTCTCTCTCTCTCTCTTGTCGAGCTCGTCCTCTCTGCGCCAGCCACGAATGTAGGTCCTTGGGTCGCCACCTAATATAATACCAAGAGCTCGCGAGTACACCTCTCGCGGCCTCTGGCTCACATAGAATACATACTCGTCAGCAGACTTCTCCTCCTCCGTCGTCTCGACCTGACGGTTATGTACCTCTTCCATCTCTTACATTTCACGAACAACACCTGTTGCGCACCAGGAAATACGAGCAAAATAAAGAACTGTTCTCTTTATCGAACTGCACTTTTTCCAAAGAAAATCCGTTGTTGGAGATTTGAAAAATATATTATCATTAATTTTTTCACGCTCGCAAAGCTTCTTGAGAGAGAACATTTTTTCCAATTTCTTGATTACGAAGGAAAGCTTTAAACAGATAAAATTATTAGGAAGCAATGTGCCTAATGTACTGCTCATTGTTTTACTCCATTAAAGTTCAATTATTGAAAATTTGTTTGTTCCTAGTGTTGCTCTAGCAAAGTGAAAAAATATTTGTCTTACGGTTCCTGCATTTTCTGTTTTTTAAATTTGAACTAACACATCTAATCAGCTCCCCCCCCCCCCCCATATTGTATGACATTCGCACGAGGGCACAGGGAAACTGCGGAAAACCTGTGTCCGATGTACCAATACGGGCGGCCACATCTACCGATTCCTTGATGTTCCTAAGCGATCACCTATCCAAGTATTGGGTTAGCAAAAAGCCGCTTAAGGGGGGAAATAGGGTTAGCCGGTCAATCAATCAATTTTTTTTTAATTTCATAAATTGTTAGTAAAATTATTGAAAGATATGTTCCTAAAATTTTTAATGAAAATTCCGACTCGTTCTATTGTTATAAGCCATTGAAGTGAGTAGCTCTCCTTCAGGCCCCGAGCGTGCCACGTGTATAACCGAACGGTCACTATTTTTTCAACCGCGTTTTTCTGAAAACGACTTTTTTTGAACTTGCGTACACGCTAGTTTGAAAAGTTCTCAACCAATCGTTTTGAAAATTGGCAGTTACTTTCTTCATAGTATTGCGCTCTATATGAACCCAAAATCGGAATATTATCATTATTTAAAATAATTTTTGTTTTGCAAATAAAGTTGTAAAAAATGGTAAAAAATCATGCTTTTTTGTTTTGGCCCCTGTAAAAAATTCAATTTTATATATTTTTGATAGCATTTAGGTTCATATAGAAGAGAGACATATAATAAAAGTAAATTCCAATCTCGTTTGATTTCAGATGACAATTGCGGCTTCCAGAATGTACGCAAAATGCTGAGTCTGATTGTGACCTGCAATATGGGGTCGCTAAGATCCCCGGTGTTTTTCAAGAAAATTCTTCAAAAATTTTATAGTATATACTTAAATATATGTATAAAATATTCTCAAAGTTTCAATAAATTATATTCATTTTTTATACTATAAAAAAATTCATGAAAATCATTGAGAAAACTCTGTCCTAACCCTATTTCCCCCCTTAATGTATGGAACCGCTAGAACCGTCAGACGTACGATACATTTTTAGTGTAAAATGAAAATTTTACAAAATTGTTTGTTACAATAGCTGCAGTAACTTGTAACGAAAATCATCACTAACAAATTAGTCCCAAACAAAATAAACGCAGTTTGGCAATGGATGAATATTTTACTTGCGGATTAACTTTTGTTTTTTCTGTTCAAAACCTATTATGGAATCGTACGATCGCATTCGTACGATCTCATAAAACAAGACACATATTCGTTCGAGTATTTTTTTCTGAATATTTAGAGCATTTGGAGCATGTTGACATACGTGTCTTAACCGAGAGCTTCCGCTTGGAGGAAGCTAAATTTGTTGTACTCATATACATATTGTACCGGCAAACAATGAATTTCCATGTAGCGATATAATTGACGAAACTATCGATTTAATTCTCTGCGGCATCGAATCGCATTAAATAGCCTCGTACTGTACAGCGACGAATACCGAACGGTGTTCGGTGACTGATGAACGTGTACTAAATGTTTATTTCAGTAAGACGTCTCATTAGCGAACGACTATATTGTTATAGTTCGAACGATTAATAAGCATTTCTAACGGACGTAAGGAATCGATAAATAATCGAACAGTACCGAAGGAGAAAGTACGCGTGTTGTGAACATTCTATTGAAGTTTACAATGCAATGGAACAGTGACGAATGATACTGTAACATAGGTAATAAAAACGAAATTATTTTAACGCTCGAGCTCGAGTGCTCTTGCGTTTCTTATATACTCCAATATAAGATAAATGATCATGCTGTAGCGATTTTTTAAATGAAAAATCAAAAAATTTTACCATGTATCCCGGTATTCACGATAATCTTAAAAAACAAATTACAAAAACGATCAGTTTGACATACGGATAATCAAAGGCGTTTACCGTGATAGCAAATCTTATAATTTCGAATGAGGCCTGTGCAGTACATTTCCATTTGGTTTTGCCTATCTTTGACCATCCGAATTGACTGAAAGAGCTAATAAGTCATGAACTAACACTAACGAGTTCATTCCTTTAGTTATTGTAATACCAGCGTTGCCGATGATTTATATGGAATTTCAAATCGATATAATAATGAATAAATAAACGAAGAAAGTAAATTGATCGTGCATTTCAATTATAGTCGAAGAAACATCTGTGTCGCGTTAACACGCTCGCTAAGCCTTGCAATAACGACGGACGTGCAAATACTCGTACATGCAGATGCCTACATATGCAGGTGTACCAATTCCTTTCTATCTTGTCTCAATTCAAAACCTGATGCATTTAACGCACAAACACACACACACACACATTATTGAATTCATTCCTGCGAATGGCTGACAGCGTTGTAGGAGCATCCTAAGTGACTTATACATATATATTACGATGTATGTACTCGTGAAGCGCGACTAACGGATGGTCAAGCGGTACCAGTTGGAGTATACGGTATAAGACGTGTAGTAAAATGCGTTATATATACATACGCGTCGGAGACGTTGAAGAGGTAGAGCAAACTATGATCATATGTAAAAGGCAAGACTGGATGTATGGAGGTCATCTAAGGGAGAATCCGTATTTAAAAAAAATTACTATCATTATTAATGTTTTCATCGTATATCTTTTCATGTTATTACGTCCCTGCCCCTTCGTTCTCATTCCGAATCCATTCACTAAAACCTTCCAGAGTATTGTCCGCAGTTACTCTTTTCTAATGTTTCGCAGTTGCACGAGGGTACAGGGAAACTGGGGAAAACACTAGCCGATACAGGAAGTTGTATTACCATGAAAAACTTAGGGAGAGAATCCGTAAATTTAATGACATAAACAATTTATCTCTATCACTGAAATCTATCCCTGAACTGTCAATTAGAAATTTAAGAACATCGTTGTAACGATGTTGGTTAATATTTTGAAAAATAAAATTGTAAGTCAATAGAATCGTCGGATTAGTAGCGTCTTAAATTGCGTTAAATTTTCGATAGCCTTTAGATAGCTTTGCATGTCTAAATTGTAATTAGTCCGCTATTTGAATATTTGTCACAGATCGTCGAAATACCAAGAGGACAACAAAAATGAAGATCAATGGGTGAACATGTTTTGTAAAGCGGAAGTACGACCAGGATATTACATTTTTTTACCGGAACTTTAATTTTTTCCTTTTTTAGCCCTTTTGGTGCTACAAGTCTCTTAATGACGCCAAGTTCTCAGTTCGACTTGGTAAAGCGTGTGGTTCGACACCAAAGTGCTCAAATTTATGACATTCTTCGTGCCGTAACTCAATATTTAACACAATTCCTATTTCGTACGTTCGTCATTCCTGTTACAGGATTTATTGAATTTTATCGAATACTAGCTAACCCGACAAACGTTGCTCTGTCTGAGCTATGAATATTCAATTCGAAATGAAATAAATAATTTTAAAAAAAATTATTTCAAAACATTGTGTTTATTGTAACTGAAAATAAAAAATTGACTCCCTTAGTGTTTCTGTAGAACCATGTATACCACGTGTTAGTCTATCAAAACTTACCAAAAATCGATATTAAATTAAACTTTTAATATGAGGCGTGATTGCGGTGAACTGACTGCGCTGAACAAACACTTCTCAAAAAACTCACTCAACAAACTCAGAACTGGATAAACGTTCAGATCGAATGGACTGGGCACTAAGAAATGAACGAATGAATTTTTTGATCGATAGATGCCTAACGATGCATCTATTAAATCACATTTGCTTCGCGCGAACTGTCAAACGCGCGTAGGTTAAATAGTCGTTAAGTTTTCTGAAAAATTTCCAATTTTCTGCGCAATTTTCTTAATTTTTCTTTCCGTAAGAGCCTTTTACAGAGTATTAGAAAACTTAAAAAAAAAGATGAATGAAATTGGTAAAGTCGTTCTCAAGTTATGGCGTGACCAATACACAATATTATATTTTTAATATAATATTGTTTTTAAGGTAGTAGTCTGGTAACTTAAGCCGATTTTCATGTCTTTTTTGGAGGGCGTTTTTTTGTAGGAAAATAAAAATGAATCGTTTTGGATATTTAGGATGTTTTTATTTACATATTAAAGATACAAAAAAAAAATTTTTGAAAAAAATTTAATAGTTTATGATTATTATTATTATTGATCAAACTTGGCACCTCGAAATTGACAGCCCGGGTCCTAACTTTTTTTCTACCGAACCGATTGCTTTCAAATTTTAACAGGCTACTCTACACACTTATAGTTCTCGTCGGAACTACCGCGAAATTTTTTCACCCCTAACTTTTTATTTTACAACCCCTTCTTTGCTAAAATAAAAGGACTTATTTTTCCAAAGTCCGGCATTTTGTTATTTATCCATGAAATTTAACTTCAGTAGTTCCGACCAGAATGACATGTCTATAGATTAAGAATTATCAAGAATTTTTCATTTCAGATAACATCAAGAGCCAAAATCACCGGGGCCACCCACGCGCTTTTTTTTCGGGGTGCCAACTTCGATCAATAATAATAATAATAAACTATTAAATTCTTTCAAAAAATTTTTTTTTGTATCTTTAATATGTAAATAAAAACATCCCAAATATCCAAAACGATTCATTTTTATTTTCCTATAAAAAAACGCCCTCCAAAAAAGCCATGAAAATCGGCTTAAGTTACCAGACTACTACCTTAAAGTCGGTGAGCAAGATTCCTCGGTAACAGCTAAACCGATCAGTCTCAAATTTTTACACAAGCTTTATAAATATATCTTTTAGTGATTAATCTACGGTTTTTACTCGCCGATAAATATTTTCCATTTTATAAACAATTTAAGGCCAAAATGTTTATCGAAAAGCGAAATTTTCGTTTGGGAAGCCGCCATTTCGTTAAAAATTAATATTTTGCTTCTTCCTTCGATTAAATACTAGATAATACCTTATATTAACGAAATCTTCTTTGTTTTTTTTTTCATTTTAGATGATCCAATCCAAACATATCGTGCTCACCGCAAGACGCTTTTTTTTAGAGTAGCTCCCGGAGATCCGCTATAGCTGCTTTAAAAATCATTATTTTTTCAAATAAAAAAAATGAAAATTAACTCAAAAGTTATCACAATACGTATATAAATTTTTACGTTAATAAATGAAAATGTCTTTCCATGAAAAATTCTTGAAAATTCGCTTTTTTTTTGGTCTCCTGATTGCGTATGACCCGTTAAATAAGGGTGATTCCTACTGCTCAACCTAATCCAAGCTCCCCTGAAATCCGTCTGCATGAACTCTAGTTGCACATTTGCTGGCGTTTCTAACTCCATGTAGTTACTGCCTTTAACCGTCTTTCGAGGATCTCTTTCTCCGCCTTTCTATCCCTTATTCCATCAGACTCTAGTGTTGTCTGTATGTGTATGTTTGCGACTGGTTTTGCCTGCAGTTAGCAATGTCTACGCTGGTCTACGATCGTCTCGCAGGTCGACAGGGCCTTACCAAGCCTTGACGACGACGACGACGACAACGACGGACCCGGCGACGACGAATGAGTTGTGGTGCCCCCCCGGTTGGCGATGTTGAACGCGCGAGTGCGCGACCGTGTACGATCCCGAACCAAGTCTCTTAGAGTACGAGAGAGGGGCCCTCTCTCTCTCTCTCTCTCACTTGCTATACACCTTTCTCCGGTTCCCCAACACTCCTGAGTCGCGACAGAGTTCTCAGTCCTCATCGGGACAGAGGCGAAGTTACGCACCCGGAGAAAGGTCGTGCAGGAAAAATTAACTGCAATTTGTCGTCAACGCCCTTAGTTATATACGGGAGATAAAAATTTAAAAAAATTACATTAGACGAGTGATAAGGAAAAAAATAATAATTGCTCGTGGCTAAAATAAAATGTTGTAAAACCTTTTTTTTTTTAGTTAGGGCTGTTAAGATTTTTTTTGATTTTTAACGGAGAGAGAAAAGGATTGAAATAGGGGAAACTGTGAGAGGGACTTGGAAGGATTGTCCGTCGGTGTGTTATATATACACATATTATACAAAGTGCGCGTCAATGCGAGGGACCGGAGCTGGGGGACGTAAACCCTAGTTCGTTTTGTACGCGATAGTGGCACGGAATTAAGGAGACAAGGGAGGAAAAAAAAAATAGTGCAAGGATCAACTGCAACACGACGATAGAGTAACGTATCTTGGGAGGAGAACGAGAGAGAGAGAGATTGGAGGGATGGGTGGCAATATGTGGCCACCGGGGCTGACTAAGCTTCTGGTCATCGCCATTTTTCTACTAGTTTCACCTTTATCAGTCACAACACAAGGTCAGTTATCTAATTGCTTATCTTAACATAATTGCGTTAATTTCAAGGGACTGATTTTATTTTGCTATTTTTTTCTTTCACCAAACATACATTTCTTTCGTATTGAAACAAAATTAAACCGGATGTTTATTAAGGTCATGGTGCATAATAGTGTATGTGTACTTTTATCACAGGCGAGAATTCTCTTAGAGTTTATGCATTATTCGATTCATTTTAACCCGTGTTTCTTGGCCATGTGCCTAATTGAGTTTCCTCCCCGGACACGATAACGCGGAACACACGTCTTTGTTTTGTTTACTGGAAATTTGCTCACGCTGGATCTGAGACACGAGTCTTACGATTAATGTCCAAGAGTTTTTATTTTCTAGAGAGAATTCAGTCATTTAGTCAAATCGACGGTTTAAAGTCCAAAATACAACATTGTTTTTTAATGCTTATACAAGACATCCGATAGTAAGGCAACAGTGACGTTCAAAAATTGATTTCATGACCATTTTAGGTCGTCGGGGTAAAATAGAATCCTGAAAAAAAAATCAACCGTGTTGGAGATAAGGACATTAATAAAAAATGGTTTACTAAATATTAAAACTTTTTCTTGTTGTTGAGGAAGTTGATTTTTTAATACGGACATTTTTTTTATAATTTGAACACAATTTATTATTTGTTGATTGTTGAAATATTCGAAAGGTCATTTTCGTGAACGATGATCAGTAACTATCGGTAATTAAAAGCATCAAAGATTACGTAAAAGCATCTTCCAATGATTCGTCACTCGTAAAAATAGAATAAACTTTACAGGAACAAGTGAGTGTGCTATAATTTGTCCATAACATGGTAAATAAGGATAACTTTTTTAAAACCTTTATATTTATTCTCTTTCTTTCGTCTTGAGGACACGTGGGTTGCTTTCAAATACAGAAAGAATCTGCTGGTCGCTTTGTTCGAATGATAATATTCGATGTGAGATAAATGTTCCTATAACTGATCACGAAACCAGTCATCGACATCCGCAAATGGAGGCTCCACGTGACCGAGGGATACGCAAATATTGATACAAGTTTTTACGTACTGTCGATGACTGGTACGTGGTCGATTACTGAGACCATTTACATCTTGGCTGAGATTTTCCATTTACTTTTATATCAATTGCGAAACGAGGATCTTCACCTATGACTTGACATTTACATGGATGATTCATTTTAATCCGTTACCAAAGATCTTTTTATATCGGAATTATTTTCAAACGTCATGGCTATTTATAATTGAGAACAATAAGGAAGCTATATAAAAATTACGTCTATTATTAGGGGTCCGTCAGGCAGTTCTAAAAAAGGTCCATCAGAGATTAATGCCTTTTACTTCTTTTTAATAAATTTCAACTCGGTTATGTAAAATCATGTTTTGTCGTGTACTATAAGGAGGATGCATAACTCAATTTTCCATTGAGTTTTGGTGGATATGCGGTAGATTTTTTTTGGAGGGGGATTTCAATTTTTTAATTAAAACAGAGAGAGTATGGAATGGGTGACTATACAGATATTCGATGAAGTTGAGCGTTACGATCCAGGGCCGAGATATTTTATAATTCTTGTCGTTGGTGGTTGGCCTTGCTGACTTAAATATATATATGATACCGAGAGAGTATTCGAGAACATTAGGCTCTCCTTTACATTCACTCGCCACGTTGAAACATAAGTGGAGACGCGAGAAATGATTATATATATATAAGCTGGTGTTTGGAAAGATCTGTTCTTGCCGGTATATCGATGAGAGAGTTACGTTCTACTGTATACGACAAATATAAAGTATATTTCTCAGTTGTCGATATCGTTGGTGCAGCTTCGCGAAGCGTTGAAATCACTCGGCGAGCCAAATGCAAAATTGTGGCACGGCGAAAGATTCTTCGCAAACCCGCCAAACCCCGTTATCGAATTACGCATTTCAAATCATAAGCGTATCGAAAGACATTTTTCTTCCGAGTTGTATGAGCTATTTACAAAAACTGATACCTCAATTTGGGCAATTTGAATTAGAGTAGTGTCGATTTTTCGGCGACTTTTCTTGATTTGGAAAACTTCTATTGAGCCATAAAAAAAAAATCAAATTCATAATTTCTTCAACACTGTTACAGAGTATCGCAATAAATTAAATTGAAATGCAAAATCGAGTGTTAATATTCGTGAAAGAATGCCGAACGATCGCTTTCCACATAATTATCATATACGCAAGATCGATTACACTATAAAGGCGAAATTATTCCTGCCACATCGTAGTAAAAAGGATCGAAGCCGTATATAATAGCAACGGAGTGTGAAACTTTATCGCAAAGTTCTTAATTAAATACCGTCACAGTTAATACGTGTAAGCTCGCGTTCCACTCCAAACGAGTCCCGTACGATGTCTAACGATATGTTTCATGAACTACGCTTTAATTTATCACGGTACATTGAAGTCTCGCGTGAAGGTACTTTTGAAGTTTTATCTCGCTGATGCGGTGAAGCAAAGAGCTCCCGCGCAACCGAGCGAACAACACATATCGTATATGTATACGTTGATAATTATGATGAGAGCCTTTCTAAGTCTCGTGCTTGTTACAAACCCGATTCTTTACAATATACCCGGCACAGCTTTAATTATCCATGTGACGAGGCGAGATTTTCCTCGCGAAGTACGCGACCTTCGGGATTGAGACACGCCGAAATGTTTAATATTTTATTCAAGTTCTGCAACGTTAAGGCAGGGGTATGGGTTTCAGCGTAAAAAAAAACACTTTTTTGCGATTTTTTTTCTCAAATATGGATTGAGCAATTTTATTCGAACCTTTTGTACATTATTGAGCATACTTTTGACAATGTTGTGTAATTTTTTCATGCAGAAATATTGAAGCATAAGCCCGTAACAGAGCTTTCCCCGGAACGTCTTGGAAAAAAAAAACAATTTGCGGTGTTCACTATAACTCGGCCGGAAATTATCTGAAAATGAAAAACCATGAAAATTTAGTCAAATTATAATCAAATCTTCCCCCCAACGTTCTCTGATCATTTTTTTTTCATTTAAAAATTTTTGGCGGCCATCTAAAGTGTGATCTGTTATTTTCCACGAAAAATTCCGCCATTTTGTGGGTGGGAAACACCCTTAATGTAAAAAAAAAAAATTTAACTAAACGTTGGGGGGAGGTATTTTATATGTAGAAAAATGTGTACAAAGCTTGAAATGAATCGGTCAAGTAGTTTTTAAATGGCAGTGAACACGGACTTTGAAAAAGTAGTTTTGAGAAAAACGCGTCTAAAGTTTATGAAGTAAAAAAGTGAAGAAAAAAAAATTTTTTCTCCAACTTACACAGAATCATCGATTCCAGCTCCATACAGCAGACTTCCTGCGGCATTGTCGATGTCTTCAGCCTCTTTTCTCTCAAGTCTTCGTTTTATTCTGGCTTCTTTGCTTTCCTGCTCAGCTTGAATCTCGGCCCTGTCAATGCGATTGCTGTCCGTGAATGGACATAGGCGATGACCAGTAATAAGACAATAACTTCAAGAATATTGCTTAGATCGGTTTAAAATTTTAAGGACATATTCTTGAAATGTTAAACAATAAGATAAGACAAAAAAAAATTCGATTTTTCGAAAGTGAAAACCCCTAACCCGCCCTTAACCCTAACATAGCACATTGCAATCATTGCACGAAAGGCATCTCTCAAAAGAGCTTCTTTAAAAATGCTATTTATATTAAATACTAGCTGACCCGACAGACGTTGTCCTGTCTGAGCTATGAATATTCAATTCGAACTGGAATAAATAATTAAAAAGAAAAAATGATTTCAAAAACATATTGTTTGTTGTAATGCTTCTTGATACACAACATTGTTAGTTTTGTTTTCTGGCACGTAAATAAATAATGTTGATGGTTTTTCGACACGGGAACAGGCGACATATAATTGGCCATGTGAAAAACATGGACTTTCAAGATTAATGCCACAAACACTTAACGGCTGCCCTTGCGATTTATTTATCGATATTGCAAATGCAAGCCGCACTGGAAATTGTAACCGTTTAAAGTCGAATGGCATGTCGTTCGGAATCACAGGGATGCGTGGAATCAAAACGTCTTCGCCTTTGTACTTCCCTTTCAAAATCGTGGCTTCGATGGCGATGTTCATTAATTTCTTCACCGCAAGCCGAGTGTCATTACAAAGACTGGCTGTTTTATGTTCCGCAACATAATGATTACCGATTCGACTTTTAATTGCAGATTACAAATTCCGTTGGATAGTTGACAACAGCATCTTGGTTAGTAACGGAATCAACCGATTTGTATGTCATCAATTCGCCATCTATCTTATTTTGAATCTGAAAATTAATTTTAGGGTTACCTCTGTGTAGCCTTATAAGTTGGTAGTCTCATAGGCGCGAATGTTTGAATTTATCGTTTACACAATGAATTTTTTGATTCCAAAAAAAAGATAGATACATGCATCTATCAAATCACATTTGCTTCGCGCGAACTGTCAAACGCGCGAAGGTTAAATAGCCGTTAAGTTTTCTGAAATTTTCCAATTTTCTCCGCGATTCTCTTAATTTTTCTTTCCGTAAGAACCTTCTACGAAGTATTAGAAAACTTAAAAAAAAACGATGAATTAAATCGGTAAAGTCGTTCTCAAGTTATGGCGTGACCAACGAAAATAGGGATTCATTTTTATATATAAAGATAAAATTATGAAAATCATTTTTTTCCTGTACCATCGTATTCACGGGATTAAATTCGAAAAAATGTTAATTGCAACGATAACAGCTTCTACTTAAAGTCCCACTGTATGCCAGATACCCAATAAGGTGCCGTTAGTAAGTGCACACGGAAGTGTGTAATTTCAGGATTAAGAGCGCGAAGTATACTCGTCGGTGGATAAGTATGTGTCATTTTTTAAATTAAATTACGAATCCCCTTGTAGATTGGCCGATTGAGAAATCGACAATCTTATTTTTTCGATTTAATTTCAGCTGAGAACTATACGAGATTGAAAAAAAAAGTAAAAAATATAGATTATTTTTTCAAGTTGCAGAGATAGTGTTACTGAAAAAAAAATGTTACTTTTCGATGAACAATTATTGGTATCTTTGATTTCACTGAAATTTTGGAGAATTTATTTGTGCTAGGGCAGATATAAGATGATAATTGAAAAACGTCGTTGTTTTTCGGTTTGTAAGGTAACCAGTCGTCGGATAGCAATTTGTAGCTGGACACGCCAATGTTGATTCATACATATATACATTTTTCGTCAATGTAAAAGCATAGGTAGTCCAGCTACTGGTATTCCTTACCAGCGATTGGTAGCTTAGATTGTAAATATTCCAAGTGATGCTGCGGGCATAATATTCATAGTTCCCTTTTCACAGACGAATGAGCAATACGTACGGTGCTTATTTGTGATATAAAAATGAACGCTACCTCGGGCGAATCGCCGCAGGAATATGAACAGGGCTTCGGCCGTTCGTTTCATACCTCACGTCCGGTGACCAGCATTGAAAGTACTATATAATACCTCTCCACCTATATAAACTCGCTATTTTAACATAATGACAGTGTAATAGCGAATGTGTTTACTCTGGGAAGCTTAGAATTATAGCTGCAGGCGATATGGGTCTCTATGGGTCCAGCGTGCGCGTAAACACCTCCTCTGAGCAGATCCAAGACCCCTCTTTCTTGTTACAGCAACAGGTTCTCTCTCGAATGTTTAGTTTACTTTATCGTCCATTTACAAATCGTTCGTCCTTGTTACAAAATCGTTGTAAAATACGACCGACAGACTCTCCTCCTCAGTTTTATCATCCACATTGCTTTATTGCAAAGGCACAAATTCTCCCTTCAGTATAACATCTACAATTGCTCTACATTGCTCTATTTGTTCACCAAATTGGTATATGGTAGAATCCGTGGAATTAAAATTTGTTTCCTGTACTGAAAGTAACAAAATGCATTATATTTATATCTATACTGGTGTATATAATACATGTGTACATAATACCTTTAAATAGGTTTGAAAATATTTTAAGGACTCTTATGTCATCAATATACTATAATAGTGTTTTGCATTAAAAAATTCGACTTTAAGAATATTTGATGTCAAAAAATTCAATGTTACTGTATACTGAATGTTTACACTGAAATATTTTATATACGCAAATTTATATACAAATCTACACTTTGTACAAATTTTCCATCATTGTGGCAAATGTTCCATCAGCCATTGACATCTCAAAATTTTCTATAATAAATTATTTGAAAAATCTCTCGAACTAAAGAATTTTCGCAAATACTTTGATACGTGACTCTTCTGCATCTATAGGATTGTGATTAAGTATATTGTACTTGAAATAATTATAATTGAAATGATTATAATAATTATCAGTATACCATAAAAGTGTTTTGTATAAAAAAAATCGACTTTAAGAATATTTGATGTCAAAAAATTCAATGTTACTGTATACTGAATGTTTACACTAAAATATTTTATATACGCAAATTTATATACAAATCTACACTTTGTACAAATTTTCCATCATTGTGGCAAATGTTCCATCAGTCATTGACATCTCAAGATTTTCTATAATAAATCATTTGAAAAATCTCTCGAACTAAAGAATTTTCGCAAATACTTTGATACTTGACTCTTCTGCATCTATAGGATTGTGATTAAGTATATTGTACTTGAAATAATTATAAATATATCAATGTTCATTGGTGAGAATTGAATATTCAGCACGGAACCCGTTCCTGCAAGCGGTATTTTATTTTTAACATGCACTCTTTATCGGAGCACAAGGATCATCAGTATACATTCTTATGATGCACGTGCGTAAATGTGTCGCTAGAAGAACGTTCACTTTTATGTTAAGTAGGGTAGATCGTGTGCGGATCTGGTATTTCATAGTGTGGGTATACGATCAACTCCAAAGTCACTTCTCCCGACTGTGGACAGTGTCACCCACTACCCAGTCGCGTGCAGAGTCCACGTGCCTCATCGAATATCGAACTCTATCAAGATCTTTGTCGTTGCTCGTTATTTTATTATTATTGAGCCTGGATTAATACTTAATCCACACAACGCAAATTGAGGAGTTTCTCCTTCGCTGAAATCTTCGAAATAATCGTTCAGACTCAGAAGTTATTGACAATACGGAAAATTATATTTAATGCGAATTTTCGTACATGATAAAATTAAAATCTAAAAAATATTACTGAAGCGGTTAAAAAATCTTTTTTTTTGTACCAAACATTTAGAATGTTTGGTTTGTTTTTGTACGAAGTGTAAATCCTGATCTGCTTGATCATAAATTAATTTTTTTTTTTATATAATTGAATCGTCATTTTTTTTCTATCTTAAATGTTGAAAAATTGCTGACGCTGTATTCGTGAAAGTGATCAGTGAATCTCTTTGAAACTTCGTAAATGTGAATTTACAATTTTTTCATAATTCTGATTGATTCTAATCTTTGAATAAGACTGTGAATGGTAAGCATCGTTAAGGGTCCCCCCTTAGGGTTAGGACAGCGTTTTCTCAATGATCTTCATGAATTTTTTTATAGTATAAAAAATGAATATAATTTATTGAAACTTTGAGAATATTTTATACATATATTTAAGTATATACCATAAAATTTTTGAAGAATTTCCTTGAAAAACACCGAAAATATTAGCGACCCCATATTGCAGGTCACAATCAAACTCAGCATTTTGCGTACATTCTGGAAGCTACAATTTTCCTCTGAAATCAAACGAGGTTAGAATTTACTTTTATTATATGCCTCTCTTCTATATGAACCTAAATGCTATGAAAAAAATAGAAAATTGAATTTTTTACACGGGCCAAAACAAAAACGCATGATTTTTTGCCATTTTTTACAACTTTATTTGCAAAAAAAAATTATTTAAACTAATGATAATATTCCGATTTTAGGTTCATATAGAGCGCAATGCTATGAAGAAAGTAACTGCCAATTTTCAAAAGGATTGGTTGAAAACTTTTCAAACTAGCGTGTACGCAAGTTCCAAAAAAAGTCGTTTTCAGAAAAACGCGTTTGAAACACGTGGCGCGCTCGGGGCCTGAAGGAGAGCTACTCACTTTAATGGCTTATAACAATAGAACGAGTCGGAATTTTCATTTAAAATTTTGGGAACATATTTTTCAATAGTTTTACTAACAATTTATGAAATAAAAAAAATCGATTTTTTGAACCGTCTAACCCTATTCCCCCCCTTAAAATCATATAGCTATACGGAACATAAATAAATTTCGAAATAAGGGTTTTTAACGTCTTACTTTTCTCCCAAAC
This sequence comes from Oxytorus armatus, assembly GCA_958009045.1. Lineage (NCBI taxonomy): Eukaryota > Metazoa > Arthropoda > Insecta > Hymenoptera > Ichneumonidae > Oxytorus > Oxytorus armatus. The sequence goes on from OY253744.1 coordinate 13,760,567, forward strand.
TTTTCAACGCTGTCAGAGCTGTGATTTGAGCTGCGGTTATCGCAAATTCTTAACACTAAACGTACCGGCACTTTACATGTACCTATTCTTACCATAAGGGATCAAATGACCCTCGTGGTACATAAGGTATGCAAAGAATCTTTCTCGGTAAAAAGTAAGCTAACAGGAAAACGGAAAGTAAGAAATTGAATAATCGGATAATATAAGAATTTACAGAGAGTCAGATGAGCGAAAGAAATAACAATGAATGTACGATTTCAAAGAAAATTTTGAAAGGGGACATTTTGAAAGGGGACATTTGACCGCGCTTGGTACGTTTAGTGTTAAGGGTGGGTGAAATGCTCACGATCTATAAAAAAAAAGCTGCAAAGCCTTTTTCTCGGGGTTGATTAATGTTTCGCTAAAAATCAGATTATGACCACTATCATTCACCTTTTATAGGCAGGTAATTCGTTATCTTCCGAAAAATCAAGCACATAACTCTGAGAAAAGTAAGTTGCAGTTTTCCAATGTCCTTAAAACGCTACTCACATAAATTAATATTTTTACGGAATAGCTATACGTCACTGCATTATTTCATTATCGATTCAATTGTCATTGGCAATGTGGCTATACTGCGGTATCGGAGATCTGCTTGAGATAGGTGCAAGCCGAAAGTGCGGTGGCACGTTCGCGGAATATCTTACTGCTCTTTACCCATTCCGCGATGTACTCGACGTTCCGTTTCTCCTCGAGGGAAAGTCGAATTAGCGCCGCGAAATACCGGCTATATCGATGCCAGAATTTCCAGCATAGCCATACTACTTCTCCCGGACGCTGTTTGCAACCGGAGAAGATCGTGCAAGAGGGAGAAAGAGCGCCTACATACGTACAGTAAAATATCCGATAAATTAACTTCCCACAAATCAAACGATTCTGGTTAAGTGGGATTCTCCCATCAAGCACAAAATGGCGTCTAAGACGCACAGTGTCAAATGGCATTTGGTCAGATAGTTCTAAAGAAAGATACTCAAATGGTTTCAATATTATCTCCCAAATGTTCAACGATTAAAAAAAAGTAAAATACTGAGGGACTTTTTGTTACAATACTGCTTTGGCAAAACAAAATTTCATAACAATCGGCTCGTGCCATTTTGGAAAGAAGTATCGATCGCATTCTCGGAGCTGCTATTGGAGGGTGTGTTGTCGCCTTAAACAAACAGATAATGAGAAAAGTAAGGAGGGAAATTTACATTAAGAAAATTCGTGGATTCGAAGCTTTCAACAAACTGGAAGTGCTACTGTCTCATACCATGGACTGTATATATTTACTTGTATATATTTATGTATATAATGAAACGAAGGGAGTTTGCGAGTATATACTTGTGTATATGATGAAACGAAGGGAGTTCGCGAGTAACGAGTCTGGATGGGTGTATGTGTAGCAATAAATATGAGTTCGCAGGTGTCGCGCGTCGTTCATCTGTTACGATATTACAGGCATGATGAGCAGGTTACTAGCAACTTTTCAAACTGAAACTTCGCACGTAGATGATTATGTTTTTAAGGATAATTTGCGGAGAATTGCCGCGACGAAATGCATTATATAACGCAAGAGCACCGCTTATATTATAGATGTGTATGTAGTTTTAAAGCGAGTGTACTTGCGTCGGCATTGCACACGAGATGTTCCATGTAAGAGCGAAATATTTTGGGCAAGCGAACTTTTTTAAACCAGTCCGATTTGCAAGCGTGAGATTAAGGTAGTGGTCTTGGAACTTAAGCCGATTTTCATGTCTTTTTTGGAGGGCGTTTTTTTGTAGGAAAATAAAAATGAATCGTTTTGGATATTTAGGATGTTTTTATTTACATATTGAAGATACAAAAAAAAATTATTTTGAAAAAATTTAATAGTTTATTATTATTATTATTAGTGATCGAAGTTGGCACCTCGAAAAAAAAGCGCGTGGGTGGCCCCGGTGATTTTGGCTCTTGATGTTATCTGAAATCAAAAATTCTTGATAATTCTTAATCTATAGACATGTCATTCTGGTCGGAACTACTGAAGTTAAATTTCATGGATAAATAACAAAATGGCGGACTTTGGAAAAAAAAGTCCTTTTATTTTAGCAAAGAAGGGGTTGTAAAATAAAAAGTTAGGGGTGAAAAAATGTCTCGGTAGTTCCGACGAGAACTATAAGTGTGCAGAGTAGCCTGTTAAAATTTGAAAGCAATCGGTTTGGTAGAAAAAAAGTTAGGACCCGGGCTGCCAACTTCGAGGTGCCAACTTCGATCAATAATAATAATAATAATAAACTGTTAAATTTTTTCAAAAAATTTTTTTTTTGTATCTTTAACATGTAAACAAAAACATCCTAAATATCCAAAACGATTCATTTATATTTTCCTACAATAAAACGCCCTCCAAAAAAGACATGAACATCGGCTTAAGTTATTAGACTACTACCTTGAGAAAAGAAATTAGGTAGAATGGACTTCCTAATTTCGCGATTTAGACAAATTACAATACTGCGGATAATGTCTTCGATCAAAAATGCATTCTGAGTTACGTGGAAACATCTCAACATGTACAATATTATTTTCTTAACGATCTTTGTTTCGATGATCTTTCTCGCTGTGAAAAATTAAGTTTTCTTTTTGCCAATTAGGAAATACAATTATGTATTTATTCCTTGCATATGTCACTTTTACGGCAATATCACTATTCAAAATCTTTTCTCAATTGTCTCACAGGGAATGTTGATAAAATCGGTGAGTCCGATCTGTATTTTTTTTTTTCGAAACTTTCTCCAGAAGAGAATCGCACAGCAAAAAAAAAAACACGAAACGTTGTCCTGGTGCGGTGCACGAGCGTGTTTGTGTAACCACCGGGGCGGACGCATTAGCGCCGAATAAGGAAGGAATTCCTTGGGTGTATGACGGCGTTTAATTTGCGGCGAGCTTGCCGTAATCGAGAGTTTATGGGATATCGCTCGAATGTATCACGAAAAAAAAAAAAGAAAAAAAAATAGACCTCCGGGAGAAAAATCGGATATGGTTGTCAGTACAAGCGGTAGAACATATCAAACGCTAAAACGCTTGTAAAAGAGATTATTGTCCGAGCGACATTAGTAACGCTTGCCCTATATTACAAGACACGTATATAGGGTATTTCACATAAAATGGAATGATATTAAGACCAGGGAATTTTTGGCAACGCTTTCATTCACAGACAGTTACCCAAAAGTCGTAAAAACAATATCTGAGTATCTTTCGTTTAATTTCTTCTTTACAGTTATCGTTTACGTATTAAATAGCACTGTAAAAATTCCCTCGGCCAAAAAACGAAGCCATTGGGTTGAAAGATCCCATGAAAATTTAATGCGTTGAATATACTTTTATATGTGTAGTTTTATTAGATTAAAACCGTAATGGGCGTTCGTGGGCAGTGTAAAATCCGGCGAGCAAGAGATCGCGTGCTAAATCGCCCAATAGTTCTTAGAAATGCTCACTGGTTTTCGAACATTCAAATATATGCTATGATTAGTCAAGATTTGTTTCATTGCGAGGCTGCTTTGCAGAGGTCAATTAACATTCGGTATAAAATAAATTTAGCATACAGTTTTTTATTTTAAACAAAAAATACCAATGTTCGATGAGAAATTATATTTTGAGTGTTGCGAGTGTATGAGTTGTGTCAATGAGTGTTTCTCAGAATTTTGCAGAACCTTTGACAGAATAAGTGAGTTTTCTTGAGTGCTTGTAAGTTAATGACGGACATTTCGGTGAAAGTGTCTGCTTACCAATCTCCGAAGAAATATCTTTGTGTAATTGTCCGAGTGTCCACGAGTTGTCATCGTAAATTTTCTAAGGGACAATGAATTTCTATTATAAAATTGCCGATAGGAGTAACGCGCGGTATTAAAATACCTCAAGCTAAATTTCACGATCAGGAGAAAGAGTAAATGAAGGGGGAAAAAAAAAAAATTTACGAACGACATCACTGGGTGACCTATATGGGTACGAGCTGCGAGCATTCCAGTTTCGGACGATGGACTCTCTCGTGCGATCGGTACAGATCGGCGTGTATATGCACACAAACATGTCCAAGTATATCGAGTTCTGTATATAAACGCGAGATATCTATAATGAGAGTCTTCGACGACGAAAGAGCAACTCTCGACGAGAGCTCGATCGCGAGCTCGCGAACGAAAGTCCACCAGGGTTCTCGCGGTTTGTAAATGCCTCGAAGGCGATCGAAGTGAAACCTCGTCTCGCCGATCGGAGTATCACGTCCCCGCGCATGCACGAACATTTCTCTGAATAATCATGATGTTATATACTATATATATATATATATATATATATATATATATATATATATATATATAAAGATGGCGATGAGATGCGCGTGCCATACTCGGCGTTCCATCGCGAGAGAGCTACGATAGTATGATTTATATTGATCTCATGGAGCAAACGATGGAAAGTGAATAGTCGATGAATGAGATTGTGAATCTGTCCACAGTCCATTGCATTTTCACGTTAAAAAATTCAATATTATTTTCTGCTGACCAGTAACGACTACGCGGTCTTATCTCTCATTTTACTCTTACAAAAAATTTAATACGTACGAATGACAATAAAAGCACAAAAATTAAAAAAAATCGAATGAATTAGCACATATACGATTCATTCAACTTCGTAATTGAACGAAATTTAAAACTTCTGTTATTTTAAATGTCAGAGGTAATGTAAATAATAAAATTAATGGCAAAGGAAAGTTTGTTTAAATCGAATATTATATTGTTTTAAACTATAAACATACGTTTGGCACGAAAAAATTTGGAATAACTTTTTTTTTCATATTGATGGGTCGATTAAGAGATGCACGCAACTCTCCGAAACACCTTATTCAAAGTTTGAATGACGTCCCGCGCAATATGAGAAAATAATCCCAAGGAGTTCAATTGCAAAAATGTATAGTTTATAATGAACATTTTTTTGTCAAATTTGAACAAAATCTGAGTCAGCAAAAAGCTCATCGTGTGCAATTCGACGAATTTATGATTTTTTGGGTAAAAAAAAAAACTAATCCTTCCAAGGAAAACATTAGTTTTTGTCTGTAAACATTAAGGACAAAAAATAATCTTCTAGATAACTCGTTAATAAGGGTGAAATGAAAAAACGTATTTTCGTTGTTTTTCAGTAACAATAGTATTTTTTGTAGTATCAGAATAAATCATATTGTACAAAAACAAATTTGTTAGTATCATTGATTTTTCTTTCTATCTTTTACCGCAAAATCCATTAGCATTAGCGAAACTTTGGTTCGTCAGTCATGTCGAACAAACTATCACGATAGTATAATATTTGCAAGAACGTGTAGCGTGAATAACACGCGTTGGGATTTCAAAGTTCTCGAGACAACAAAAGAGGCTTTGCAGTCCCTCCGGTGAACCGGAGTGTTATATCAAAAGTTGTCGGTCGATCGGCTCGCGATTCATCGAGCCGAACCGGCGAGACACGAACCGAAGTATTGGTAGTATTTCATCAGTAATGCATCCAGTATGTATATAGACATATATTTAAGTACATAACTGAAGGATCGCCGACCCAGTTCGTGTAATGTTATGCAACTGTGTTAAAAAAAAAACAAAAAAACAAAAGGTTTTCTGCGCTAACGGGGATCGAGCCTCGTCCGGGTTTATATGTAAGTAGAATTACGTGACTTCACTTAGAGATGAATTTGTGTTCGGTTACTTTTGTGCCTCATATCGTTTATCGAACGATCGATACAACGGTGTCAAACGCAGGACATCGATTGAACTCGTTATCCTCATTGGCAAAAAAGGAATTTGAAAGAATTTCCTCTCTATTAATTATAAATTACTAAAGGTATGTATTATCCGTATTAATTATAAATTCCTAATGGTATGTACATACCGCTCGCGCTAAAAACCGAGTAAATTTGAAAAATTATTATAAAGGTATGTGGTGAAAAAAAAATTAAATTGTTGATTTTACATTTTTTTATTAACTTTTCAACTATAAGAAAAGAGATTTAATCATTTTTTTTAAATATTGCCATTCTTTTTTACGGGTATAAATGGATTACTGATGAAAACCATCGCGCCTCCTTGTCGACATCATAACTTCACCAAAAATTATCCAATCTCCAAAAATAAAAAAGAATCTAGTAAAATAATGAAGTAGTAATAGTGTGAAGGAGGGAATATTTTTTTGTTTTCAATAATAAAGAAATTACATTGTTTTAAATTTTAGTATACAATTTTTTTTTTAATTAATGTTTGATGATTTATAAAAAATTTTCCAACCAAAAAATTAAAAAAACTTCTCGTCAGACTATAGAAAAAATAATTATCAAGATTAAAAAAAAGAAACGTTAATAAAGTATTAAAAATTGACTGAGTTATTGTGCTGACACTGTCTAAAAATATAGATTCGAGAAAAACGCGTTTAAAGCCTCTGGTAGGTAGAACGTGAACTTACAGCTAGTCTCCCATTCCAGCAATAACTTTGTAACGGAGTGGAATTTTCTTAAATTTTTTTTATTTTTTAATTCTTAAAAGTACAAAGAATAAAAATCTGTGAAAAAAAATCGATTTTTTTTTAATTTCAGGGGTATGTGAGCCCTTAATGATGACAACAATTTTATATAACGGCAAAACTAATGATAATAAATATAACAATGTTTGAAAATTCAGTGCCTTTCTACCGGTGCAATTTGAGAAATTTCTCAAAACACGGAAGAGAACAACAAAGCGCGTTTATTTCATAGCCGGAAAACTCCAATGTCCAATTTGCACGCCTTTTGTTTTTTTTTTTTTATCGTAAAACGAACAAATACGCTACAAGCGATAAATTTATTTCATTCATTCCGTGTAATTGTGCGAATAAGTTGAACGTACCTATAATATTATGTCGTTGAGCAGTTTCACCGTTGCAATTGTAAAATGAGATCAAGCAAGAAGTAATATATGTGTGCACGGGGTGTTCAATTTTTTTTTTATAATTCCATACTATTATCTCCGATATTGTGGATGAAAAAAAAAAGTTTCGAGAGAAAGTTGAAAGGTTTTGGGAGGGGGCATACCGTCAATATGATTAAGTATTTTAATTCCTTAGATTTAGATACGTTGTTGATATTTTACGATTACTCTTGATTTCAAACAAATGAAAATTCGTTACTTCGCGGATTTTTGTATCTTGAGTGATCTGTGATCTTCAAAGTTTGTCGAAAAAAAAAATATCGTCGTTTTATAGTCGAAAATTCTATTTCAAGTATAAACCAAAATTGCCCTATAAAACGTCTACGTCAGATTATCCAATTTCTTCTTAAATATTAAACCATAATTTCCGATAGAAAGATAAAAGCGAGCTATATAGGAGCGATAGTATCGCCACGTCAGTTTAGTTATAAATCGATTGCGAAAACTTGTATTTCACGATCCGTAAGAGAATCTACTTATTTACAGAGAAGTCATGAGCAAATGTTTGCAAACTCAATTTTAAACGTGCTGTGAATTGTGATTGATATAACATTCGAGCTGTTGCTTTATCGAATTGTTCACGTTGACAGAAGTCCAGTGAAATTTATTTCATTTCATTTGTGAACATTGAAATTCGTCGAGGTCGCGTTTAATTTCTTGTATACGTTCGTTCTCCTCTCTCTCTCTCTCCCTCTCTTTTTAATCTTTCGGTGTACTTTTTTTCCCCCTCGGGACATAGCGCAATCGCGAAGTTAACTAGGCTAACTTGTCAACCGGCCCCTCGATGAGCGATGGCCACACACTCGCATTTTTTTTTTGTTGCGCTCTGAACTCATTTTTTCCCATATTTTTTTTTGTCACAAAGTAATTATTGAATGAAAAAGATAAAAAATCGTTAAAACTTGTGAAGTGTGCCCGGATCTCCAAGTTCCGTCGCATAAATCTCGAGTATTTCCATAACTAGCGGATCTGGTAAAACTTTTATTTTTCTCAAATGTGAAACTGTAATAGAAATTTCGCAAAGAACAAACGCAACAGTTACGCTTATCCGTACAGCTCAAGGATATCCCATTGTGGTTTAATCGTAACGACTAAAGTCATAGGCCGGAGACGGGGATGGGGAGAAATTGATTCGTGGCGGTTTATTACTTGTTCCGAAAAAAATGCAAACTTTTTATCATTATTAATTTCTAGGCAATTTTTTTTTTTTTATTACCTCACTTTCCACGAGTGAAATACTCACAGAAAAGCTACAGATTTATCGGAATCACCAAACGTTTGAAATATATATGCATTGACAATATTCTCATTGATTCTTAATTAAATGGAAATCGAACATGAATAATCACTCCTACAGATTTTAGGTCTTTGCCAATTGAACCTTAATTGTCCGTGGTCATAAGGGGTCAAAATGACCTCCTCAAGCTCTCTTAAATGATTGCCGTGCGAAAAGTCTCGGCTTCAATTAGGTCGAAAAAATTTTGAAACATGATTTAAATATTGTAAAATATGGAACCGAGTTTACGTAAGAAATCAAATAATAACATGTTCGGAAAAAAAAATTGTGAAGCAAAAAATGACCTTATACACTAAAAGAATAACTTTTTCATTTTTCAAATTAAGAAGAATAAAATATATGAGTTATCGCGGGTTCGAAAGAACGTATTAACCCTAAGCGGTTCCTCCTTTAAAGTCGTTCCCTAAAAAGAACTTCGAACCTTCAGTAGAGATCAAATCGAACATTTTTTAGCCATTTTTTAGTCATATATCTAAAAAATTAAAGTTGGGGTCAGTTGGACTCCTAGCTACCAAGTAGAGGTATTCTCTTTTCATTTTGATTATCTTCACTCTCAGTCAAATAAATGTTGAGTCATCAAGTTTCTTCGTCATAGTGCGTTCCAGTGGCAACAACGATTTTACGTCGATGTATTAGTCCATAGATTTTAATTGGATAACATAATACTCGATAACAGAGCACGAAGAATCTGAACTATAAAAAAGCTTCCGAATGTTCATATATTATGCATGTACGGCGCAATGTTAACATTGTGTCTCGTCATTACAATCGTTCGACCAAAAGCCGAACTCTCGTTGTGACTCGAACGTTACCACGCGGACACCGCCAAAGTCGACCTACTGGCCCAGCGCGCGACCGAGATTCCCTCGTTCGAATTTCTCGTCGAGTATTAAACTGCTGATCGTTCGCGATGGACCCACCGCGGAGAGCCCAGCGTACGCGAGAGTCGGGCCATATTTTCATTCCACTCTCGGTGAACGATCAGTCACAGCACTTGTGCCTTCGTGTATACATATAACAGATCGAGTATATATATACCTCATATATATTCGTCTGTTTCCAAACATGAAACATAATTTCATTGCCGGAGGCCCGAAAAAATTGTAGTTAATAATGGAGGAATGAGTTGTCGTAAGAATTGACTTTGCTCGAATAATATTTAAGTGTTTTAATCAAACATTAATGCCAAATACCAATGCATTTTTTGTATTATTTGTGATGAAGGCGAATACTGAAAATGTCACATGTGTAGTAACCGGGACTTATAACTGCAAATAACATTTATTTTCATGTCTCTTGATACTTCGGCTCTTATCAAATTGCAAATAAGCAACGAAAGACTAAAAAAAATTGGCACAACGTGTAAAAGTTTGCAAAGATTTTTGTTGAACTGAACAAACCTCTATTCTTTACAAAATCATTTTCAGAACAGATGAACCAATCGAATAAAGCTCACAGAAGCTCGTCTTTATAGCAGAGTAGAAAGAGGTGTATTGCGACCACCTAAGGGCAAAGTTTTCATTGCACTTTAACTGTTCAAACAACATTCACTTGTAACACTGTTCTCGTTTGTTTTCAAGCAAGTTGTCGTTTATCTCGTTACAAAAAAAATGTATTCAAAGAATGCCTGTATTAATACCAAACGAAAACTGGGTTGATGACGAATCCAGCGACAAAGGTGCCATTTCATGAGCAGAAAGCAGTGCCAGTTCTTTTTAATAACTTACTGTTAAGTTATTAAAAAATTGAGCAACAGCCGTTTTTTTAGTAACTTTTACTAATAAGTTACTAAAAAAACTACTGCTCACTGCTCATTAAATGGCACCTTGAAGTTTATTGTGGATAAAACTTACGTTAATCGTTCGTAAATATTAATTTCATTGGCCATGAATCTTATCTTGAGATATATATTTTTTTAAACTGATTGAAGGACGATATTATAAAAAAAAGTAATTATCAAACATCTTGTAAAGACTGCTGCATTTTTTCTTGATTTTACCTATATATATATATTGGGGCGATTTTTTTTCGACTATTTTTTTTTCAGTCCCTACCCGAAATTTTGTTGGATATGTCGATAAAGAAATTCCCCGAAAGGTACAGCCATTAATATTAATTCTAAGTACTTTCCCAAAGCGTGAGAAGATTTTCCATATCAAATACACGTAAATCGAATTTTTTTTTTTTCAAATTTCTATAACTCAGCCGCATTTTATGCTATCATATTGTTTTTGGTTTCGATTTACTCAGAATAAAACAATCTAAAAAAGTGCCTTTTGCGGTGAAAGTGTAAATTGTACTGGTCAGTTGGTACGAGTCACTGATGTTGATTTTTACCGAATATTCTCGTTTTTTTGCTGGTATCTCCGAAACAATTAACTTTACGAAAAAAATATAAACGAAAAATTTGTTGGAAATTTAATTTCCTACAAAAAAGGTCCTCTCGACCCAATTGCTTAGATTAATATATCTTGTGATATTAAACTTTAACTTATGAGTAGTATAAAATTTATAAAATATGAAATATTAAATAATAAAAAAAATAAAAGAAGTTCAATATCTCAAGAAATATTAATCTAAGCAATTGGGTCGATAGGACCTTTTTTGTAAGAAATTAAATTTCCAACAAATTTTTTATTTACATTTTTTTCGTAAAGTTAATTGTTTCGGAGATAACAACAAATTTGTTGGAAATTTAATTTCCTACAAAAAAGGTCCTATCAACGCAATTGCTTAGATTAATATATCTTGTGATATTGAACTTTAACTTATGAGTAGTATAAAATTTATAAATATGAAATATTAAATAATAAAAAAAATAAAAAATAAAAAAAGTTCAATATCTCAAGAAATATTAATCTAAGCAATTGGGTCGATAGGACCTTTTTTGTAAGAAATTAAATTTCCAACAAATTTTTCGTTCACATTTTTTTCGTAAAGTTAATTGTTTCGGAGATAACAGCAAAAAAACGAGAATTTTGGGTAAAAATCAACTTCAGTGACCCGTACCAATTCACCAGTACAATTTACACTTTCGCCACAATAGGCACTTTTCTAGATTGTTTTATTCTGAGTTAATCGAAATCAAGAAGAATATGATAGCATAAAACGCGGCTGAGTTATAGAATTTTGAAAAAAAAAAAAAAATTCGATTTACGTGTATTTTAGATGGAAAATCTTTTCACGCTAAGGGAGAGTACTCAGAATTAATATTAAGGGCTGTAACTTTCAGGGAATTTGTTTTTCGACATATCCAACAAAATTTCCGGTGGGAACTTCGAAAAAAAAAAATCGCCCTAATATATATATATCTGTTTTTAATGCGTAGTCGCTATTGCCGACTCTTCTCCCCTTCGCTCCTGCCGATCAGATGGGAAAAGCATTTTTTTTATATCACTTGTAGATTGTTTTCTAAACAAAAAACGGATGACGCTCTACTATTTTACGTTGGAGATTATACATTCCTTCCGCAATCCGTTAGATACCTCATCAAATCCCGTATCGGAATTCCGCATGATGAATTACTCCCCCCTCTGACGCCTGTCTCTCGATGACAAAAGGTAAAATCGAGCTCGAAGATCGTCATAGTACACGAACGAGAGCTTAATACTCTCTCTCTTTCTTTGTACTGTAAATGGATGTTAGTGCCGGTCCATTGAAGTGCGAAACGCTCTTCGATATATATCTGAAAGATGAGGAAGAGTTATCGCGATGTGCATTACGAATATACCTGTGTAATAACAATACCGTTGGAAGAAAACGCGACTGCAACGATTGCGCATTGACGCCTATGGACACACCAGATGTCCTTGGCTAGGACGTACATGACGTGAATTTACCGTTTCTTTGACGTGAATAACGCAAAATGTGTACATGTAGTTTGATGTACGTGTATGTAAAACCAGAAGGACTTCGAGTCTACGGTTATTTTCGATCGATAAGCCCTTTTAACCGTCGCATCAGACGAGGATCTATTATTTACTTTCAATCATCGGATTTTCCAGTCTCGTCTTCCTGGACTCGCGTAATCGTTGCATTCTTCGCGAATGATTGGCAAAGTAAAATTTTTCAAGCTTACTCGGTATAATAACAGGCATTCGCGGGTTTGAATAATGGAATAACAACGGCTAGGTCCTTGTATCAAACATAATTGATTGGATGGCCTCAAATTATTGTACGAATATTATCGCAATGGGTAAAGATAACGATGAAAATTTGAATTTGATGATTCGTAACGAGAAATCTGCCTTATTCACTTTTCTACTAAGTTGTATGAAATTATGATGCTGAAGTTTGCATCGTTGGAATGCAACGAAAATAAATTTGTTACACCGTTAATCCCTCTTAAGATTAGATTATCGATGACAAAAATCGTTAAAACGTTTTATTGGGGTCTACTTAAAAAATCTGGGATTAAATGGGGCACGAGAAGCAAGAGCAATACTGAAAATGAAAATTTTAAAAACTATTTCCGTTGCGTTCCAACGATGCAAACTTTAAGATCATATGAAATTTTCATTAAACCGGTTGATTTAACGGTACAAATTTGTACGAGCTATTTTGACGAAATGTTTAGTGAAATTCAAAAATGAAAACTATTCTTGCACCTTGAAAAAGCGTTAAGTATAAAATAGCACGACAAATATTTAAACGAAAGAGAAGCATTCGTTCGATTATTAATTTTTTCATTAAAGTATAATAACAAAAAAAAACTTGATTTTTTTCTTGCACTTTGCGCATTTACCATGATATAAGATGGAGTGACATAGAAGAAATTTTGTTGCGTCACTCGGAATGAAGACTGTAGTTAGGAGGGTCGAAGGATTTACGTGAACCGGCCGAGTGCATCGAGAACAAAAAGAAGCGAAGTGTCAGTTGAGATGCCACGGAGTTTTTTGTCTGTGAAAATTTTCGGCTACGCCCCCTCGCATTATAGCTACTGTTTGACGTTGCGCCGCGAGGAGTTCGTTTCGGGACGTTGGCCACCGGTACATCTCTAAGCTAAACTATACAATTTTTTTTTTTTTTTTGGTCACACATGACCGTGTTCCGACTCATACATTCATCAACTACCCGCCGCACGTCCGATACAGAACTCGCGAGATTAAAAGAACCAAACAAAAAAAAAAGGACTCGCGAAGGAGACCTCATAAAGAAGGTGAACGAAGGAAGAAAGTTGTTAGCGTTATTACCGTAGTGTAAATGTCGAGTAGAGTCTGAATTTGCCCCAGAGGCAATTGGATCGATGATTATACGAAGAGAAACGACGAAGAGAAGAAATAAAGAACAAAAAAATATAGAAGCATAAAGAGATCTTCGAGAAACAAAGTATTCGGGTCAGTCCTCTGACCGGTTTTACTCGTATATATGCATGGTCAGGAATCGCGGGCGAGAACCTGACGTATCGCACTAACGCCCCATTATTGATAATCCACGTGTGTGCGCCAGGAGAATTTACGAGGATATACAGAGGATGAAGTCAAAGAAAAAAAAAAAAAAGGAAACCAAAGAAGAAGAAAAAGAAATGGTAACGTTGCGTATAAAATATGAAGGAGGAAAATGTGTGAGTGAGGGGAGAGAAGGCGTAAAAGTATGTAATCTAGCAAGAATGCGGAATGAAACGGGGCCCGAACCTCGAGGCTTCGAACGAGAAGCTTATATACCACGAGCAAAAGATGCCGCCTGAATGTAGTGGTTCCGTTCGAGAGTTCCTGGGCTTGCGTTCAAGTTTGTCTCGATATTCCATGCTCGAGAGTTCGATCTTCCTGGTATATATCCTATATTATAAAACCTCAATGCCTTTACATATGTTTATACTGCTATTCGCGGCTGATACATGTGTTTAAGCATCAACGTCTCTTACCTATGACGATTACATTCTTCTTTTTTTTTTTACATCCTTGTAATAAAATACATTGCAGTACAGTGTACGGGCATATGTATGACAGCAAGTATATGATTATGAATGAATCATTCCACGTTAAATCAGTTTGTATATTAGGGAATTTAAAAAAATGTACTTCAATGCATTTGTCGAATTTGGTTAAGGTTTGGGTCTGGTAACTTAAGCCGATTTTCATGTCTTTTTTGGAGGGCGTTTTTTTGTAGCAAAATAAAAATTAATCGTTTTGGATATTTAGGATGTTTTTATTTACATATTGAAGATACAAAAAAAAATTTGTTTGAAAAAATTTAATGGTTTATTATTATTATTATTATTGATCGAAGTTGGCACCTCGAAAAAAAAGCGCGTGGGTGGCCCCGGTGATTTTGGCTCTTGATGTCATCTGAAATCAAAAATTCTTGATAATTCTTAATCTATAGACATGTCATTCTGGTCGGAACTACTGAAGTTAAATTTCATGGATAAATAACAAAATGGCGGACTTTGGAAAAAAAATTTGTTATTCATCCATGAAATTTAACTTCAGTAGTTCCGACCAGAATAACATGTCTATAGATTAAGAATTATCAAGAATTTTTTATTTCAGATAACATCAAGAGCCAAAATCACCGGGGCCACCCACGCGCTTTTTTTTCCAGGTGCCAACTTCGATCAATAATAATAATAATAATAAACTATTACATTTTTTTTTTGTATCTTTAATATGTAAATAAAAACATCCTAAATATCCAAAACGATTAATTTTTATTTTCCTACAAAAAAAACGCCCTCCAAAAAAGACATGAAAATCGGCTTAAGTTACCAAACTACTAACTTAATGGATTAATAGACACAATTACATTATTATGCTCCGACCAAAGAAAATCGTGAAGGGAAAATGACAAAGTTCACTTTTCAATTACTTCTGTGGATCGAATTTCGTGCTCTGTAAACAAATACTTCATTAAAAAAAAATCATTTTCATTAATCTCTGAAAATTGAACAAGTCTTTATCAAATTTATCAATCTTTTCATTCATCCCTTGACAATTGGAGGAATTTCATTACTCATTTCTCGTTTATTTTTGTGTTTCAGGTGAGTCCACTTCTTTGCAGTCATTTAATCTTTATTTTTTTTCGTCAATGAATGACTCAGCCCGATTTAGTGATGCGAAATTCGTGAGTGAAACCACTTTTCGTTCATTTTAATAGATAAATTATTGCATTCGTCCAAAAACACTGTGAGAGGGATCTCAAGATGGAAACGATGGAAAAACATAATAATAATTACGAAGAATATGCAAATTTATAATTTGCATGGTTAACCTGGTTTTTTTTTATATTTTTTCTTTTTAGAAATCATGTTCTATAAAAACTTGGCCGAAAGGAAAGATCGGAGATACGATGATTTGTGCGGTGGAAAAATTGAGGATTATTGCTCTCGTTTATTTTTCACTGTCAGAGACAAGAACAAAGAGATCTTGATATTTTCTCGATAATGCTCCTTCGCAAGAAATGCAATATACATAGTATAAGATTTATCTCTAGCGTACTCGAGGTGTATACAGTACACCTTACGATATTACCGAGGAAAAGAGGAGTTTGCTTGTGGTGCGCGGCCTGTAATCTCGTCATTCTCAAGTACCACGTCCTGGCGCGTGCTGACTCGCGCGCTCGTCTAACTGTATTTTACTTCGAGAGAGTCTCTCTCTCTCTCTCTCCCTGCTGCCTCGAACTGCTTATTCACGCATCTCGCAACGCCAATTAAAACGTACAGCATGTAAATACGATGGAAAAAATTAAAATAATAAATGAAATGAGTCGAACGATAGGGTGATATAAAAATATATGTCCATACAGATTTCATTACTATCTCGTCACACCAGCGCTGAGGTAACTTTATACCGTTGAAAAACAAAATCGGAGGATGAGGATAAATCCTCTTTGACGCCTCTGCAAAAATTGAGGTAAATGACGCATTCATCTTTTATTTTACTTACGAGATGAGAAAAAAAACAGCGCGTATCCCTGAAAAATTTCTTAGAAACGACGAAGAACAAAAATTTACATAAGTAACTGTTTTTTTTTATGTCGATAATGTATTGGTAAAAAGTTACGAATGACGATACGTTATTTACCCAGAAAAGTGTACAAAAAGAATTCGTTATTATTCCGAATGAAAATTAAATAGAATTGTTGGGCAAATTTTCGTGAAAATTTGCTAGAATAGTCCAATGGAAAAATCTATTTATTTTATGGTTGATTGGAATCAAAACCTCGTTGGGTAAAGTTTTGTAACTGATAATGAACGAAAGAGCAAAATAATCAGGGATCTAGTTCGTACTGTTGCTCATGAAAAATATAATGAATTTCGCATTAATTTTGTTTTTTGTTCTTATACTCGGAAATATTATAGAAAATATTGCGTATTTCGAATTTAATATAAAAAATAGTAAAATGAAATAGTCAAACGGTAATTCGCATTGGCCGACGACAAACAATTGTACCGAGGAAATTTTTAACGGTAAATATTGGATATTTCGTGTTTGGTGACAAAAGAGTGTTGGTAAAATAGTGATAGTTCGAAAGAAGCAAAACGGGACAATAGTCGGACTCGGTGTATGCAAAATGGAATAGGCGGCTTTTCAACGGCATTATGCATACTTCGAATACCATTTTAGATATATCTCAAATGTGCCCACGTGCGCATCGAGAGGTTCACGCCTACGTTATTCCCTTCCTGGCTATATATATATATATATATATACACAGACACGCTACTATTCACTATTCAATTATACAGTTCGTGCAAACGCATAACGTTCGACGTATACGCGTTAAAAAGCAACGCCGACGCCGTAACCACTGGGATTGAAGCCTCCATTACGTGCCCATATACACAACCGAGATGGCCGGTCTGTTGGGCGCCGCATAGAAAATCTAATAGCCGTTCGAGTGGGCGAGAAAATTTGCACTTTTACCCAACGCATATATACCGACTAACGATCCTCGCGCACGCTTCTTAACCATTATTCACCTGCAATTTTCAGTAAACGACTTGAGTTACGTTACAAAGTGGAAAACAAAAAATAAGTCTAATGTTTGAATGAAAATGACACCAAAATGACACATATTTTTCGGACTTGAAAAATAATTATTCTTTTCGTTGTTATTGCCCCTCAAAAAATCAACGATTAAACAATTCTTACGATACAACGGAAACGCTGGAATTTATTAAAAAGGTGGTTTTATTTTTAAATGTGGCAAGGAAAAAATCACACAGGCAATCTCAAATCAAACATTTTTCAAAATCCGTTTCAGATCATCGAAAAAATATGCATATATGAAAAAAGGTAAGGAGTTCTACTTTTGAACAATATCCTTTAAAAAAAAATATAAGAAACAAATGCATTTCCAACAATATTTCAGAATCGGATGTAAATATTTGTTTCAATGATCGTAGAAAAAATTTCAAAAATCGTTCATTTGGAATTATCGATGGGACGTTTTTTGGCATATTGAAATTCATCATAGAGTCCCTTAAGGGGGGAAATAGGGTTAGGACAGCGTTTTCTTAATGATTTTCATGAATTTTTTTATAGTATAAAAAATGAATATAATTTATTGAAACTTTGAGAATATTTTATACATATATTTAAGGGAGAACACCACTGTGACCTCGTGTTTTTTTTTCACATTTTTCAAGAATTTTTTTTTGTGGGAAAAAAAAGAGATATTCGAAAAATTTGTTTGGGTTTTGTTCCTTGTTTATTAATGTATCAAAAAACATTTTTTCACATTTTTCTCGCCGCATGGTGGCGCTGGGGAAGCTCTCGCGTCAGGTGCTGTCATTTCCGCGGCACGCAGCACGTCGATCTGAAAAAAAATACCGAGTGTTTTCATTAATAATATGATATTTTGAAGAGAAGTACACAGGGATTTGGAAAAATATTGTTTCAAAAAAAATATTTTTCCAAATCCCTGTGTACTTCTCTTCAAAATATCGTATTAATAATGAAAACACTCGGTATTTTTTTTCAGACCGACGTTGAAGAGAGTTCTGCTGCGTGCCGCGGAAATGACAGCACCTGACGCGAGAGCTTCCCCAGCGCCACCATGCGGCGTGAAAAATCTGAAAAAAATATTTTTTGATACATTAATAAACAAGGAACAAACCCCAAACAAATTTTTCGAATATCTCTTTTTTTTCCCACAAAAAAAAATTCTTGAAAAATGTGAAAAAAAAACAGGGGGTCACAGTGGTGTTCTCCGTTAAGTATATACTATAAAATTTTTGAAGAATTTCCTAGAAAAACACCGAAAATATTAGCGACCCCATATTGCAGGCCCCAATCAGACTCAGCATTTTGCGTACATTCTGGAAGCCGCAATTTTCATCTGAAATCAAACGAGGTTGGAATTTACTTTTGTTATATGTCTCTCTTCTATATGAACCTAAATGCTGTCAAAAAAAATAGAAAATTGAATTTTTTACAGGGGTCAAAACAAAAAAGCATGATTTTTTGCCATTATTAACAATTTATTTGCAAAAAAAAAATTATTTTAAATAATGATAATATTCCGATTTTAGGTTCATATAGAGCGCAATACTATGAAGAAAGTAACTGCCAACTTTCAAAACGCTTGGTTGAAAACTTTTCAAACTAGCGTGTACGCAAGTTGAAAAAAAGTCGTTTTCAGAAAAACGCTTTTGAAACACGTGGCGCGCTCGGGGCCTGAAGCAGAGCTACTCACTTTAATGGCTTATAACAATAGAACAAGTCGGAATTTTCATTTAAAATTTTGAGAACATATTTTTCAATAGTTTTACTAACAATTTATGAAATACAAAAAAAAATCTAATTTTTGAACCGTCTAACCCTATTTCCCCCCTTAAAGACAACAAAGAAATGTTGGTGACAAATCTCATATTCTATTTGCAAAAATTTTCAAGTTTAGTTAAAGTAGCAAAAGTACATTGTATTGAAAATTATTACAAGTTGTACCGAACGAAAATCAAACACAGATTGACGGTGACTTTGTTCGAATCTTGTCTTTGAAATCGGATCTTAGAATCGTTGATGTTTTTTTTTCTTTCCTTGCGGTCGAACTTCGCGGTCTAACAGCTCTAAGAGCGGATAAGCCGCCACGAGCAAAGGCTGAAAGCGCATAAAGAAGATGACGGGGTGAATGAGAATCGAGACGAGAAAGACGAAGAAAAGAAAAAAAAAAGAGACGTGCACAAGTGCTCAGGTGATGGCGTGTGCTCTCGTGCGGCTACAGTTAACTTGACACGACCTTCTCTACTCAACTCCTACTCAAACACTTTTAAAACTACGCTGTCGTCCAATCAACGATATTCTCCAAGCATGAGCTAGAGAAATTACGGTTGAATTGCATTTTTTTTCTGTTTGCCTCTTACCTGACGAATCTTCATTTTTGCCTATTTGTCAGAATACCATTAAAACTCACGCGATTGGCTCCAAAGTCATTAATAAAATTTAGCCGATAATTTTTCTATTTAAAGATGTTGATTCGTGCTAAATGCTTGCAATCGATTTTCCATTGACAAGAATACGTGGTTACTTACTTTCCTGCGATTTTTCCGATCGTCAAGAAAAGTCTGAATTTTTTGTTTAATCGTCGTTACTTCCAAATATGCATTGTTAATGTTTTTCACAAGTGAAAAAAAGTCTAGATTACTCCAAAAAAAACTTTAAACCCAATTGGATGATTCCGACGTCTGTAAAACTCTATGGGATTATTTTCAAACGAACTAGAATCCAGACGCGAGTCTGGTGTTGCATTTACTTTCAAAAAGCAATCGCGGAAACGATTGTGCAAATTTTTTCTATAAGTATTACGCAATGAGATTTCAATCTTCAAATCACAAAGTTATGAAAATGAAAAGACCCGAGACTCAATTGTTCGTTCAATGGTGCGGGTTTTCCTTCGCTGCTGTTTCTCAACTTCTAAATCCTGCAACAACAACAAAAAACGTATGATGCCGTTTGTGTCTGTGAGGCAAAAAATCATCTCACGAAGATTTGGACTTGACGAATCAACAGCTATACGATTGTGATTAGAGTTGGGTGAGAATAAAAATCGAGGCAAAACACAAGGAGAGCTCGGTAGAGATTATTATTGTAAAGTTGTGCCGGGAGGAGAGGGCGGAGGGGGGATCTCGAGTCTGTGTATATCCTGCGTAGTGTTTGTCTCACGTTTATACGAGAGTTGTACGACGGAAGCGGGTCGCGGTTGTTGTGTACAAGAGAGGCTCGCGGCCGCGGGAGTTTAATCTAACTGTAAATACCGGGAGAGGATTCATCGACGATGGTCGGTCGGTGGGTCGACTCACGGCCTCCAACCATCTCTTTCTCGTCTTTTATACATCTTTTTGCCTTTTTCTCTTGCACTCGCACCTCCTTTTTATCACCATCACCTCCTTCGTATACACGAACGATCGACCGCGTACACATATACGAATTATAGTCGTCTTTCGCACACGTTCAATGTCGCACCGTTTCTTACTCTATTTAATTCGCCGTCACGTACGCTCCGCGGTCTTACCGATATACATATACTTCGTACATACTATACGTGCAAATACGTAATGTAACAGTAACACACTGAACCGTTCAGGAATCCGACCGAGTCCCGGTACATGAACGAACTACACACCACACATATACTCTAACAATTCTGATGGCCGACGACACGATCGATTTAGCAACTATTATCATGGAATAATGATCCTGGGACGAGAATAACAGTGACCCACACCTCTGGATCCTACGTGTTGACTACAAATATGGAAAATTTGTGATTATTTGAAACATCGAGGAACATTTGATTTTGAAACGAATTGAAAATTCGTACTTGAGGATACAGGAGTCTTAAAAAAGTTACCCCTATATCAAGTAGAATCCACTTATTTTTTCGAACCTCAAATTCCTTTCGTTTGTCGAGAAAAAGCAATATCCTCGTCGTATGTTCAGCTTACGTCGAGATTATTATCGTTTTTATACGACACGATTTGTTGTTCACTGACTGTTCTGTATGTAAGCTCCTGAAGTTGTAGCCTCTTAATGAAAAGACGAGATGCTATTTTTTTATTTTTCATTAATCCATGAAGTTTGTGATTCGCGACATTTAAACAGAGGCCCAGCTTTTTCATTTGCAAAATTATCAATCTCGGATGTACGGGGTCTGTTAAAAAAGTATCGAGAATTTTGAATTTCCGCGGGCTACGTATATTCGATTTTCGAGTTTTTTGTGGCGTTAGGTTGGTACTCGTGTCCCTCACTTATGCTGAAAAAATCGGCCATTTTGAATGTTTAGTTAATTGTTGACAGCTGTTTTGGTTAGACGTGTTTTGGCTTGTCTTCGATTTTTGCCTATTCCAAAAAATGGATCAAAGAATCTGTATCAAATTTTGTTGTGAAAAACAAAATTAAGTGCGCGGACGCATTCCCAATGTTGACTATTCGAAAATCGAATATATGTAGCCCGCGGAAATTCAAAATTCGCGATACTTTTTGAACAGACCTCGTATACTATAAAATTTTTGAAGAATTTCCTTGAAAAACACCGAAGATATTAGCGACTCCATTATTGCAGGTCACAATCAGACTCAGCATTTTGCGTACATTCTGGAAGCCGCAATTTTCATCTGAAATCAAACGAGGTTGGAATTTACTTTTATTATATGTCTCTCTTCTATATGAACCTAAATGCTATAAAAAAAAATAGAAAATTGCATTTTTTACAGGGGTCAAAACAAAAAAGCATGATTTTTTGCCATTTTTTACAACTTTATTTGCAAAAAATAAATTATTTTAAATAATGATAATATTCCGATTTTAGGTTCATATAGAGCGCAATACTATGAAGAAAGTAACTGCCAATTTTCAAAACGATTGGTTGAAAACTTTTCAAACTAGCGTGTACGCAAGTTCAAAAAAAGTCGTTTTCAGAAAAACGCGTTTAAAAAAATAGTACGCTCGGGGCCTGAAGGAGAGCTACTCACTTTAATGGCTTATAACAATAGAACGAGTCGGAATTTTCATTAAAAATTTTGGGAACATATTTTTCAATAGTTTTACTAACAATTTATAAAATTAAAACAAAATCGATTTTTTTAACCGTCTAACCCTATTTCCCCCCTTAAACAGAGGCCCAGCTTTTTCTTTTGCAAAATTATTAATCTCGGATGTATCACTTATGGATAGTAGGAGCACCCGATTAAAACGACAAATTACCTATACAGCTAATTATCTATACCTAAATTACCTATACAGCTTAATGCAGTTACTATGGAAACAACGAAGCGTGAAGTATGAGATATATTCACATAGGAAAAAAAATATTATCTAATCCTAGAGACCATCCTATCTCATTGTTTTTCATGCAAATAGAAATTCTTTCGGAAGTAACGAATTTCCTCTTATCCATAAAGGATTGTTTCATATCGCATAAACTCGATTGGTTCTTCAGAAAAAAAGGTGGGCATGCTTCTGGAAAAATGAGTGCGATCTTTTGAAATAATGAAGAAAGAGATGTAATTATTGAACGAAGGAAAAGTGGCTCGAAATACTCGTCAAAAACTTGTCTACGTTAATTTCACCAGTAAAAGGACACATTTACGTAAATTACATCTGTATATAGTGATTTTAAGGTAGCTGTCCATTCACTGGTAGCGTTTCTTAGGCCGTCCATTTACTGGTGCATCCACCCTAGATATTGGGAGCGTCCATTCATAAAAACAATTTTACATCGTCAATGGACCACTTTCATAAATGAACCATTCACAAGTGTTATTCACGAATCATGGGAAGTAAAAGCTAAACATCACGCTTTGAAATACGCGAAGCTTTATAATCGGTAATGGATGCCTTCGTTCGTTTCGATAAAGACGTTTTTACTTCGATCAAACGTCCGAATTATCGACTTTGTGATGAAACTTCGTTCATGACTATATATTGATATTTCGAACAAAGCCCAACCCACCACGATTCATCATCGTATACGTGAGAAACGAAGATAGTTCATCGATGTGGTCCAACCACGCAGTAATCGTTTCAATATATTTAACGACTGATTTAAACGAATCGTAAAATAAACCACTTGGATTAGGCTTATTGGCAAGGCGAATGTCATCACATTCCGCGTGATGACATTCCCCTTGCCAATAAGCCTAATCCAAGTGGTTTATTTTACGATTCATTCAAATCAGAGCCGCGTCAATTTTTCGACAACTTTTGCGATCATCATACAATCAAATTAGTAGGATTAACATATTGATGCTATTTGGAGATTTTAAATCGGCTAGATATATGAAACGTCAATCTTTATAATATTCTCCTTTGAGTTGAAATCGGTAAAATTTGTTAATTACTGTAGTAAGCTCGAGAGTCAATTATTCTTCTCCTAAGAATGGAAAATTACACACTCGTAGGAGTATGTGCTTACAAACAATGAGTATATACTTCTCTTAAGCACTTGCACTATAGGGACGATTGTTAATCGTCGAGAGCGTGTCTGGAACTATCAGTTCACTGACAACGTGTACGAGAATTGAAAAAATAACGAGTATCCATAATTACGACTCGTATCTTATGGACAAATGTCACTTAACTAACATTTTTTTAACACATTATGTAAATTTATAACGGGAATGTACATAAAAACTTGATATATAAAAATAGGTGACGATTATGGTAATAATGATTACGTATTTAAAGTGGGAATTTTTTTTTATTCCTTTTGGAAAAACAGCCATAAACTTGTATTACCTGACGTATTAGCGCGACAGAGTCGTAAGTTCGATTTCGCATCGGAATAACACATGGAATAACTCGTTGTATGAGCATTCGAGGATAGGGACACACATCGAAAATCAGGATAATCCACATATATGTTCGAAACTTTCTCGATAACGACCCAAGATTTTCGGCCAAGCTCTGTTTAGCTTCTGGTATATCGCCATTCACCAACTTTCCAATGCCCGTTCAACGGCGAACGGTTAAGGGTTATTTTTTTGTTGTTCGAGAAACTGCAAGGGGGAAAAATTCACCACTGTTCAAAGTATAACCGAGTATATATACTTTTATATATCTAGAGTTATCATACGCCAGGCTGACGACCAGTTTTCGTGCGAGGAGTGTGCTCGACCGAAACCGGATATGCACCTACGAGGTCTGTTCAAAAAGTATCGGGAATTTTGAATTTCCGCGGGCTAGATATATTCGATTTCCGATTTTTTTGTGGCCGTAGGTTTATACTCATGTCCCTCACTTATGCTGAAAAAATCGGCCATTTTGAATGTTTAGTTAATTGTTGACAGCTGTTTTGGTTAGACGTGTTTTGGCTTTTCTTCAATTTTTGCCTACCCCAAAAAAATGGATCGAAGAATCTGTATCAAATTTTGTGTGAAAAACAAAATTAAGTGCTCGGACGCATTCCGAATATTGACTGTGGCATATGGTGAAGCTACATTGGATCAAAGCAACGTTTATCGGTGGTACAAAATGTTCTCAGAGGGCCGAGAAGACGCGAACAACGAAATGCGTTCCGGACGCCCGAGCACATCAACAACAGACGAAAACATTGATGAAATGAAGAAAATAATATTGGCCAATCATCGAATCACCGTTAGAGAAGTTGCTGAGGAACTAAACATATCGATTGGCTCGTGCTATTCGATGTTTACCAATGATTTGGGCATGAGACGGGTCGCTGCGAAATTCGTGCCAAAATTGCTCAATTTCGAAGAAAAACAGTGTCGCGTTAACATTGCTAAGGAGCTGTTGGACTCGGTCCGTGACGACCCAAATTTGCTCCAAAGGGTCATAACTGGTGACGAATCATGGGTTTATGGTTATGACGTGGAAACCAAAGCTCAATCATCGCAATGGAAGTTGCTTTTTTGGAATAGGCAAAAATCGAAGACAAGGCAAAACACGTCTAACCAAAACAGCTGTCAACAATTAACTAAACATTCAAAATGGCCGATTTTTTCAGCATAAGTGAGGGACACGAGTACCAACCTAACGCCACGAAAAAATCGAAAATCGAATATACGTAGCCCGCGGAAATTCAAAATTCGCGATACTTTTTGAACAGACCTCGTATATTAAATGCTCCTAGATAAACCAAGATCGAATCGGTCCGACAGGGTATACTCGACCAGTGATGTCCATATTAGTTAATTGTTATATCTACACGAACGTCACCATCGATAATTATGTCTTGTCAAAAACAAAGTTAACCGATAATTACCGGATATGTTATTTTTTAACATTTTATCGAAAAGTATAAAATCGACGATTACGCAATTAAAAATCGAATATTAATTGTTTCCATTTGTGAACTGCAAATTACCATTTATCCAATTGAATCGCAACAGAAATTTTGTTCGTACGTTAAAAGTTCATTGAGATCAAATTGTTGATGCAAATCTTATTCAAAATTGTATTAACGTAGATTAAAGTTGTCTGAGTGGTAAAAAAATAAATAAAAGAACGAAATGACCTTTGAAAATGTAGGATCTTCCTTGTTATTAGCAATTTCAGCGTCATAATATGAAACGTGTGAGCGACAACGGGTTAATGACTTATGTTTAGACCGTAGACGAGAGACTCAACGAGTACCTATCGTACGTTGACACTCGTTCCGTTATATAAACGCTCTCAAAATCTCTCTTTCTCTCATTTTCTTAAGAGCTCACAAATATTAATATACATATAGGCATATGTATATATATATATATATATATATCATGTTGTGGTTAGTGTACGCACAAACGAAGTTTTTGCTGTTATTACGCAAGAGAGTTCTCGCGGTAGCGCACCAAACGAGTCGTTCATCAAAGAGTGTTGTATTGCATGTACATTTATGGTTATTATATAGCGTATAATCTCAAAGGTAGATTTTCGATTTAATCCCAAATTGTGTCCAATATCCTGATCCATTATTGTCATCAATATCAATAGTAATTAATTATAGAAAATTTGTATAGAGTAATTACTCGTCATTATATATGTCAAGTATTTTTAGTGGTTTTTCGATCGATTCATTCATACTAGATTCTCATTTTTTACTACCAAAACATTTTTTTATTAAAAAAAAACACGCGTAATACGTAGATTTTAAGGGAGAACGCATTTTCAGAATTGTAACTTTTACTACATCGTATTCCTAGACAATGTGTCCTCAGAATTATTAGTTCACGCATGCAAGTATTACGGCAATTACATTGCGCTCACAGAACATGGTTCGCTTTTTCTTTACATTTTTCTTCTCTCTCGCTCTCTCTCTCTCTCTCTCTCTCTCTCTTCTTCTTTTTCCCTCTCGCCGTCGCGTACAACTCCATTCCGAGAATAAGCGAAATTGCATCTCCGGTAAAGTGACAAGAGTCTGCTACGAGCCGAGAGCTGTATTTCGCAATTCACATAGTCCTCACAAGTCACCACACTCGCACACACGTTAATTATTTTAAAAAAATCTCTCGACATCAAGTATCACCGCTTTCGCGTGTATCTATTTTATATGCCTGTATATAGTAAATGGGATGTACTGTAAAAAAAAAAATAAACCAACTTCTCTTTCTTGTTACGTTACACATATTTTTTTAATGACTTTCAAATTAACGCTCAAACTCCCCCGATAAAATTCGATCGCGGCGCGTAACACTAAAAAAATGTTGGTGACGCATAATTTTCGAGATGGAAGAACAAAAAAAAATTATTTCGATATCGTGTCTAACGAATGGCGGCACTAAATTCAATTGCAACTACTCGAACCTCCCTAACCAAAATTTTTAGCTACCACATAACGAATTTCTAAGGGGAATGAGTTTTTCTTGAATGAACTAATAAATCATTAGATGATTTTTTTTTAAATGAAGTTTTTGTCCTAAGAATATAGTCAATTGGAATATAGTCCTGTAAACGATGACAATCTCGTTTGTCGGTGGAAAGGAGAGAGCGAGAGAAAGAGGGAAGAATGAAAAATGCGAAAACGATCATAAAAGGCGGTTTGCAATTAACCAAGAGATTTCTTGTAGGATAATTCTCGATTCGATAAATTGGAGCACCGGTGTTTGTCCAAGAGCAATTCTAACAGGATTCTAACGGTCTTTCGCTCGTCGAGTCCTTGAATAAAGAGAAGTGAATCTCTTGGTCGAGTGAGCTAAACTTGAAGATCATTACGGAGACGAGTTCTAATAGGCCTTGACTTTACTTTGATACATATATTACATACATGTATATCTGCCATTTATAAGCACGCATGCACTTTGATGTAGATGCATTTTAAAGAAGCCTGAGTTGTCCGTGACCATATATAGTTTTCATTACTGGTTTTAAATGTATATAGGATGGACACAGAAAATAAGCGTCCACCAATGAACGAGAAGACAATGAAAATCTATTAGAAATCAAGACATTTTTTCGTCGCGATCTTGTACGATCGTACAGATCATACTAGCATGCGAATAATGTTTATTCGTCAGAATTTCTGAAAAGTTCCATCTTCATCAAGTTTTTTTCAATTAATAATCCGCAACGCGATGTACATGTGCATACGCTGTATTGGACTAATCGATACGACGAAATATTCGGCAGAAGTTGTTTTGAAAATCAATCGTAAGATCGCTAGGAACAATTTGTGTATCTATATTAGGGCGATTTTTTTTTTCGGCTTTTTTTTTTTTTCAGTCCCTACCCGAAATTTTGTTGGATATGTCGAAAAAGAAATTCCCTGAAAGTTACAGCCCTTAATATTAATTATAAGTACTTTCCCAAAGCGTGGGAAGATTTTCTATCTAAAATACACGTAAATCGAATTTTTTTTTTTTCAAATTTCTATAACTCAGCCGCATTTTATGCTATCATATTGTTCTTGGTTTCGATTTACTCTGAATAAAACAATCTAAAAAAGTGCCTTTTGCGGCGAAAGTGTAAATTGTACTGGTGAGTTGGTACGGGTCACTGAAGTTGATTTTTACCCAAAATTCTCGTTTTCTTTTGCTGTTATCTCCGAAACAATTAACTTTACGAAAAAAATGTTAATGAAAAATGTGTTGGAAATTTAATTTCCTACAAAAAAGGTCCTATCGATCCAATTGCTTAGATTAATATTTCTTGAGATATTGATCTTTAACTTATGAGTAGTATAAAATTTATAAAATATGAAATATTGAATGATAATACATTTTTTTTTAAATAAAGTTTAATATCTCAAGAAATATTAATCTAAGCAATTGGGTCGATACGACCTTTTTTGTAGGAAATTAAATTTCCAACAAATTTTTCATTCACATTTTTTTCGTAAAGTTAATTGTTTCGGAGATAACAGCAAAAAAACGAGAATTTTGGGTAAAAATCAACTTCAGTGACCCATACCGACTCACCAGTATAATTTGCACTTTCGCCGCAATAGGCAGTTTTCTAGATTGTTTTATTCTGAGTAAATCGAAACCAAGAATAATATGATAGCATAAAATGCGGCCGAGTTATAGAAATTTGAAAAAAAAAATAAATAAATTCGTTTTACGTGTATTTTAGATGGAAAATCTTCTCACGCTTTGGGAAAGTACTTAGAATTAATATTAAGGGCTGTAACTTTCAGCGAATTTCTTTTTCGACATATTCAACAAAATTTCGGGTGGGGACTGAAAAAAAAAAAATAGTCGAAAAAAAATCGCCCTAATCTATATACACATTGACTTGTTAACTCTCCGGTGAAAGCATGGCGCCGAGATCAAGCGCCGCGAGATGCAGCGATTATTTTTATTTTACGAATAATCGAAAGAACAATGACGGATTCGTATAGGATTGTGCGTGAAAACGGTGGGCGACGAAGATTATCCCCTCAATACAACAAGTATGGAATTCACATAGGCGGATCGCGATGAGAAAATAAACTTTGTCCCTCTATTCTTGGCCTACATCATTATGAAAATAATTAAAGGTGGACGTTAAATGAGGATTCACGAAAAATGAATTTAATTTGTGGAATGATATTGACGAAAGATTGGAAATTGGGGTTGAATTTTGAAAATCGCGAGCAATTAGCACGTCGGATATATCAATTTATAATGAATCCTAATAAATGATTTAAAAATATGGCAGAATATAGAATTATATCTAAAATGTATTATTTTATTTTTTGTAACATAAGGGTCGAATTTTAGGGAAGATCAGCTGACTTTCACGCGACGGAAATTCGTATATTTCTTTCGAAAAAAACTTTTTTTCACCGAAGCAAATTTCCAAAATGTAATTTATTAATTCCTGTATAAAGTACACGGAAGTTTCTTGGAGTAGAGCCATTTATTTATTTATTTTTCAAACGAAAAAAATGTTGCAACAATTCCCTGCAGTAATTTCCTATATATAATGACGGTCTTTTCAACAGTTATTATACGATAATAACATATCGGTAAAACAGTTAATACGCATAGTCTTAACAAACAATGAGGAACAATGGTACATGTATCATTATTTACTAAAATAATTGAGAAGTAATGGTCCATAATACAGGTTACGAAAACTTGACCTATAATCATAAACGCCGTTTGTTTTCATAGACTTTAATTAGCTCGTAATGTCAATTAGTGTTTAAAACCTAGAAAGGAAATTCTTTACAATGTCCATTTCTGAACAAATTAATACTTATAGGGCCTACACTTCCGTTAAAATTACGTTCGATTAGAATTCTAGTGCGCAAAGAAGAAATTTTAAAAAATCTACAAAAAAATGAATCATAGTAACTAATAATAATAATTATTTTTCTTAATTGTTACCAGCGATCTTTCTGAAGAAATACAATTTTAGTTACGGATTAGTTCGAATTTTTCAGAGCTTAAATTGATGAATAATTTAAATATATTTATTGCTCTGTCAAGCCAACGCCCTTGAAACTCTGTTGTAAGTGTAATATTCTAAACATTAAAAAACTAACGATCTTCTTTCGATTATCATCGAATTTAACTTTTAGATGAGACTATGCTAAATATTCACATTGAAACTACTGTTTCTGAGTCACTCTCTGGGAATAACGTGAAATCCTGGCAACGCATTCACAAAGCATTTTCTATGTGAAAAATAGCCGAAAACTATTATTCTATGAAAAACAAAAAACATTTCTAGAACACCCCTAAGGTTGAAGCTCTTTAAGTTGGATGTTTTTATTATCGAGACGATGAAATAATGGTTATTTCGTCATCAATTGTGAATTTCTTTGTCAATCCCATTGCCGGATGATTATCATCATCCCTGTTTTTCTTATACACGGGGAGGGGACGAAGAAGACTTCGGGATGGTATGACGAGAGAGGTTGTGTGCTCGAATTATTTTCCCATCGTATTCTCAGCGTGATGAGCGAGCAACGACATTCTGCACTAATATAAAAACAGATTTCGCAAAATCCTCCTGGGAGTACCCTCTTGCGAAGGAAAGGAACGACTTCCCGAGTGTTAACAAACAAAATGGCAACAATTTACATCATTGTACGTTGTCAATCGTGTGTATTACGTCTTTTTGATTGTCAGCAGTGAAAATATATAAACTGTACAGTACAGAGAGTAAGAGAGAGAGAGAGAGAGAGAGAGCATGGTCTGAAACAGTGAGATATTCATCTAGGCATTCAGCAGCAACAAACGCCGGTCGTCGTTGCACAAGGATGAAAGTACTCCCGGTTCGTGGACGAGTGAGTAAATAATAACGGTTACGTGGCACGGAGAGACGCTTCTCCAACGAGAGAACTCCATTTGTCGGTCGCGAGTCTATCTCTTTTCGTTCTATATGAAAACTGGTAACGAGAGTCCGCAAAACACGCACTTATACATATATATATATATATATATATATATATATATATATTTCGAGTATAAAACCGCACATGCATATACGACAATCGCGTTGCCGCGATCCTCACGGATTATGTTATACGTATTTCGATTCCCTCGAATTCTCCCACGCGACATACACACACACACACATATACCGGGAGCACAACGAACCTTCTGGTATTGATAATCACACAAACGTACTTATTATTGTTTTACCTGACTCATATCCTAACAAAAGCCCTCGGATTCTTGGCTCGGATCGAACGAGATACAAGAAGCTTTGAAAGAAAAAGAAGCAAATCTCTGTAACGTGAGAAACAGCATCCCTGTAGTCATTGAAATTAAAGAAGAAATTAATCCAATGATAATTCGTATTGTTGTTATTATCATTCACGCAATAATCATTTCGAGATAATTATCGCAGTCTTACTAAAAGTCAAAAAACATTTAGACAAAAAAAAAATTTAAGTCGATGTATCTGTATAAGGCGTATATGACGAGGGGTAGTTTTTTGAACAATGGACAGTATGATAGTTGAGAAATTTGATATTTTCATATTGAATTTGTAATTGGTCACCACAAAAATTCTCAGATATAAACGTGCAAGTTGATTAATTATTTGATTTTAGTTCAATCATAACGATGCTGCCATCTAAAATTTTTCTGTTGAATTTCGTCGTCAAAAACCTTCTAGTGCGGATTTCCACTAAAACTGAACGATTGTTCGTTCCTTTTTGTCGTCTGTATTAGCGCTGCTATTTTACTTCGTGAAGTATTGAATTTTTTCAAGTCAAAGTAATGATGCAACAGGATCTAAAAAGCTTAAACGCTGTAATAACATTTATTACTGATCCCTCACTTTACGATGAATAAACAAAAACCCTTTCACTTATCACGATAGTTCAGTCAAACGGTACTGAAGTGTAAAACTGTACAGGGTTATATCGAACGTATTTTACGTATAAAATTAGCTAGTATGTTTTACAGGATGTAAAGCTGATATAAAAAAAAGGCTGCAACAACTTTTGCCGCGAGGATATAAAAGGTGTGTGCTGACACAGTTCTCGTTCGTTTTCGTCGGCAACGTCAGACGGGAAATTAAATATCTGTACGGTTAAATGCACCATTCTAATGTCGCGAGAAAATCCGGTACGCGGACAATATACTGGCTAAACTAGTAATAATACCAACGACAGCTTAATATCGAGTGTAACGCCATTTTTAAAATCCTTGAAACTTGGCCTACAACATGTACGCCAGTTTACCTTTTAGTGATATCGTGTGCGTGTGTGTCGAGTAATGGATATAGCGGAAACTTTTTTTCAAGTTTTACCAGTAGCGAATTAACATTGTTCATCGGAGCATGACGCCTACTGACATTTCGAGGAACCGGTATATACCCCGAGTCGGTCGATTGAATTTTACAAAAAGTATCGGGATTTTTTTTTGTTTTTTTTTTAAGAAAAAGTAAGATTGTTTCCTTAGAATTATCTACTACAAAAATCGCGGGTAGTTAATTGACCTGAGAAAACCCGTTAATCCAACAAACACCCAATTATATATGTCTCACTTGGACCAGCAAAGACTTTCATTTTTTTTTTTTCAACAAAGAAACTGAATTATTTACAAGAAAAAATTATTCTTACTCGTACTTGTATCGATTTTTCGTTACAATTGACACCTTTCTATAATTGACCAAATTCTCTTAATGATTGGCGAGAAAATGACGTTGAGATGAACTTTCCTGACAAGAATATTCCAGATCAATAAATACACGCTTGTACATGGTGTATTCCCTGCCAAATTTCACAATCCGGACCATTTTCAATTTTTTTTTCCATTTAGTATGCTGTAGCCTCAGGAAAAACATACCTGAAATGAATTTTCTGACTTTTCGCAAAAATTTACATCACGTTATCGACAAATGTGTCAAGTTAAAATTATCGGATACTGCGGAGATGTGTTTTAACGAAACTCCGCAGTATCCAATAATTTTAAATTGACAATGGTACGGTATCCAATAATTTGAAATTGAAAATGGTACGGTATCCAATAATTTTTGAATTTGTTGCGGTGAATTTTAACTTTAGTTAAAATTCACTGCAACAAGTGAATTTTAACTTCAGTTAAACTTTAGTTAACTTTAAATTCACTGCAACAAATTCACAAAAATTAATAATCACCAACTTGATACTTTTTTCAATAACTGGCTGATTAATGTTTAAAAAAACATCAGTAAGTTTTGTCGCGATTTTTAAGACTCAGTGAAACATATTAATTCGAAAAAAACGTTTAAACAATTGGGAATCACAGTCGCGTCGAATTGGCATAAAATGTTCCACATACAATATGTACAGTACATTTATGTAAACTGTAATATCATGTTAGAGTTCATTCGGTGTCTATCCGTGTCAAAACGCACTATTACCGATACACGTGTATACACGTATACAAAGATTAAGTTTCGTGATCAATCGTGAATAGACAGACACTATGCACAATTTTTATTCACTCGTGCGAATTCACTTCATTATATATTTTCATTGTTGAAGATTGGATGAATTAGCACATGGGACGAGGCGCTACTCGCGACACGCAAACTCTGTAAAATTATACGAACCGTATAAGAGATGTATATATAATACATATATATATGTACATCTTCTTACACCGTGTGTAATACACGCGATCGTGATTGGATGCGATTACGCTATGTGTGCTGGCCGGGTTTCGATTGTTGAGCTCACGGAATTACGCGCGAATGATTAAAACTTTCCCACTGTGAGCAAATCGGTGCACTCTAAATGATAAAAAAAAAAGAAGAAAGAAAGAAAGAAGAATTAAGAAAAAAAAAGGTATCTAATGTAAGTCAGAATTTCCTGCGCCTCATTGTGACACGAGTAGTTGCAATGTCGTTGACACTTTGATGTTATGCTGTTATACAGACAGGAACGGAGATCCCAGACATATACGATTAAATCATGACGAGGCGAATAAAAAAAATTGCATAATTTACTCGTAGAGATATTATATCGGGATGACGAAATGTATAACGCAATTGTTATGAGAGATTCTGAGACAAACTTTATTTTAGAGGAAAATATTTTAGAGGAAATATATAGAAAGTTGGCAATTTTTTAATATATTTCCGAAGAGAGGCTCGATATTATTTTAAAAATCAGAATAATTTATATCAGATAGAATTGATTTCATTTAATAAGCTTCATCTATAGCAAACAAACTATTTCGAAGCAAGCACAATGTTTGAATAAACTAAAATTCATTTAGGTAGTAATTGAATAAATTTTAAATAGGCCAGAGAGATTTTATTTATTTAAATTTCATTTAATCCCAAATGCAATGTACGTTATTACAATTTCTTTGAGTCACAACGGAATACTACGTATGGAATCATTAATCTCGCAGTTTTTCGTTTCCAACGACCTAGATACATCTACGAAACTAGAGTCTCGATTA
Organism: Oxytorus armatus; assembly: GCA_958009045.1. Lineage (NCBI taxonomy): Eukaryota > Metazoa > Arthropoda > Insecta > Hymenoptera > Ichneumonidae > Oxytorus > Oxytorus armatus. The sequence continues at coordinate 13,795,071 of OY253744.1, forward strand.
AGGTTTCGAGACGACTTATATACGTTCCCGTCACGATTCGGTCTCATAATTCCCTCTATATACGAAATTCGTCAAACCGTAAATAGGGTTCGAGAGAAAAAAAACTTCTTTGAAATCGAAGGCGTGACAAACGACGTTCCATTGTAGAAGCAAAAAATTATGAGTCAATTCATTCGTTACGACTTATCGCACGTACACCTACTAAAAAGCTTAGCTTGACGAAACTCATGACTGAAAAATAGTTCATGGGCGAGGAAATTGAATCGTGACGTTGGTTGCACCAAATTCAATTATCGCTGCACCCGTGAAGGAAGTAGAGGTGAAAAGAAGATGACTAGTTTGCCTTGAAGACATTAAATTACATACATTACGATTTTGTTATGTGGTAAAACGTTTGCACAATAATATTGATACTCGTGCTTTAAACACGTCATATCAGAATTTATTTTTAACGGACAAATCAAAATCTGTTGGGAGGCATTATTCAATAATTCGTTATTCAATAATTCATTATTCAATTCAATCTATACATTTTAAGACAATAATTGAAAATATTTAAATTATTGTCCTAAAATGTACAGAAAAATGGAAAATGCAACTCCGTAGTTCCTATAACGAAAAATTAGTACTATTAACAAAAAAAATGGAGTTATTTCTAAAGCCCTGATTGAAAAAGGAGAAAAAGTGGTTATTTTAAGGTTAAACAAGATGAAACGAACGTACTGGCTACCAACCACGATAACGCCCACCCCAAAATATGAGTACTCAAAGAGACAGAAAGCGTAATTAATTTTATCGTTCAACTTTTTTCATTTCAGGGTTTTAAGTCATTAAAATAATGACCAACGCCACTAATCATCATTGTATCTATTTTTTCCCAAAATGAGTAATGCTTTATGTGCACAGTATTATTTTTAAAACACAGGATGTAACATTGTTTAAAAAAAAAGGAAAATGAGAAGTAAAAAAAAACAACGAAAGATGAACTCCTTGAAAATTCCTGTCAAGGTCTGCCCCGAGGCTCCGTGTCAATTGATTCTATGACATTACACATCCGGTGTATTATGTAGGATGTGACTTGACGAATGTTGTTGTCTTGTTTGTAGGAAATTATGCATAATTCTATTCACGATATTTCTTACGAAAATCCAGAATTTTCTATACTACAGTACAGATCCTAGAACGAAATGAAACCCCCAAAAAAATTATAGTAAGATAAAAGGTACACCGCTATGCGATGCTTAATATCCTGGCGATGACGCCGGTGTTATTCCGTCGTCGTTGTGGAAGATGCTCTTGGGGAAAGTACCTTGGGAAAATCACAGCGGAACCTGGCGAAGATTGACGTAACTATTCGCAATGTGCTTTCCCTTGTGGCACATCTCATCCGCACAGCCAAACGAGACTCTTCAAAAGTCTCGAGTTGCAATTCTCACTCGTGTCTCGAATAAATCATCTTTTTTTTATTTATATATAAAACGACCCAACGTGTTTATACGCGCTTTCGATCGATCCTTTCTCCGATTACATAAAAACAACTGTCACAATATTAGACATTCTTTTAGTGAACTCTTTGAGAAAAAGTAAATTTTTTTTATCCATTTATTATACCGTAATGATGTTTAAAATTCCATCTTGTTATTGTAGTTATTTTTTCGGACCAAAATCTAGATGGTTTCTTTTATTCTTACGATATTGCGATTCACTGTTGAACAATTTTTCTCAAGAATTGTTTTTATATCATTAATGAACCAAAACTGTAAAGATACGAATTTATGACTTTTCAAAATTCGATTAGAATTTATTTCACGATTTTTCGTGCAATGCCAAAAATTGAATTTATTATTGGATTAGTTTGAAGGCGATTTCATTCAATTTAAATAAATGTCCTTTAATGAAGCTTTAAGTAAAACGAACTTAAGGTAGTAGTCCGGTAACTTAAGCCGATTTTTATGTCTTTTTTGGAGGGCGTTTTTTTTGTAGGAAAATAAAAATTAATCGTTTTGGATATTTAGGATGTTTTTATTTACATATTGAAGATACAAAAAAAAATTTGTTTGAAAAAATTTAATGGTTTATTATTATTATTATTATTGATCGAAGTTGGCACCTCGAAAAAAAAGCGCGTGGGTGGCCCCGGTGATTTTGGCGGTGATACGGGCATATGTATGACAGCAAGTATATGATTATGAATGAATCATTCCACGTTAAATCAGTTTGTATATTAGGGAATTTAAAAAAATGTACTTCAATGCATTTGTCGAATTTGGTTAAGGTTTGGGTCTGGTAACTTAAGCCGATTTTCATGTCTTTTTTGGAGGGCGTTTTTTTGTAGCAAAATAAAAATTAATCGTTTTGGATATTTAGGATGTTTTTATTTACATATTAAGATACAAAAAAAAAATTAGTTTGAAAAAATTTAATGGTTAATTATTATTACTATTATTGATCGAAATTGGCACCTCGAACAAAAAGCGCGTGGGTGGCCCCGGCGATTTTGGCTCTTGATGTTATCTGAAATAAAAAATTCTTGATAATTCTTAATCTATAGACATGTCATTCTGGTCGGAACTACTGAAGTTAAATTTCATGGATAAATAACAAAATGGCGCACTTTGGAAAAAAAAAGTCCTTTTATTTTAGCAAAGAAGGGGTTGTAAAATAAAAAGTTAGGGGTGAAAAAATTTCTCGGTAGTTCCGACGAGAATAATAAGAGTAGCCTGTTAAAATTTGAAAGCAATCGGTTCGGTAGAAAAAAAGTTAGGACCCGGGCTGACCAGAAAAACGCTGTTTTGATAAAAACTTCGAGGCGCTCTCGAAAACTCATTATAACTCCGGAAGTATTTCGAATTTCGGTCTGAAATTTTCACAGTATATTCTCAAGACATTGTACTTTCAAATTAAGCAAAAAAAAAAAAATTCGATTTTTTGAATCCAAGTTAACCAGACTACTACCTTAAAGTAAGACTATGTAAATGTTCACCGATAAAGAGTGCACAGTCTCTTCACAATAGAATGAAGAAGATCGGATAATTTTTCGACGAGAACAATTTTCTCGATCGCAGTGGTTAAAGAAAATATAATATTGTATGTTGCAAGGGAATATCTTTCGCTGCTCACGATCGAAGGCCTCCCGCGCTTCTGGAAAGTGCAAGTGCACGGTCCCGATCGTGCTATGGGGGCGCTCGTTGTACGTATCAGATTGCCTACTGAATATACGAGTGTACACACATGTATATATAGTGTATAGGTAGATGCAGATAGGTGTGTCGTATTCATGAGGGAGCAATCCCTGACATTTCTCTCGTTGCCTGGCCTATCGTCGACAATAATCGAGCCGCCAACGCCACTGACTAACACACACATTACTAACTATATTATTACTAGAGTATTCATGACTAGTGGTGATCGCACGTTGTTTTCTCAGTTGAATCACATAGATTCCTTTCAAGGGAGTCAATATGGGGGCTGCCATCCAACTGAATATTATTTGGCATAAGAAACAAAAAATTCTCATCATCACGAGTAATACTTAAGGTAGTAGTCTGGTAACTTAAGCCGATTTTCATGTCTTTTTTGGAGGGCGTTTTTTTGTAGGAAAATAAAAATGAATCGTTTTGGATATTTAGGATGTTCTTATTTACATATTAAAGATACAAAAAAGAAATTTTTTGAAAAATTTTAATAGTTTATTATTAATATTGTTATTGATCGAAGTTGGCACCTCGAAAAAAAAAGCGCGTGGGTGGCCCCGGTGATTTTGGCTCTTGATGTTATCTGAAATCAAAAATTCTTGATAATTCTTAATCTATAGACATGTCATTCTGGTCGGAACTACTGAAGTTAAATTTCATAGATAAATAACAAAATGGCGGACTTTGGAGAAAATTTTTTTTTTTTTATATCTTTAATATGTAAATAAAAATATCCTAAATATCCAAAACGATTCATTTTTATTTTCCTACAAAAAAACGCCCTCCACAAAAGACATGAAAATCGGCTTAAGTTACCAGACTACTACCTTATTTATAAATTATTTTTTTTATCTTACAGAAAGAATTTACAAAAACAATCTCTTCAAACATAATTCTAAGAACCCGGAAATAGTTCAAATGAAATTGTTTACTCGTTCTATTTATCAAAAAATTATAACATTCCTTGATAAATGGCTAAACTATTTTTCCTCATAAATCGTTTATTTTTTATGTTTCAGGTGAGTATTTCAACTGCCTCGCAATCGATCTTTTTTTTTTTTCCGCTATCGAATGCTACAAATATTTCACCAAGCAACTGTCGTAAGTGGAATAAATTTTTTGTTTATAAAAAGGCATTACTACTTTTGGATTACGTTCACAAAAGCTGACGTTTTTTTTTCAATCACTCGTAGTATTTTTACTTTGAATTTATGAAATATCGAGAAAAACTCGTTGTGATTGAGTAACCAGCGGGAAATTTTCGACCAGACAAAGGCATAAAATAACATGAAAGACGAAAAGATATTTTTGCAATCGTTTGGCAATTTGTAAAAAGTGCTGTCAAGTAAACTTGGAGGATGTCGATTGAATATCTCAAAATGTCGATCGCGATATTCTTAATCGATGTAAACTTTTGGATAAAGAAAATTCATTACCTTTCCATTCTTCGTCGGTATACTAAAGTTTCATTATTGGTGACTGACGAAATTTGCACCGTGAAGAATCTTCCAAAGCACGAATTTAATCGGTGATCATTGTGAATGTAAAGTGAGGGTGCATTGTCCGAGTGAAAACGGAATATCGATAGCTCAAAACCAAACGGTCGTATCTTGTGTGTATACGAGTAGGTATTACGTCTTTCTGACATTATGTCATCGATATACACCCTTGTAGATCTATATTGTACATTGCGAGAGGCTTTGGATCTCATTTCGTAGGCGTAACGTTAAACCCGGTGCGATCGAGCCGAGCATACCGGTGTCGTCTCTCAGACGACTTGCGACTCCGTGAAATATCCTTCGCATACTATAACATACGATGCAAACGTCCGGTTAGTTATTTCACGAACGTTCGCAAGATTCATGATTATAATACCAGTCTCGAATTTACAAAATGACACGCTCGTTTTTTGTTCGTAAGTTTTATATTTTATTTCCCCTAACGACGTATCGTGCATAGGCTATTCGAAAGAAGAACCGTCACTTTTACTTTCACGGGGTCAAAAGAGTTCAAACTATATGAACGTGTCATAAATATGGTCCAAAAACACTTAAAATCGATTCTACTAGCCAATGCCAATGTTGTGAAATCGTGTCATATAATGACGCATGTTGTTAAACTTTTACGCAAATTAATGGCTATTTTTGAATATATACATTTGTACTTCACGAACATTTTATGAGGGCCTCTCAAATTTTGTACTCATTCAAAACCTAGTTTCATTCGAAAATAACAAATAAATAAAAATTGTTTGCAGTAGTTTCATAGAAGAAAAAAAAACATAATAATATCCGTGCTGATTAGAATCTATTCACGATCTGTGTGATATGCTCGAATGCAAGAGAACACGAACGACAAGGGTTTAATTTTTTGTTCGCCGACGAAACAAAATGGATCCATGAAAACCAATAGTTTCATTTGTTACGTCAGAAACTCTTTTTCCAATGAAAGTATTTACATGAATTTCAGAGTTTGGTGTCAAACTGAAAAACGTATTTTTTGTCGACTTGCATTTTTTTCAATCATTCTTCATCGGAGGCTTTTGGAGCGTTTTTTTCTAACGAGAATACCTTTTGATTGGATATTATTTTTTTATTGTATTGAATCAACTAACATTCGTGAAACGAGTTATGTTGGAAACTATTCGAGATGCAAAAAGATGGTTTTAAAAAAAACTATCCTCATAATGTAGTTCGTGTATATATGCAAAGATGAATTTATACTTAATCGTAGCGATTCGTGTTCTACCAGGCTTAATTATCACTTATTTGTTTGTGCGTGTGCAGAGTAAAATGTAAAAAATGTAACGTTTTTACTCTAGTTTACGGAGCGTGATCTTGAATAATTGGTGAGACACCGCGCGGTCCAGCGAATTCGTACGAACGCGCTAACGATTAATAAGATTAATGATGTATAAAATAATCTTGGATCCGTCGAATTTCTCCGACGAATATCCCAAAATCCCGGATGAATGCTTTCTAAAAGTGAAATCAAGTAGTTTCCATTCAAGAGGACCGTTTCGCTCTGCGTCCTGGGAGCAAGGCCGACATCTCCTCCCTCTTTCGTGACAGACGGTAGGATTTCGCGGGGGTAACGAAAAAACGTATAATTTACGCGGGAGAAAAATACACTATGGACAATGATGTCTGGTTCCCGCTGAGACCATCGTAAGATTATAAACTCGATGCTACATTAGTTTCGGGCGGAGCTTCGTGCGCGATTGAAAGTCGCGAATTACGTGTTTTATTATTTTTTACTTTGTTCTAAAAATCGTATCGCAAATACGTAACGGGAGATTGTTAGAAATGCTTTTGTGATTATGTAAAAAAAAATATTCAAATCGGTATATAAAATATTGTAAAAGGAATTGTATTTTTTTTATATTGCTTGATTTTAGAAAAAAAATGCATACGTTCTCACAATTTTTCAGATTTTCAGCTAAATATATTTTTACAATATATGTTTCGATATGGAAACGATTTTTTTTTATATTTCAAAAGGATGGTAGGGAAAAAAAGCTTTGCGGATATACACGATGTAGTAGGGCACTGCAGCATCTCATAAGTTAAATTCCTAAAGTAACAAACTCCGAGGAATTACATATCCTCCAACAAAACATCCCATAAATTAAACGAAGGAGACAACTTCTAAACAATCATAAATTGACTTTTGATAAATTATACAGGGTACCCCAAAACTAGCACGTCAGAGTGACCTCGGGTTAGATTGGCTCCGGACCTATCAGAAAAAACAAATGTGACCTCAGTAAAAGTCTCATGGTTTTCGAGAAAAATCTTTTTTTTCGACTTTCCGAAACATCAAAAAAGACGATTTTTCTCGAAAACCATGAGACTCTTACTGAGGCCACATTTATTTTTTCTGAGAGGTCCGGAGCCAATCTAACCCCCGTGTCACTCAAACATGGTAGTTTTGGGACACCCTGTATACATTTGTAACGAGCTAAATAGCTTCGACGACGCGAAGACCGTTGAAAATGATAAAAAATCTTCATGAATTAAAGAAAAACCTCCCGCACGTAAATTGCCAAAGTGAAAGGCCTCCGATCATCAATTAAACATGTGAAATACCTCCCATCAATTGGCGCCCTGTCCAATAAGTTAAGTGCGTGCATCCATACATGAAATATCCAAGTTGCATATCCTACAAAACTCCCGACCACAACTTAAAAACTTTCTATTAGTTCAATATAGCTCCGATACTTTATATCCAATATCCATTATCATTTGAGTTAGCACGAGTTTAAATAACATAAACGCATTGCGTTATCTAGAAAGATATTTCTAGAAATGAAAAAGCATGAATGCCAACAAAACGATCGTGTGACAAAGTAAAAGAGGTCTAAAATTATGGGAAAATCTGAACGTTGGATATGTTTTATTCCCAAGGAAGTTGTTACTGTACATTTAAGTGTCAGGATGGGACAGGAGTGGCCGAGATGACTTTCTTCTCGCTGTTATTCCCTCGTGCATATATAACGAGTCATATCCAACACGGTTCGCGTTACAGACACACCGCGAGTTTTATATTATAGTAACAGGAAGAAAAAAGAAGAAATAGCTCAAAGAGATGGATATATTTAGAGAACTGTATCGTGACTTCGTTTTCTTTAACACTCGATATTGGCAATTTCTTCGTGGCAATTGGAGAATGTATCACAGAGCTATTAAACGCAAGGTACGGAGGAATGAAGTAAAAAAAAAACGTTATCAAAATTCTTTTCTTTCACAACGAGTGTACGAGCAAAAGGCATAGACGCTGCGCTCCACTTCGTTATTAGATCGTTCGGTAATTTATCTCCGTGATGACTTGTATAGTGATACAAGTTTTATATTGAATGAACAATTGTTTTTTTTTTTTTTAATACCGCTCCACTCTTTTGAAAAGCGGCAATTCCGAATTGAGTTTCTAGAATAATTGTAATTGTGCAATAATAATTATAAATGTGCTACAACAACTTCAAAGAGTAGACAATAATAATAAATAATACATCTTTTTAATCATTTTCTTCGATGCTCTTTTCTCTCAGCAATTAATTTATCGGATAACTCGAAAATCAAGATGGATATAATAATTATTGCACAGGTCAATTCCAAAGATTCTCATCGTTGACCCCTGGACGAATGAAATCTTAACCAATTAGTTCGCTGTACATAAAATACTAGCGAATTGGCATTGGGCTACAAAAACTCTGGATAGTTTACTGTGCAAAATGGTCGATTTTAGTTCGTGAATTTCTCACTGGCGTTAATTTCAGATCAAAGTGCGATTTTTTGTTTTGCCCATTTTTCGTGAGTTTTTTGAAGTGCTACCTGTTTAATTAGTCCTGCTTGGACAACTTGAGTATTTAGAACCTAATTTTCTAGAGATTTCGAGGCTTTCAACTTTCAACCGATCTCATCGGAGCTCCTCGGTGCACTTTAAACACGCTCTTAATATCTCAAAAATGTTCTTTTCATTAAAATTGATTATGATCATAATTTAAACAATTTTGAATAAATACTATTAATTCGTGATAATTATTCAATTTCGAACATAACTCAACAATTACAAATGATTCTGTTTAGAAGATTATTTTTAAAAATTTTGTTTTTCATGCGAATAGTCCTCATCTCGATCACGCGGATAAGTGCGTGAGATTCATCTCGTGTGATAAATATATATCACCACAGAGTGACCGGATACGAATCGAGGGCACGAGTCCCACCAGAATCCCGCACAGTTTCACTCGAACGCACGTTATATAGCTGGGTGGTATATCAATCCATACCGTTTTATATGACGTAGTTATATACATATATATATATATATATATATATATATATATATATATATATATAATATATTAATGTGGAAGTAACCAACGGCTGCTGCACCCACGTACAGACGAGAGAGTCCGGCGGAGGGGGAGAAGAAAAATCGCTGAGAGACGATGTGTTTTCATACACCAATCTCGTGAATGCTTCGCGTATAGGAATGCATGAGAAAGCCAAGAGTGGCGAGGCTGATGAACGTGTTTGGTTTATATTCGCCCGATATATAGTATCGCCGGTATATACAAGAGTATAACGTGAAAGTGTCGCATGCGAATCTTCGAAACGTAGCATTCCAAATGTACCTGACGCGCGTGTCAGGTGAATCGAATGAAATTCGTTTGCGAATATTCGACATGTCAAGTTGTTGATTGTTAATTGTTTCGACATCTTGAAAAATGCTATTTCCACTCTCTACAATGTTCAATTCATTTATTGATGTCAAATGTGAAAGGCGCATTCTTGAACTAATCATTTTTTTTAGAAATGGATTCTTTGGAAAATTTAAAAAAAATCTTATCGTTAGAAATTGTATTGAAATTGGATTACGAAAAAAATTGATTCTCAGTCGCGATATCACGAATCATCGTTTTTATATTATAACGTTTTTTTTCGATGAGATATTATACGGGAAAACAATGGAAAATGTTTGGATCATTCTGTTAATGGTATATATTATTTACGCGTACTGGGGAATCGGAATTCTCGAAGGTGAGACTCGCCTCTTTCGCGGTGTGATTTGCCTCTCACCTGCCATTTCATTCGTGGCAACAATCGTCTCGAATATAATTGTAATAGCCACGAGAGCACCCTGTTTCTGCGGTATCATTTCTCGAAAGATTAATGATTATTGCTGTCGCACAGGGTACAAGAGAGAGAGAGAGAGAAAGAGAAGTGAATCATTCAAGGTTGTTTGAAAAACTAAAAGGGTTTTATAATTTTAAGAAAGTAGCGCTTGGAATGGAAACCTCTATGATGTATTATGTTGCTAATTGCGTAATTTTCATCATAATAGGGAAAACGTAAAAAATTAAAATGGTTATTAATGCGCAGAGATGTGAGTATGCGAATTTTTTTTTATTAGTATGTTGCAAAGAAACAAGAAAAAAAAGTTGAGTTTTTTTGAATTTTCAATCCATCAGAACAATAAACCTTTGTGGAGGTTAAAGACTGAAAGCAACAGAGAGGTAAGACCTGAAAGAGGGATATGGTGTAGTTGTCAAATTACTGTAGAATATAAAAAATATCGTACTATGTATTTTTTTGTGACTCTTTGTAAACCAGTATTTTGGGAAAAGATGAAAAAAAAAATGTATGGCTCAGAATCAGGTCAATTTGGTATAGAATGCCGCGCATAGATATAAAATTAAGGTACACTCGTACACCTCATTTGAACGGAATTTTTTAACGTCGATAAGTCTCCCGAGAGAGGAGATCAAGAGAGTGTGAGTCTCGAGAGAGCCATCTGTGGAATGTTACAACCCAGCCCAAATATGTTGAAATCACAGCTCTGTTTACGAATAACCGGCACGGACTTTCCAAGAATCGTTAAGTGTTCAGGGCTTTGCAAATTATTTCTACCACAAATTACATCGCGTATAAGTGCACAATCGTATATTCACACATTGAGTACATATACATGTGCATTACGGTGCTTATACGTATAGATATAGATGTGGGTAATTCTCGTCAGTGAGATCAATTGTAAATGGTGGTTAAACCGATGTGCGGTGTAATTCATATTATTCATCATTGCTCACTGATGAATTACAACATCGGTTTTACGATCACGAGAAATTAGCTTCGCGAATTATACAGCGTGCCTCATATTTCCTTTACCCACGTGTATATGTGTAAAAAGTGATAATACGATTTTCAACGGTTTTTCATTAACACATGAACGTCATTTCGAAACGATGAAAAGTCTATTGAAACGATAGATTATTGAAAATTTGTCGTAGAAAGCACGTTACGAGACGAGAGATGGAAACAAAAAATTGGTACATACAATAAATGTATCTTTCAATCAAAATTTCATTTGAACGATTTTTTTTTTCAACGATTTCCATTATCCTATTGGATTCACAAACGAAAAAGTGATTGAACAAGGGATAATTGAAGTTTTGCGGCCGGTAGTATAACGAGCACGAAGGAACGGTGAGAGTTAATGCTACTAAGGAAATAAGGAAAGTTATGATCAGACACGATCTGGGCAATGTTTTTTTTTTGCACACTACATTTCGTACAAGTAATTTATTTTGAATCGAGGAGTATTGTTAACTCTTTTTTATTATATAGCGATGCACTTAACCGTTCACAGCTAGACTGGTGTTGCCAATTGTTCAGATAATATTTATGTGATTTTTCATTTCCGATTTTCAACGCGCAACGTTGTCGAAAATTATTAGTTATTTTTTAATATTTTTGCTGTATTAAAAACAAATGGTATTCGCGTGAGAAAGGGATGTTTTCAAATTTTCGTGAATTATATTGGAGTTAAAAAGATAAAAAAAAAAGAATTGATGCACGGTGAATCAGGAAAGTGGCGGTGAGACAAAAAATTAATTTGATTGAACTCACAATTTCGTCAGACTGACAGTTTTTGGAGAATAACATAAAGAAATTAAGGGGTAAATAATACATTAATGAAATGAATAAAACAAAAATTAATAGTTCTCGCAGCAAAGTAGAACTGAATTATGAATGACCAGGAGTTATGTGAGGAGTTCCGTGACGAGTGAAGCAACTGTAGCGGAATTGAATGCTAAAAAGGAAGTAAGGAAAGTAGTCGTCAGACAGGATTACCTTCCCTTCGCATAAAAAGTTTATATCCAAATTAAGAGGGCAATTCAACCATATTTCTCTTTCCTAAAAATGTCGACATTATCAATTTAGTACCTCATGAATTTAATTCCCAAACAGAGATTTCTCAAAGCGAAAAAATACCGCGACGGTTACGACGCTATTTTGAATCGGGGATTAAGAGTTTGAGACCTTTTTTTATTCTCTGCATTGACCCAGAAAAAAATTTTAGAAATCTGAAGATGTAAGCAAAGCGATGCCGGTCCCCCGGCTATATACAGGGGGTCTTCGGAAATATATGACCTGTGGATATTTGCGATATCCTTCTATGTACATAAAATCTCTTTCTCCACAACTGTTGTGTCGACGTGAAGCTCGTGCACCGTGTGCTACGTAAATTATTCACGATAGAAAGTGTTTTCACCCTGTAACTACAAGAACATACATATATCTGTATATAAACAGACAAATCTGCTCGGCGCCGAAATGTTAAAATAGAATTTTTGGAGCTATTTTGGAGTGAAAAAAACGTGCTTATATTAAGGTAGTAGTCTGGTAACTTAAGCCGATTTTCATGTCTTTTTTGGTGGGCGTTTTTTTGTAGGAAAATAGAAATGAATCGTTTTTGATATTTGGGATGTTTTTATTTACATATTAAAGATACAAAAAAAAATTTGTTTGAAAAAATTTAATAGTTTATTATTATTATTATTATTGATCGAAGTTGGCACCTCGAAAAAAAAGCGCGTGGGTGGCCCCGGTGATTTTGGCTCTTGATGTTATCTGATATAAAAAATTCTTGATAATTCTTAATCTATAGACATGTCATTCTGGTCGGAACTACTGAAGTTAAATTTCATGGATAAATAATGGCGGACTTTAGAAAAAAAAATCCTTTAGGATTTTTTGTATCTTTAATATGTAAATAAAAACATCCTAAATATCCAAAACGATTCATTTTTATTTTCCTACAAAAAAACGCCCTCCAAAAAAGACATGAAAATCGGCTTAAGTTACCAGACTACTACCTTAAAGACAATTACAGCTATACCAATTCATGTTCAATACTATTAATTGTGATTGCTGCTATTGTGCTATATACTTCTCACTTTTTGGATATTAACAAATAAAAAATGAAATAGATTATTGAATTGAAATTGTTCTCTAGGCATTTACAGCAATCTTTGCATTTTTTTTACATTATCTGTCGTAATATATCGATTGCGAGTTTGTCAAAAATCGTCGTTAATTCAGGAGGAATGTCTAATATGTGTGTTTCAGTGACCAATCGCGTTAGTTCTCTCGGTCGTCTCACCTTTTCTGACCATCGAAAAACGTGTAGGCGTTTCCAGTTTCTCGCGAGCCGAGATTAAATGTTTTGTATGACTGCGGGAGTGTCGAGTCTTCTCGCGAAACCGCATTTTTTTTTACGTAGTCAAGAGCCGGCCCTTTGGCAATTCTTAAACTCTTGGACGCATTCTCAGCTCCGAGAGAAACGTTATATTGGCACAAACGACTCTCTTATTCTCTGATGGAGATTTCAAAACGGCACACCGAATTCTAAAAACAGTTGGACGTATGACAAATCTGCACATAACTATAGGAGACGAATTCATCGTCAAAAATAACAGCAGCGAGGAAAACGGCTTGACTTCATAAAACAAAGTTGGCTTTCAACGAATAAAATGTATTTCAATGAAGAAGTGAATTCACTTGACCAAGTTTTAAATAGCACAATGGTTACATTACATTTTGTTTAAGAACAAGCTTTTGTTTTTATCTATTTAAAAATCGTGAGAATTTCTTACGAACTTTTTATATTACTTAAGCGGTATAAAGTTCAGAAAACAAAATAAAAATTTGGCCGTTTGTACTCTAGCGTAAAGTCCGAACTGCAATACGTGCTAGATGAAATCTTTCGATCGACAATATGCCAGATTGTGGAGAGAAACAAAAAAAAATACTTTTATTATGATTCTGTTCATTTAACCTTTAATTTTATAAATCTGTTTGTCCTCGACGTCTATTCACTAGCCGTTTGTATTGGAATTACGTAACAACATCCTCCTGTATTCTCTAAAGTCACGAAAATAAAATTGAGTCAAAGAAATTCTAATCCCTTCGTGGTGTTCATGATGTTTTAATTAAATTCAATATTTTTTGTATTTACTAAGTCAATAGTCAAGTTAGACAAAATTTGTTAATAATATATTCAATATAAGTTCTTTTTCTTTCAGTGCATAATTCGATATTGCAATTTGTATGAATTTAAATAATCTAAAATATTCGTGTGTACAAGACAATACGAATTGAATGCTCGTGCAAAAAAGTGATATTTCAATTTACCTTCATTAACATGAAAATTTAAACAAAAACCTGAAACCTGATAAACTGGTCTGCACAAAACGAAAAAACCTCCTAGCGATCATCCAAGTCCAAGATAACTTTTTATTGTTCAAATTGGAGAACGAAGTGAACGAAATAAAACGATGAAAAAGAAAAATTGTGTAGAACCGAAAACGAAATGTGATATTCCCCGCAACAAACTGGAATTTGTCACATTTCACATCGCGTTTAGTCACTTTCCAGCTCGCAGTAGAATACCTTTACCAATGAAAAGTTGTTTCGGTCCAGAATATTTCGGTACGATCTGACCAGGATATTAAAATTCAAGGCTTTTCGCGTGTGTGTGGATAATATTTAAAAAAATACTTAAATTTTATATCGAAAATATATCAAGATTGTTTTTTCTTTTCAAGAAGAGTTCAACGGGCTTGGCCGAAGATTCGACCCACTAGCACGAATACCATTGTCTATATTTTCATCACTATACGCTCGCAGGCACGTTCACATCAAGAAGTACGGATGAGATATTCGAACCTCTCGTATTATATCGGCAACTCCTGCCTATATACTCATGAATGGAATGGTAGTTTACTCAGGTTATATTGAGTAGCTTTATGTTGCAGTATTATTGCTATGTGGTATCTCAATTTTTTTTTTCTCTTCAAGTCTCTGGCACGTATCCGTAAAAACCTCAAAGTGTCATATATACGTGTCAAATATATGCTCATCGTATAATATATGGGGTATTTCATGTCAAATTACTACCACAGTGATGCTGAACATAAAAATTTTGTTTGTCCCAATTAGTATGTTGTGTGAACAGAAAAAAAACCGACACAAATTTTCAGATTGTTCAAAATGTTTTTAATTGTTATTTGAAACTTTCGAAATAATTTCACGTATAAAAGAGAATTGAGAATTTCGTACTATGCATAAAAATTGAATGAAAAATCGAATAATCCTGACGAACGATAATTAAATGTTAATTTACTTTTTTCAAATAATTACTCAATTATTACGCTAGAAAAGTTTTTTCAAAAGCCCTTCTTTGTAACACCTAAATCTACACAGATCTTCGCAGAATTCTCAGATAATTAGTTTTTCCTTTTAACAAAGACAATTGGGCTAAAAAAATATACAGTATACATATCTGTACAATCTGCGACCTCGATAAATATTAATTCAAGACTTTCGATAAAAATGGTGTAATCAATAAATTTATTAATCTGAAATTTCTGCAGATTATTTCACGATACCCAATTTAGTTAGGCAATCAATCAATTAAATATCATCGGATTTGTAAAGAAAGATCGATTGGACGTGAAATTTCCCGTATACACTTATTTACTAATGTGGGGGCGTATATAAATATATAAATATTAATTCGAACCTTTCCATAAAATTGATGAAATCAATGCATTTTTTAATCTGAAGGTTTCTGCAGATTGTTACATTATACCAAATTTAATTAGGCAATCAATTAATTAAAAATCATTGAATTCATAAAGCAAGATCGATTAGACGTGAAATTTCCCGTATACATTTATTTACTAATATGAGGGCGCAGGTTCGTATTTCCTATTAGTGTGAGAAGTGTATACTATAAATGTGTTCGGTACAATAGCGAGATACCTCGTGGGTCTCGCGAATCGACGTCGATTATACTTTGGCATTATGTGCATCGCGCTGTGAGTGCGCGCGAGCACGAAACCGCGAGAGTTTCTTCTTGGGAACGAAAGTCACGAAAGACGTGTTCCTCCCTCCTCGCCTCTCGTATATTCCGCGGAAGAGCGCAAACATCTTTCTCACATCTCTCGATTGTACATTAAACTTTATATACGGATTGTGCATCGGAATTCTGCCAAGATCGAAAGCTCTCGCGCATCCTCGTTCGTCACTTGACATCGATAAACAAGAAATGTTCGTTCCACACTTCCTAGTATCAGTATGAAGTATAAAAAACATTTATTTGTCCAAATTAAAACGGCGTTGATCGAATTAATTTTCGTTTAAGGTAGTAGTCTGGTAACTTAAGCCGATTTTCATGTCTTTTTTGGAGGGCGTATTTTTGTAGGAAAATAAAAATGAATCATTTTGGATATTTAGGATGTTTTTATTTACATATTAAAGATAAAAAAAAAAAATGTTTTGAAAAAATTTAATAGTTTATTATTATTATTATTATTGATCGAAGTTCAGACCTCGAAAAAAAAGCGCGTGGGTGGCCCCGGTGATTTTGGCTCTTGATGTTATCTGAAATCAAAAATTCTTGATAATTCTTAATCCATAGACAAGTCATTCTAGTCGTAACTACTGAAGTTAAATTTCATGGATAAATAACAAAATGGCGGACTTTGGATAAAAGGATTTTTTTTTCCAAAGTCCGCCATTTTGTTATTTATCCATGAAATTTAACTTCAGTACTTCCGACCAGAATGACATGTCTATAGATTAAGAATTATCAAGAATTTTTTATTTCAGATAACATCAAGAGCCAAAATCACCGGGGCCACCCACGCGCTTTTTTTTCGAGGTGCCAACTTCGATCAATAATAATAATAATAATAATAATAATAATAATAATAATAAACTAGTACATTTTTTCAAAAAAATTTTTTTTTGTATCTTTAATATGTAAATAAAAACATACTAAATATCGAACACCATTCATTTTTATTTTCCTACAAAAAAACGCCCTCCAAAGAAGACATGAAAATCGGCTTGTATTACCAGACTACCACCTTAAAAACGTTACGTATGAAAGTCTCCAAATTTTGGAAACGCTATAACTCGCATTCTCTATTGGAGGATACACTAAAAGATTTGCAAAAATTTACAAAACTTTGGATTGGATCAATTATTGTTTGGCAATATAAAAAAAAAAAAAAATTGGCGATTTCAACGAAAATTTGTTGGTCATCCGTTACTTTGACGGAATGTACGTCGCGTCAACTTTCTTTACATTCATTTTCATTGAAAAAAAAAAAAAAAAAACAAATTGTCGCGGTCTACGTTCTACATCCTGTATCAGATTAGAAAGTGATTGTCTTCCTTTTATCTTCCCGCCTCCTCCTTATCATTATTATCGAATACGTCTGGTTAATGTGAGGCCGAATAGATCCATCATCGATAAGAGAATCCTCGAGTCAGCGACGTGCAATTACTAATAAAATCACGAGAGAGTATATAGGTGGAAGTACGAATAATGTGCTATATAGTAATAAATACAGTGAGAAATACGTAGAAGAGTCAGTGTGCCGATCCGTTATGAGCCCGGGGGTATTCTCAATTCGACAAAGGCACGTGTATAGGACCAGCGCGCGCGCAATCCCCTCGGCCCACATCGCACATCTTCGGGCATATTCTCTCACGCCGGTTACATACGGGCCATTTCCTGTGAAATAAACCACTGTGCAATTCCACTATTTTTTTATTTATTTACTTTTTTCCAATTAATATGTTGACGAATATCTTGAAAATGAATTTTCCAAAAAATGTTCAGATTTTTCAAACAATCAATTCGCCAATTGTTTTATTTATTTTTTATTTTTACAGTAAGTGATATGTCGAAGATGGACGTTCTTCATATGTGTAAGGACAAATCCAGATTCATAATTTTTTTCCCAAAGCTTTTATTGTTCGATATTTGAAAATTAATTTGACGTAAGAATGAAAATTTGTAGAATGAATGAAAAATCTGTGTAATGTACACCAATCGAATGTATAATTTAACAAATTTACAGATAATTGTCGAAAGAAATTTTTCGAAAATCTTAAAATTTGTGCGTCATCTCTTTTTTAAGTTTCGTGCAATTTAACGATTGTATAAAAAAATATATATACGAAAAAAAAAATATATATATATAACTTTTGTCTGAACCATTTTTCCGTATCTGTCTTAGGTACAAAGAAATTTGGGTGCATAGATTCAAATGGCCCACCCTGTATATATGGTTGAGATGACTGCCATATTTGGCGTGGAATGCCCCTTATATACACGGGTTGATGCTGTGAGCCTCGCAGGTGAATCTCGAGAGTCGACCATAACGGCGGGACGCGCGAATTGGGTCAACGAATCGAGGAAAAGCGTCTCGTTCGTTTAGTATATACATACAAGCAACACATATCGTCGTGCAAGCTGTATATAGATTTCTTAGATTCGCCGTATATAGCTATCTTAGATCGAACGCTTTGTGTCATTACTCATTTTTTTCCAAAGAAGAGATATCGAAAAGATCATTTTGTAGAAAGGGTGCCTGCGAGTGTGTGTGGATATTTTTATGATTTCACAGCGACATGTACTCAAGAGTCATGTTGATGGACATGTAAGTTATGATAAGTGTACGAGTGTGCCTTGAAAAAAGTTGCGAAACCATATTGTCCCTAGGGCCATTCGAAACTATCGGATTGAATTCTCATCATATCGAAAATTACTGTCACACGCGTTGTCGTTTAACCGATGAATCATGGTTGGTTTAAGGTAGGTACTCTGGTAACTTAAGCCGATTTTCATGTCTTTTTTGGAGGGCGTTTTTTTGTAGGAAAATAAAAATGAATCGTTTTGGATATTTAGGATGTTTTTATTTACAAAAAAAGATAAAAAAAAAAAAATTTGAAAAAATTTAATAGTTTATTATTATTATTGATCGAAGTTGGCACCTCGAAAAAAAAGCGCGTGAGTGGCCCCGGTGATTTTGGCTCTTACGACCAGAATGACATGTCTATAGATTAAGAATTATCAAGAATTTGTGATTTCAGATAACATCAAGAGCCAAAATCACCGGCGCCACCCACGCGCCTTTTTTTCGAGCTGACAACTTCGATCAATAATAATAATAATAATAATAAACTATTAAATTTTTTCAAAAATTTTTTTTAAATCTTCAATATGTAATTAAAAACATCCTAAATATCCAAAACGATTCATTTTTATTTTCCTACAAAAAAAACGCCCTCCAAAAAAGACATGAAAATCGGCTTAAGTTACCAGACTACTACCTTAATAGTGATCGATTATATTATTATTTCTTGAATTATATACTTTTATCACAACGAGGAAGAGCATTTTTAATTCAGGAAAACTAATCCGAGAACAATGTTCTCAGCTAGCATTTTCTTTTCGTCTTCCTTCCTACTTTGATTAACATTGGTCGCCAGGTTAATTTTCTTCAATACACAAATTTCGATAAAAATCAATCCAATGAAAATAAAATTTTTTTTTACGAGGTCAACTTCACGGATACTGGAGCAAATCAGTGATTTCGAACGTCCTTGCTCGGGTGTAGAGAAAAATATTGATAAAAAAAAAATCGAGACCAGCGATATTGCCGACTTTCGAGATTAACCGGTGGCTCCCGGTGAGCTCTTTCGTTGCTACCGATATTCCAATGCTTGGTGCAGCAACCTCGCGGCTTTACACCGATCGGAATTTGTCCTCGATACGTCTCATTAGCTTCCGAGTCCCTATATCCTGCCAACACACGCGCGTGTGTGCGTAGCACGCGTTTGGCATTCCACGAATATAATAAGTTCGATACAAACGTCTATCGCGCTCGTTAGAAAACTATCTCGCCTTGTAACTCGACTATTATCAGCACGAAGCGTGTTATTAGAGATGGTGAATATGTGCATATGCATGTTACCCACTATGTGTTTATGAAATTAGCCAGTGGCAGAGCATCCGTTCAATCTCTCGTTCGCAACATATTCCAATGCACACTTGGTTCTCTTCCTCATAGCACTTCCACTATATTTGCAAATTGAACATTAAATGTCGTATTTCCGTTTTTTTGTTCTCGTCGATGAATAAAATGTTGTTACAACATTTTATTCATCAACGACAAAAAAAACGGAAACTAAGAATAAAATGTTGTTGCAACATTTTGTTCTTAAACTTTCGATCATAATCACCGATCTCGTAATATTATTAATCGGAAATAAAATTAAAAGTGTATGTAAAACAAAAAAAACTGTAAAAAATAGTTATCTCGATAACTGCTAGGTATTAGGTGCAAAAATTATAATGAAAAAAATGACGATAAGGAAAAAATTGTGGATAACAATGTTTCATTACTATTTACAACGGGTGCTTTGAAAAATGCATGTTGTAATGATTTACGAGACAAAAATTAGGACGAAAAGTAGAACACGATCGAGGAGTCCATCAATTTTTAAGTGACTCTTCGGGGATCAGCTAAGGGTGAGAGAAATTGCCCGAGGCATTATTTTCTCCTGTCGTATTCGCGTGTAAATGTGAGGTCATGCTCAGCATATAATATATATATAAATATGTAAAATAACACGAAACGATTGAACCTCTCGAAAGTTCAAGAATCTCAGTAGCGAACGAACATCCTCGGAATAGACGGAAATTACTGACCTACAGGAGGTTGAACAAACATTTTCAATCGATTAGCGAGTTAAGACTGTTTGCACTGTTCTTCGCAACTTTCAGGCGCGTCGCCATAAAACGATCTCTCTCTTTCTCTCTGTGTACTTCTAACATTCCTAATCGATCCAAGTGTGGTCATCGATCGCAGTGCGTGACTCGCGAAAGTCATTTACTCTCTTATCCCCGCTCAAAGCGCAAATATACCTTAGCGCAAAATTTCACCGATCTGCTCATAAAAAAGGCAACAAAGTTAAAATGATGTGTCAATTTATAAATTGGTTTTTTTTGCAATTAAAAAAAGAAAAAGGAATTACGTAAAATTTACAAAAGCTAATAAATAAAAATACGCCCTATCAAATATCGTTCAAATACAAATTTTCAAAATTATCTTCATTCGTCCCGTTGTTTTTTTGCTAACGGAGCAAATTTTACGGCGCATATTACACGAATCGTGATGGTAATTACGGCAATGTATGAATTGTTTTTGCGCTCCAATTTTCACATAATAACAATAATAATAGTACACCATGGAATTTACAGAAGTGGTTGGAAAAATGTTCGTTCACTAAATCTATCGAAGCTTCGTGTTCAAATTAAAAAATAAACAATGTAACTAATACAGGAACTGGAGTGAAAAAAATTATATAAAAATAACGCGCATGGCTGTTTGAGATCGAATGCAAGATTTTTCTCGCAGTAAGATTTTGCTGTGATTCTTTTTTTCTTTCTTTCTTTCTTTCAAATCTCGATACGAGAAATCACTGAGGGATCGCTCTGTATGGTGTTGAGGCATTTCAAAGTTGGCTAGCAGAGCGATAGACCGCGATATCTTTACATGCTTCTTTATATATATATATGTGTGTAATATACTCGCGAATCTTCCGGACTTCGGAACACAAGTATAATAACAATATTTACGTTAATATTACGGTGTTAAAAGTATACTGTAATTGCGTTTTGCCTAGCTCAACAACACTGTAGATCGACACGGAGGATTTTTTTATCTCTTTTCTTTAACTCTGGGAAAATGATTTTGCCGCATGTCAGAAAATTCATGAATATTCACGAATTAGCAAAACATGTGGCCGTATAAAACCAGAGAAATGCACGAACGCGAACAAACACGAAACTTTCGTCTTCTATAATAGCAGATCAATGGACTCATTGCAGACGCATTTCCGAGCTCTGTTTATGACCAAGAATGCAAATACAGCGATTGCGTAAAGTAACTGATATAAAGTGGTGATTTTTCGATATAACTTCGTTTTTTTTACACTAGCAGAGTTTACCATTTTCATATGAGTTTAAAGAGATTCTTAATTTTTCACTTCTATCAGGAGAATTTTCAAAATTTCAATCGACATAAAAAAAAAATGAATTACTACAAAAAGTGTTGTGTATCCAAAAAGACCGAAGAACACAAATCATAATAAAACAATAACACAAGTATCGGAGTATTTGATGAACACCAAAATCCATTGAAATTTTTATGTCATAAAACTCCGAATTTTTTTTAGATTTGTGATTATGTCCATTTTGTAATCTGCTTCGTGAATTAAATGCGAGAATTACAGAAGAGTTGCTCAGAAATTTCGATACATCTGGGATCATATCAATCTTGTTAATACTGTAGATATGAAATCTATCTAATTTTATTTGTGACTTTATTGATTGAAAAACAAATATATACGTTCATGATATTTTCACACGGTATTAAAAAGTGAGAAACCAATATATTTTCGACCTTTCCGATTCAATGACTCAGCAGGTTATTGTCGGTACGCGTGGAGAATCCACAGTTAAGATCTCTCATTCACTCTTGTTTGATTTTCTTTTTTTTTTTTATTTTACTATGGCGTCCCGACTCGCAGTTATAAACGTTCGAGACACAGTCGAAAGTGGGTCTCACTCACAGCGTGGTCTCTGTCATGGCGCGTTCGAATCTGTGCATCGCTACACCTCTCTCTCACTCTCTCTCTCTTATTAGATCCTTAGGAATCTGCGAAGATACTATGTACAGTTTCTTCGCTATGTATAGAGGCCAAAACTTATTTGATCCATTCCATTATCCTTATCGACATTTTTCAACAATTGTCCGAAGTCTATTCTCACTGTGTATAGGATGGACCGTAACGCGAAACAATGACGCATATTATTATACCTATTTACTATAGATATGTACATATATGTATGTACCAACTGCTAACTAACAAAAAGTCTTAACAGCACGATTTAACAATGAAATTGACAGAAGTTACACCCTTTTGTTTGACTGCCATTCGATATAGGAATGAGATCTGCCGGAGATCCATAGATATAAAACGATCTCGAGCTGTATGCACCAACAATCGGACGCCGGATAAGAGAGATAAAAGTGAGAATTTCTTATATACACGTTGCCACTGAGTGATTAAGGCATGTATGGAGCATCAAGCGAGAGTCTCACCCAATCTAATCCTATAATCTACCGATCGTAAAACGAAAGTTTACAAAATAATTCGTATACTTTGAAATTAATATCGACGAAAGAAAATCAAATTCGAATTAATCAGCACCTTCGTCGATGATTGAACGAGTTAAATGCGCGTTTATCAATTGAAAAATTGGACCAATCCTACGGATTGATGATTTATAAACAATATTACGTAGAATATTCTTTGAAAGATTGAATTTTATTATTTTCATTTTTAAAACTTGTACGAAACAATTTTTTCAATCTTCAGTACTTGATTCCATATGACTGAGTACCGGCTGAAGTCCCTCCTTGGTGAAAAAACTGTCTAAGTTATCGACATTCATAGTTCGTCTATTTCACTAAAGTATGTTTCTCATTGACCGAAATGGTAGATAGACTTGAGCGAGCCGATCTTATCAGATATTTCACACGTAAGCCAGCATATGTGCGTATGTTAATTTTCCGACAACCATTCTCTTTTTCGTTTAGTACTTTCGTCAGCAGCGGACATCACTTATATTCGCGTATCTATCATGACCAACAATCATACCGACTTTTTCGTCTGGTCACCCGGTAGAAAGTCACTTCGACGATCTCTGGGTGTCTCTTCTTGTGTCCTACATGCCCGAAAAATTCTTTGAAACCTCGACTGTTCATTATTAAATTATTAATAGTTAACCTATATAGGACGATACGAAGAAGCAACGTTTATCCAATGAGAGGTACAGAGTTCGCGATCCTCGTATAAATTGTGTGGGTTATAAATTACGCTATTTTCAATAACGTAAACGAATTTTTAAGACATTCATAGGTTTATTTTCGATCGAATACCATTTAGAAATTATTAATGTTTCGAGGAAAATTCTATGTCCAGTAATACTTTGCTCTGGTCTTGTTTTTTTGAATTTTTAAATGAACTAAAAAATATACTAAAATAATTTCAAAAATGACATTTATATCATTTTCAAGATTATATTACCAGCGTGTCACTTCAGCGTATTAAGCAATATTGTCTCGTGGCAAAATAAATTAAAAGGCGCTGCTTAAGCTTTCCCACAAGACTTCCTGTGAAATTCTCGATTTTTCTCACTAAATTTTTCGTAAAAAAAAGTTCGACGAGTAAGTTTAGGATCTAACAATAGCAAATGTGTACTTAGTTTCCATTCCGTATATATATTAAAAATTCATCAGTCGATCTAATAAACGTAGCAATGGGGCGACCACTTTAAAGGCTTGATAGACCATATCTGAGAGTGATGAATATATGTATATCAGTAGTACTGCGATATATTGTCATGTACATGACATTAATCTTAAATTAATATTTCTTGAGAAATTGAACTTTTTTTTTTTTTTAATTATCTAATATTTTCTATTTTATAAATTTTATACTACTCATAAGTGAAAGTTCAATATCTCAAGAAATATTAATCTAAGCAATTGGGTCGATAGGACCTTTTTTGTAGGATATTAAATTTCCAACAAATTTTTCATTTACATTTTTTTCGTAAAGTTAATTGTTTCGGAGATAACAGCAAAAAAACGAGAATTTTGGGTAAAAATCAACTTCAGTGACCCGTACCAACTCACCAGTACAATTTACACTTTCGCCGCAAAAGGCACTTTTTTAGATTGTTTTATTCTGAGTAAATCGAAACCAAGAACAATATGATAGCATAAAATGCGGCTGAGTTATAGAAATTTGAAAAAAAAATAAAATTCGATTTACGTGTATTTTAGATGGAAAATCTTCTGACGCTTTGGGAAAGTACTTAGAATTAATATTAAGGGCTGTAACTTTCAGAGAATTTATTTTTCGACATATCCAACAAAATTTCGGGTGGGGACTGAAAAAAAAAAATAGTCGAAAAAAAAAATCGCCCTAATGGACATACATGACTAAGCATGACGAGAAAGGGCGTTTCAATCATGTAGTATGAGACGGTTCCAGTTTATTCTTAAAATCGAGGTCCTAGTGTATACGTTATTGTCACATAATAAAGTTATCGGGGACCCAGCAAGAGACACCGTCCGAGGCATTTGCAATAACTTATCTCGTGGCTAAAATATATTATCACGTATTAAGATCTATGCAACAAATAAACATCTTCATAGCTCATAATTTTGTATGTGCATGGACATTTTTTTTCTTTTCAAACAGGGTGCTTGTTCCGCCATATAACCGAGGTTGATCTCTGCCCCTCCCATATATGCTAATGTACTTTATAACCTCATCCAACAGGTTGCAATTCCTTGCAGCAGCCCGTCTATATATGTCGGTACTGAATCTTGCGTGTGTTAGAAAGTACAAGTTCTCTAATATTGGGGTCAAGCATCCGATTCGCCGGTGCATATGAAAGAAGTACATGGGACATTCCAGTCCATGTCGACCTGGCCGTGAGCTTTATTTTATTTTTTGTATTGTCGTAAAATATGTCGTGTGACCTAAAAAAAAGTACTTTTCACTAATTTACAGATTAATTTGAAAAAATTTGAAGTTAGCAAGAAAAAAAATGAAATTTTTACAATACGAGCTCGTAAACTCTCACTTCACATAATTTACTCAGTAATTATTTCATTTGAAAAATAATTTTGAACGGTTCCTCGTGCGACTGTGTGTCCTCCATTCAACTTCTCGAATTTTCGCGTTTGTGAACGTAAAAAAAATAATGAAAAAATATATATATAAGTCGGAATTTCGCTCCGTGCCTGAAATTATTTAGCGAAGAATCTATTGCAGAAATTTCACGAAAAATCAATGAGGGTCCACAATATTAAGGGTGAACACCACTGTGACCCCCAGTTTTTTTTTCACATTTTTCAAGAATTTTTTTTTGTGGGAAAAAAAAGAGATATTCGAAAAATTTTTTTGGGTTTTGTTCCTTGTTTATTAATGTATCAAAAAACATTTTTCACGCCGCATGGTGGCGCTGGGGAAGTTCTCGCGTCAGGTGCTGTCATCTCCGCAGTGGTTCGCGGCACGCAGCAGAACTCTCTTCAACGTCGATCTGAAAAAAAATACCGAGTGTTTTCGTTAATAATATGATATTTTGAAGAGAAGTACATAGGGATTTGGAAAAATATTTTTTTTAAAACAATATTTTTCCAAATCCCTATGTACTTCTCTTCAAAATATCATATTATTAACGAAAACACTCGGGATTTTTTTTCAGATCGACGTTGAAGAGAGTTCTGCTGCGTGCCGCGGAGATGACAGCACCTGACGCGAGAGCTTCCCCAGTGCTACAATGCGGCGTGAAAAATGTGAAAAAAATGTTTTTTGATAGATTAATAAACAAGGAACAAAACCCAAAAAAAATTGTCGTATATCTCTTTTTTTTCACACAAAAAAAAATTCTTGAAAAATGTGAAAAAAACAGGGGGTCACAGTGGTCTTATCCCTTAATTAAACACTTTTGTCGACCGAGGCGGTTACTCTCAATATCTTAATTTTTTTTATATCGCACGGTCGATTTAGTACGGAATTCCTCACGTATAGTAATACTAGATACAGATCGCTCTTGAACACGATCTCCATGAACTAGGGCATGTCCACCCGGTCCAAGAGAAGGGGGATCATATCCTAGACTTAAATTCCTCGGCATCGGATTTCGGACACACGATTATATATGTTCGTATAGGCTGAATGACACTCCGTATAAACTTAAACAAAAAAATTAATAAAATTCAACGAAACAAAAATTATTTAGTTGTCTGTAGCTTAATGATTTTTTTCCTAACTAATCGTGATTTTTGTTTCAGTCGATTGAGAAATTTGTAGTCACTTTTGCGGATAATCCGAAATTAGGCAAAAGCGTTGCGTTCGTTTAATTTTATCAGAAACATTTTACACAACTTCGGTGACAGAATTTTACTGTAGATATTTTGCGTTTACAATTTTTTCTTACTTTCATGCGTCACACACTAGTACAAAAAACATTTGTGCACCGAAAAAAATGCGTTAATTAAATTTAAATAAATTTTACTTCACCCAGTATTTGTTCTAAATTTGGAAAACGGAGAGCGGTGATTTTGCAATTTTTTTTCCGGAAGCTTCCTTTTATTGAAAAAATGTTTTTCAATATTTCGTTGCAGAATGTATTTTGCGATCCCCCGGCAATGATAAATCTGAACGAGAAGAGAGTCCGAACGAGTGTGCGTTTGGTGCAACATATCACAGTGTACTCGTACTTGCGTGTTAAGATACCCATTCGTCGATGATCTCGCACTTTCACCCTCGTCTCTCTCGCGAATCAACCACTAGGCAGAGCCAACACACACGTAAAGTTATTGATCAGCTCTCGAGACACTTTTACTCGTCGGTTTACTCGTCCGAATAAATATTTACGGTGCCCCACCTTAAATCTTACTTTTTTATTGTTCATGTACTCTGGTTCGTTGAATAAATATATTGCACAAGATCTCGCGGTGACGATTTAAAAAAAAATATATTTGCTGTTACGTTAAAACTGTGACGTTAAAATATGTTCGTTCGCCTACTCTGACGTTACGCGATATCGTTTCTAATCTAAGTTTTTGGTGTTTGTATTCCCTACATCGTGGAAATAATGATTTTACGAAATTGCATTTTTTATACATGATTTTTTTTTGTAAATTAAAAAACTTTGTACTTGTAATTACAAAATATGGCCAATAATAATGTAAATAATCATAGCTGTCGAGTGGCTGCCACGTTTCTTGATACAATACGAAGAATTGAATGAGGAACAAGTGTAAATGAGAATCTGACCGTTACAGGCTTAAGGCAACGGAAATGATAATTATACTGTACATTGTACATAATATATGCGAATGCATAATATTTTTGTGATAAAAAACGTCGAAACCGATCGTTCGAGAATTCGTAATCGATCCCCTATCCTTTTTTGTCGTCTGTACAGACGAGGAATGTCAGTCACACTATACACGCATGGTCGATTTATTATATACGTGTTTGACATCACGAAAGAACGAGGTAGAGGATATAGATAAGAGACATAGAAAAGACGTAAGAAAAAAAAAAAATGTTAAAGAAAATCGTATAGACACGACAGTGTATATGTGCGATCGAGATGCCGGGGCAGACTCTATACCGTTAGAGAACCTTGCAAATGAGACAGAGACGCCGACTGCTGTGTATGTAACGAGTGGTACACTGGCATAAGATGTATAATGTGAAATATATGAAAACTGCATGTGCCTATGTAGTCACGTGCGACAATTGTCGCGCTCCGTATGACTAACACACACACTATCACACAATTTAAAATAGTACGTCTATGAAAAATCGTGTAAGAATTTGTTAAAACTTTGCGCACACATAATTGACTGTATTATCTGAATGTTGCGTGTAATTTAAACAATATTGAACGTTCCCAAGTCGAGATAATTATAATTTAAGTTGGAGTGATTAACGATGTATCGCTTATACCAACGCACTCACAATGGTTTTACTCTCCATTTAAACTTATCATGTGTGCCTCCATACGTCAGAATTATATTAGAATTTTCGATACAGTGGTTTCGAAATTAAAAGGAAGGAGGTGGGGCAGAGTAAAAAAAATGAATATTTTGATGGATATCGTTAAAAATATTCATCGAAAAAAATATTTCCAAATATTCTCTCGTTCGAAACCGTTTAGGAGTCAGAGGCCTGCGACAGAAGGACAGACGCACTGACGCATAACCGAATCTCACCATAAGAATTCCGTTTTTGGTATACGGAATCGAAAATAGAATGTATTTTAGAGAAGCCTCGTGTGATTAGACGGAAAACAATTTCACAATGTTTCAGCGTATTATTTTCGAAATATCCTAAGTTAACGAGAAACGTCACACATAACTTTCCTCCGCGCCGCGCACCGCTGTATTTATCCCAACCGCATTGACGCGGAGGTACCACCTTAATCTGTTATATGATCTGCATCATAATAATGTAAATGCCTCTCCAAAATCCTAACCCTTGGAAAGTACTCTACGAGTATACGAGTACCTGCTGATAACATCACATTTTCTCGAAATCGATCGGCAAATTGGTTCTTTATAATTACTAGGACTCCATTGAACTGTTTTTTTTTTTTTCTTACGAAAAATTCAATGTCAAATTCTCATTGTCCCGTCACCAAAACGTTCTCAAATCTCGCTAACGTTATAAATTCGCTAGTTTTCCAATAAGAAAATATATACCTATAGATATTGATATACAGTTACTGTAACGTTGCATTAGAATCCCGCCTATACGAGTTAAATCGTGTGTTACGCTCTGTTGTTTGCTAACAGCGCGTACGTTATACGAGGTCTGTTCAAAAAGTATCGCGAATTTTCAATTTCCGCGGGCTACGTATATTCGATTTTCGATTTTTTTGTGGCGTTAGGTTGGTACTCATGTCCCTCACGTATGCTGAAAAAATCGGCCATTTTTAACGTTTAGTTAATTGTTGACAGCTGTTTTGGTTAGACGTGTTTTGGCTTGTCTTCGATTTTTGCCTATTCCAAAAAAGCAGCTTCCATTGCGATGATTGAGCTTTGGTTTCCACGTCATAACCATAAACCCATGATTCGTCACGAGTTATGACCCTCTGGAGAAAATTTGGGTCGTCGCGGACCGAGTCCAACAGCTCCTTAGCAACGTTAACGCGACACTGTTTTTGTTCGAAATTGAGCAATTTTGGCACGAATTTCGCGGCGACCCGTCTCACGCCCAAATCATTGGTAAAAATCGAATAGCACGAGCCGATCGATATGTTTAGTTCCTCAGCAACTTCTCTAACGGTGATTCGACGATTGGCCAATATTATTTTCTTCGCTTCATCAATGTTTTCGTCTGTTGTTGATGTGCTCGGGCGTTCGGAACGCATTTCGTTGTTCGCATCTTCTCGGCCCTCTGAGAACATTTTGTACCACCGATAAACGTTGCTCTGGTCCAAGTTAGCTTCACCATATGCCACAGTCAACATTCGGAATGCGTCCGCGCACTTAATTTTGTTTTTCACACAAAATTTGATACAGATTCTTTGATCCATTTTTTGGAATAGGCAAAAATCGAAGACAAGCCAAAACACGTCTAACTAAAACGGCTGTCAACAATTAACTAAACATTCAAAATAGCCGATTTTTTCAGCATCAGTGAGGGACATGAGTACCAACCTAACGCCACAAAAAAATCGAAAATCAATTATACGTAGCCCGCGGAAATTCAAAATTCGCGATACTTTTTGAACAGACCTCGTATACTGAGGTACACAACGTTCGAAATAGATGTGCGAGTTAGTGTGACTTCATTGGAAATGTGATAATGTAAAAAAAAAAATTGATCGTTACGTCTGTAACCGATATATTCTCGCAAAGATGACGCAAAGGAAGAGAGATCCACGATATAACTTCCTGCATGTATTTACGTTTGTGTGCACTTTACGTTACGACGGCGAGTACATAACGCGAATGCCTGCTGAAAAAAGTTGGGCTAAAATTTCTCTACCGGTATTCTATATATTTATGTACAGTTATACACACAAACACACACACGAATGGATAGTAAGCCTAATATTAAAAGGCCGCGTGTTTGAATAAATCTGCGAGGTTGGAAAAACCGAAACTTTGAGACATTCTAGAAGTTCCGTATTCGATTACATTACGGTTCACCGCGGTAGGAAAAATAACGGTGCAAGCAAAAAAAAAAGGCTAAAAGATTGATTAATATTCATTGAACTAGTTCGTTATAAGTGGTATGTTGGACGACAATCATGAATGCGTGCGCGGTCAATTCTTTGATATATTTGTATCTTGGCAAAGTACTCGCCTGAATTCGCGGCTATATGGATCGGTAAATAAAATGGATATGTATGTATATACAGAGCGATTCAGAAATATTGGCACGCTTAATGGCGAGTGACTTTAGATGTTATGTACCGAATAGTACAATTTAGGCATTTTTTTTGGTTTATTTTTTTATTGTTAATGATATTAGAAATTTTCTCCTCCGACCAATTGGACATTGAGGATTGAAATATCGAGTTGCGACAACGCGTTTCATGCGAATGAATTTTATTGTGTCATTTAGTCGACACGTTTTAGTTTGCTAATGCATCTCATTTAAAAAAACCGTTGTAAGTTAAAACAAAAATGTTTTCAGTATTTTTGAGGTACTCACCGAATATCACGAATCCCATTGAGTGTACCTATTGTGCATCCACCTGTACACGTGCAGTTTCGTTACCGGTTCCCACGATCGGCTACTTTCTCCATCCAACGTTCGCTTAACCCAATCGAACCGGTGTATACTTCCAATGGATACTGTGTACACACATACGCACGAGGTTATTTCACAAAAATAATAATTCGTTGTTTGTGGTCCAACAAAGATCATATTCATCAATTATTGTCTCTTGTCTTCTATGCCCGTATAAATGTGATAATCCATTAATCTTATTTATTAATTGACATAACAAATGATTCGATTTCTCTTTGGAGCGAATAAATAATTTTTTCATCGATCCATATTACGGTTTATTTTTTTTAATGACGTGTAATTTGTTTTGAAGACTATTTAAAAGTTCAAAAAAAATTGACTAAAATATGAATCAACACTGACATTTTTTTTCTGATTATCAAGTTTCTCGACTTATATGTTTTTGGAGAAACGTAATAATCGTTATGTAAACAATTCTTTAGTGTTGCACTTGTCACTAAAATCATTGTTATTGTACTCCATTTATAATTTCTCATGGATTCAATTCATTCTCGGTTGAAATAAATATTTAATCTATTACTAGATAATTTGCGCAATTACCAACAAAATAAATCTTTTTTTTTTTTTTCTAAACTACTTTCCATGCACGTAAAAAGTTTACGAAACAGTCTTCAGTCGCTTATCATGGTATGTAAAACAAAGATTAAACGGAGATGTAAAATATCCGGAAGTTATAATCAGTGCATGCACCCTGCGGGCCTGAGGATGTATAATATAGCGACGAAGGACAAAGCGAACTTTGTATCGTATTGGCGGTCTTGCAGAGTTTATGGCTCGCTTTATTATCTCGTAGTTCGTATATACTTTGTCTCGTCTCAACGACTTTTTCAAGAGAACAAAAGTTCTGAATTACCCACTCTGGTAACAACCATAGGCGAACATGCTGTTATTTATATTTTGTAACTTGCTTTCGCACCGTAAAAATCGATCAACCGGAAGCTGGAAGATTATTACCTCGCGTGAGATCGGCTTCACATCGCGCGGAAGCCGTAAATGTTGTGAAATTCGTGAATCAGCATTTTAATAAATTCTTGCGATCATTTTGACGCTCTGCGAGAGAGTCACGAACGCGAACGATCGAATTCGCTCAGATTCAATATGGAAACGGGGTAATGGCGGTCAAAAGGTAAACGGAGTCACGCTGCTCAAAAAAATCAAAATGCAATATCAAAATAATGTGATATTTACGCACTAATAGGGATTTCCTTTTAAAAATATCCTCTCTCTAATTTATTTTGCATTGACAAACGGCTGTTTGA
This sequence comes from Oxytorus armatus, assembly GCA_958009045.1. Classification (NCBI taxonomy): domain Eukaryota; kingdom Metazoa; phylum Arthropoda; class Insecta; order Hymenoptera; family Ichneumonidae; genus Oxytorus; species Oxytorus armatus. The sequence continues at coordinate 13,827,597 of OY253744.1, forward strand.
AACTAATCATTTTGTTGGGTTTTTCAATTTTAATTCGTATTTTGGTTCAATTCGAAATGATTAACCAACATTTTCATAAACACTGATGTATACTTTTAAATTGAAATGATTTATGAACTATATTGCCCAGTACATTATCATTGTTCTGATGACTCAATAAAAACGCGGAAATGAGTAATGGGAGTCATCGCTAAACTTTGTTTCTCCTGCCGAGGAAGAAAAATATGCCGATCGCTTTACTCGACCTTCGAGCATGTTTTAGTAGACACATTAATCTTAATCTGATGTTTCTTTCTCAGTAAACAAAATGTATTGTGACAGAAATGTACGATTTTTTCCTTGTGTGACCCCCATTACCCCTCGTCGTCACTATACGAAAAATACAAGCGCGTGGCGATGCTGTTGCGTAAAACTTTTCGCTGAATTATTCCGTCGTCGTTTATTGAAACTGCCGAGGTTGTTTCGCGAGATCGCGTCGATTTCCCCTCGTAGAAATCGATATTGAGTATAATCAACTCTCACATCTTACGTCGCCTATTAATTGATCAATTTCACTCAGGACAGACTGAAATGTGATAAGTAAACTTATTGTGTCGATCACTGTCAATGCGGGCAATTGGCCGGAAAATAAAATTTGACCATCAAAGTACTTACTAATGGTCGCTTCGTATTTATTTTATTGATTTTTCTACTTTATACGGGATATAGGTGATGAATTTATCAATTTTGTTAATGTTTTTTTGGAATCTGCAGTAATATTATGACAAATGTTGTTACAAAAATTTGTTATATTTCAAATGAGCTAATTTTCTAATTATCGTCATAAGTTGCGAAAACTTTAGCTAATTGAATTCTTAAATTTCCAAGGGGAATAACCGCTACAATAAGTCCGAAAAAAGGAATTTTCTATGAAACTTTCACGTGATGGAACTTCAAAGTTTTTCGGGGAAAAAAATTACCTAAAATTATCAAAACGTTACGTAGTTTAAAACAATTGTTAAAAACATTTATAATATGGTTATCTCACTATCTAAATTTATCGGGTAAAAATTAATCATTATACTTCAACAATTACATTCCGTCACATTGGCTACATAAAATTTAAAAAAATAGAGAGCAGAGCGCGATATCGGGCACTAAACAGAGCCACGCGAATAAAAGTGGACAAGGCGCGTCAGTGGAACCGAGCCAACGACGAGTGTGGATTTTTAATTCGCGAATTGCCGTGCCGTTATCAATATCAACTAACAATGAATTGACCACGAAATAAATTTAGAAACTTTGTGCAAAAGAATTTACGCCGAGTACCGCTCGCTAAACATATACTGAAAATTCTATGACGACGTTGATAAACCGGAGGTCATGCGTCGTCTCGACAAAATGGAACTTTCGTTCGGTAAAATGTACGGTCTTGTTTGTGACAAACGAATTGACAATTTCTGATCAAGAAGCGATATGATCGATAACCGAAAATGGACGATTAAGAAAAAATGGTTATGAAAACCGGACATCACGTGGCGATGGTTGACCGATCGGAGAACATATTGGCGAACGAGTGCCACATAGGGGACGCGAAAAACGAGCCAACGTGTGTTCCACTTCCATTTCCTTCGTGAGATCGTTCTCTCTCGTTCTAATCCCCGAGGGTATATGCGCAAAATCGGCAGAGATCACAAAGACACGGGCGAACGTTGATCGGCAACAAAAAAAAGCTCGAGAAGCAACGGAAAGTCATCAGGTGCACCGAGACACGAAAGTTTGCCGGTCCCAACCAAAGTGGGGAGCTCAACGCCGAGTAACCTGCATAAGGAGATCGGGAACTCGTGTCGCGACGAGTTTGCGCACGATATCACAAGAGCGCACGCGCTCGGAAGGATCACGTGCACATGCGCTTGTCGCTGTGACCGCTCGGAAGGATCACGTGCGCATGCGCTTGTCACTGTGACCGTTCGAACACGCCGGCTACCGTTCGGTACATCGAAGGATTTCCACGAATCGGTCTGGCACGATTAATCGGCCTCAGGCAGATGAATGAACTCGCCAAGAAAGGCGGGAGGGACTCGTAGTATTTCCGCGGTTTAACCCGAAGCCGGCCCCGAGCGCAGGGTCGTTGCCGTAATGTTCGAACTGCCAATGAGGCGAAGGCTCGACCGAATACCTACTGACCCAACTATAACATCCTTCTTCGCTTTTATTGCCATGAACTCTACCATGAATCTATCCTATCATAGTCTATACTCATCTATACCGATAATACTGAAGCTGCGGTGCTTACAGGTGTATTTAAAGGGATGGTGAACGGACATAAGTGCGAGGGATATAGAGCAAATTTGTTTAATCCAATAATTCTTGTAGGCGGCTCGATGGAATCAAACACGTACTTTATTGTGAAGTTTCGTGCTATTGTTTTCGATCTTAAGGGATAACACCACTGTGACCCCCTGTTTTTTTTTCACATTTTTCAAGAATTTTTTTTTGTGGGAAAAAAAAGAGATATTCGAAACATTTTTTTGGCTTTTGTTCCTTGTTTATTAATGTATCAAAAAACATTTTTTTCACATTTTTCACGCCGCATGGTGGCGCTGGGGAAGCTCTCGCGTCAGCTCCGCAGTGGTTCGCGGCACGCAAGAAAACTCTCTTCAACGTCGATCTGAAAAAAAAAAACCGAGTGTTTTCGTTAATAATATGATATTTTGAAGAGAAGTACATAGGATTTTATCGATATCTCAATAATTATAAAAGTTATAGCCTATTTTCGACGAGAAATTTTGCTCAAAAGTCATTCTTTAATTTCAAAGGCGTGCCTATTTTTTTTAAAACAATATTTTTCCAAATCCCTATGTACTTCTCTTCAAAATATCATATTATTAACGAAAACACTCGGTATTTTTTTTCAGATCGACGTTGAAGAGAGTTCTGCTGCGTGCCGCTAACCACTGCGGACCTGACCCGAGAGTTTCCCCAGCGCCACCATGTAGCGTGAAAAATGTGGAAAAAATGTTTTTTTCATACATTAATAAACAAGGAACAAAACCCAAACAAATTTTCCGAATATCTCTTTTTTTTCCCACAAAAAAAAATTCTTGAAAAATATGAAAAAAAACAGGGTGTCACAGTGGTGTTATCCCTTAAAGCATTATCAGTGAGGTTCTATTTTATTTTTCATTTTCATCAAAGGAGCGGCAATAAAAATGCAAGTGTTCCAAAAGCAGCAGTCTCAAGATTCTTCGGAATGTGTTCATGAAATTAATCAGTAGATGACCTTGAAACTTAGTAATCGCGATGCCGAGTCTATATTGAAGCTTATCGAGAAATTATGTTTTTCTCTATGACTACAATTTTCTCAGTCAATGTGTCGGAGAACACGAAAATACAGAATTGCCTCGGATGTTCTACACGAACGATGTCGAGATTTGCGATAGGAGTGTATAGCGCGAGCGTGTTATTGCTAGTTAGCTGTAGAATACGACTTTGGGAAGTGTTTGTATACCGGCGTCTTGTGTACGGTACCATCAGTAGCATTGGTTAGGTTTAACGCGGGAAAAGGAGTCGGTCAAATAACTGTACGTCTCGGAGCCCCCTCCGGACGACATCTTCGGCTTCGGATCCCCGTCTATCCCTTCTTCTTTACGCTCGACTATGCCGCATTAGATGTTCCGTATAACCCATACACGGCCCATAGCTCGATCGAAGTTTCCTCGCTATCGTCGAGCCATCTTTGACTTTGCACAGCGGTAACGACAATAAGGGACACCTTGTGAATGGAGGTGACCTAAAGGAAAAGTCATAAATCTCGGTCGTAAAAAAACTTTTGTTTCCGTAAGGAAGCTGCGAGTGAAGAAAAACTTAGTTATGTTTAATACAATACGATTGACGGTCTTGCAGTCAAAGAATTCCTATAGCTTTCTGACATTTGACGAAAAAAAACGTTTAAATCGCCCCGCCAATGTTGGCCTATTTAAATTTGTTAGTACGATAACAATATATCGGTATGTAATATAAATGGAAAAATAAGTAATAGCAATGCGATTCAAAATGATAATTGGACGATGAAGTAGGCAAACGACTTTCATATTCGAGCATTCACAGATCATTTACCAATAAATTTTTGATGTCAAAGTAACTTTCCCACCGAATCCTCCAATTTCCACGTGAGTGTGGAAATTATTGCTTGATTTTCACTGCGAAGATAGAAAGACCAAATAAAGCGGAATAAAGTCATTCTCATATTGTTGAGAACGATGAAATAAGTGTTATTGTGATTTCATGTGATTCTTTTTTTCATGTAACATGGGTGACTTCCGCATTATCAGGTTTCCTTGATCGCGCCGGTCATTCTGTCTGGCGCGCAGAACTCTGACACACGAGATCGAACGATCGATCGATTTTCTGAATTTAGGTCGCGCGCCGGTACATCGAGAATGTGTCCCCTTAACACCCGTAACGATGCTTCACACGGAGTCTCACGATTCCCAGGTGACCTAGGTCAAAGCATTTGATACCCCAGTGACTTGGTTGATTTATTCTTCCACAGTTACGGATGGCTATAGCATTCAAAGGGCATTATATTCGATATGATTTTTGTTTGGTAATTAATTGTGTTATTTTTTTATATATATTCGTTGGCATACCCGTACGCACCTGAAAAGTTACGAAAAATTATTTATAAAGCTCGATGAGAAAAATCGCACTTTAAAATCACGTATGAGAAAATTACGACTTTTTTCTGTTGAAGCTTTATGATTATTTAGCTCTTGATACATTTATTATTGAGGCACCGTGAATAATTGAGATCACCGATAAAATTTAAAGTCTTCGACAAATTGCCTAATCGATTGACCCGAAAATGCGATCGGATCTTCATTCGGCAATAAAAAATTTCATCTTTTATGATAACTTTGCGAAGCGTTTCATATTTTTATGTCAATCTTAAACAGATTTTCATTCTTTCTCTTAAGAGGGGAAATAGGGTTAGGACAGCGTTTTCTCAATGATTTTCATGAATTTTTTTATAGTATAAAAAATGAATATAATTTATTGAAACTTTTAGAATATTTTATACATATATTTAAGTATATACTATACAATTTTTGAAAAATTTCTTTGAAAAACACCGAAGATATTAGCGACCCCATATTGCAGGTCACGATCAGACTCAGCATTTTGCGTACATTCTGGAAGCCGCAATTTTCATCTGAAATCAAACGAGGTTGGAATTTACTTTTATTATATGTCTCTCTTCTATATGAACCTAAATGCTATCAAAAAAACAGAAAATTGAATTTTTTACAGGGGTCAAAACTAAAAAGCATGATCTTTTGCCATTGTTTACAACTTTATTTGCAAAAAAAAAATTATTTTAAATAATGATAATATTCCGATTTTAGATTCATATGGAGCGCAATACTATGAAGAAAGTAACTGCCAATTTTCAAAACGATTGGATGAAAACTTTTCAAACTAGCGTGTACGCAAGTTAAAAAAAAGTCGTTTTCAGAAAAACGCGTTTGAAAAAATAGCAAAATGCTGAGTCTGATTATGACCTGCAATATGGGGTCGCTAATATCTTCGGTGTTTTTCAAGGAAATTCTTCAAAAATTTTATAGTAAATACTTAAATATATGTATAAAATATTCTCAAAGCTTCAATAAATTATATTCATTTTTTATACTAAAAAAAAATTCATGAAAATCATTGAGAAAACGCTGTCCTAACCCTATTCCCCCCCTTAATAGCTTATAACAATAGAACGAGTCGGAATTTTCATTTAAAATTTTGGGAACATATTTTTCAATAGTTTTACTAACAATTTATGAAATTTAAAAAAAATCGATTTTTTGAACCGTCTAACCCTATTTCCCCCCTTAAGGTTATGTGAAACTTTCATACACGCGCTTCCCCCAACCCAAATTTCTGTGTTCAATTTTTGTGTTTTTCGAAGGTTCGTTGACATTTTTGGGAAGAAGAGAAATGTATTTCCCTGAAATGTCGATGTACCTACGGTGAAGAATCGAGAAAAAAATATTTATCACTGACCGAACCTGTTCCACAACGTTATATTATAAATGTTGAAACAATTCTACCACGATTGTATATCGTAGTTTAAAAAATGATGAACATTGAAAATGATAATATCAAACTTTGTCTTTTCAGAATCTAAACCGACCGATTCAGACACAGCAGGAGATGAAATTCACGCTCCTAGAATACAGAGGGATGTTAACGGTAAGTTCGCTCACGAAATCCTCCAATAATCACTTGCGCATATGCTGGATGGTTCACTGGTGACACTCATGACAATTCGCAAATGCCTGACTACACGAACACTCTGCTAGTGCACTCGGGAAAAAAAAGTCGATCATCCTACGAACTTTATACTCGCAATATGAAATAGATGATTGAATGAAGTAGCAAGAATTTAAAAGTCGTAATGAAATTTTTGATAATGAACAATTACTGATAGAAGCTGTACTCAACATTTCTTAAAATTAGAAGCTGATCATGTAATAATTAACTAAAAGATAATTAATTAATGACAAAACTGCGAACGAGTAAATGAAACCGCGAAAGGCAGTTAACAAAATAGAACTAACTCATTTATTTTCACACATAATTTTTTTTCGCGTGCACTTTTCGCTTGTCAAATAATACCTTCAAGCTTTTAAACTCATTTTTGTTTCTTGTTTTTTTTTGTATGTCGCTATGTTTTTATCACTATATTCTTCCCTGTGTGTTTAATATAACACGCCGTCTCATTTATGCGCTGTCGAAATAATCGAGTGCGTGTTGACGCGCGTGGTGCGGCCGTGTAAATACAGTTTTATACCATACAATAATAACCATTAGAGGAAAAAAATGAATAAACTTGTCACTCTCTCCATAATTCTTTCTTATTTTCTCTTCATCTCTTTTTTTTTCGTTTTAATACGTGTCGTTTCGTATACATACTAGCTAGGATATATACACTCGTACTATAATTGCCTCGCTCGAATGAGTCTCGAAAAAGACCAATGAGCAGCGAACGATATCGTGCCATACCTCGAACGTCAGGTGAACTGGAACTCGTGACAAAAAAAGAAACCTCAGCTAACCAATGTGTCTCGAGAACATCATACTTCTCAATCAGAGTATTTATATAGAACGATCGAAAATTATGTTTTCATTATCTCTTTATTTGTCAACTTTCACGAATGTCAAACGATGTTCCAGATCTTCTGACTTGTACATAGATATCTTTACATGTGAATCTCACGTAATGGTCTGAAAAAAATCGTTTCATTTCTCGCATAACTTCGTTTATAAAGTACCTGTGCAAACTCCATATCTATTGGTCTCTCTGTCATTTCTCGCAATTCTCGCAATCTTTCACTTCAGACTATTGATTGATCGGGTGAATGGAATTATGAAAAATCAAAAGACATCATTGATGAGGCAGGCTAAAGTTTTATTGGATGAGATTAGAAAAAAAAAAAAAAAAAAAAAAAAATACGAGGCGGGTGTATACCCGAGGCTCCGAAGGAAGAAGGCTCGTCTACTAAAGTTCGTCTCTCTCTTTTTTTTCTGTTTCTGTTACTGCTCCCGCCTGCTCCCCGCCTTCAACTCTTCTCAACAACTGGATGCCGTCTGCCTCCAACGTCCGCCCGCCACTCCGTCTCTCTGACGACCCAAACAACAACAACAACGAAACAACAACAACAACGCCATAAACACTATAATTCGATTTGACACACTAAATGATATGCCAATATCGAAAATTCTATAAACTATATGTACCATGTCGACAATGACGGACTGAACTCTTGACACCGATCAAACTGAATCGTTCAACGATCGATTCTCAAACACACTCATTTATATAATTAACTCTCGTGCTCACTACGGTATCGTTTGAATATCTCAACAATAACTTTTTGTATATACCCAAATGTACATAAAAAAAAAATATTGTATCTGATCGAACGATCGAAATATTACTTCGCTACGATCGGCAAAACGAATTCATACCGTTGAAAAAAAAAATGCAACCGAATAACCCATATTTGTCGCTAAATCGGTAACGCACAGGCGTGACTACGGTTCTCCTTGTACCGGCGCGTCCCGGAAAGTCCGTACCACCTGTCGGTTTGCTGACGAAAACAGCGAGAACGTTCGTTCAAGATGGCGCGAGTACCGAGTACGCGACACAGGTACTCGGTACGACCCTCGACAACGGACGTCTTTACGCGCGTATACTGTCGACCTCGAGTCGCGTTTTCTACGAGAAGGAAGCCTCGCACGAGCCTACAAGTCCATTTGTCGTTTATCCATCGAGAGCGCCACAGGACGAGTGGCAATTGCGCGTCGATCTCGAGAATACACCGGTGAAGATAGCGAAAGATCTGCTCGCTGGAAACAACGACGATGTCATTGGTAGAAAGAACGATCGTGAGGCAAATTATGCCGGTGGCACGGGCACCAACGTGAATATTCCATCGGAACGTGAAAATGACATATTCAACAAGGGAGAGCTCAACGTCGCCGATAATCAGAGATTCAAGCCCGCAAAAGTACGAACAGCCGATAATTTACCGACATACACGGTGAAGCACGAGTACGCGTTGTCCAACGGAGGATACGAGAATGCGGAGGACGAAGCGCCGAGAAATTTTAGGCCACGTGCGCCAAAAATCTTCAAGCCACAAACGTCACGCGTTGTTGCACCGAAAAAACCGGAATCAAAACCATTGGCGACCGTGACGTATCACGGATTTGCCGATTTCACAACGATCGTCGGTGATACCGTGATTGTATTCTCACCTAGCACATCGCCGATAGCTGTCGGACGTGCAGCAACGACGATCAAGGGTGACGCGACACTGAGACCCGATGATGGTATAGGTATTGTCATACAACCGACGAGCGTTGTTCGTTCGCGTGAAAAAACAAAGATGCCCGATCAGGGACAACCGAGGGATCAACTTTTGGACGCGATCAACGGGGGACGCGTTAATTCTCCGAACGATGATTACGACACTCTGCAGCCCAGTAGACCGAGCGAAATGGAAGTGGAATCATCGACGAAGGTTACCGCACCTCTTCTCGTACCACTCGCGGAAACGGGATCGCTGAAGCCTACGGGTTTGCTGAAAGTACTCGATTCAACGACCGCTACTGATGGCACTACAACGCACTACAAGAGTCTCATTTATGGAACTTATCTCGGTACGAATTACGCACAGATAATACACACGTCCTCGAATGTTTATTTCTTCCCCGACGAAGCGAGTGTGACTTACGATCCTCAAGACACTACGGTGGATTACTCGTCGACCGACACCGACACCGAGGAGCCCGATATCGATACGACACTTCAAATGCCAAGGACAACAACACCGAAACCTACCACGCGAGCTAAAAAGATAACTCCGGAAACAAACGAAGTGACGACACCATACAGAGACACCACGGAGAACATACTAACGACTCTCAAGGACATACTGGCTAATGCGAAAAAACGTCTCAGTACAACAACCGAAGCTCCGAATAATGTCGAATCAACTACCGACAGTGACATCACTAACGTGATCGCAATCGGCGATCAGCAAGGTCGTAGCGTCAAGGGTTCATCGCCCAGAAATAATTTACCATTGAATGCCAAGGATAAGAAAAATGACAATCAAGTTTCCTTCGCTACGAGACTCTTACCCTCCACCGAGTACAATACTTTTACGTACTTCACGACTTTTTTCGTACCGGACGGTGATCGTACGACAACTTCCGTTAAATCTCGCGAAGTTGTCTCTTCGGAAGTTACTTATCTGACGGAATTGATTCTACCAAGTGCCACGGTAGGACCGAGACAATCGACGATATTAAATCGACCTAGGAACGAACAGAAGGAACCAACGACGTCGCGAGTCGTCACCACTACGGAAGAACCCGAGGAAGAAGAAACGACGAAGCAGGACGAAGAGATAGAACTGATTTTCAAGACACTCTACACGACATATACGTATCTGACGACTTTCTTCCAGGAGAGCACCTCCAGCATATCGAGTAGAGAGGTCGTCGAGACAAATGTTGTGACCCAAACGGTCGGACCAAACGTAGTTTCGGGTGATATCACGGGCTTATTTGATCGCGACGAATCCGTGATCATATCAGCAACGAGCGTGTCAATGATGCCATTGCCAACGATTAAACTGCAACCAGGTAGAGTGCCCGAGGAGTTCGAGTCATTTACAACCGAGTCTACCGCGACTACTCTCGAAGAAACTACCGAAGGCACATTAACCACGATTCAGGACCAACAGACGACGATCGACGATTCAACAGATCTCACAATGTCCGACGAGGATGAAGAGTCATTCACAAATCTGGAACCAAGTCCAACGCCGAGCATGGCTACCGAAGTTCCAAAAGAACAGATCAAGACGTACTTCACGACTTACACGTACTTTACGACTATCTTCGTGGACGACGAGACCGAAATCGAGACGAGAACCGAAGTATTCACGAATGTCGTTACCGAAAAAATTCAACCTACCGCGGTATTGCCGGTGGCCGTTGAGCCCAGTTCGATAACAAAATCGAAACCCGCGGATAAGCCAGCACCACCACCGGAGATATTAGCTTATTTGGAAGCGATTCAGAGACAAAAATCGCAGGAAGAAGCACTTCTGCTAGCCAAGAAAGTTCAAGAATTGAATCATCACGAAGATCCCACCGCCCAAGAAACAACGATAAATGACTTTACAACCGAGTCGATGCTCAACGATGACCTCACCACCGTTGATGATAAATACATGGCCGACAAGAGTTTCGTAGATTTTGCGCCGAACGCCCAGGTCACACCGAATCCGCCAATTGACGGCGAAGTACTCGGCTCCATGATCACCGACGTTATCTCTTCCTCGAGTTCCGGCGGTGGTACCGTTCTTGGTATAATGGACAAGAGAAATGCCGTGCCCGAGGATCAGGAATTATCGGAATCGAATCATCACGATGTAGAGTCCGCGCCGACTCTTCTTCTCCAGACGAGCTACACAACGTTCACATACTTCACAACGATGTACAAAGGAGACGCGACAAACGTTGTAAGTCGTTTGGATACCGTAACCAATGTCGTCACGGAAACGATTCGACCAACTGCCGTATTGTTTGCCGAAACTAGCACACTTCCGGTCACCTACTTTACGACATTTACCTATTGGACAACTTTCTACAAGGGTGGCGACACAGTGACGACCAGCAGGGAGGAAACGGTTAGCAACGTGGTCACACCGGGTGTCTCTCCGACACCCACTCTGGAACTTGGCGTTGTTATGACTTACAGGCCAGACGTAACGCCAACGCCAGTCGACGAGGACACTGCAATTACCAAAGACTCAAAAGTCGTTGCCGACAACGAAGTTACACTTTCGGATCTTTTTCACGAGAAACCAACTACCGACAGAATTGCCATTATCAAACCAAAAGAAATTGTGACACTTCCGGAATCAAACACGATTGATGCTTCAACGATCTCTCCAGAACCAACGACCTTCTATACGACCTTCACGTATTTCACGACGTCGTACATCGGCAACGAGACCATTCTCAATAGCCGGTTGGAAACGATAACTAGTGTCGCACTGCCGGAAACAACCGCGAGACAAGCTACGGGAAGAGCCATCGGTGGTGGTGCTTTAACGGCGCAGACTTTGAATACCGACGATAAGATTAAGTCAACGGTGAGCGAAAATGTGAAGCCTACTACAAAGAGCGTCGAAGGTCCGAAGACTGGTTTGATTTCGACGATTCGATCGAGCAAAATTGGCGATGGCACAACAACGCACTTTGCTACTGACGTTTATGGAACTTACATCGATGGTTTCTATGCTCAGGTGGTCGAAAGCACTTCAAGACTGGAGACACCAACGTTATCAAGTTCGGCCACTCCCGTTCTCCCGACGGGTGTTCTATCGCTTAACAAGGGAAGCATCGTTGATGCCGATGAGGTAACTACCGTTTACTTCACGACAAAACAAATCGGGATGCTAATCGATGGTCTTTACGCCAAAGTGATCGAGAGTACGTCAAGCACGATGATTGACGCTGAGAGAAAAGCTACCATCGCACCTGTACAGGGTCACCGAACAGGCTTGGTTAGATTGATTCAGGGCCACATAGAAGCCAATGACGTCACAACATTTTATCAATCAAAAGTCATCGGTACCAGTATCGACGGCAGATACGCGCAGATAATCGAAAGCACGTCGAGTTTCGTTGTCTCTACTCCGACAGCCGGTATTTCACCGAGTTCAACTTTACCACCTGGTGGAACAACCGGAATTCCGGAAATTTCACCGTCACCCGCGGTCATTCAGTCGTCATTGTCGGAAGATGCAACAGCGGAGTCCGTCGACAACGACAATAATGATTCCTCGGAGCAGAACGAGGAAGACGAAGAGGGCGAAGAGGACGGCGAGGATGAGGATGGACAGAAGTCAACGAAAAAATCTCGACTGACGTTTTCGAGTCGTAAGAGAACTTTCACACCGGTTATTCGTCCTTTCCTTTCGCGTAGCCGGCCGACGTTCAATCCTAAACGCAAAGGTTCCCAAGCCGCAACGACAATCACGAGAACCGACATAACTCCAACGATAACCGCCACATTGGCTGGCAAAGGTAACAGATTCGCTTCGACGAGAGGCAGAGCTACTTCGCCAACCGGACCTTATTCATCTAGTTTGCCTTCCGCGAGTTCGCGAAGATTCTCCGGTAGAGGAAGAGGTTCGTCGACCCTGAGTCCGTCATTGACTTCCGGCTTTCCAGCTGGAAGTTCACGAGGACGAGGTGGACAATCGAGAATTACACCGTCTTCGACGTTTCCCGCCAACAGAAGAGGTCCCAGCAGCATCAGAGGTTCTTCCACGAGACCAGGACCTCGTGGTTCGAGCTCAATTTATCCAGGAGCATCGTCGCGCTTCCGGGCTGGAATCCGTCCGTCATCAACGGTGAATAAGATACAGCCAACGATCAGACACGAGGACCAGGATGACCAAGCGAATGAATTTAGTACGACGACATTGACAACGGAAGACCCACCTCACACCGAATACGAGGATGGCAGTGAGACGGTTACCGCACCGCTTCAAACAACTACAGAATCATCGAGACGTTCGACGAATCCTCTTCTACGATTCCGTAGACCCCTGAACCTATCAGGTCCACAAAGAGGAGCAGTTACCTCGAGAACAGTGACCTCGAGAACAGCGACAACGCCGGCGTCCCGAAGAAACGCAAATCAAGCGAGACAAAATACCGCACCAACAGGTCCAAATCGTGGTTCAATTCGTGCTGGAAATCGACCAACGCCATCGGCAGTTACGCGATCCCGTCAGAGTGGTCAACTGTTTCCACCCCGTGGTCTCTTGAACAGAAGGCCAGATCCGATTGAGGAATCGGCCGAAAATGACGAAGAATTCGAGGGCGAAGAGGAAGAAAATTTCGAGGATGATCCGGTCGAGGAGATAGCTGATAACGATTACGAAGGTACCGAGGACGCAGCTACGACGACCAGGTACGGGGGAAATCGACGTCAGGGCAAAGCGTCTACCGTGACTATAAGACCTTTCGGAAGTTACAGAAGAGGTAGAAGAGTCAGGCGTCAGGCCAGTCAGGCTAGTCAGCTTCGCTCGCTGACTAATCGTTTTCGTAGACCGACCTCGAGTAGCGTAAGAGCCGAGGACAGATCGGACGTGGATGTTTCAGCCAGTAGAGAAGAGCCTAACAGATCGGTCGCACCTACCAAACAATCTGCCAGATATAGTTCTCGAGGTAGATCTCTCACGTCAACGAGACCGAGCCCTAATCCGCAGAGGACGAGCGCCGAAAGGCTTTCCGCTGAATCGACCGAGTCGGTGGTGAAACCCCGTGTCAGAACAAATCCGAGAGTTAAACCGAGTCCGACTTCCAGCTCAAGCAGACAATTCACCCTCAGGGAAAAGGACAGTGGCTCGCGACTGAGTTACAAGAGACCGAGTACATCGAGCACGAGGAACAGATCAACGGGAAAGCAGGAGAGTGGATTGAGAGTAAGGCCGAGAGTGAGAAGCGGTTCTTCGCGGGGTACCGAATCGCCGACGAACAACCGTCGAGTGCCGTCTACGAGATCATCATCAAGATCGTCGAACAACAGAAATAGCAACAGAAGACTACCGACACAGAGAGGACGTGGTTCGCATGAGGATATCCGAGAAACGCCGTACGTTCACAAGGACAACGACGGAACTATCACGGTGACTCATTACGTACCGACGGAAGTCACAATACCGGTCGTGAATAGCGGAGTTACCGAACAGAGAAACATCATTACCGCACATCCTAGCACACAAGTGCTGGGTCCCGATCAATATAGCACCGTGGTAGGTGGAAATGGTCGTCCGTTGGTCGTTATCGTTAGCGAATCTACCGGCTCAAATGCCCAGGGTCAATTGGAGATTACGAGATTTCTCCTGCACGAGACACCGACCACTAGAGTCTCTCACACGCTCACGAGTCTGGGAGGTCGTCGAGCTTCTCAATCGATAATCATACCCAGCACCGTCTACTCCGTGGAAAATGTCGTGTCGACAGTGCAGCCATCGTTACCCAGTGGTAACGGACCACTCGCCAATATTCTACTGTCTCAATTGTTACTAGGACAATTGAATCAACAGAATCCACTGCTTGGTGGTCAGCCACAAGGAACACCAACTACTCAGTACAATACCCGAACGACGTCGTACGTAACGACTATAACGAAACATCAAAGTACGGTGATACCACTGACCTTCCGCGGCAAAGAAATCCTAACGACTCTCGTAGACTCGTCCACAAACGTGGTAACAGCAACGGAATTTATTACCGACACGGTAGTCGTTACACCGACGGCTGTATTGCCCGCGGCTGGCCTAAACTCTCTTCTGTCGCTTCTTCAGCAACCTCAACAACAACAACAATCTCAGCATCCGCTATTGGATCCGCTGTTCGCGGCGGCTCCTCTGCTAACTCAGAGCAACGCGTTGCCCGGCGAAGTAGAAAGGCGTAATCAACCTGCCGATTTTGACTACAAACCGAACAACTACGACGAACCCGAGGAGGAGGTCGCTGTTCAGAAACCAGCGAGATCGCGAGTTCGCACGAGCAATCCAGCTCACAGATATAACGACAATAAGAAAGTAGAGAAAGCTCTACCGGCAGAATCGAGCGTCGTCACGCTCTACGTATCGGGCAGAAGACCCGGCGAATTCAGCACTGTTCTGTCAACCGTCAAGATCGGCGAAGAAGCGACCGTTTCGCGAAGACGCAGGGACGTGCATAACAGAGTTGAAGCGTCGGTAGCACCGTCGCTTCACGCGGCTCCCGAAAGCGCAACCCATCTCACCGGAAGCAAGGAACCCGTTAACGTACACGCGCCGACTCAGAGTCTCGAGAGCGTAGTGGGTGACGTAGGACGGCACATCTCCACGTCTATCCACGCCTAATCATCCGCTACTACCCATCAACATTCCCCAAACAAAAGAAAACGAAATATGAACGTGTCCAATAATTACTCTACCTGATGATTTTTTTTTTTTTGTATTTCTTAACGTCACGTAAACACACTGTTTCTAGTATATTCCTGTTAGTTGAGTCTGTTGTCCTGCCGCTTGACTACCGAAGCTGATGAAGTCGGGTTCTAGTTTTAATATATATTTTTTATTTTATTATTATGTGGATAATAAATGAATAAAAAAAACTGTAATAGAAAATGTGAATGTGTACGATACAAGATATAGCACGATTCTAATTTTATGTTACTTAGTACTCTCAAATTGCTAATTGAATTAATGCGTTAGTGAGATATACACATATATCTGCAATGTCTCTATTGTACTTGACGACCTTCAGCTTCTGGTCCAAGTCAACTTTCGCAAAGTCCGCCCAAAGGTCTCTTACGTAATATCTCATGACACTTCAAGCGTCCCCCGCTGGCTATTCCTCTCCTCTCTTACTCCTACTTTTCTCCTCTATGATTTTCATCTATTCCAACATTAAGATTCCCAAAAATATTGCAAGGCCCCTTCGTACTAACAGCCTCGAGAACTCGAAAGCCGCCGCACGCGCGCGCCCACACGATGAATAATATAAATATACTCGCGCGTCGTTGGAGTCTCATTGAAGTCATCGAAACTCAATGTCACACAAATTAAAGACAATTGAACAAGCAAACAAAATACATTTCACCCCCAAACGAACGTAACTCGATACGAGCAACGACAAGAAAAAAAAAGACTAAAGACTTAATACGAACAAACGAGCAAAGAATATAATGAAAAAAAAACGCTTTATCGCTGCACTAAGCTTGGTCACGGAGAGGAGGAGCCTCCGGGTGGGTTGATACGGTGACATCTCTCTCATCAGAATAAGAAACAATAAAAAAAAAACAAGAAACCCATACACACAAGCACACACGCATAAACACGATGAAACAACAAGATGGAGAAAACGGGAGTCGTCATTTCAGATGAATCTCTCGCGATGCTCTTCGATGTTTTTGGTCAGAAAAAAATGCGTGATATCGATCGTCGATGGGAGGACATCGAAGAAGATGAATACGGAGGTGACTATGGCGAGAACGATAATGACTATTTACGAGCAACCTGGAGACCGGAGACCGTACCGACACCGCGAAAGGTCGTTCGTGTTCGAGTACCGGTGATACGAAGCAGAACCGAGAGGCAGCACAAGTACACGGTGGTGAGACGTAGACCCCTTGTAACGTACATCAAGCCCGTTCCACAAGTCGCTGTTTCAACACCAACTGGCCGTAGAATCGTTGTGACCCGAGTACGATCACGTGATCCTGCGAATCAATTGATAACAACTCCCAAGGACTTTCGTGAGGACCAGACTCTTCAGCAATCAAGCACGATTCGTCACAGAGTTACCGTGACACGAAGACGTAAAATTCGACCAACATCAATCAGCGAGACGGTCCAGAGACCCAGAGTGACGAGAAAGAAACTGGTGAACATTCGTCCGGTTGTGGAACCTACGCCTACCTTCGCCATTATTACCACTGGCTTCTACGGTGTTCCCTTGACGTCGGATGAGGATGATGAGATCGAAGAAATCAATGAAGAAGAACTTCCGGCTGCCGGGATCATTGAAGAACCTGAGATAATCGACAACTCCGAGAAGACACCAAATTTGGAAGAAAGCCCGAATGACATTGACAGCAAACCCGAGGAAGATTTTGACGACGGCGGTCACGACGAACCGTCGAAATTCGAAATTAAAGTTCCTGACGAACCCAGCAAGGTCGATGATGAACCGATCATCATAACTGATAATTTCTTCTTTCCGGCGTCGGACAGCGATGACGGGGAAGAAGAAGAAGAAGACGAAGACGAGAGAGAAGAAGGAGCAGGAGACGATGACGATTATAATGAAATGACAACAACGGAAATTAACGAAAGTGAATCAGTCTCGACCGAAGAACCACAATTAACATCGTTCCTCGATGAGAACAAGAGTTCGAACGATACGAACAAGGATTTACCAGAAATAACAACGTCACAGGCTACGACCCAAACTCCGGAAGTTACGACCGAAATCACGGAAACTACAACAGAAAAAATTGAAGAACAATCGGAAGAAAACACAGAGTCATATGTGACCATTGACGTAACAACTGACGTTGACGAGCTATATTATCAAACGGAATCAACGACGAAGCAAGATTCGACGATCGACAATCCTACAACGGAAACAGCAATCGACGATTCGGACGAAAGGGCTTACACGTTGTATCCCGAAACTACGCTGAAACCTGTAACGATTCACATCGAGGAAAATGTCGAGGATGTGACACCTGAAACTATAACGATGGAGCCATTGACGATTAATATCGAGGAAGAAAAGAGCGATGTTACCATCGATAAATCAATATCCTCGGATTCTGCGATTACCGAAGAAGTAACTGAAGATCAAACAACGACAATCGTGATTACCGAATCATCGACAGTTGAATCCGTTATTATTGACACAACAACGGAATCACCAGTCGCAGAAGGGAACATTCCCACGATAAAACCAATTGAAACTGACGAAGACGATCTCAGTGTTGTACCACTAGAGTCTTATGAAAAATCTTTAAAAAGTTCTTCGGAACTTGTCGTCGATACGTTCGATATTCGACCAAGCTCTACTTGGTCACCGAGTTCGAAAAAAACTAAAAAGACCCAAGTTACGAATGACTTCGCGTTAATCGACTCGGATGTGCCGACGGTGGTACCTCTCGAAGCGGATACAGCGACCATTTTGACGAAAAATTATGCCGATTCGAGCACAATGACAACTTTATCAATGGGTTATGCGACGACGAGTTACGCTTCACCGACAACGGAAGACATCGAAGCCGGTCTCGCCGACGAATTGTATTTATCCCTTTCGCGTCCCGACTATCCGCACATATTATCCTCACAATCGATCGATTATAACGACCATAAGATAACGAATTACGATTATGTTGTTCCGACACCGGAATTGAGCACGAGCGTTTATTACACTGAGACCGTTGTGACATCGACGAAATTACGAACATACACATACGTCGTGACTAAACTTAACGGACTTGAGACTGAGGTTACGTCATCGACGACAGTGAGACCGCGTATTACGACACTGACGTTGACGGTGCCCGTGACGGTGACCATCTCCCCGACCCTGGAGCCATCAGCACACAACACTGTTGTCGTTGCACCTGTGTATAGTCCAGTTTCCGTTGCCGGTGAGTAACACAATCCCATCGACCGGTTGACGTTCTTCGTCCGATGTGTCGATTATACAACATCATCATTCGAAGTCAAAATGTAAAAAATTACTATTGAAATTAACGAAATGATAGATCTTCGAATGTTCCATGTTACTTGTATAATCGACTCATCATACCCTTAAAAATAATCTTATTTTAAGAGCGCCACCCTTGACTCCAAAAAAAAACAATGATTCTCCCCATATACCAATCGGCACAGGTTTACGTTTCGGTTTTTACTATCTCTCGTAACAATTTCTTTGTGTTCATGTCTATTTTCTGAATATATCTTATTTATTTTTTTAGACTCGAGGAAATGTGAAATTTTTCGGAATTAAAATAACCGTCGACTCAGGCTACGAAATATTAACGAGTCTACGGCATTTTGCATTTTGAAATGCGAATTAACATTTCCTAAATGAGATAAAAGCACATTATGTACGTTTCAATGTATGATAAAACGATAAAATGTTGTGAACAAAATTTCACCAATCTTAATTTTCTGCGAATAATTTGTTTCTCGAGAGTAATTCCGTATAAAACTATAAATAATATTAATTTCCAGTGACCGAAAGCTGTTTTATTCCTTGAATTACTTTCACATTCCCTTGTTACACGAACACCCCCTATAAGCGCGACTGCGCTACTGTACAAAATCTTCCAAATTTTCTTCTCGATTGGCCTGTGGTCTACTATGCGCGTGTACACAAGTATTATTCCTCTCTCTCTCTCTCTCTTTCTCTTGGAAACAAAAAGAGTTATTAGCAATGTACATACTGTAAATTTATTACTGTTATTATAATTACCCCACGATGTAAATAAAATGTTTTAGGATTTTTTTTTTTTTGTAATAGCGATATTTCTTATGAACACTTTTATTTTTATACTTCGGTTAATGCCCTCGAGTATCGCGAGCTGTTGTCTGACGGAGTTATATAGAAGCTTCGATCCGACAACGGGAATAAGCGCGGCTTTTGTTTTTCTAAATCTTACAATGCCGATGACAGAGTACGAGATCAAGGAGGAAGAAGGTCGGAGATTTAATCTCGCGACGAGGGTCATGTCGAACGGAGTGGAAGTCATAGTGGCGGGACCAACGCCCGCTCTTAGATGGGAAAATTCCAATCCTCAGCCGACCTTGACACTCTCGGATACCGTGGTTATGCTCATGCCACAGGATGATCCTAATGAATTCGTTACGAAAACGTGCACAACGACGTTCACTTATCTCAACACAATTACCAAGGACGGTGCGACTATAGTATCTACTGATCAACAGGTGATTATTGGGGAAATTAATCAAGAATTCGTCAGCTAGTAATGAATAATTCGAAAAAATAAACACCATCATACGTTTACAATAAAAACATTGAAATTGGTGCTTATGCAAGTTTTGAAGGATCGATCAATGGAAAATCTCTCGTTGATGATGAATTGGAATTTTCGTTTTCCGAAACTCAAAATATTCCCTCTCTAACAAGATTTTGACGCCAGAATAAGGGTCTTCCACTTTGCCTAGACTTTATTATAAGTCTTTTATACGATTTCCGAGAGATACACTTTCAAAAACTTGGAATGAAGTTTTTTTTTTTACCCGGGTAACAAACTATTCCAGAGTAAACAAATTTTCGGTAACTCGTCGTTTTGTCAAGGTCGTAGCGAATACCGCTACCGAAGAACGTCACAGAAAAACGGGTACCGAGTCTGCTAGCGTGACCCTCGAGGCCTCGCCGACTTTGCGCACCGAAGTATTCAAAACAACTTACACATATTTGACTCTGAATACCGATCATCCGGACGTGAATAACGCTCTTGGAAGTAGCATGAAAGTCATTACGAATACGGTCACCGCACCCCAACATTATTTGGATTTGCTGGAACCATCGGAAGCCATTCAACCAGAGACAAATACGTATCTGAGTACTAGAATGCTCGAAAAAACATTTTTGGAAGACGGAAGAACAAGAATCGAGACTATCAGTGACACGGTCACGCAGGTTGGTTAACAATGATGAATAATTACGTGTTTCTTCATTACGATTTAGAGAAGTGCAATAAATATAATTTTTCAGTTTGGCAAAGATAATTTTTAAGTAATTGTTGTATTAATGAAAGATCGGAACTGCATGACATAAGTACTGTTATGATCACCAAAAAAAATGAGATAATCAATTGTACCAAAAAGTGCAAATATCATTTTTTTTAAGATTACTGGGAAAATTATTTTTTTTAAACTGAAAACTGAAATCCATCTAATTTCAACATATATTTATAGCTGATAATCACAGAATCTGCACTTCCACCACCGAGACCAACGAGCGTCGCTACAACTCTAACAGCATTGGATAATACGGACGAGTCAATGACCGACATCACGAAGACGTACTTCATTACTTACACGTATTTGAACACCTATTTGGAAAAGGGCAGCACGGTAATTCACACGAACATTGCGACGTCGACGGACGTCGTGTTGGAGAAAGTACCGGCGAAAAAGACCGCAATTCAATCGGTGTCGGTTACACCGACTCCGGAACCCATACAAATATTCGCCACCAAGACGTATCTAACGACCTTTACGTACTTCACGACTTTGCTTCAGGTAATTTGCATTATTATAGTACGTACTGCGATGTACTTTATGGGTCAGATCCCTCTGTCTCATCGGCTAATACGAGAATCAAGATCTCGCGAATTCCTTATTAACCCTTTAACGGTTAGCGAGAGAATTGCTTGCCATTGAACAGGAATTTGCAATAATATTATCGTAGGGATGTAATGCTTGGATCGATGCTTCGAAATTGCATTAATCCTGCATTAACCATTGTGAAAGTCATATTTTTCGATCTAAAGACTAGCTAAGTACTCGTCACCCAAGTGTCATCCCGTACACCAATACTACACAACAATTGCTATTTTCTAACGAACATGTAATAACAAAATGTTATTCCTGATATTGCGTATTTAAAAATGAAAATCCTCTCACAATCTTACAGGAGGGGTAAGGGTTTCAGCGTAAAAAAAAACACTTTTTTTGCGATTTTTTCTCTCAAATATGGATTGAGCAATTTTATTCGAACCTTTTGTACATTATTGAGCATACTTTTGACAATGTTGTGTAATTTTTTCATGCAGAAATATTGAAGCATAAGCCCGTAACAGAGCTTCCCCCGGAACGTCTTGGAAAAAAAAAACAATTTGCGGTGTTCACTATAACTCGGCCGGAAATTATCTGAAAATGAAAAACCATGAAAATTTAGTCAAATTATAATCAAATCTTCCCCTCAACGTTCTCTGATAATTTTTTTTTTCATTTAAAAATTTTTGGCGGCCATCCAAAGTGTGAACTGTTATTTTCCACGAAAAATTCCGCCATTTTGTTGGTGGGAAACACCCTTAATGTAAAAAAAAAAAATTTAACTAAACGTTGGGGGGAGGTATTTTATATGTAGAAAATGTGTACAAAGTTTGAAATGAATCGGTCAAGTAGTTTTTAAATGGCAGTGAACACGGACTTTGAAAAAGTAGTTTTGAGAAAAACGCGTCTAAAGTTTATGAAGTAAAAAAGTGAAGAAAAAAATTTTTTTTTCCAACTTACACAGAATCCTCGATTCCAGCTCGTTTCTTCTTTTTAAAATATTGTAGTGTATAGTATATACTATACTATATACTATACACACTATATACTATATACACAATAGCAATGAATAAACTGTATACCTGTTCGACAGCTGCACTGCTAACCCGACCGCCCGCAGCTGTTAGAGGTATAGCGTTAAAGGCCAGGAGATTAATAAGACAATAACTTCAAGAATATTGCTTAGATCGGTTTAAAATTTTAAGAACATATTCTTGAAATCTTAAACAATAAGATAAGACAAATAAAAAAATTCGTTTTGTCGAAAGTGAAAACTCTTACCCCGCCCTTAAACAATACGACTTGAAACTTTTCACGAATCGATATAAGTCGATGAAAAAAAAAATTAGAATGAGGTCCTTCTTAAACGATTAACACAAAACTGTTTAAAAATATATTGAGATTAAAGTGTACATGTAAAATCGGTGTTAAGAATGAAAGATATAATGAAATATATCTGCCAGGCTGGTGCGGACGGTGAAACTTCGACTACGATATCCTCGAGGTCACACATTGTCGAGAACGTAGTGACCGAGTCTATCGCACCTAGTTTACTCGACGCCGGTTACATGAACGCATTGTTAACGACCGCGCATCATTCGGATTCTGTGAAAAACGTGGTCACCGGTTCAACGATAATCTTCTTCGACGAAGAGGATCAGATCGATCCCACGACAACGACTAGTTCAATTTCCCCGTCGACGACATCGCCTGAGCTCGAGGTCAGTGACAAAATTCCTGAAAGTACTCCCGACACGTTGCTAGCCAATCCCTCGGTGGAAACTACCGGAACCGAGACACAATTGGCTGGCGAACAATCGGACATCTCAAACGATTCTGTGAGTATGTGGTGGGTAGGGGCGAATTTAAAGAAGACTGGACTCTAACAGTATTTTTTATTTCGCGAATAAACTATATATTGTTCAAAATGTTTGCCATAGAAATTATCATCTGCGAGACACGTTGAATTTGTATGATTACACAAAGCTTACTCTACGGGCAAATCACAATTCACAAAGCCCATAGGGGAAAATTCATGAATGCGCAAAAATGATCAGAAAGCAACATCCAAGTTTCAATTCGCACGATTTTTTACCGTTAAAATTATGAAATATGCGACATAAAATAATAATTTGCATAATTGTAATTACGTAGATGTCAAAAGAGTAAATATATATAAATTTGTGATCTCCAAATTGTATCAGTCTCTACTAAAAGTCATTCTACAGGGTGCGGCGCGGGAACTTCCTTATTTAAAACAATTATAAAACAAAAAATATTGAAGATATCATTTTAATTTTTTTTTTTACATTCAAAGTTTTGTTTTATTATTTTTTGAAAATGATATCTTGAAGGTGGCCACCGTTCTGCTCAATACATTGGGAGAGTCGAAATCTGAAGTCTTGGTCCACTTTGTCCAGCATTTCTGTGTCGATCTTGGCGATAGCTATTGGAGTGGAACAAACCCCCGAAAAATTCATGAGCAACCCCTACATGCAGAACGTGTGACTGTTTGGTGCGCGTTATCCAGAATTGGCATTATTGGACCATGGTTTTTTGAAGAGAACAATAAGGCGGTTATAGTCACTTCTGAGTGTTATCTCAAGATGGTGAAAGAATTTTTTCTTCCTGAACTTGAAGAAATGGATGTAGGGGATGTGTGATTTCAACAAGATGGCGCTACGGCTCATACGGCACGAATTTCCAAGTCTCTCTTGCGTGAACACTTCCCCGAACGTCTTATCTCTTTAAGGGGTGATTTAGAGCGGCCAGATTTAGCACCCTGTGATTCTTTTTTATGGGGATATCTCAAATCCTTGGTGTATACCAATGGTCCGAAAACCCTCGATGAGCTGAAGAACAATATTCGTGATGCTTTCGCCAAGATCGACACAGAAATGCCTGGACAAAGTGGACCAAAACTTCAGATCTCGACTCTCCCAATGTATCGAGCAGAGCGGTGGGCACCTTCAAGATATCATTTTCAAAAAAATAATGAAAAAAAAACTTTAAATGTACCGCTATGTAAAAAAAAATTAAAATATCTTCAATACCTTTTGTTTTATCATTGTTTTAAATAAGGAAGTTCCCGCGCCGCACCCTGTACATTCGTGAATGTCCTTTATGTTTTATCAACAATTTGCAGGATAATAACTCAACATCCGCATCGGATGACACCGAGAACAAGAGACCATCTACGACAGCGGTGAACGGTGGCGATCTGCAAGTCAGCAATTTGCTGAATCTCGGCTCTTTGGGAATAAACAGTTTATCAGCACTTGGACCTGTGATAACAGCAATGGCGGGAATGGCTGGTTTGTTGCAATCAAAAACAACGGCTACACGAAGAAACGACACGGTCGCGCCGATCGAGGTGCAAGAAGTTACTACCCAAAGATCACCGATTTACATACCGGTTGCGGAATTCGCTGACGGCGACATCGAGACAGCCGAGAGTCAAAATATCGGTACGTCGCCCGAAATTACAATTAACCGTCGGTGATACTAAATTTTGATGTATTTTGAAACAACGAAAATTCAACATTTTAACATTAATCGTTTGTAAATTTTAGTTGCTCAATTGGTCAATCCGGGTCTAAATTTTATTCCGGAAACACGTCACAAAGTAGCTGCCAGTCTAGCCGGCGGTATACCAATTTCACCGGGTGAAGTTATAACGGCCAACAGCGACGTTATAATCGGTAAACCCGGAAAATTAAGTCCCAGGCCGCCACATTCAAATGCGGAAGAGCACATCGGCATGAAACCACCACCGATAACTGTACCGAATATACCGGTACATCCGGTTCTCGAGATCGTACACGACGACGAATCTGACTTGCAGGCTCAACCTTCCATTCACAGTCATCGCAACACACAGATTCAGATACTCTCGGCGCATCAGGTTTACGAGAAACACTTGAAAATTCCGGGACCTTCGGTGTTCCCACCGAATTCACAAGCCTCCGCGATACAAAAGCGACCGCAGCATACACAGTCCGGATCACCGTTGAGGGAAGCGGGAAACAAGCAGGATCATCTTGAAAATGATCCACTATTGATACCACCAAGCAGACCGAACGTCGAACAATACGCTAATCCCAATATCAATCCCAAGGATATCGAGTGGAACAGGGAACGATTTAGGAGACCATGGAGCTCCAAAGATCCTCTGACACCACCTTTGCCACCGAAATACGACGGGGTAAATAACGTTTATTTTGGAGATAAATTACGACGAACGAAGTATCGTTCGTCGTTCCCTACATTTATTTTATCTTCATGTACAGAAGCCCTTTTTAGGGTTCCGTTTTTCGCTACGAAACCCTAAAAAACATTTATACCGACACTCGCTCCCCCGTCATTTAAAAAAAAATATTTTGTCGGAAATTTGAAGGAGCCAAAATGTGACGTCAGAAAGCGTAATTTGTTTCTGTACTAGCGAATGGGTATCCTTTAAATAGGTTTAGTATCAAGAATTGAATTTACATTAGGACGATTTTTTTTTTTTCGCCTATATTTTTTTTTCAGTCCCCACCCGAAATTTTGTTGGATATGTCGAAAAGGAAATTCCCTGAAAGTTACAGCCCTTAATATCAATTCTAAGTACTTTCCCTTAGCGTGAGAAGATTTTCCATCCAAAATACACGTAAATCGAATTTTTTTTTTTTTCAAACTTCTATAACTCAGCCGCATTTTATGCTATCATATTGTTCTTGGTTTCGATACACTCAGAATAAAACAATCTAAAAAAGTGCCTTTTGCGGCGAAAGTGTAAATTGTACTGGTGAGTTGGTACGGGTCACTGAAGTTGATTTGTACCCAAAATTCTCGTTTTTTTTGCTGTTATCTCCGAAACAATTAACTTTACGAAAAAAATGTAGACGAAAAATTTGTCGGAAATTCAATTTCCTACAAAAAAGGTCCTATCGATCCAATTGCTTAGATTAATATCTCTTGAGATATTGAACTTTAACTTATGAGTAGTATAAAATTTATAAAATATGAAATATTCAATAATAACAAAATTTTTTTTAAATAAAGTTCAATATCTCAAGAAATATTAATCTAAGCAATTGGGTCGATACGACCTTTTTTGTAGGAAATTAAATTTCCAAAAAATTTTTCATTCACATTTTTTTCGTAAAGTTAATTGTTTCGGAGATAACAGCAAAAAAACGAGAATTTTGGGTAAAAATCAACTTCGGTGACCCGTACCAACTCACCAGTACAATTTACACTTTCGCCGCAAAACGTACTTTTCTAGATTGTTGAATTCTGAGTAAATCGAAACCAAGAACAATATGATAGCATAAAATGCGGCTGAGTTATAGAATTTTGAAAAAAAAATAAAAATTCGATTTACGTGTATTTTAGCTGGAAAATCTTTTCACGCTTAGGGAAAGTACTTAGAATTAATATTAAGAGCTGTAACTTTCAGGGAATTTGTTTTTCGACATATCCAACAAAATTTCAGGTGGGGACTAAGAAAAAAAAAATCGCCCCAATTTACATATGAAGAATTGAAAAATATTTTTTAATATTTTTTTTTATGAACATTTTCACCAATATCCATCGAAATATACGTTTTTTTTTTACTACGGTTCGATTATTTCGAAACGACCGAATTGAAAATTCTTAAAAAATTCTGAAATATAACGACAGGTAAGAGGTTTAGAGGCAAACTATGAACATATCGAAATTGTCATTAATTTTGAGATATATGGAATTCAAGACTGTACTTAGGGGAATAGTACGTGACCCTTGGAGCATGAAGCTCATGCTTGACCGTTTTTATTTTTCCAGATTCAAACGGAGATTTCACACGAAACTAAACATTGGCCAAGTCGTGCACCTATCGAGGAAAAGCGTCCTGCTTGGTCTCAGAAAAATCCTCTACAGGCAGAAACATCTGTGATTCTAGAAAGTTCGGAGACGAAACCTCGGCCGACGGAGCCAATAATTCATCAAGTGCCGCATGTTATCGACAGATCGACGGGTCAACCTTTGCTGGTTAATATTCAACCTAGTCAAGTCGCGAACGTCGTGATACCACAGGGTGGAACACAGGCTTTGATATTCGGCGATACGAGCGAGCCTCACATAAGCGGACAGTATTTCGACGATCCTTCGCCCTATCCGGAGCCCGAGGTTGGTCCTGGATTTGTCGGAGTGGAAAAGGTCGGTACACAAATGAAAATGTGAATATGTGCAAAGTAAATGCGATACTCGGATATCAATAAAATATAATGTCAATGTCAAATTATTTCAAACGCTGACCAACCAATCTTCGTCCATCTAGATCGAAAATAATCCGGCCGATTACATGGTGCCACCAACTCCGCCGATAAACTTCAAGCCACTGTCACAACAAACGAACAATCGTGATCATCATCAAACGATACCACTGTCCCAGAATCATTTCAATCTTGGCAGACCTCAGGACAATTCGGAGATAACAACGAACACGAGAGTCGAAAAGAGACCGTCCGAGATATTGTTGATACAACGTCCCGACAGTCACGGTCAGTCGAACGGTCAGGGTCACGTACACACGGAAATTCTCGTTCATCATCAACCCGAGAGCGTCAATGCTCGGCCTCAATTGGTTTCGCACACGCCGAGTCATTCGCACGGAATTTATCAGGACTCTCACGAGCCACCACGACGCGATTATACGAACAAGCATTCCAGACCAACCGAGCCACCGCCGAGAAGAAGCGAAATAATATCGGGACCAATGGAAAGCTCGCATCAGTATATATATCTCGAGACTAAGCCTGGCAACGAGGCTGGGAATGATCTAAAGCTCAATTGGAAATTTGACAGAAAACCCCAGAGAAATCCGTCAATCGGTCGTCCCGATCGTCGTCCAGAGAGGCCATCGATCAGACCACATTCTTCAACCTCGCACGGTTATCCAATTTTCGAGAGACCCGGACCTTATCCGAGTCGTAAACCTCAATATCCATCAGCATCGTCGAGACCAAATCTTCAGGGTCCCGCTCATTTTGCTGGCAGCCCTACCTGGTACTCTCAAACGTCACAAGAAACACCTAAAAAACCTGGCAATCAAGCAAGACCCATTCAATCTTATCCCAATCAATCGGTTTCCCGACCTCAAAACATTGCCCACGAAGTAATCGCTCCTTCGGACAACGTGCCTACCGGCGCGATCGGTTATTACAATCCATCGAACGAACCCAAAATTCAACCGGTCGATAACAAATATTATCCCCAATTGCCGACGATAAAACCGGAGATTCACAGCTTCGGTGAAATTTTGCCGCATCCTGACGACGAACACAAGATCTCGTGGCAGATAGACACGCAAACGGAGCGAACATCCGCCGATGATTCGGTCAGCGACGCCTCGGAGAATGTAAAATTCCAAAACGATCCTGAGGATCAGCGTCAAGAAATTCATCGTGATATTGACAAACAGGATGAGGAGATAGACGACGAACAGATATTGTCAAGCGTATCGACAGCTGGTAAGGAGATTAATGTTCACGCGTCAAGTACGTACGATAACGTAGGATCGGTCAGCACGGTTATCGGAAAGCCGCTCGATATTCAGCAGAGTATTAATTACGAGAATCGTAAGAAAATTCCTTCGAACTTTGCTGATCGGCCCGGTTCTAACTATGATCTGGTGGAATCACATAACGATGGATCTTACGAAAATCCGATCGTACAAGGTAAACCGTACGCTGTTTATAACGATCAAATTGATCGGGACAAATCGCATGGCCAATCGCAACAGGCAGATGAACGTCCGAATTACGAAGTCATTCAGGGAGTTCCTTTCTCACATCACAGTGGCAAAAGACCGGAAAAGAGACCGACAGCAAGACCATTTGATCGCGATGACACGATAGATTTAACACCACCGGCAATAATATCGCAATTCGGTGGTGCTTCCGAGCGTCCCGGTAGACCGTTCACAAGACCACACACGAACACGAGACCGGAAAATAGACCAGTGTCTCGTCCGCGACCGGAGCACGATCTTATGCACAAAGATACGAAGAAAAATCGTCCACTAACCAACAGAGATCAATCGAGCAATCATCCAATTTCGATTGTCAATGAATCTCACGGACGACCGCAGAACAATCAGGAAAATACTTATCCTACGCTTTACGAGTGGCCACAAAATTCGCAAAAGCCGGAGAATGTGGCGTCGAAGAGTCCCGTTCGTAATGAGCACAGAGATCATTTTGGTAACGTCGAAGGAAGTAACAATCGTTACGAAAGACGAAATCAAACGAACGATAATACGAACCAACCGATCTCTTACTTTCCGTCAAACGTCAAAGCTTCCGACACAAATGAGAGAGCCGATCAATCAACGATTATCTCACAGACATCAGGAACCAGAGTACATCCGGCTTATCCTCATATATTAACGAAGCCGAGACCTCGGGTCCCCGGACCGATAACAATAACGTCAAACTCAAAGAGACCGGATGTCAACGGTGGTAGGCCGAAAATTCAATTTTCATTGCCGGTCGAGGCTACCGGTGAGGAAAAGGAGAGCAAGACACAGACGGAGAGACCGCCCAGTATGCTCGTTACGGCGAATGGTCAGAAGAACAAGAAACAAAAGCAAGAAACACTCGAGACTGCGTCACAAACGAATTTCGCAACGCCTGATAGGGATAACGTGAATTCGAAGGATCACGAGGCTAATGCTAATGTAAAACCAACGGAATCGAAGAAACACGAGGCAATTGGTTCCGTGAATGGAAAACCAAGAGTACCCTCACAGAACATGATGCCACCGCCTTTGAGGAAAAATCACGTAAATGCGGAAAATTCTGACAAGGAAAAAAGCGAAGATGGCCTAAAACCTCCGCCACATCCGTCGGAGGTCGTTGGTTTGTCTCCACCACCCGTCTCCATCACCACTACCGGTCGACCCAAGGAAGATCAATACTCGTTCTCGACTAGTGTCGAAACGGGCTTGAGACCACCGCCAAAGTATATACCGCTCAAAGAATCGGTTGCAGTTGTTACACCACCGCCGCCACCGAGTACGAATATGATACCACCTAGTCCAAGACCAACTGCGGCAAGACCATTCCTCGTTGATCTACTTTCACAGGTAAGAAATAAATATGATTGAACTAAATATCGGTGTGTGTGTGTCTATTGAGAAAAGCTATTTTTTCAATTCGAATTGATCAAGAAAAAGTTAAACTAAAATGTTGCCCCTTTATTCAGGACATGGTACCACCACCTTTGGTCATTGAAACTTCGAGGCCTACCATCGGGATAGCAACAGTAAGACCCGCCATCGCGGTCTCTGGCTCCATTCAAATTGCAACCGCAGTCGCTGCCTCTCACATACCGGTAATTCAAGATGTCGAATCGAGGATACCTATCATTCATGGCACAGTCGATCTCCCGATTGTCATGGACATATCGGATATAATGAAACCCCTTGAGACCGATAGATTCGAGCACGTTAGCATCTATACCATTCGGCCGTTTGAAACGAGGCCAGTTTCGAGGTAAAAAATCATTTTTCATCCCGTACACATTCGTGTCATTAAGGGAGGGGTAAGGGCTTCAGCGTAAAAAAAAACACTTTTTTTGCGATTTTTTTTCTCAAATATGGATTGAGCAATTCTATTCGAACCTTTTGTACATTGTTGAGCATACTTTTGACAATGTTGTGTAATTTTTTCATGCAGAAATATTGAAGCATAAGACCGTAACGGAGCTTCCCCCGGAACGTCTTGGAAAAAAAAACAATTTGCGGTGTTCACTATAACTCGGCCGGAAATTATCTGAAAATGAAAAACCATGAAAATTTAGTCAAATTATAATCAAATCTTCCCCCCAACGTACTCTGATAATTTTTTTTTTCATTTAAAAATTTTTGGCGGCCATCTAAAGTGTGGAATGTTATTTTCCATGAAAGATTCCGTCATTTTGTGGGTGGGGAACAACCTTAATGTAAAAAAAAAAAATTTAACTAAACGTTGGGGGGAGGTATTTTATATGTAGAAAATGTGTACAAAGTTTGAAATGAATCGGTCAAATAGTTTTTAAATGGCAGTGAACACGGACTTTGAAAAAGTAGTTTTGAGAAAAACGCGTCTAAAGTTTACGAAGTAAAAAAGTGAAGAAAACATTTTTTTTTTTTCCAACTTACACAGAATCATCGATTCCAGCTTGTTTCTTCTTTTAAAATATTGTAGTGTATAGTATACACTATATACTATATACACAATAGCAATGAATAAACTGTATACCTGTTCGACAGCTGCACTGCTAGCCCGACCGCCCGCAGCTGTTAGAGGTATAGCGTTAAAGGCCAGGAGATTAATAAGACAATAACTTCAAGAATATTGCTTAGATCGGTTTAAAATTTTAAGGACATATTCTTGAAATGATAAACAATAAGATAAGACAAAAAAAAATCGATTTTTCGAAAGTGAAAACCCTTACTCCGCCCTTAATTATTGCAACTACGAAGCTAAAAAATTCCTTCTTTACATCCTCAGAGTGTCAGTTCAACCGACAACTATAATCACGTCAAATCTTATAATGCCGACTAAACTGAGACTTCCGCAAATCAGCAGCGTCGAGACTATGGGACCATCCGTTAGTCGAATTGGCGCACTCCCCACAAGATTGCCGGATCATGATATTTCGCGCAAACCTACGAAGAGACCCGATCATCCGGTATTCCTCGAACCGAGCAGGCAACACATTGAGCCATCGATGAAAATCGAACCGACACAATCGCTCGTTCGACAAACGAACAGACACGAAGTATCAAAGTTCCACAGTACTCAAATGCAAAAATATCCGAACAATGACAACGGACCGCAAGAAATGCCAACTATAGTGACCAGAGTGCACAGCACCATTACAAGGATGACTAACACTTTTGTACCGAGAAGGGACAAATTACCGAAGACGAAGGAATTTTCGGAAACCGTAATTCAGGAAGTCGCGAAGAATGGAACAACCGCGACCGTGGAAATGAAGCCAAAAGCGGTGAGTTCTTGGTTCTCTTTTAATTGCCGTGAATTTTCGAAAATGTGTATATTTAAAAATTTATATCTCAAAAACTAGTGCTGGTATCTTTACTATGGGAAATTTTGGTTTCAAAATTGTCTCCGAGATGCCCGAAAAAAATACTGAATTCCAAAGCAAGGAATAGTGGTCAAAAAATCATAAAAAATTGTTAATAACAATTTTTCATGACGTTATCGACCATTATAAATGAAAAATATTCCATTAAGATCTAGTCGTTCTGTAAAATTCAATTGCTCGTACAATAACGAACGTGTGAATGATAATTTCATTTTTCCTTCAACAGGTAACTCATTTTAGAACCCTGACCGTAACGAGAACCGAAACTTCGGTTCTCGGATCACCACCGACAACCAGAACTCTATTGTTAACTCACACCTTGACCTCGACCATCGTCGAAACAGTGACGGAAACGCTACTTCGTCCGACGAGTGTCGTTGCCACAGTGACTTCGACCGTACTTCAATCCGTAACGCGATTAGCGAATTCTTACGACAACACCGCGGACAACGACTCGATCTTCGTTGTGATGAGCGATCAAAATCCACCGGCACCCGGTGCAGAAGAGGCAAGAACACCAATTTTCTATTCTGGCATTTGTTTTGGTTTTTTTGCAATTTCACCAAAGGATAAATAAAGCTGTAAATCAAAAGTTGCTAATTTTAAAATGTCGACTCAAAAACGCAAACGTTACTAAAGTTTGAACGAGCAAACCTGAAGAAAAATGTATTTCTCTTTTTGGTAAAATTCAAGCCTGCATACATTTTTAGAAAAAATCATGTTATATTGTGAGGAGTAACTGTTTTGTTTATAATAAATTTTAGCTCAATAACTCAAACCATTCTCGAGTTATAGCGAGTTGAATTTTCATCCGATGCCTTTATAAACCTTATTTTTTATGAAAATGCAATTCATGTTTTTAGTAAAATAATGTATTAATATTTTTTCAGGTGGAGGCGGAATATGGAGAGGATGAAGTTTCCAGGGATGAGCAAGATCCGGGCGGAAATGAAATTAATCGAGTACTCGCGGGAGGGATTCTCGGAGCGCCGGTTGTACCAATGAGACCGACGGTCAATTATTGTCAGCCGGAATGCAAGGCGTCGAAAGCCGAGGTCTGTTCGACAGCTGGCACGGAAGCGAGATGCGTCTGTCGTCCGGGTTTCGCGAGAATGTTCCCCGATCGTCCTTGTAAACGTAAGTGCATTAAGGTGTCACGAAGTTTTACTGTCTAAAAGCGAATTCTATCGATTGGGGCAGGGCGAAAAAAACAAGTAAGCTCGCCTATTAAAATAGTAACTGGTACATGGAGGGACTTTGTCTTGAATGGAATAAAATTGCTAATTAAGGAGGTTCAGTAAATTATTGGTTATTGAAGAATATGTAATTCCTGTGTTAAGGTAGTAGTCTGGTAACTTAAGCCAATTTTCGTGTCTTTTTTGGAGGGCGTTTTTTTGTAGGAAAATAAAAATGAATCGTTTTGGATATTTAGGATGTTTTTATTTACATATTAAAGATACAAAAAAAAATTTTCGAAAAAATGTAATAGTTTATTATTATTATTATTATTCATCGAAGTTGGCACCTCGAAAAAAAAGCGAGTGGGTGGCCCCGGTGATTTTGGCTCTTGATGTTATCTGAAATCAAAAATTCTTGATAATTCTTAATCTATAGACATGTCATTCTGGTCGGAACTACTGAAGTTAAATTTCATGGATAAATAACAAAATGGCGGACTTTGGAAAAAAAAAGTCCTTTTATTTTAGCAAAGCAGGGGTTGTAAAATAAAAAGTTAGGGGTGAAAAAATTTCTCGGTAGTTCCGACGAGAACTATAAGTTTGTAGAGTAGCCTGTTAAAATTTGAAAGCAATCGGTTCGGTAGAAAAAAAGTTAGGACCCGGGCTGACCAGAAAAAGACTATTATGAGAAAAACGCGTTTAAAATTTAACAACAGATTTTCATAAGTAAACTTATCCTTACGTTAATCGTCTATGCCTGGAGCGTATAATATGCCTTCATCCTCTTCATAGGCATCATTTTCCGCTACTTTGTCCGCTCTGCGACTCTTTCGGGCTTCTTTCGATGACATCGCTGTGGCATTTTCCGCTTTTGCGATCCGAGAATTTTCTCGAGATTTAACAATAATTGAGTGCTTCTTTTTGATTTTATGGCTCAACGTCGACCTTGAGACGTCGACAATCGTCTTAATAAACCCGAACTTCCATAAAATTGTAAACCACTTGAAATTTATAGTACTGATAATTAATTTTGTCATTAGCAACGTACACGTACACTATTCGCGTTGGATTGGAGCGAATGGGTCGCGAGCCGGTGTTTTACGAAGCCGCCCTCAACGACACGGGTTCAACGGCGTTCAGGAGGCTTGCAGTACCCACGAGAGAGGCTCTCGACCGTACGATGATGCAGAGCGATTTACGGGACGTTTACAGAAGTCTCGATATAGCCGGTTTTATGCCAAATCCAACTCAGGTAGAGTTTCATGTTCAACTCACCGACAACGCTAATGAAACGAGACTTAAGGACGTTCTACGAAAATATCTCATTGGCAGTAATTACAGTCTCGGTGGTACCGAGGTATTCGCCGCGAGGGATCTTGAAATGGTAAATATGCAAGTCGCGTGGCGACACGAAAATGCATACGATTAGAATGAAAAGAAAAATCATTCACAATGATTGTTTAAAATAGTGATTAAAAATTGATATTAATGTTCGTTATAAATGAAATATTTCATTAATGTTATTCTTAACGCTTTTTCTACATCACAGAATCATTTTGAATGTATTTTTTTTTTGCGAAAAACATCCCTGATTCCAGAGAATGTTCACTAATTCTCGATCTATCGTATTTTCAGATCGATGCGCGAGACTTCGACGAGTGTTCGTTTCACGAGGGTGGCCCTCATCATGATTGTTCACCGCACGCCGGTTGTTTCAATCTTCGCGGATCTTATCAGTGCTCGTGCAAAGAAGGCTGGGCCGATCTTTCGGAAAACCCTGCCTATCCCGGACGCGTCTGTTCACAGGCACCTTTGGGTTGCGCCGGTTGTAACAACAAGGGACATTGCTCGAAGAACAGTTACGGTCATGAGATTTGCGAATGTTTCCCGTGGCACAGCGGCCAGAGGTGTCAGGTCAATCTAAAAGGTAATTATCGATTTAAATCGAGTTCATTTGAAGTAGAAAAAGCAAAAATATTAGTATTTTTGCTTTTTAAATCGATAATTTTATTTTAATCGATTATTTTAAATCGATAATTTTATGTGGAACCGAAAAATTTATATGAACCGAGAAAAAAAATTGTTTTCAACTGCGTAATTTACAAATCGTCGAAATACATCTAAATGTATTTCGACGATTTGTAAATTACGTAGTTAAAAACAATTTTTTTTCTGGGTTCATATAAATTTTTCGGTTCCACATAAAATTTGTTCGAAGTAGCTTATCGGAATTGCTTATATCCTTTGATACCATGTTTTTTAACCAAAATTCTATAAGTTGAACAAATCATTTTTAAATAATAATTTTGTCATTTCGTGGAATAATCAGTTTTAATTAATTGAATCATTGAAATCAAAAACATGTATTTCTCTTAACGCACTTTAGGAAGATAAAAAAGTGGCGTTCAGATGACTGTGATCGTAAAGTTGACTTAAAAAAAAAACGTATTCGGGTACTCTACGTTTTCGGGTTTTTACGCCCTCTCCCTGATTCCAATTCCAATTTCACCCCCTCCTCTTAATCTTGTAACTAATATTTGTTTTTGTTATCAATTATTTTTTTTTTGCAGTCCTCCTGATAGGACTCGTCACGACTGGAGCAATTTTACTCGGTCTTCTGGCCGTTTGCCTCGGTCTTGCCTGTTTCCGGCATCCCGGACGTCGGGGTAAATCAGGCGATCGACGGGCGATGATTCCTGGCACGGCCGGTGACACCAGTAGCGAAGGTAGCGTCACGGATCTGGCTATACCGCATCACGTGCCTCACGTTTTACCGCCACCTCCGAGAACCATCGCACCTGCCCCACCGGCGAAACGACCAGCCAGAAAAATTACCCCGAATGGCAAACGTTGTCGTTCGCCAAGAAAAGCTTCCATTGCAAAGACAGGTAACTTTTTTTTTTCTTAACTAATGTTTAAAAAAATAATTTTAGCAAATAGGCGAATGTACTTTGAAAAATAAATTGGTAAACTACGATTGAATGAAATAGGGAAAAAGGAGATTTATTTTATTGGCATAAAATATGATTTTGTAACAAATCTAATTCCTTGCCAAGCGAAAAATTTGTTCTCATATAATTTTTTTATTTTGCGAACAAAAATGATATGAACGATCCCAAATAACAGGTTGTTTGAAATGCTTTTCTGACCATGTGAAAAATCATTCAGCTCGATGAAAAAATTGTAAGAGGACTTCTACTTTTTTTTATATTTATTTTATTTTGGAAAAAATAAAATAAATAAAGCTTTACCGGCAATTTTTTACATTTGATATAAATATTTGTTTACATGATCATTGAAATATTCTCAGACAATCGCTCCTTCGAAATTACCGATATTACTTTTTCGGCCGGTTAAAAATATTGGGAAAAAAGGTAGAATTGCGAGGACGCGAATTTTTATAAAAATCGAGTTGTGATAAAAATATTTAAAATATTGCTTTTAGGACCGACTAACGAGGAACATTGCGATCGTTCTTTGACCGTGATGATACCGAGAGCAAAGTATCGTTCGACACCTCAGTCACCGCAGAATTACAAATCGGCTATGAGCACTTTTGCGGCGGACGAGCACAAATTGATAAGCTATCTCGAAGGCGGTATTCAGCCGGGTAATCGAAAGCTCAGTATGTCGAGCGCGAAGGATTTTATCAAGAGTTACGACGAGTCGGGAGGACAAATGACAAGAGGGGCTATGACAACGAGCGGCGCACTCGTCAGTGCGGGATTTCAGGTACATTTTTTCGTCACTCTATTTGATACCCTTCGACTGATTAACGAGCCAACGATTTAATAGAAATTTATATGGAAGCATGTTAACAAATTTAAAAAAAACTTTCAACCATTTTTAAAGACAACCATTTTAGAGAACGATTTTTTTTAAAATCAATGCATGGTGAAAACTGACCGAGCACAAAATTTTCGGGTATCTACAAATTTCCATTAATTTTGTCTGCCCTCCAATGAAATTCCAGTCATTTTTCACGATAATTCCATTTTTAGCGAAAAAAAAAGATTTTTATCATCTAAACGATGTATCGGTATTCGGCTACTGATTTTACAGAGCGTTCGGTAATATTTGCAGATTGTTTATAAAAATCCTCAGCATGCCAGCCATTATAGTTGCGAAGTAGGAAAAAAATTGTAAAGGTACCAAATGGTACATGAAATTGACTATTCTTTAATCGATTTTCATTTTTTTTTTTTTCCCTGAGCAACTCCAATAGGAAGTGCCATACTAGAATTTTTTTTTCGTAGTCTGTAAACACTCCCAG
Organism: Oxytorus armatus; assembly: GCA_958009045.1. Classification (NCBI taxonomy): domain Eukaryota; kingdom Metazoa; phylum Arthropoda; class Insecta; order Hymenoptera; family Ichneumonidae; genus Oxytorus; species Oxytorus armatus. The sequence goes on from OY253744.1 coordinate 13,865,603, forward strand.
ACACTCTTTAAAATATGTAAATGAATGAAAAGTAACAATTATAGATCAAATAAACGTTTGCATAAAGTCGAATATTTTCGGCGTGGATCGCCAAATCTTCAAGATACAGGAAATTGAAAAAAAGAAGATGACTCTTTATAATGATTAAAAAATCTTGGAAAAAAAGAAATATCACAGAAACGTTTCGCAAGTATATTACTAAAAATGACTAAGTAAATTGCTAATTTAAAAACAGTGATTGATAAACCTCGTGTAATAAGTGTACTCTTTTCGTGACGTTAATTCATTTGTTATTGGAAGGTATCGGCAACGGTAACGAGAACCGGCGACGCCGAATCGACAATGGCACGTTCGTGCGCCGAAACGGCACAGGTCGAGCCATCAACGAAAACGATGAGAAGCTCCGATCTACAGGGCGACGTTGGATCGACCATTGCACGTTCGTGCGGTGAAACGTCGACCTCGACCAAACTACTTCGTCTCGATTTTGGTGACTCGTCGGGCTCGACAATGGCAAAGTCGTGCGGAGAAACGACCATTCAAACGTCGACGAAAATTGCGCCAAGCCGAAGAAGCGATTCCAAAGACACGAGGGACGCGAGGGACAGCGGTAGCGAGGGACACATGACGATGGAGAGGGATCTCGGAAGTACTCTGAGACTAACTCCTCAACATCCGGCCCTATACAAGCCTGATAGGGTACGTTATTTCGAAATTCCTCGTTTCCTCATAATTCCTTGAAAAAATAAAGAAACATAGTGCTATCGTCCAATTAAGGACGTTGTCCGATAGTCATGGAATCTAATATTTTCAGCATCAAATAATTCGTAATAATTCAATATAATCCCTATGTACATTCGCCATTCGTCCACGATCACAAATCCTAGCGCAAATTGGTTGTCAATATTTTAATTTCATTTTTTTTCCCGCAGACCAGCGATCGCGATTCCAACTTCGACTCACTGTAGAGGCAAGCCTCTCGTAATCGTCGAGCAAAACCGTGGAAAAAACGTAAAGATGCTCAGAGACGCTGGATGTTCGATTATCTCGTTACTCGCGTTGAACTCGACTCCCCTCAAGACTAATGGAATTCGTTGTTGCCAAATAATATTTAACAATTTTTTTTTTTCCTATACTTAATGAGAGTAACGAAGAGATTAGTAGAATATCGATGTACGTGTACGCAGAGTCACGATTTCGATCGTTAAGGCAATCGCTCTTTCTCACATGTCGAGAAATTCATCAGTTCATATTACTTGGACGGTAGAAGAAAAAAAATTGATAATGAAGAATTACTTTTGTTGATAAAAAAAATCCAAAAGAAAATTCCGTTTCGTGAGACATAGAGAGAAAGAGCGACGTGCAGGCCATAAGACGTCGTTGATCACGTAACGTACTTTAACTTGGTGCTACAAGCACGTTTTTTTTATATACCACTATAGACATTTTTGCTCGCGTATATATATATAATAATAACGTGGTTGGTTTGTACCAAGAACCGGCGTCGATAACGCTTCACCCCCCCCCCCCCCCGGCCTAGCCTTATTTATTTATATCTTTGTTAAACATTAACGTCATAACTATTATTTTTCTAATCGTAACAGCAAATTAACGAAAGTGCCTCGATGCAGTCGTGTGCTAGTGTCTTGCAAGATGTATATTTACGTCCCAGAAGAAAAGAAACAATAACAATCTTTTTTACAAACGATCTATTCGCGTGCCAAAACGAAACAAACGAGAGGTTTCATAAGAGAAATTTTTCTTTTTTTCTTACCACAATTTCTTAAATTTTCGACATTGTCGCGACAACGAAATGCGAAAGTCGCCTCAATGAGAATCACCATACGTGCCCTGTATATTACGCGAGCGTGAACACGGTAAGAGACTTTTAATAATACGAAGCATTATTAATGTACGATTAATTTCATAATTATTGTTATTGTTATTCTTTTTTTTTGTATGTATGTTTATGTGTACGCGTGTGTATGTATTTAATCGATATTTTACACGAGTCCCGATGTCATGTTACCCGGCTTCGTCACAGTCACGCATTTTTACGGCCGAATATACGTTTGAGAATGAAAGAAAGAAAAGAAAAATGGGTACAATCGTGGAAAAACGATTTTATTTTTATTTTTTCGACGCTGCTTCTGTTTATCTCGAATTTGGGACGGAGCCGCGCAACGTCGCGATAACAAAAACTCGTGAAGGAGAGCGGGCAGGACGAATTAACACAGGGCTCTTTATATATTCACTGATTATCAATCGATTGCTCGTTAACATTGAGTAGACGTAGCAAGGAACGAGTCCATTAATGTGAACTTATATATATATATATATATTTTTTTTTTAATTATTAAAAGACGAAGTGTCTTTTGTTAACCAAAAGGTCGTCTGGCGGCAGACATCTAGCTCTGTTATCTGAATAAATAAAAATAAAAAAAATAAAAAATTGAGGGAAAAGATGACGGACAGAGCTACTCTTGTACCTCAATCTACGTACTAACTTGTTCAAAATAAGTCCAAAAGTATACTCAACGTCTCCATTCACTTCATACGGACACGTTTGTATGTTGTAACGAATGTTATTCTTTCGTAACAATATACATTATATAAATATATATTATATAATATACATTAAAAAAAATTATGTATATATTTGGATATACATAGATTCTGTTGTACATATTATCCTCTCAAAACTTATTCTACGTAATAGCATTGTATTTTTTTTTTGTATTATTAGCGTTCGATTATTTGAAATAAATCATTAATAATACACTCAATTTTGGCTATTTCAGTTATTTATAATGATTTCATCCCAACCCTAAACTATATGAGAATCGACAAAATGCGTTACTATAGCTGGTATATATTTTTTTTTTTTTCGTTTTCACAGTAGTTGCATACAATGTGGAAAAACAACTTGACGAAACACTACCTCGCTACTTGCAGTATTATAACAAATAGAAAAAAAGTACTCACCACTTCCTGCTATCGAGACTGCATCTGGACTTTGGTTCCTCTTGTGCTCCATCGTTGTTATTTTCTTGAAGATTTTGGTTCGCATCTAAGCTCTGAACGATTTTCATGCACCGAATGATCGATGAACATCTAAAACAACAGAGTTACATAGATTATTACTGAAATTCAATTTTGCAGCATTGCACATTTGACGCATTTCTTTTATTCACGTTATTATGCAAAAAAAAAGGATTTGATGTGCACTGTCTGTAAAAATGATGCCATTTCATTGGCACACATTCATTGAAAACGTTTTTAGTGCTCCACACACTTTTTATAAAGATATTCGTATTAAAATACTGTTCAAAACAAAAACAACCGGTGACAATGAAAATTTTCGTAGTTACGAGCGAGCAGCAGCAGCAAAAACAAGTGTTAACGATGAAAAATTCCATTGCTGTTGCGACGGAGCAAATTATCAGCGAGACTTTTTTGTCGGTGAGAATATCGGAGAAAAAGTATTTTCGACACATAGTTTTCTACATTTTGGTACTACTTTTACTTTTTGTCTGAAAACAAAATGGCGTACACTCCGTGTATAAGTACGGGGTTGCGACCGTTTGCACTTTAAAAATGCGACATATACGCGCGCAACGTATTCTACGGCTTCGGTAGTGTCACGATCCGCTCACTTTCTACCTCCATTTCCGCGATAATAACGCATTCGAGATTATAACTCATTACTTAAATATGCTCACCTAATGTCTGGGAACCTTTCGAAAACACATATTAGCCCGATAGCACGTTCCTTCTTGCTTTTTCAGTTCTTTTGTTGCGACAACGAAGAACCCAACTACGACGTTCAACAGTCCCTCCACCATGTTGGACTCTCAATGCCCCGAGCTCCGAACCTACATTACTACACGAGTCGTGCAATCTTTGTGAATATATAGATATATTACGACGTTGTTTTCCACAAAAACGATTTTTCACCAGATTTTTCCTTACAAATATTGAAAATAAAAAAAGGCTTTACAAATTTTCCTTTCAAGCACATGTATATGTACAAAATAAACGAAAAAAATAGCGAATATAACTTTACACTAATGTAGATTCGTTGACGGCTTTTTACTTGTCGTTTTTTCGGGACAATTGGTTAGCAAAAGATCGCATGAATATTTGGCATAACCTTCTGGTTTTACGAAACCCCGTGCAAAGTTTTTAAGAATTTTTGTCGATTTACCTCGATATTATTAGTTAATAACAAAGTTTTTCTGTTAAATACGATAAAACGCTGTTTTCTTAAACATCCTTCCAGTTTTTTGTGTGTAAAAATCATTTGAAAAGGAAAAAAAAAACTCTTTGGCGTTCGACAAAATATTCGTCGAACTTTTTATAGAACATTCGTGACCGTCCATGGCGCTTGCAAGTTTTCGCGATATTTACGTCATTCCTATAATAAATAATAACTCAAATGTACTCACCAAACGTTTTCAAACATCTCCAGCAAGTTTTCCAGAGTCGAACCTCATTTATCTCTTCTTTTCATCGGAGCTTCCCAAGATAAATCATGAACGATGTGCACCGGTCGCCATCTTGTTTGTTACTACCGATAAGTGGACAAATTCATGCATTTATACTTTAACTCTGTATAAAATAGTTGTTTGTTTGATTCGGGTATTAATCATGAATTAGTAATGATAAAATGATAATAATAAAATTATTATTCATTAGTTTTTCATTTCTGGCATTGTTGAAAATGCAAAAAAGCATCCCACACGGTGTTTTAAACTTCTCGCAATATGTAGGGCACCTGCATCGAAAATTATTATTAAAATCTACTGACCTCAATCCTTCCAATTTTTCCAAGAAGTTTTCCCAATCCGTGCATCCTTTATTAGCGTCTTTTCTCATACTTTCGTCGCAGCATCCGAGAATGCTGGACCATGCATTATGACACACCATTTTCATTACCTTAGCTGAGAAGCTCAAATGTGCAACAATATATGTAATTACGGACAAAAATGTTTCTATTTTATTCCCCAATATTTCGGTTATATGTGAAATATTTCGTTTATTTTTCGTTGGTTTCTGTTATAGAATAATATACTTAAAAATACAAACTTTTTCTCAACAATTATTTGTCATATAGGAAAGAGTCTCGTTTTTCAATAGATAACATTCTCCGTGAATTATAATTAAATGCATGAAGATCGATATAGATCAAAACTTTGAACGCGTACTTAGAGTAACTTATTGAATTTGTCGTTGGCAACGGACAGATCGAAGAAAAACTAACGTTATGGTATTATTCCTAATGGTAGATTTCTAACATGGAACGATGAAAATAAGTAAACTCGACAAGTATTGAACTTGCAGGGTTTAAAACTTCTGACGTTTATAAGCCTCGTCTCAATTTCCCCAAGCGCGATTCTTCTGTTACTATTTTTCTACCATTTAAAAGTTTTATTTCTCAATATTTCCAAGTGGTTTGATATAATTTGAAACTTTTCATGAGTATTGCTCCTCAACGTCCCACCTTAAACTTCTTTCGAGTTGGCTATTTGTGCCTCTGGTCAAGGACATGTTCGCCGATTGTCGTCCTCAAGTCTTACAAATTCAAGTTCTTCGACGAGCTTCAGCATTTACAAAGGGGAATAATTACAGAGAGAAATTCGAATGAGTCTTCACGACTACTCCTATATGAAAAACGGGTTAGCGAACGCGACAAGCATTGTTCACACCTCACAAATCTCTGAATACTATCATACGTTCTTAGTAAAAAAAAAAAAAAGAACAAGATAAAAGAAAAAAATTACAGAAATATGCAACGTACTCGTATTACAAAATTTACTTTTAAGAGTCGTGACTATTAATTTCATTGAACGGAGCTGCATGCGATATTTCCATCGTCTCTTTACCAAACTCGTCTAGTTGTTTTTGAGCAAATTGGCACTGAGCAACGACGTTATCGAGTTGTCCGTCTCTCTGCTGGAAAAAAAATAAGTGAAATATTTCGTTGCGACACTAAAAAGAGCATCTGCACATCGGTCACAATTACCTCGATCAATTTATTCTCGTAAGATTTTCGAAAAACTTCGGAAATTTCTCTCAACGAGTTGATTTCGATCTCAATATCGATTATCCTTTGTTGCAACATTTTTTCATAATATCCAAGTTTCCCAAATATCACACGTTGCTCAAGTGATTTATTGTTGTAGAAACTGAACAAATCATTGCGGTATTCCTGACATATTTCTAACGTCTCGGTTAGATAATTAATATGTTCCGTTAACATTGCAATCAATTCATCAGTGGTCTTTATCCTGTCAATGAGGTTGCGCGCATACAAATTAATCCATTCTCTACAAAGTATAATGAAAGTTTTATACCCCATTACGTGATAATAAAAAAAAAACTTCTTACTTTTCTTCTTCCGAATAAACGGAATCGGTCAGACCACCTATAACTGTCTTTGAACATTGTACATCTTGCTGAATCTTGCTCATAAAACGTTCAATTATGGCGCCAAGGCGCCGACTCTCGTCAAGAGCAATGATACTTTTTATCTTGAAGGAAAAAATAAGTACAGGAAATAATGTACGACTGAACGAAGCAAATGCGGACAGTACAAAATTTAAATTGATGCAAAAATTGCACGTGTGACAACTCTAAAGTATCTTATGTGATACTTTTGGTTGTTTTTTCTCTCATTTTTTTGTTAATTCTATGTCACTCTATGTGCTTGTCTCGCACGAAAGCACGCACAGTCCAGATACATCATGCAAGTATACATCTCCAAGGATCTTTAGGGTCCCCAATATATCATTAGTGTTAATTTATTCTGTCGATTAAGTCTAAAACTACAAATAAAATACATGTGAAAAATTCGTAAAGTGTACCATACCTCTTCTGTGAGATGTACGAGATGACTGCCGCAACAACGGACACCCATGCACACCAATTTTAATGTAATATCGGACAATCTACTTCCACGATCGCGGAAAAACTGAATATCATTCTGCATATCATCGTTCCTCGGTGAACTTCCATTTTTGTCAGTTCCCGACGTATCCATTGAAGCCTCGTAGTGTCCAGCCATTGTTCACGCGACAATAGCGAAAACGCAATAAACAAAATGCTTTCGAAGAAAAACCAACACCTCGTGTACCGAAAAACGAATGATGGCTCAAATAAGGGAAACTACTTGAGTGTAAGAACTAATTTATCGTGAATAGTTCTTTATACAAGTAACGCGACTAATTGGGTTATTAGGAAGTTTACAAGTAAAAACGATAATGAAGATTTTTATAAGAGTAATGCGTACCTTCTTTCTTCTTTACGAGCAAGAATGAGCGGGAAGCAGCGGGAGCCGGCAACTCGGAAGTTTTCGTCGAGGACAATGAACAATAAACGCCAGTCGATAGCGCCATCTATCTCGTTTCGCAAACTTGGAATACTGTAGAACTACTAGAGTCGCACCGATTTTTCGTTTTCCCGCCTATCTTTCAAACGTGGACGTTAAATGTGGCGCCATCCGGCGGAAACGGCGGTAACCACGTTGTTTAATCAGCGTAGGTTACAGCGAAAACTGCTATTACTCGATACAGTCGTTTGTCGTTATGAAAAATTTGTTTTTAGTGAAAACGATAAAAAATATCTATTAAAAAGGCCTTTTTACACAATCAGTGCAGTAAAATGCACGTTTAGATTTCGTAGCGACATGTATTAGCCAGAGCTAATACGAACTAATAGTAAAAAGTGCACGAAAATTACGGTACTGTAGTGTATAGTTACAAAATAAACTCGAAACGGAGCAGCAGCATTCAGGAGCGTACTGGCATTAAAAAACCACGTGTCATTCGGAATCCTTCATTCTCCTATCCACCCCAAACAAGAACACTAACGCTGACAAACGCGACGCAACAGCACGCCAAAATATTACGTAATTGACTGCTTATGCTTGATCTTGGTCTTTGACCGTGAATTTTTTGACCTCCGTGGCTCGTCGTATCTCCAAGTGTTTATAGTTGTGAGTTATGAAAAAAAAATACAACACGGATATATGCGTTTAATCTACAAATCAGCTTGTCATATTTGTAAAAATCAGAAACACAAAACACGAACCAGCCAGAATTTCGCGTTCGTAGTTGGAGCATAAAAAAAAAATCCGCGTTGCCAATGATAATAAAGATCATTCGAAAGTGTATAGACATTAGGAAAATTAAAAAAGGTCGATAATGAGTGACAACGAGGACAAGGTTTTAGACGCTGTACAGTGGATTAACGAGGCACATTCGATTATAGACGACGTCAAGTGCCACGTGCGCGAAATCGTAATATCTCAGAAACAATGCAGCGACAATAATTGCATATATCTGAACGTAACGACTCTCGAGGGATTAAAATTTTGCATTGAGGTGTCTCTCGAGGGTTTTACCGTCATCGGCAACGATTACGATCTCGTTGACAATCGAGAAAACGAGAAATTCGAGACACCGTACGCTCTGCTACATTCGGTTAGTCCACAGTATAGAAATTCATTTGGTAACGAACTTACCAAAAAACTCATCGAATACGCGAAAAAAAACAATTCCGAATGAAAGGGAAATTGCGAAGGAAAAAATTACCACGACGTCGTCGCGAACTATACAAAAAGAAGAAGAAAAATGTGCTAAAACATATAATCTCGGAGGATAGTAAGTTCTTTCTCGTTCGTAGAATGTTACCGACCGATGAGTTGTATGCACATTTTGGCGGGAACTTCGAAATCCTCATGTTTATAACCAAACAAACAGCTATTTCTCATTAATAATGAATTTCTCAAAGAACGAAAAGTTGAACACTGCCTGTGAAATTTTGTTTGTAATAATCGACCGACGGATCGTGTGTCAAAAAGATTTCTAAAACGTTTTTCGTTACAAATATACAAATACGACAGCTCCCAGCACGTTTGAATCAGAGCTGTGACAAAGCTTCGTACAATGGGTAATCGGGGTTCCGAAGATTCGAGGGCATGTACCTGAACACGTAAAAGGCCGAAATTGTCCGAACGGCAACGAGTCCGTAGCCGAGAACTCCTCTTTTCCCTCATTTTCTACACAACAATATGAAGAACACATACACGCGGCTGCTAAATTTCGCATTTTCAACCACCTTATGCCGCCTATCAGGCAACGACGCATACATGACGAAGCAACCAGAAGCAACCGCGGAGGGACGAGACACACACCTAGTTACGATATAAATTTTCTCCGCTCTCTACCTCGCATACAAGTGCTTTTATCGTTGTACATGCGATCCCCACTCTCTCCCGTTTGCTTCTCCGTTCCTTTTCTCAGTATATACATATATAATATATAGTATATATATATATATGTTTGAATACATGCTATACCACTTTCTCGTGGTGTCGTCGAGAGATCGAAGACAGAGAGGAGGAGAAGAGTAGTAGAGTACACTCGTTTCATTCGTGCTGGTTCGTGCAGTGTCGGCGGATGAACCCGGAATGTATAATCGCGCACGATTTATCTGGTAAAAACTTCTTTTTTTTTCTCTCTCTATCGTTATAGAGATTTATCGTTTAAGCTTAAACGTTGGCCCGGTTGTGCGGGCCCCGGGCTCTCGCGCGTATGCGAGGAAGAAATATTGTGAAAAACGATATCTTCGTGTGTGAAAAAACGTTTACGATGCCGTCGGGAGACCCGGTTATCAAAGTAGACGAACATCGATGACACACCCGTGTGGTGTATGCCTTCGATGACAGCTTATACTTTATTTTTTAAGCCTCACAATGGGTCTTTAGTGATTTATGTTTTTGTATCAAATCTTCCGGGAATATAAGAGTGAAAAGTGGTCACAAGTGATATATACATATGATTGTATATATCTATTGATATAGTATACTGATAAAATAAAGTCGAGGGAAAGCGCGGACGCAGTTGTATATTGGTGGTGCGACGACGAGGAGAAAAGAACAGAAGATAAAAGGGCATCAAAGTAAGTACAAATTTGTTTCCAACTCTTTGGACGTTTTAATGGAAAAAAAAGCGAAACATAAAAGCGAAAGTAACTCCACAACAGCCCGATAAATCTTCTTTGTTATGTACCTTTGTCGATTCTCGAATATTTGTGTCTTCTCGTGCGAAACACAATTGTCAAAGGGTTTTATATATATGCACAGTTGCGACCACCTTCAACCCCTCGAGCCCAACCATCATCGTCGGTATTTAAAGTTATTCACGTGAAAAAAAAAACAAAACGTACCTTCGCACGTTTTTTCCTTTTCTTCAAATATCAAAGTATTTTGAAAATATGACGCTTCGACAGTTTGATGTACTGCGTTTTTTTTTATTTAAAAAAGAATTAACAATTATTGTGATTTGTTATAATTATTGGAAAATACGCGGTTCATGATTGACACATATTGATGTTTTTGACCACGTTGTCAAACGAATATGAATACCACGATTTTATAGATATTAAAATATTAATTTTCCACGTTGAAAAACCAAGATCCATCGATTATGCTCTTTTTTTTTTCTGAACACTATTTTAATGACGCCACGAATGACTTATTAATGAAAAACATTTCCAATAAAAATGTTTTTTGTTATATTTCCTCGTTGCACGATAAATTTACGAGCTTATTTGAAAAGCCTTTTATCAAATTCTGTGAATTTGGAGCAGACCCGCTGTTATAGTACTCCAGATAGGAACGCAAACATAATTCGCCTGTGTATGTGCGTGTGGTATCTGCTGGTACGGTAATCTCTATGATTCATCCCCGTTAAGAGATTAAGTTCAATGCGGTGCAACCTGTTACACGTACGAGATTATAAATAAACTCATCTGTGCATTCTTTTGTTGGATCATTGAAATTTTCCAGTGTGCATTAGAGTAACGAAAGGAAAAAAAATGCGTTTTTATTATGTCCAGAGTTGAGATATGGCGTTATATGATATTTTTATCATGAGACAAAAATCACGCTGCACGAGAATTAGGGGGTAAAGATATATTGATAACTCATTGCCAATCGCTTATCTTCTGTAAACTATGAGATTATCAGAAATTCCATCAGAGTTTTATCAATGATACACGAACATTCACGTTCATTGTAATCCCGTCGTCGGTCGCTGCTAGGATCAACGAACTGTACTTAACAAATAGGCGATCTTGCGAGTAAGATACAATGAATCTATCGTAACCGCGCTGAATTTAAGTAATAACAAATTTTTTTCTTTCATTCATAACATCATCTTTAACCCATTGCTCTTTTCTCTTCGTTAAACAGACCAATTGTTCCTCGATTCATTGTGCAAGGGACCTAGGACAAACTTTGTTTGAGTGAGAAGGAATGGCCAGTTTGACGGTATCGTCGTCAAGCAGAAACAGCTCGCGCGGCACGTCTCCTAACAGGGCAAATCCCTCTACGCCTCAAACGCAGCAACAGCAACAACAGACAAACAATACGGAGTCTATCAGCAAGTCATGTAATGCCGCGGTGTAAGCCATATGATCACTTTATAGTTACTTTGCGACGATCAAAAAGTGAACGCATAATCTTGCAAAGGAAACACGATCACACTATTCAATGAAGGAACGGGATCACATTTTTTTCTCTTACCGATGAAAATAAATTGCAACAAAAGAAAGACCTTTCATTGTGATTCTTGGTGATATTGTTTTATAAATGAAAAAAATCTCTATTAGTTAATAGTCCTGTAACGAATGAAATTTATTTTTAAATTATAAAGTTATAAAAACCTATTAAGTTCAAATAAGTTTTTATTAGTTCGTTCGTTTACTCTGGGAAAAGTAGAGTATGAAATTATTTTTTTCCATTCTCCAGTCGTCGATTATGGAATCAGAAAAACTAACTCATGAACACTATGTGCTCAATTTTATACTGGTTCTCTTGGTCGAGTTTCTCCAGGTGAAATTTATGAAAATCGACACTCCAAAGTCTCTGTTTTTTTGTTAATGATGTACGCGTCCGTAAAACCTAAATATATTGCCTCTTCAATTAAATTCGGAATGTTGTTGTTATTCGTTAGAGTCCCGTAACTCGTACAATCGCCACGTGAATGTATCTCATTAATTATACGACTCTGAATAATTCAAAGAGAAACTGATGAATCAATGGGCTTCAAGAATGTCTTATCACCTTCATGAGAACAAATTACGTAGGATGAGTGTCTGAATTCTTTTTAACGAGACTCAGTCGTTCACAATAGTACTTTTGTTCTTCTCTGTCAAATATTTATCTTTGTTAGAAAAATGTTTTCTTTTTCTTTTCGCGCTTTACGATGAACGGTGCAAACATAAAGCCTCGGAGGGTACGAAAATTTAAGATACTTTTTATTCAACAAACATCGTTGTCAGAAGTAACATAAAAAAACAATTTTGTTTACCCCAAAACGAGTGTTGTGATGTCCAATGTCGAACAAGTATTGCATATGAATTTCATTCACTTTTATAGGTCTACAAGGTGATGAAGCCTGCTTAATTGTAATCGGGAAGTTACTGAATAATAATGACGAAATATTATTCAAAAGGAAACTTTTGTTGTACAGCCAAATTAACGGAGCCTACTGACCTTTTAAAAATTATTTTTTACTCATTTACAATGGACAACAGGTGTATTTGACGATGAGCCGGTATTTAAGAATATCTATGTGATATAGAAATGAAATATAACAAATAATTTGCAGAAAAAATAAGTTAGTCTGCTTACTTTTCTATATGCACTCTGGATCAATGTATTGTATTCGAAAAATGTCAATGTTGAGGGACTCAAGAGGTGTATTTAGGTTTTAGGAAATTTTCAAACTTTGGAAAAATGTAGGACAACCATCCAACTAAAATTATCTTTACACATAAAGCGATATTCACGATGTGATTTTATACTAAATTTTCCAAGAGTCAATAGAGGCAATCTAATCTTGGGACAATTTTTATTTTTTTGTGAAATAAAGAATTTCTGTGAAACGTCAGACAGACAAAGAATAATATAAGTCGGGTGTTGAAAAGTTAAGGTGGACGAGAAAGGGATCATTTTTAATCTGGCAGATCGCTTCCTCGTAATTTCATCCTGTTACACAAACTTTTCTCAATGGGGGAAGCGAAAATGTGAAAGTTTCCATCTGACTCTATTTTTACGTGTTCATTACTGTATTTCTTATGTTTGTAACAGGCATCAAACCGGCGAAGGTAGTGTAGGCAGTGGAAGCAGCAGCGGCGGTGGCGGTAGCGCCGGTATGAAAAGCGGTGTTCGCCAGAGATCTCCCGGAGCAATGGCACGAAATAGCGAAACTATGGACGACTCGAATCCTCATCCCTCCACTGCCGAAACCGACGATTTTGCTCCAAACGTACATCCACCAACGGACGACGAAGGGGTATCGACGAAAATTCTTTCATTCTCATAATATTCGTCCGAGGGAATAGAGAAGGGCAAAAAAACATTTTTTTAAACTTAAAGGGATGTTCCGTAATTCATCTTTTGGTAGTTTCATCTCTGTCAAACACGTTGAATTGAAAAGAGACACGACGATGTAAAGATTCATTAAAGAACACGCCCATAGTTCCCCAACGTATAAAGGCTTCATTGCCAGACTTGGGGAAAATTAATTATTTCACAAGACAAAAAGGAAGTACAGCAAAGTCTCTTTAATCTTGATGAATGAATATTCACTTTATTCGTTGTAACTAGATGCTTCATAAAATAACCGCATAAAAATTGCCTTCTGACCCGTTAGTTGGTAGGAATAATATGACTTATTGGAATGTGACTCTCTAAATTCTAATATACGACAATACGTAAACGAACAGCTGTAAGTTTTTATCGAAAAAAAAAAACTAAAAGCTGAAATTCTAATCATTCATTTTATACAGCGATACAATAAAAAAATGTTTGAACGTCCGACTGAGAAATTGTTAAAGAATACAAAAAGGTATTTTCTCAATGTTCACTGGAGTCGAAGAACGATTTTAAGTATCGCTGATCTAGAATTGCGTCTAAACGCGTTTTCTCGAGTCCAGCGGGCACCGAGTAATTTTTTGTATATATTCTTTGAAACGTCATTTAGCAATCGGTGGTTATTGACAATTCGACATTTTATTTATATTTAATACCTTTCAAATCATAAGCTAAACTGTTCGATAATTTACAGTCGCGATTGAAGTCGCAGCATTTACGTTGGAATTACGAGGGCACAAGTAGCCAAACGATAACTTCACATATGTATAAGACACCTCCTTTTTAAGTTCGGGGTTAAACACGAACCGTCATTGATCAAAAGTCGTATTAACCCTACAGAAGGGCGATAATAGCAAAATTACGTGAAATTTATACTCCGCACATAATTCTGTAAATAACGTTGACTTGGCATTTTATGGTTATTATTTTTTTTTCTGTGCCCAAGTCACATGAGCTACTCCAAAAAACCGAGGTATTTATTTTCGTTGTTCGGTATAAACTTCCAACAGAATTTTTGTCCATTTCACTTTTCGATTTTACCGTTTCCTTAGATAGAACAGTTTGTGAAAAATATATTTCAATCTTTCTCCATACCACATTTACTATTTTATCCAACTCTCGATTATTATTGCCTCATCGAGAGTCTATGATTAATGCGAACTATGTAATCAAAATCGACGAAGAAAAAAAAAATGAGATATACTTCTCGTCGATAGAAATTGAAATTGCATGCAGGAGTTATTGCCGATGTGTGTGCCGGTTTTGTCGGCATGAGTCGGCAAGAAAGTCCACCACAATTGCGCAATCAGGGTCACGGGTTAAGGATTAAAGTACTCAATTTGCATAATGCTTCAAGTGGATCTAACGAGAGAGTGGCTCGATATAAAGGATTTTGAACTCGAATTTCTTCTTTCACATTGTCGAAACCGTCATAACGAATATACATTCCTCGTTCTATTTAAACTCAAATATATAAATTGCTATAGGATATTTAAAAAATATATTCTCGTTATTTCGTTTGACCAATTGATAACAAAATAAAACCTCTTTTTTTTCTTGCTTCAGGAGGTTTATCACATCACGCAATCGTTCTTGTCGAACGGTTCTAGCGAATTAATAACCGACGATGTCGACTCTAGCGGGGTTCGCGTTCGCCAGGCTATGGATCACATGCAGAGTAAAATAGCAAAGACGAGAGAGCTCATAAGAATCGAACAAAAAACTAGAGACGGTGAGAAAACATTAATTTGCTTTTTTTTTTCATAAGTTATGAATTTACAGATTTACTATTACATCAATATATTGTATATATAGAATATTCTTATACTCGTGACGGAAATGAAGAATTTTATTTCTCCGTTAAACAATTATTTTATTTCTAACATTTCTTGTCCATTTCCATTTATTTCTGCGAGAGTTTTTTTTTTGCATTACTTTGTACCACGTGTGTATCGTTTGAAACTCATTTCTAAGACAAAACAATCATTGTTTCCGACCACGTTGTCGATTATCCTTGGACAATGTGCAATATATGATAATTGGTGGTGGAGTGTCATTCAAAAGAAGAAGAAAAAAAAACGATATATCGCGGGAATGTGACTGTCGTGTAAATCCAGACGTCGCGACCAACGTAGACAATGGAGTATAGCCGAGTACAAAGCTCAAGTCGCGCGTCTCATTTCAAACGTATCTCCGAGCTATATTTCACTCACGCTCGAGCTACGTGCATGATCATCATGAGCGAACGACGTACAACACGTTCGACGGTCGTAGTATATCCATTACACATGGGACATTCTTTACCAACCTCTGACCACGTTTATCGATTGACTGAAAATATTTGTTTGCCAATTTTCAAATTTACCGCTTTTATTTGGAAAAGATATCTGCCAATTTTTATGCATTTTTTTCCAAAGGCCTACAACGTGGAAATTGTTGATCATCGAACAACACACGAATATGTACGAAACTGTACATATATATTTCGATGTCGTTGTACTCATTGATTTACCGACGTTTCAAATACCACTGAACAAAAAAGGCGAAAACTACTTTTTTTTTAAGAGAGGGGTAAGGGTTTCAGCGTAAAAAAAAACACTTTTTTTGCGATTTTTTTTCTCAAATATGGATTGAGCAATTTTATTCGAACCTTTTGTACATTATTGAGCATACTTTTGACAATGTTGTGTAATTTTTTCATGCAGAAATATTGAAGCATAACAGAGCTTCCCCCAGAACGTCTTGGAAAAAAAACAATTTGCGGTGTTCACTATAACTCGGCCGGAAATTATCTGAAAATGAAAAACCATGAAAATTTAGTCAAATTATAATCGAATCTTCCCCCCAACGTTCTCTGATAATTTTTTTTTTCATTTAAAAATTTTTGGCGGCCATCTAAAGTGTGAACTGTTATTTTCCACGAAAAATTCCGCCATTTTGTGGGTGGGAAACACCCTTAATGTAAAAAAAAAAATTTAACTAAACGTTGGGGGGAGGTATTTTATATGTAGAAAATGTGTACAAAGTTTGAAATGAATCGGTCAAGTAGTTTTTAAATGGCAGTGAACACGGACTTTGAAAAAGTAGTTTTGAGAAAAACGCGTCTAAAGTTCACTGCTAGCCCGACCGCCCGCAGCTGTTAGAGGTATAGCGTTATAGGCCAGGAGATTAATAAGACAATAAATTCAAGAATATTGCTCAGATCGGTTTAAAATTTTAAGGACATATTCTTGAAATGTTAAACAATAAGATAAGAAAAAAAAAAAAAATTCGATTTTTCGAAAGTGAAAACCCTTACCCCGCCCTTAATCTAAAAAAACTTCTTATTTGGCTACCAATTTTAGAGAGG
Source organism: Oxytorus armatus (assembly GCA_958009045.1). NCBI lineage: Eukaryota > Metazoa > Arthropoda > Insecta > Hymenoptera > Ichneumonidae > Oxytorus > Oxytorus armatus. Next base: position 13,882,396 of record OY253744.1, read on the forward strand.
ATTGCGAAATGTATGCAGACTCTACATAAAATCCCTCACTATAATATATATTATAGTTTCGATGTATGCACATTAATGCCTTGTAAAATTTTTTAAGAATCCACTTCGTTTTCGTATTTCTCGTTTTTACGTTGCAACTACTATAGAAAAGCTATGGAAAAATTGTACGTTTCAAATGTAAAATGGTATAAATTAAAACATGGATATTGCTTCTTCGTTATTTTCACACATTCACAAAATATCCTCTGTGATCAAGAGAGACTATTTCAATTTTGGCTTTCTCTTGAAATAACCAAATTGCGCAAAAATGATGAGGAAGCAATATACAAGTTACAATATGTAAATCTTTGATGCTTGCACTTCAAAGAGACTTTCGAAGTGCGAGCATTTAATAATATTCAATAAGTTCTCGGAACGATCATAATGAAATGATGTATTGCAGAAAACGTGAATGAATATTTGAAACTGTCCGTCAACGCCGACAAGCAACAATTGACGAGGATCAAGACGGTTTTCGAGAAGAAGAATCAAAAATCGGCGCACAGTATATCGCAGTTACAGAAGAAGCTCGACAGTTACACGAAAAAGTTGAGAAACTACGAGATGAACGGTGCTCCCGCGAGTCATCGACAACCAAGAGAAGTTCTACGAGACATGGGTCAAGGTCTGAAGTGAGTATTTTACTTCGGGTCAATCTTCTTTAACTGGCGCGTTAAATTGTATTGAATTGAAAGAACGAGACAAAAATAAACGAGATAAAGGACAAAAAGTACAACAGTCAATTGAATTGAAACGGTAAAACACCGTAAATAATTTTTTAATGAACATTGCTTAAGGGTATCACAGTTCTTGACCGTCTCGTTGTAACATTAACAATATATCGTAATGACGGAATCAGTTACTTGGTACGATCCCGCTGGCTTAATAGTCACGACGGCTATTCGCAATGTTAAGGTCGCTAACTCTCGGCTAAGTATAGCCAAGCAATTTCTTCGTCTAATTTAAGAATCCCTTTCAGAAACGTGGGCGGCAATATTAGAGACGGAATCACCGGTTTTTCGGGGTGAGTTACACTACTAAAATGCAGTACGCTCGTTCTATTTCGATCTTAAACATCACAAAAACTTTTTCATTCGTCCAGTCGTTCTTTTCTTCCTCCTCATAGATACATGTTTGTTTTCATCGCGAAAACAAATTTTGATTCATTAACACTCCAAATAGCCATAAAATGACATTTAGAAAATATGTCTACATATTATGCGATTTTGGAAATTTAAAAATCCTGTAATCTCAGACATGGCAGTCCTAAGAAAAGGTTTTAATGAAGGATTACGCAATATTCATTATATTACTACGTTCACTAATTTTACTCTAGAAGTTATGCAAAATTCAGAAAATCCCTTCATTCATTTAAAAAACAAAACGCTTTATGTATGCGAAAAAAATTATGACCGAATTATTATTCATTATTTTCGTATTGAAGGGGCATTAGTTTTTTCGAAAAACTACTGTATTAATGTCGATCGTCCTGTACAAATGTACTTTTTTTTTTTTTTTTATTTAAATTGCTCAACTGATAAGCACCGCTCGATCTACCCGAAAAAAAACGAAATAATATCGAATTTTTAACTCGGTATCGAGTATCTCCATAATCAAGATACGCGTAAATTATGCAAAAAACTTCTCTTGTACCGGCAAAATCTGAATTTTCTGTGAAAACGAGCAAATGTAGTAAATATTTTATAAGGAACGAACGATTGTGTAACAACGATAAGACCGAGCGTATCGCGGAACGATGAAATCCGTCATCGTGGCCTCGACAGTGTAACCACGAAACGGTAAATGTAGTATCCGAGACTTGTACCACCGGTGAAACAAACTGTTAACGATAGTTTGACTCATACCGAGCGTTTAGTCACATCTGCGTTCCTCGTACATCTCGCTGTAGATTTTTTCCTATTATTTAATTCTCGGAGAGCACGTAGCTGGCGAGAATATTCATAAATTTGTTTTCTTCTGACTCACCAAGTGACGACTAAACTCGAATGGAAAGTGTCTGACGCGAGTAATTATTGTGTTCCAGGAGCGTCATGTCGAAGCCACGAGAGTTTGCTCATCTCATAAAAAATAAATTTGGCAGTGCTGACAATATAAACACATTATCACGTGAGTTGAAAAATAAAATTGATCTCACATTATTTCGTTCACGCAGGAAAATGTTCGAGGGCCTCTGATACCCGAAAAAATTGAACCAACAATGAATACAATTTTTTTAAAGAATTCTATCGACTGAAAATATTATTCTAAGTTGCATTATTGTTCTTTTTAACGTTTACCAACGAAGAACAACAAATCGCAATTTCTTTGACGTACTAACTATCAGAAGTTGCTCTAAACATCTCGCAATACACTATAAACGCGACATCACAAACACACAAGCACAGATAAAATTTGATCTCACGAAATTCACGTTTACACGCAATTCGCGAATATTTTTGTTACGTAAGCCCAGTTATAAGTCGCAAAGATTGAATGACGTTGTTCAAATTTGCAAATGCATAAGAACGCAACTGCAAGCCTATGCTATTGTTATCATGATTAATATTAATTAGTGCAACAATTATTCTGACATATGTAATTGTTAAACTTACTTTATTAACTACCACGTCATTGTCGTCTCGAAGTAAAGGAAAAACAATTACAAATATATATTTTTTTCTCTCAATCCGTTGCGCCGCCACGGCAGTTGACAGTAGTAAGTAAAAGTTTGCTATTGAGCCTGTAGTTTATAGTTTATGTGGCGTATTTAAAATAATAATCTATTGCTGACGTCTCTTCTGAAAGAAAAAATGCTTTTACACTCTTGGCTTCCTCACAGTAACCTGGCTTCGTTATCTCCTCTCTGCTTCTGTATGCTCGCTTGCGAGAAAAAAAAATTTCAAGCATCTGCTCGTGTGTGTAGCGATAAAAATAATTTTCTGTTCTCCACTCGCAACCTTATCTATTCGGCAATGAGGATTTTTCTGATTGAAATTGTTCGCACTCTTCGCTTCTTGTCTTCCGTCTGCTTCACGCATTATTTCCGTGTGTTTTATTTAAAGAAGAATTTGTTATCCAATACTAATAGAATCGTTGGCTCCATCGTACAGAGTTCTGTAACGTGCGAAAATCTTCATTACGGACATGAAAAATCATCATCTTACAATTTAACATTACTCTCGTACAAAAATAACTCCAATTTTGAAACGCTTTACACAAAATTTTTTTCGGGGGAATAAGAAAAACATCAAAATTCCTCTGATGTAACACGAAAAACGACAAAACTTCGGGGAATTTATTTTTCTAATGGGTCTAATGATGTGGTGAATGTTCTTTAAAGGCACGACTGGAAGTATTGGATAACATTCTAACTGTCGGACATCTGTGTCCCTACAGATGGCTCAACTTTTTATGTAAACGATACATCGCGTGCAGGTAATGGTGACAATGGTAGTGTCGAAGAGGAAAAGACTCATCATGGCTCGGCAACACTTCCCGGTGGATGTAGCCTCGGCTCGACGCACAGTGCCGCACCAGTTAAATTCCCCTCTGAGGAGGGCTCGGAATGTTCGAGCGTTACTAGCGAAAGCGGTCCAGGTAGCAGAGGTCAGCCACATACTTGTCACACCACCAACGCAGCCTATAGCCTAAAATCCATATTTTCCGAGCTTCAGGATCATCGTGAAAATTTCGAACGAATGAGGGAAAAAATGGAGGGATATAAAGTAAGTAATTTATGCCCCTCTCCCACACCCACAATTTTACCATTCCATATGCATATAATTACTATGAACAACATTACAAAACAACAATGAAACAACAAAATATTTAAGTAATATTTGAACTGAGCGAGCTTAGAATTATTGAGCTTGGGGGGGGTAAGGTTAATTCGTACAAAAAAAGGCATGTTTTTGTGATTTTTTGTGACGACGCAGTTAAAATCTCTTTATTAAAACTAATGGTACAGTAAAATATGACACTCGAAGAATATTATATAAAATTTTCACGAAGAAATATAAAAAAATACGGCAATGGCAGCAATTATTCGGACGTGTCTTGGAAAAAAGTAGAATTTCGGTGTCCCTCATAACTTGGTGCTGGATCATCTGAAATGAAAAAATGAAAGTTCATTTGTTAGATAATAGTTCTCCCCAGGTAACGCTGGGAGGGTTTTTCGAAATTTCAATTTTTCAATTTTTTGGAACATTTCGAAGGGAAAAACGCGATTTTTACGAAAAAAATCGGTTAATTTGTTATTATAAAATAAAAATTATTAACAAATTCGAAAAAAACTCTCCAGCGTTACCTCGTAAATTATGTACAGAATTAGTGTTCAAAATTTCAAAGGGATCGGTGCTGTAGTTTTCAAGTTATGAGGGACACCGACTTTGAAAACGTGAGTTGTGAGGAAAACGCTTTAAAGTTTTGAACACTAAAAAATCTGGTATAAAACGTTCATAAGCGAATTTTATTGGCTTACCTCACACTGAATCGTCAATTCCAGGTCCATAAAGGATGTTGCTATCATCAAAGATGTCTAAAGCACCTTTTTGCTCCTGTCTACGACGAATCCTGCCTTCTTTAGTTTTTTTTTCAGCTTCCTGCTCTGCTCGGCTTACACATATGGAGTCATTTGATCGCGCCCAGTCATGAGATTAATAAGACAATAACTTCAAGAATATTGCTTAGATCGGTTTAAAATTTTAAGGACATATTCTTGAAATGTTAAACAATAAGATAAGACAAAAAAAAATTCGATTTTTCGAAAGTGAAAAACCTTACCCCCCCGTTGAAGAAAGTAGAGAAAACCATTAAAAATGAGAAATTGGCACAATGCTTCCTCATAATTGTCCCTTATTCACAGAGGTACCGTCTCGATAAAAGCTCCTTCTCGGATAACACTGGAAAATTATGAGGAAGCAATGTCGAATTTTTTCATTTAACAACGTTCTTTTTTTGTCACTAAGTACCAGAAGTTTATAAATTCATTTACAAATTGTTTTTTTTATTATCGCCACATCGCAGAGTCTTCAGCAAGAAGTTGCCTATCTCTCGCATTCACTGCAGGAAGAACGTTTTCGTTCGGAGCGTCTCGAGGAACAGATCAACGATTTGACCGAGTTGCATCAGAACGAGGTTGAAAATCTCAAACAGACCATCACGGATATGGAGGAAAAGGTTCAGTATCAGAGCGAGGATCGTCTCAGAGATATACACGAGATGCTCGAGTGTTGTCAGACGAAAATTTGGAAAATGGAACATCAGCAACAGCAGCATCAACAGTATGTTACGTTAGAGGGCCTCGACAATAGTAATGCAAGAGCGTTAGTCGTCAAGCTAATTAACGTTGTGCTGACTGTACTGCAAGTGATTCTTTTGCTGGTTGCGACGGGTGCTGGCATCATGATGCCTTTCCTCAGGACAAGGTGATATAAATATTTTTTGTACAGAGTTCACGATCCCACACGTACGAGATTGAGTTCATTACCGCAGAAAATACGGCTGGATAAAAATTAGCAAAAAAAAAATGCATAGAATTGAAGTTGAGTGTAATTTATTTTTTGTAAAGGATCCATATTCCAGGATTCATAACAACCTTTCATAAAGGAATGTTATAAATATTCTGGAATAATATCTTTTTGACGCTTGAATATATCATCGTGTTATCAGAAAAAGCCGTTTCCGCAAAGTTTCTCGTACATGAGGGTTATCAACATGGTTTTTTTAATTTTTTCATAACCGATAAGTCTGATTGTTGCGACGAAAATTTATTACGCATTATCGAAATTACAATTTTTATTTATCCTCACAAATCGTTCTCACCGAGTCATTCATCTTATCACATGAAACACGTGAAACTGGCGAAGTTTGCTGAGCGAAAGAGAGAGAGAGAGAAAGATTCGTAATTGCACGAGACACAGTCGCACATTCTCATACTTTTGGTTTTCTTTTTACGCGTATGTTGCAGCTGTACTAAGCCTCATTGTTTTATGTGCAGAGTGCGCATATTGACGACGACGTTCGTCGTCCTAGGCATTGTCTTCGTGCTCAAGCAATGGCCCGAAGTTCACGACGTTGGCAGTCATCTCATGCGTCATCTCAAGCAGACACTTGCCGTTAAGTAGCACTGTAAGTGTCAAGAGAAAAAAAAAAGATGAAGCAATTGATCAAGATGCTCTTGAATCAGAGATCAGGAACGACGAAGCTTCTGTCGTTACGAAAGGGTAAATTTGTTTTTGTTTTCCAGGGTGGAATTCTTAAATTCCAACGCCGCAATCACCCACCGACTAACGAGAAATCGAACGAGATTCGATACACCGGGTGGAATGTTCATCCACTCCGTGACGTGACCAAGCAATAAAAAAAAAAACAATTAAAAAAAACGCATCGAGTATGATGTGGTTGATAAATGAAAACATGGAACCATGTCCGAGACAGTAATTGCTTGAGCAATCGGTACAACGGATGTACTTCTCAATATGTTCTCTTATTTGCGTGTAATTGGGTGTAGAACAATTATTGTAAAGTACGAAATAGCTTCTAAGTATAACGAGAATGAAACTCGTATTTTCGAGGTTTCGAACGATTCTGAAGATAATACGTTGAAACGTGCTTCACGTTGGAGCGGGTATCGTCCCGTTGCATCTAAACTAACAAAAAAAAACAATATCCATTATTGGAGATTCGCTGAATTTGGGTTTTTGTGTTCTTGTGAAGCAACGGGGAAAACCGCATGGACTGTGATTGATTTTCATTAGGCAAATTAGGCGGCGAAGAAAACCCGAGAAGGAATGAAAGGAGTTAAAGAAAACAGGCTCGAACCGTGAAAAAAAGTTGCTCTATCGGAGAACCAAAATTATACGAGCGAGATTTATACGGGCGAAATCTTCTAAAATAGACCATGACAGATAGTCGAAATGAGACAAAGACTGATGGTCTAAGTGGTTACATATGCAGGCACAGGATTGCGAGCTATGTAACGTATTTGGAAAATAATTAATTTTGATCTTCGAACGCCAATGAATGGCAAATAAATGAATTGAACAAAAATTATTTATAAAAAGCCAGATTGAACAAACGCAAGATCGATGGAATTCGTAGATCGGTAAGCAAATCATCGTAATCTTTCGATGGAACCCCTCCCCCCAGCCCCCCTCATCCGAATGTTTAGAGATTTTGGATATTTTCACAAACTTAAAAAAAAAGAATCATTCCCAATTTCTGTAAATCGAATATATCGTATTCCCGTAGGATTTTTTCGCGAGGAATCGATCGTGGCCCAGATATCGGAAGAAAACGAGAAAGTTCGGCTTCACACACAGCGATGAAGGTTACTTTCGAAAAAACCTGTGGGGAAAAAAAAGAAAATCGTTATCCTCTTAGTTGAAGACTCGAACCGAATCGGCGTGTAATCGTCGTTCGATCCACCGTTTGAGGTAAAGAGACTACCCCCCCCCCCCCCCCCCCCAAATCTTATTTATCCATTCTTTCGGGAGGTTCGGGGATCAATGAATCCGTATCAATATCAGTTGAAACAATACTACTATATAACTCCAACAACCTTCGAGCGAAACGAATGTAACAGGCGAGCGACTTTGTCATTATTTTCGTTCGACTACTGACACATCTTGATTTTCTACTTTTGATTTTGAACTCGTTTTTTATCACTCATAGATAAATATATATTTTTTGTGAAGCGGGCTAACAAAGTTCTTTCGTTATTTAAAGTTTGTTTTTTTCTTGGAAAGATTTATTTCAATTGCAATATTATTTTCACGGAAAAACGATGAATATTGAAAAATACATATCTCGGAAATTATTTTATCATAAATAAAACCCTTCTACATGAAATTAGCTAAAAATTGTTAAACAGAAATGAACTGAAGATTTTTTATAAATAACGTTGCTATAAAAATAAATAAATTAGTCAACGAATTAGGAAGTGATATTGCTACAAGAACAATTATTCATAAAAAATGTTAATAGTCTTAAAAAATTAAAGAATTTCTTCCCCATTTCATGCTCGCACGCCATATATTTATTCTCTACAGGGCGTAAACTAAAGTCTCAAAACCAATAGTTAGAGACTAGAACGTGATAAATCAGTCCTTTGATTTCTGAACGTCATTTAGCGTAACAAGTCGCTCGCCTATAAGCAATGAATCTTTTAGATTTGAGAGTGTCGACGCTGCTTTTGTTGTGATGCACAAAGTCACGTTCAGTATTACGCATGCAAAGTGTGTACTAAAGAAAAAGAATAGCACCACATATTACGATATTCATTGCTAGAAGAAGAAAAATCCGGCCGAACAGCAAAATATCTTGCATAAACGAGTTCATTATCGTTTCATACAAAAACAAATCGTATACGAAGATCTACCTTACGAAGATCATTTTAGTTCGCGTGTCACAATTCATTCAATTGTCGATTCGAAACGTTGTTTGGAACTTCCCATTACGTTTGAGGGAAATGTTCTCATGCCAGTATTGAGTATTAAAACAAAACAAAAACGAAAAAGTAAACTGCTGCACTTTGTTTCATTATATCATTTTTAGCAATCAACAGTAGAGTATTTTAGAAAGAAAGAAAACATATACAACTTATTGTCCGGTCACAATTTCGTGAACAACGTGAGCCAAATTTTAGTGTTCCTAATGAGTTATTAATTGCTCTCTCTCTCTCTCTCTCTCTCTCTCTCTCTCTCTCTCACACATACACACACACACACTATCTCTCTGGTATTTTATCAAACCGCTGTGACTATGCTAAGTTTTAACTAATTGGTAAAAGTTAAGTATCAGTTTTTTCGGGATCAATGTAACACGCTATGTAGTGGAGTCTTTTGAAATCGAAACCTACTACGTATCTGCCAAATATTAATAATTTTGTACCGCGTCTTTGCGACGACGAATGGTAGACTGTTCGTCAATGCGGGATGCATGGAAATAATAATGAAGAAGGAAAAAAAATCATATGTCGATTGTCAACGAGACTTTTGTCAATTTCGGGAACCACGTCCAATTTCATTATACATATATACATATACGAAATATTGAAAAACAAAATCAAAAAAAATTAATTTAAAAAAGCCCCGAATGTAAATATACATTAATTGTAACGAGACAAAGGTGCGTAAACGAATCTTCAACAAATCTCTTGCAAATGGCCCGCTTCCAGCGTCCCACATTGACAACAAGAGTGTCAAGAGTTTAGTTCACAATTCAATGACGGATTATCGATTATTTCATTTTTATTTTATTTTTTCAAGCGAATTAGCTGTTTGACTGCCCGAATGGAAAGAAAAAAAACTCCCCGAAGACGATTTTTATGAATCTTAAATAGTATGGACGGTGCTGAAGTTCGAAAAAGGCTTCGCGTGTAGTAGCATCAAGTGTTGTAGCGAATTCGAGTTTTACCATCGACGAGAAAGCCGTGTAAAGAATATATAATTGAGTTGTCGATTTTTACATACTTCTTGTTGCGGAGCATTGGAGTCGAACGATTACTCTTTATTTTTCTTTTACGATCTGAAATGTTATCGTGGCGTAGATCTTGGTGCTTTGTATCATAAATGTAAATGTCATAAGAAAAATTGTTAAGTAAAAGAAAAAGAAACACACATAAACACCCGCAGACACATAAGTAAGTTTGACCACTAAGCGTGTAGCCGAAGGGGCCCCTGTATACATAAATTAGAACCGTGACTCGTGCGATGATTATAGTGATATAACGTTGAGATTGCACGAAGAGGTAAAGCAAAATTGTTGCTGATACTGATAAAATAACAATAACAAAAAAATATTAAAATAATAGGAAATCTCACAGGCAGCAACGCGCACGTACGCACTTACTCACGCATATACCAAAACAACGATGGACGTATTTTGTACTTTGTTATTAAACGTTTGTATATTTTTTTTTTATCTCGTGTCCCATATCCGCTCACGATTTTATATGTATTTTATATTAACGAAAAAAAAAGGACAAAAGCGCTACCGCGGATCACGCCGTTCTCATAATACGCGCATTCATTGAGGGTAGAACAGTCACGTTCGTTGAACAGAAATTAAAGTGAAAAAAATAGCAATTAGTCAACACTTTGCGAGTTATAGGGGGCCCTGTTTCAAATATAATATGTATAACGTAATAGACGAAAAAGAAAGAAGAAAAATAATGACATTTGAGAAGAGTATCGTCATTGATGCCTTGCTTAGCTAATTATTCGTAGATTTACAAAAGTGAAGATACTATATATATATATATATATATATATATATTTGTCGTGAATTGTAAGATTTTGGATTTTCCTTTATTATTTGTAATATGGTGGCGAATTTTAAAGGCAATTTCTCCGTAGAAATTAATTGTCAATTGGGAAATGACAATTGTACACCCACGTAACACAGACACACATGCGTAGCGCTCTTCTCTCTCTGTCCACGATACGAAATGTCCGATGAATGTCGCCCAGCCAAGAGTGCAGAATTCGAGTAAGAATTAAGGATATATTGACCGAGATGTAGAGATTTTTTAGTTCTTTTTTTATATATACACATAATTATTATTTTTCGGACGTTAGGTCACGCTACGGTGTCATCATTGGCATCGACTAGTTTCCTAGATCGTATCACCAATATTATTGTTTACTACTACGAATAATAATAATAATAAAAACAACAAATTTTTCATAATATTTGACAAATTATTTTTGAGCCCTTCGCAATCTCATTGTGGGTGAATTTTTATTTTCTCATGTGGAGAAAACAAAGGATCAGGAAAAAATTCTCAAAAATGGTCCTGTGCTTTTGAAACGGTACAGAATAGGATTGAGCAAAATGTCGGAATTTGCAAATTGTTTCCTCGATTTGTTTACATGTGCGTATACTTTATGAGGCTGAAAAATTATAAAAAGCCATTGCTCAAATTGTTATTTGTACCTTGGCTTTTTTGCTAAATGTCAATGCAACGATACGGAAAAATGTGCTATCACGTAAATGAATTGTATAAAACGACTCGGATCTTTCTTAAAACAGTGTATAATATTGTTTATTTGTTTCACTCATATTTACACTGATTATTAACGGTTTCTTTCAGGAGTATACGTCGATCTCGTAAAGCGCATCGTTTTATTATCTGATCGTTAAAAAAAAGCGGTGTTACGCCCTTAAGATAGTGAGAAATGCGAAATCTCTAGTTTCTCGTTACAATAGCAACAGATGTTTTCCTTTGTATATTATTTGTTCTGGTCGTTAGCGTGATTTCAATGCAATTTGAATTTTTCAACGACTTCGTCGAATCATTCCAAGGCCTCGCATAATACAGTGTACGAGAATTTTTTTTATCATGCTAGAAGCGCTCTCACGTAATCGAAGAAGTTTCTTTTTGTTTCAGATTCGGCAATAAGAGAATTCTAACCGTGTCGATCTCAAAAATAACGATCGCAGAATTGTAAAAACACCCGCGCGACGTGTATTTAAAAAAACACACACACACACACACATTCGTAAAAAGTATGTGAGGACACTGCAAATATCACAGTGTTACAGAGGTTGCCTACAATCTCCTAAAAAGCTTCGTGTAATGACGTTTTCAAATGCATGCGAAAGAAAATTCGTTCACGTCTCAAAACCGACCAAGTTCGTTCGCCAAATATTTTGGACAATAATGGTTTCGGGATTTTCGGGCCGTTTAGTATTCTCCCAAGTACACTTTTGATGGCCATTTTGCTTATGGTTTTTGTTTTGTTTCTCTCTCTCTCTCCCTCGATGTCTGTCTCTACGAGTATTTCATTCCGCCATTATTTGTATTCCATCGTGAGCCTCTATAATGTCAGTCGTATCGATTGCCTTGTTATTCGTTACCTCACAATCCTTTGACGTTGACGTTAATGGTAAATGATGCTTTTTTCTATGACACATCATCGTCGATCTCGAGACAAAAGCTTTGCCACAAACGTCACACTCGTACGGTCGTTCACCGGTATGTAAACGTTTGTGTATCGCCATTGGACTAAATTGCGTGAATGTTTTGCCGCAAACGTCGCATCTATAGGGACGTTCGCCGGTGTGCGATCTTCTGTGACAGCGCAATGCCGCACGTCGGGCAAATACTTTGCCGCACATTTCGCACTTGAAGCTCTTCTCGCCGGTGTGCATCGTCGAGTGTATCTTTAGATCGACACGGGTGAGAAAACCCTTGCCGCACACTTCGCAC